>CM032387.1:13948433-14590324 GCA_019049475.1 Eueides isabella
TATTAAAGATAACTTAATACATAAATTTCAGATACCGAAATATATTTAAACTGAAAAGCCATAGAAGTTGAGTTTCACCACTAAACATTCAATATTTCGTATATTAGCCGAAGTAGGCAACTGTGAGGAGCATAGTGACTTAGAAAAAGGCGCCCTCTTTGCCTACCCAAGAATAAAGCGCAAAAATGTAAATACTAATAAAATCATTTGATATAGAGCCAGCAATATCGAACAAAATTTAGTCAACAATACAAAATGTTTACAAAAAACGTAAATATTATCGAATAGTTGTACTCTACGACACTCGCCATCGAGATAGACACACGAGATGTACACATATTGTACGACATATTGTGTTAATTATTTTATTAGGTCACGAACAATTAAGAAGACTGGACTACGCGAAATTGCCTTTTATAGAGCTTGTTATACGTTAGTAGGTAGTACAATTATATAGCGTTGAATTCCACCACTTTTTTTTTTTATGGAAAAGTGATCACCGTCACCCACAGCCCCGAGTAACTCCAGAGGAGCTACAGGAGCGTTGCCGTCCTTTAAGGTGGAAGGGCACCGGGGCCCGGCATTACCAAATGCGAAACGCAGTGGCCAAAGCCACTACTTAACGCCGGTGTTAAATGCCGGGGGTGGTAATAATCCGGTCGAATCTGCCCATGCGTGTTGCCATTACTGGCAACGTGACTCTACCACACGCACTTTGGTCGCCTCTTACGACACCATCAGTACCAGGGTGATCCTATTCTAAGCCGGAATCACACGGCGAAAACCACTCAACACGCAATGCTTTAAATTTAGCGGAACTTAGGGAACAGAACGGAGTTTCTTAACACTAGGTTTCCTAGTTCCCTCCTAGGCAGATGAAACTAGGAAACCTAGGCCGAGGATAGGCAGGGTAGGTCCTGCCTACCCTCCTATATGCGGGATCCAGCGTGAAGCTGAGTGAGTCAGTGATTGAGATAGTATAATACCGTGATAATCCTTATGCTATCGAAGTATCTAATTTGTACGTGATATTGAATTATATTATTAAAAATATAGTAATACATAAAAATATAATAGAAAAACAAGTTCACGCCCTTTTTCGCCAGCAAATTACAATCTCAACTTGTTTAATCAAGAAAATTTATATATAGGTAAAAAGTATATTATATAAAAAAAACATAATAATTTGAACTTAGACCTCTTTCTTAAGTTTCGATTAACTCACTCACTCACTCACTCAGCTTCACGCTCTATCCCGCACATGGCATGTAGGCAAGGGAACTTTTGAACCTAGTGTTAAGACACTCCGTTCCAACTTCCGCCGAAGGCTTTTAAGGCATTGCGTTTTGAGACTTTAAAAATAGTAAAAGCATATATTTTATTTTCAATATTTTTCCTGACTAACGTTAGAATTACGTAAAATATATATAAATCATTATTACCTACATACACATTTTCCAATACAAGAACCGAACCCGTACATACTTCAACAAAATCACTAATCACTCACATGACTTGACATGTTCAGGATACAGCTTCACGCTGTATGAACACGAACATGTCAGGGTAGGCAGTGGGAACTTGGGAACCTAGTGTTAATACAGTCTGTTCCATTTCCCACTTTTCGTCGCTTAAAAGGCATTGCATGTTGAGAGGCTCAACCACTAATATTTAACAGTCATTTTATAATAAATAATGGATAATTTAAACAAACCTTCACATAGAACGTAAGTTGTAAACTGTGATACGCCTAAGTATATAATGACTGGGACCCAGAACATCGGCACGAGATACCAGGGTGTGTACGTCAAGCTTTCCAGTATGGGGCTTCCGAAGAGACGGCACTTCCGGTACACAGCACTATTCACCCATTTTTCATAGTGTGGCGCTATTTTATGTAACTGTGACAATAGCGGCTTCGACCAGTCCAGTCTGCTCTGCGGAAATGCGGAAAATCTATGTAAATTAAATAAATGTAATAAGATAAGATAGAGGCCTGTCGTGGCGCAGCGGCATAATCGTGTGACTGTAACCGACAGGTTCTGTGTTCGATCCCCAGTTGAGGAAATGAAATATTTAATATTTTCAATTTAAATATTTAATGTTGCATTTCTTCGCTCTGGTAATTAGGCAAAGCGCGGCGTTGAGTTCCGCCATTCTACACGCAATGCCTCAAATTCGGCGGAAAGTGGGGAACAGAAGTGGAACGGAGTGATTTAACACTAGATTCCCGGGTTCCCTCTGTCTACCCTGCCTCGTGCTATGGAATACAGTGTGAAGCTAAAAAAAAAGTAATAAGACGCACATGCGTACACTGTAAACATGATCGGTTATGGGTTAGATCCCAGCTCGAGGAATTGAAATAGTTTCATTTCTTCGCTCTGGTTAGAAGGCAATGAGCGGCGTTGAGTTCCACCACTCAATACAAAATGCCTCGATTTCTAGAGAAAGTGAGAAATGGAACGGAGTGTCTTAACACTAGTTTCTCTGTGTCTACACGG
Source organism: Eueides isabella (assembly GCA_019049475.1). NCBI lineage: Eukaryota > Metazoa > Arthropoda > Insecta > Lepidoptera > Nymphalidae > Eueides > Eueides isabella. Next base: position 13,950,935 of record CM032387.1, read on the forward strand.
CAACACGTGCGGTATACAGCGTGACCGTAACAAAAAGTAATAAAAGGTTGGTATCACTAATGTAGTTCAAATTGAAACAAAAAAAACAGCAGTAGTCGATTATAGATAAAGTTTCGATAGCCGATTAGAACGGCCTGTCGTGGCGCAGCGGCACAAGCGTATGACTGTAACCGACAGGTTCTGGGTTCGATCCCCAGTCGAGGAAATGAAATAATTAATATTTAATGTTTCATTTCTTCGCTCTGGTAATAAGGCAAAAGCGCGGCTTCGAGTTCCGCCACTCAACACGCAATGCCTCAAATTCGGCGAAAAGTGGGGAACAGAGTGTCTTAACACTAGGTTCTCGGATTCCCTCTGATTACCCTGCCTCGTGCGGAATACAGCGTAAAGCTAAAAAAAAACATAAAAAGTCCTTTAAATAAGATTTTAATCTCCATGTTATGACTTATAATAAAAAGTTTTTTTTTCTTTTTAAAAAAAATAAATTTAAAATTACGTACGTATACTGGATACGTAGTTTTTATCTGGTCTGTGCAAGCAATATATTCCTTTTCATTTTACAGATTTCATAATTATATTATAAAGTATTGTAAACTGTTATTTTATTAGCGGCCGCCATGTTAGAATTACAGAAACGAGCGCTTAAATTGCGTGTCATCGGAAAAGTTTACAAAAAAGTCAGTTGAATTGGAAATCACGTGTAGATTAATGTTTTACAATGTCTAATGACCAAATTTATGTTGTTTACTTATATTCGTACAAATATTGTTTATGTTTTTACTAGTCTACTCATATACAACGGTTTTAAGGTTCCATTTCCTCAAAAAGACGAAACGGAACCTTTATAGAATCATTATGTTGTTCTTTTGCCTGTCTCTAAAGGCCATATAAGTCGAAATCCTTCAAAGTATCAAACTGAAATTAATATCAAATATTAAGTTCTACAAGACATAGTTTATGTTTTATGTGTTAAATTAAACGCGGCATAGTCAAAACGTAGTTATAAAATAATAAATTCCCATAGCCAAAAAAATATAAAATTTGTCAAGAAGTCAGAACTTGCAGTAAAACAAATACAGGATGATATCTGAAAAATACATTACTAATATCAGTAGGTAGTTCATTCTATACAAAATAAGCACCAGCAGTCTTCAGTTATTTTATAAGATGTACTTCCTGTTGATACGTTACTGTAATACGTAAATTATTATGGAGCCCTCGATAGTGAGTCCAGCTCGCCCTTGACCGGTTTATTTAATATAAAAGCAAATATTGACTGTAGGCCATAGGTGATAAGTTCGATTGCCACTTTATCAAAGCAAAATGATAAATCTATTTCATTTGTAGGTTACGTGTATATTTTGTTTTTATTTACTAAAGGAATTTTAGAATAATAATAATTTCTATATAATATTTGCAAGTACTCTAAATAGTAAGCTTCGTATTGGCGTTTGTAGTGGCTTCGTATTCGTAGTGGCTTCGATTACCTTACACCTTAAAGGCCGGCAACGCTCCTGTAGCTCCTACGAGGCCGGGGACGACGGTGATCACTTACCATCAGGTGACCTGTACGCTCGTTTACCATCTTTTTCATAAAAAAAATATTTTCAAACTGCCAAGTTCATGCCCCATTATGCCACTATACCGTCACAAATCCAAGTGATCGATAAGCTTATCTATCAAATCTTTACTTGGAAAAAAAGATTACAAACGTTCATTTGACTGTAGTCTGTAGTTATTTTTTTCTGTGATTTACATAACAAACATTTTATATTAGAAGTATAGACGAATGACCTTCGAGTAGAAAAAGGCGCGATAATTAAACGGTTATTAGGAGCGAAATTCATCAGTTCGTTAAATAACATTTAGTTACTTCACAATCTAGGAAACTATCAAGCTCCTCTTCCTTATGATGGATTATTTTAACCATTGTATTAGAATGACAGTCGTAAAGGATGAAGGTAAGAAAAGGGTACATTTTTTTTTTTTGGTTTCTATTTGATTAAAAATTTCTTAAGTACCAGAAATAAATTAAGATTTATAGGCGATTTTAGATATCAAATATAATTAAAATAAGAAAATATATTTTCTGTGTCTGATAAAATGTAGGTAGTGTACCTCTTTTACCTGTAGGTATTATATAATTGTCTATACTTATCTATTTTCTAACGGTCAATTAACATCGTGGTTTTAAATTTTCACGAAATATTAGCGTTTCATTTACTATTAATTTTAAATACTCAAATAAAAATATACTTTAAACATTAATGTTACTTTATTGATATAACCAAAACTTATTAATTAATTTAAAAGGTAACATTTCTTATATTAGCATATTTATTTTTAAGATTTGAATTTTATTCATAACTAGTATTAACCTGACTGAGGATCTCGACTGACTTAAATTCATTTCAATGAAGACAACTTTTTATTTTTATACTTATGTATTAATACCGAATAATTAAATTTAAAAAAAAAAAATAAAAAAAAAGGGTTTTACCCCTGCCTATTCTGTTATACATATACAAGCAACCAAAATTTAAAATCAAAAATTTCCCGACCATAAGAGATCATTTCCTCATCTTGCCAATATATTTGTAGCTCTTTAACAGCTAAACAGATTTTCATAAAACATAAATAAAAACCACCGTGATAAACAAGGCTTTCGATAAAAAAAATCACACTCAAATCGGAGCTTAGATATCAGGATCTACGGTACCACAGACAAACAAACAGATACAACCTATACACAGCTTCACGCTGTATCCCGCACATGGTAGGGTAAAGGAACTTGGGAACCTAATGTTAAGACATTCCGTTCCAATTCCGTTCCCCAGTTTTCGCCGAATTTAAGGCATTGTATGTTGAGTGGCGGTATATCATATTTTGCCTTGTACCAGAGCGAAGAAAGGGAAACATTAAATATTTTAAATTGAAAATATTAAATATTTCATTTCCTCCAGTGGAGATCGAACCCACAACCTGTCGCAGCTACATTCAAAAGAAAGTGACAGAACTCAAATACAACATATAACACCTTATTTTTTTGGTTGGAAATAAAAAATGTGTCACTAACCCAATATCATACACTAATCAATATTAATTATATCTATACGATATTTATAATACGTTGATAATTTCCACCAAACAGTATTACGACAGGTAATCCCGAAACTCTATGATTAAGTAATGATAAATAGCACACATGTAGATACGCATACTTATGAATCACTGTTCCACAAAATTAAATGCTCATTTGTGTGAGCTTATTTCTTTTATTGTTTTTATTTTACTGCTATTAGGAAATTGTATATTTATAACACACTTTAAATAAATCTTATATTAAATTACTTGTCTGTAAATCGCTAAGTGATGAAAGAGTTTTGAGGCTTCTAAACTTTGGTAGCGGTGTCCCAGGGGCAGACGCTCGCGATTGTTAACTCGCTAGATCGTAGCTTTGATTCCCACTCGAAGGAATAAAAAAATGAACATTGCAACTTAGCTCTGTTAACGAGGCAAAGCATGAATGCGTCTAAAATTCAGCGAAAAATGGAGACCGGAAGTGTCCTAAAGGGACCGGACGTATCTTTACACTAGGTTTCCTTTTGTCTAGTTTGCTATGTGCGAAATACTGCGTGAAACTACAAAAAAATTCAATATGCAACGCTTCCAGAATTCGGCTAAAAATGGAGAGTGGAAGTGTTGGAAAAGGAGCGGACGCATCTTTACACTAGGTTCACAAGTTCCCTCCTATCCTCCAGGATATAATGTGGAATTACATAAATAGGCTCCTACAAATATTTGTATAATTATAGCGAGGCCTGTCGTGACGCAGCGGCACAAGCGTGTGATTGTCACTGACAGCTTATGGGTTCGATTCCTACTCGAGGAAATGAAATATATAACATTTTCAATTTAAATATGAATTCATTAATTTCTTCAGTCTGGTAAAAGGCAAAACGCGGCGTTGAGTTTCACCACTCAACACAGAAAATTCGGCGGAAAATGGGGAACGGAAGTTGACCGGAGAGTCTTAACACTAGGTACCCTCTGCCTACCCTGCCATGTGCTGCATACAGCGTGAAGCTGAGTAGAGTATAGTACCTATGTTTTTTAATATTGCTAAAAATGTTGACGAACACTTTCTTTTAATTCTTCATGCTATGTTTGAACATGTATTGTTTAATGATAAAAAAAAATCTTCTATTATTTTAAAAACATTCTTTAATCATTCTTCCCGACGTAAGAAGAAGGATGTTATAAATTTGACCTGTCTGACTCAGTCTGAGTAAGAACCTTGTGCGTCGCGGTAGTTCTTAACTATTTATTATAAAACCAACAGCTTAAGAGCTACAAGCGTTTTGCTATGACAAGGTAGTGATATTTTTCATTGCGGTATTTTTTTTTTTTTAGCTTCACGCACGAGGCAGGGTAGGCAGAGGGAACCCGGGAACCTAGTGTAAAGACACTCCGTTCCACTTCCGTTCCCCACTTTCCGCCGAATTTGAGGCATTGCATGTTGAGTGGCGGAACTCAACGCCGCGCTTTGCCTTAATACCAGAGCGAAGAAATGAAACATTAAATATTTAAATTGAAAATATTAAATATTTCATTTCCTCGACTGGGGATCGAACCCAGAACCTGTCGGTTACAGTCACACTCTTGTGCCGCTGCGCCACGACAGGCCTCAATTGGGATATTTGATTCATTTAATTTTTGTTTGTATATTGTACATACATTCTTTTTATTGAAGTTAACTTGAATGTAGCGTATTTTATATACCTAATTTTGACTAAAACGTTGTCTTATCTTATCTATGGATCGATACGTAATCCTTCAATATATTTTAAATATAATATAAAAATGGCTCAGGGACACAAGCGTGCGACTGTAGACGCGACAGATTGTGGGTTTTCCCCGCAAGAAATGAAATTTTTATTTTATTATGTTCATGTTTTCGCTCTAGTAAGAAAGCAAAGCACGGCGTTGAGTTTCGCTACTTAATTCAAATTCTAATCATTCTTTATTCAAATAGACTTTTGCAAGCACTTTTAAATCATTATACGAACATAAAAATGACCGGCTCGGAATGCGGTTCTGCTGAGAAGAGCCGGCAAGAAACTCAACAGTTGCTCTTTTCAATATTGAATAGTTACAGTTTCATTGTTTAATACAATAGTGACTATCCTGCATGAAATTCTTGGACAGTGTAGTACTTATCAGCTTCACGCTGTATCCCTCGCGAGGCAGGGTAGGCAGAAGGAACCCTGGAACCTAGCGTTAAGACACTCCGTTCCACTTCCGTTTCCCACTTTCTTCCGAATTTGAGACATTGCGCGTTGAGTGGCGGCACTCAACGCCGCGCTTTGCCTTATTACCAATACGAAGAAATGAAACATTAAATATTTTAATTTGAAAATATTAAATATTTCATTTCCTCGACTGGGGATCGAACCCAGAACCTGTCGGTTACAGTCACACGCTTGTGCCGCTGCGCCACGACGGGCCTCACAGTGTAGTACGCTTTGTTAAATAACATTACTTTAACATTTACTTTAAATTTCTCTAGTGGCAAATTCAAAATACACTGCGGAATACTATTATAGATACGTATACTCAGACCCATAAATGATTTATTTACTTTTTGTAGGCGATAACTAGGCGTCACAAGTTTGTCCTTGTTTCTCGTCCCAATCATGTGTATGTCACTGTTTTTGCTAAAGCACTGAATATGTTGCCGGACACAGAAAATATTGTAAAATAAAATATATATTAAGAAGCAACCGTAAGAATAACTGTATGTTTAAAATGCCTCAAATTTCTTAACAACTCAGCTTCACGCTGTATCCCGCACATGGCAGGGTAAGCAGAGGGAACCCGGGAACCTAGTGTAAAAATACTCCGTTCCACTTCCGTTTCCCACTTTTCGCCGAAATTGAGGCATTGCGTGTTGAGTGGCGAAACTCAACGCCGCGCTTTGACTTGTTAACAGACCGAAGAAAACATTTGTTAAATATTTAAATTGAAAATACACTTTTTTTTATAAAACCCGTCTTATAACATAAAGTAAACGCGTCTATTTTGGTCTATGACAATCTACAAGCCATAAAATACATGGACACTGGAGACTAAGTGCCCTCTATTTAAGTGTTAATTAATTATAACAGGTAGGTAATAAAAGATTTTATATACTGTGAAGAGCTCGTGCCCGTGACCTGTGATACATCGGTCCAGATTGATGTTTGTTCGCCTTTTAATTATTATTATTATATATTTTACCCTAACGCTGTATCCCACATGTGGTAGGGAAGGCAAAGGAGACTTGGGAACCTAGTGTTAAGACATTACAGAAAGAAATGGCATTTTTTTTTCTTTTTAGCAAAAAAATTAAAATATTAAATATATAATTTTCATGACTAGAAACTACGTCCTGTTGCGCTTACAGTTGCGCGCTTGTGCTCCTGGGCCACGACGGGCTTTTCAAAAATGACTTTAACTAAATTGTTTAAATACCTTACGTTTCTTTGATTATTTATGTATTATTACCAGTAAGCGGAATGCAGATTTATTTTAAATGTGCATATTAAATTTCAACGCGCGATGCGGATAAACACTGTTTAGAGGAAAAGCAGATATCACTGCGACATGCATCTAGCTAATACGAGGTAAAGAAAAAATAAATTAATATTGCTATAAATATAATTAACATCTGAGGTCTGTCATGGCGCAGTGGTACAAGCGTGTGACTGTAACGGACAGGTTGTGGGTTCGATCCCCACTCGAGGAAATGAAATATTCAATATTTTCAATTTAAATATTTACTGTTTTCATTTCTTCGCTCTGGTATAGGGCAAAACGCGGCGTTGAGTTCCGCCACTTAACACGCAATGCCTCAAAATTGGCGTAAAGTGGGGAAGGAAAGTGAAACGGAGTCTCTTAACACTAGGTTCCCATGTTCCCTCTGCCTACCCTGCCATGTGCGGGATATAGCTTGAAGCTAAGTAAAATTAACACAAGCCGACAGTTGATGTTATAATAAAAAAATAGTAATTCATAGATTTATATATATATATATATATATATATATATATATATATATATATATATATATATATATATATATATATATATATATATATATATATATATATAAATCAAAACAAATAAAAATACATAGTTACAATAATTACGTAACACGTGCAACAAGATGTGCAGCTAGCTGTATGCAATTATTAAGGAAAATTGTTTCAATAATGCTCGTACATCTCATGATGACGATCCGCGACAACGCCTATGCATACATATTTTTATCCTAACATGGCTATACTGTGTAAAACACATGCGTGCTTCTATAAACTCAACAGGTTGTGGGTTCGCTCAATGCTCAATCGATAAAATAGCTCTGGAGACAAAGCGCGGCGTTGAGCTCCGCATGGTGGGGAATGCAAATGTGTTAGCATTAGGTTTCCAAATTTTCTATGTCTACTCTGCTATGTGCGGGATACAAAGCATGAAGCTAAAAAAAAGGAAAGTAATAAAAATATTCAACAAAGTAGTAACTTGCTTATATATTATAATCATTCATATTTAATACATGACAAAATAATCAAAATATTAAAATAATCACATTATAATATTCAAATATAAAAGCTTTGAGTAATATAGCTAGCTATATTTAGGACATAATTCACTTAACATGATAATATACAAAAATCGTTAGCAATCACATCACAAGCCGTCATTATTATTTAAATTTAATCAAATAAAATATATAAAAAAAACTCAATGTGAACATTAGTCACATTCATAATTAAACAAAAGTTACTATAACATTTCATTTGTTATATATTTCAGGAACAAAAATGAGTTTTACAAGAGCATATGTTGTAAACAGTTGGTGTTCCAACAAAGAACTGATTCCAAAACTTGCCCCAATCTGGATCTTCATCAGAAAATGAAGTTTGGACGCCTGCACTCTTCACACTAATGGACGAGGAAGAATAGCAAGTTGATCGTCTTCTGTATATCCTCGTAACCATCTTGGATTTTCTCTCGGACTTCGGAGTAGAAGTGCTTAAGAATGTGTTTAAATAACTCAGGGACGTGGCCGCTTCTTTAGGTCCGTATGAAATAATATCTTCTTCAATCTCCATCGGTTGAATATTAATTGATTTATTTAGACTTTGGGAATCTGATTTCGACATGTCATGCATCGGTAAAGATTCTATTGAGGGGTCATGTTGACCTTGTCTCATTGCTTCTGGAGAAAGGTGGCGCGAACGCTCGCCGTCAGTAACAAGGATGTCGCTTGCATCTAAAAGTGTTTTAGAAAATGAAGAATAGTTCGATATTATATAATTACTGTGATTTTGGATACAGTTAAAAAGGCAAAACAACCTATTATTAGATTTTTTTATCAATTGATAAAATAAATAGTTAAAACGAGAACTAAGAAAATAATCATACAAAGCTGCGTGACAATACGAGTAATTTATAAAGGTAAATAATATTTTATAAAGCACGTGACATAAAAGAATATGTTTTAATTGACAAATGTGTACATTTCTGTCACTCATTGCATTTCGACGACTATATGATTAGATATAAAATGATGAAAGGTTTGTTCATACCACAACTTATTGCAAGACCTTTATACTCCTCTTCACCTTCTACTTCTTTCTCTTCTTCTTGTACCTCTTCATCTTCATCATTTTCTTCTAAATCAACAACATTCTCATGTCTTGTAATTTCTAGATTTGCCGTACGGCTTTTAAAGGCTCCAACGGATATTTTGTTACAATTGTCAATGGAAGTAAGTGTTTCATAGCGCTCTAGTACTGATTTATTATAACTTTTAGCTGCACTTATAGTTTGAGAATATCGTTTTCTTGACAATTTGTTGGCTTCCTCCACACTCCTATTCTTATCAAATTGCTCGACTGGAATAAAATTTTCGTGTAATTCCTTATCTTTATATGAATAAACTTCAGCTTCTGTTTCAATTTTCTCAAAATGATAATTAACATCTGACTCAGAGCTTCTTTTAATGCCAGACGTGATATATTCTTCAATATATGCATTTCGTATTTCACAAGCTCTTTCTTTTTCTTCTAATTGAGCTTTATTGTATTTTATATTATCTCTTTTATGTATAATCTCCAATTCTTGTAAAGAATGTAAACTTTCATTATCACATCTACTAAGCTCAGCCAAAATATTAAGACGTCTTTCATTTTCTTTAAAGCTTTCAAGAGACTCTAGACTATCCGAGGAATCAGGTACAGAGTAATGATCTCTTTTATAGAACCATCTCATTTCCTTGAACAATTTTTCATAAAACTCCTCAGATTCATCGCAGAGGTTGGGTTTCTTCTGTTCTATTTCAATAATAAGATCTGGCAAAGGGCTTTCAGCTCTTAAATCAGCACTAATTAATGATATACTAGATTCTTGTTCTTCTTGTATTGCTGAAAATAGTGTGTGAGCTACATAAAAACTTAAAAATATTTACTCAATTTTATAGTCGCGATAAACCACACATCGCATCATTTTAAATTCCATGTAAATTTTATGTGTAAGTAATCAAATACATAGAGAAGTTCACGTAATCTAGGAAAGAAACCTTCGGCCGATTTTGATAGCTATAACTCTATAACATTGTAGAAAATATTATCATAAATTAATCAAATAATATTTAAAGTTTTAATAAAAGCGATTAAAATGTTTATTTCAGATTATCCATGGTGAAAACTTACGGGATAAATCTTCAAATAAGCCACGTATCAAATCCTGTTTTTTTTTCTCCCATTTCTCTGAACTCGGACATCGCAGCATATTAAATTTTATTTCAGAATCTGATAAATCAGAAGATTCTTTTAATCTTGCTTTTAACAATAATTATTTTATAATATATGTAAATTGAAATTAAAGAAATGATCATAGGGTAGTTTTAATTTGTGTATAGAATACAGTGCACAGAATAAAAAAATATTATTTTAGCTGAACTATTTACATTATCAATCCGTTAAATGGAAAATTATATCTTCTGATTTCTGGGCTATAATTAAATAATTGTTATATACCATTTTTTTCGAAGCGAAAAAAAAATATTAATATGAGTTACTACAGATACATGTAGAATTGCATTAATGCGTATTTGATGTACTTTTACGTTTTAAAGAAAAAAATTTCCTGTATTTTTTTTTTTATATTTTTAAAAATATAGGTAATGTTATTTTTTAAAATCAGATCGAATTTAATTAATATTTTTTACTCTCCACAATTTTTATTTTAATTGTTTATATTTTTATGACCACAGGTACAGATAAAACCAAAATGTTGACTATTTGTAATGATAGTTATTTTTTATTAGAATAAAATTATTTTATGCAATTTTATATACCAAACTACATGAGAAATCGAACATATCGATATTTAGTATTGAACTACTGGTATTAATAAAACAAGGTGTTCAATACATTAAATTTGTCACCGCTAAATCAAATAGTGACATTTGTAAGTCAACGAATACGAGTCCACTCTTTCCACTCAATTATTCAGATCAACCTCGCTTTGTTCTTGGTACTCAATTTGTTAGTTAAACAAAAAATAGCGAATGAATGAAGCGTGTTATTCATTTGCTTAATTAATTTAGAGCTATTTCTAAAAAGATAAAAAAATATATATATATATATATATATATATATATATATATATATATATATATATATATATATATTTAGAGCTATTTCTAAAAAGATAAAAAAATATATATATTGTGAAAAGACTTTTTCAGTTATCATTAAAATATCGCTCTATAAAAATGTATTTCAATAGTAATAATATGTTATATATTTTTACAATTCCGTATTCAAAGTTTTTCAATTCACTCTATAGAAAAACTTTCATCTAGTTATCGGTAATAGCCACGGGTATTGATTTGATACTTTGCAAGGCTATAAAATTTTCTTACCAATACTTATAACAGCAAAATTGGTGACGCTATCCAACCAGTGGAAAAAGAAGATTTATTAAGTTAATATGTATTGTTAAAATTATTAATTTTTCGTCAGCTATATTTATATTCGAATTTATATTCGAATTCCGCAATTATAGAATTTTTTTTTTCAGTTTCACGCTCGCACGAGGCAGGATAGGCAGAGGGAACACGGCAACCTAGTGTTAAGACACTCCGTTCCATTTCCGTTTTTCACTTTCTGCCGAATTTGAGGCATTGCGTGTTGAGTGGCGAAACTCAACGCCGCGCTTTGCCTTATTACCAGACCGAAGAAATGAAACATTAGATATTTAATTTGAAAATATTAAATATTTCATTTCCTCGACTGGGGATCAAACCCAGAACCTGTCGGTTACAGTCACACGCTTGTGCCGCTGCGCCACGACAAGCCCCTTTCTTGAAAATATTAAATAATTCATTTCCTCGACTGGGGATCGAACCCAGAACCTGTCGGTTACAGTCACACGTTTGTGCTTCTTTAAGATAATAAACTAGATGAAATTAAATCGTCCACTTTCATGTAAATAATATGATAGATACGATTTTGATATATGATTTTTTTTCGTGTTCCAAAATGTCTCACGTGTAAAATTTGCCTAAGTACTTACTTTATATTTAACGAGCTGTCACCTATAACTTGTATATGCGGATCATATGATCGTTATTTTATTATTTTTAATATTTTATAGTCTATTTATTGTTGTTAACTATATGATTTCTATCCATACCTAGAGGAACTTTGTAAAATCCTCCTTTAAGGAAAAATTTATAGCAATGTATTTATTTCAATAATACCAGCAAACTTACATTTTAAGATACTACTTATAGGTATTAATTATCATACCATTAACCAAAACTCCCTCTGTCTACTCCGCCAAGTGAGGGATACAGTGTGAAAAACAACGAAAGTAAAGTTCCAAAACTTAACCAAAAGCATCAGACATTTTGCAATTGTAAATATCACTTATCTACTGTACATACTTATAAATACACTTATTAAATACCAAAAATGTTATCTTATTAACACACGTTTTTCGGAACGTAATCGATTTTGGTCATATGCCTAACTGGTAGAGATATGGGCAAGATAATACACAGGTGTGGTGAAGAACGTATACATTGGACGATGATATGATTCACTCATTGATAAGCATTAAGGCTAATAAAAAAGGAAAATATATTTTTTCTTAAAGGTATATATCAATTTTTAACGCCTTGTCCTTCAATTTTTTAAGAGATGGTGGACGAGTAGTTTTTAACCTTGGATTTAGATACACGGTGCGCAATGTTATGTTTATTAGATAGACCGGGACGAAAACCATATGAAATGTTTCTAAATACCTTATTTAGGACAGACGTTATTAAGGAACGAGGATTTAATCCGACATTTAAGGTATTTATTTATTTTCGTACATTTCTTTTTTATGGAAAAGACAACAAACGAGTGTACGGGTCACCTGATGGTAACGAACGTCACAAAAGAAAATTCAAAATTGAGGAAGTTCTCATTCTAAGCGAAATGCCGTTTGACTTTTGCCATGTACGGGAGCGTGAAGCTGAGTAAAGTTAAATGTAACTTAAGCAGAAGTACCAGTATCAACAGTAACTTAAGATATTAGAACAAGTGAATGAGGTAGTATATCTGTTTAGCAGAGACGGATGATTAGAAATGGATGTGAAAAGGCGTATTGCTGTCGGTAACAAAGTTAACGGTGCCTTAGCTGCATTGTTAAGACGAAACGTCAGCATAGCTGCGCATTTGGCCGTGCACAACGCAGTGTTGGTACCGACGCTGTTATACGGCAGCGAAACGCGGGTATTACAGAACAAGAATGTAAGAAATATGAATATTGTAGAGATGCAATCTCTTCGTCGGATATGCGAAGTCAGTTTAGCTAATTGCATACTCATTGAAGAGTCACAGTGAGAATAAAGAAGAACGTGCTCAGTGAAGAAACAATATCAAAAAAGATTTATGAAGGAAAAGTGAGTGGTAAGAGACGAAAGGGAGACCTCGGTTGACCTTTGAAAACACAATATCGACAATACTAGAGAGGAAGGTCACGTAAAAAGCATGAGAACCCCCCAGAAGGAATGTATGAAGAGGTTGATGACAGTGGACGAGGCGAAAGAGGTATGCCGACACCATAGCGTTTGGCGCTACGTTCTCTCTGCCTGCCCCGCTAGAGATATAGTAGCAGGAAGCTAAGTAAGTAAGTAACTTGCAATGCACTGAGGCACGATCATTAATCGTAATGTTTATAATTTATAGAACATATGACAGGTATAGTGGGAACATGTTTATCAGTATAGTAAAACTCTAGATACTTAGAAGACTGTGTAGTACGGTAATGCGAGACGGAAAATTGTAACAATTTTTTTTACACAAATGTTTATTTTTTTTTAATAATTATAGTTCTTTGTTTAACGTTCACACTTTCATTTTTTCCAGTCTACAGATTTAGGATTTGACAAAGACTATTAAGTTATATTGGTGGAATAAGTAGAAGTAGTATATAAAGAAAATTTTGTAATTAATTCATATAATTTCATCAAAAGTATATCTTTAACATCAATAGGAACCTTCCAAATAGTCGATACAGATAAAGACGCGTCCGATGGCCTTATTATAGCTTATGTCCAATTTTATCTTTATCAAATTGTTTCATTAAGACGTATTTATTTTAATGTCCAAATATTTTTTATTGGAAGCGTAGGAGTTAGGTAATTACTTAGAAGCTAAAGAGTATACAAAATACTTCTGTAATGAGAAATCTTATACTAATAATACATATAAATGTGTTGTAACAAGCGTATGAGAATTTCGAGGTACCTACCTTGAAAAGGAAAACAAGACACAAGAGATGCAAGTTCAAATCCCTGTCGTGATCAGTTATTTTTGCACTATGTTTTTTATGAAATATATTAAGTATTGTTTGTAAAAAAAATCTAGCAACTACTTACTTGGCAAGTAATTCCTGAATAAATTTTAATATATCTTTGTTAAACAGGCCTTGCTACCTTAAAATAATTATGAACATGATGTTCCAAAGTGTTGTAGCAAATTTATAAACATCCCTATCGATTTGTAATAAAGTGCCGTAGGGCATAGTTATATTGGTATAATGTCTATTTGATTGACATATTATACGAATATATATGTAAAAGTATGTACAATAGAGAGAATTTTTTTTCTGCTTCACGCATGTCAGGGTAGGCCGAGGGAACCACAGTAAGTTCCCAAGTTTACTCAAGTTTTAAGAAACCCCGTTCAATTTCTCAATTTTAAACTTAATTTGAGGCATAGCTTGTAAATTAATGTTGCCTTATACTAAAGGAATGAAATGAAAATATATTTTTTTTTTTGTGGTGATTGAACCTATGATACTTACAGTCACACGCTCGTGTCCCTGTGCCACGACAGACCTCAATATAAATAATTTGTTATCGATAATTAGGTGTGAATTCTACAAAAATCATGTTGCGTCAGCAATTATGAGTTGATAACAATGTTATTTATTTTATTGTACCAGCATCAAGGTTGTAATCCACAGTGGTACAAAAAATCAAATGGAGCTCGCAAGATTTGTCAAATAATTATATGGTTATATAAAATGAAAATCAATGATTTAGCTTAGATTTTCGACTGAAGTGAAACATTCAACCAAATGGGTCCATTTAATACGATAGTTCACCGGTAAAAATTTAAATGTTGACCTATATCCTTTAGATATAGGAAAACCTAAAATTTCTCTCACGTTCAGAATTATAAGAGGTTATGTGGTGTAAAGGCTTAGTAAAACGAATGTATTTTTTATAATATGTTAATGCCGAAAAATCTAGACTAAGTTATATCTGACTAACCCATTTTTGAGACACTGGCCGGCGGAACTCAACGCCGCGCTATTATCTTATATTTTAATTAACGGGTTTACTCTTAACATAAATTCAGTTATATTTAGTTTAATACTTGAAATATAAGCTGTAAAAGCACAATTGCAACAGCTATACAAAACAAAACTACAGCGACACAAAACTTATTAACTAAATGGAACACCTTGGCCATAAATCCAGGTAATTACTACCATCAATACGATGCGATCACGCAAACCTTATATTTTAAGATGAGTATATTTAATTTATGACGTGAACTTTTATTTAGCTTCACGCTGTAGCCCGCACATGACTTGGCAACAAAGTGTTAAGACACTCCGTTCTGGCCTCCACTTTCTGTCAAATAGCATATAGAACACAATATTCAATTTATAACAAGACATTTTCATAATGAGGCCTGTCGTGGCGCAACGGTAGAAGCGTGTGACTGTAAGCCACAGGTTGTGGATTCCATCCCCACTCGAGGAAATGAAATAATTAAAATATCGTAACTAGGCAAAGCGCGGTGTTTAGTTTCGCTGCTTAACGCGCAATGCCTCAGAATTATCGAAAAGCGGGAAACGGAAAGGAGTGTTTTAACATTAGGTTCCGAAGTTCTGTTTGCCTACCCTGCCATGTGCGGGATACAGCGTGAACCTATAAAAAATATATATTTTCTAATAGGATCAGACGGCGTAAGACTGTAAATGTTATGGTTATGAGTCCGATCTTTTTTACTAAGATTAATTATCCAATTTCCCAGCTCTGGTAAGACAAAACATGGCGTTGAATTTCACTATTTATCACGCAATTCTTCGAATTTGAACGAAAAGTGGAGTATGAACTATATAAGCGTATCTAGGGATATTTATCCGGGGAAGGCCTGAATTTTGAATTGCTTTTTTTATAACTATTATTTATAGGAGAGACCACCGCTTCCCTCCTTCCCTCCTTACTCTTCCTTTTCCCTATGCCTGTGTCAATTCTTGACAGTAGGTTTTTTCTGATCATCCTACTTTAAGCAAGAAATGATCTGCCGTAATTAGTATGCTGTAATGAAAATTTTTAGAATTTCTCCTATTATTTTTGGGATAACATTTTCAATATACATTTTTCACTCTTTTTCTAAGCAATGAACAGATTTTTAATTAATAATTTTTTTTAATGAAATAATTCGACAATCACACGTTGGTGGCTACGCAGCTACGCGCTACGGAACGGTATACGATTGACAGTACCACGTAGCTACAAGTGTCTTTGATACATAAATAAATTTACAACAAGTACCTTTACACTACCTGTACAAGATTACTTCAGGTTTAAATTATATTTAAACTAGAAAGATGTCAAACCTTGATATAAGATAAAACAGTATTCATTTCCATCAATCGATTTTTCGATTTCCACTCGATGTTTTTTTTTATTTTAAATGACTTATTTATGTCGCTCTCGGAAGCGCGGCGTTGAGTTCTGTAATTTCTCAAATCCAACGAAAAGAGTGGAAGGAAACGGAATTTCCTAACATAAGGTTCTCAATTTGCCTCTGCCTACCCTGCCATGTGCTGGGATACAGAGTGAATCTAAAAATAATATATTCTCTGTTTCTACTCACAAATCCGTCAATAACTTGAGATAAATAATTTTATTGCGCTATTAAAAAGTTGTAAGAATATAAAAATAGCAGAAACATATGTTAATTATTATTGTTAACTAATACTTACATATAAATAAAAATTCCTTCATCTTGTAAATTAAATCTGTATATAATACAATCATAATTCTATCAATAACACTATTTTCACTTAAAAATGTTATCAAAATAAAATCAAAGAAATAGAAAGTTATCAAAGAAATAGAATGTAACAGATGTTTACGACTTTTAATATGAAACGCATAATAAATTATGGAACAATAACTCACTATATTGTGGGCTGTGATTAAGGTACTTTATGTACTTTATATACTTTATGTACTTATCCAGTATATATATTACATTAACGTTTTCCACAAGAAAGTGACGAATAAATGTCTTCCTTGGAGGGAAACAGAGGGAACTTGTGCTATATATTACTCAGTCCATCAACTTCGAGATTCCTAAACATAAAACGTTGCGCGGCGGAACATACCGCATCACCTGATTAAACCAGACCGTGAAAACGGTATTTCTTAATAAAAAAAATACATACTAAAATCTGAAATTCCTAGTTAGCTTACGATATTCTTGAATAGTTTCTAATCTTAATTTATTTGATGTATTGGACGCTGTCCAAAACATTAATTGATAATAAATCAACTATACCTCTAATTCCTCTAGGAAAGCGATTTCTTCTGATTTCCACTCGGCTTCCTCCTGCGTTATAATCCTGCCGTTTTCACTAACACTCCCGGTTATATTATTATCATTCTTTTGTATTTTGAAATCACTTAACATATGATACGCACTATTGCTATGCTCATATAATTTCATAGCTTGGCCAATGGACTTTCCTTTATACTTTTGCAATGTGTTCACTCCCCCTGGATGGTCCCGCATAAACTTTTTCAAATCGTAATCGTCGCCAGCGAACTTTACGGGGAACGCCATGACTGTCCAGTGACCTAGCGCGGCGTAGACTAACCTACGAGAGCGTTTACGTTACGTTATCAAATATGTGATATGAGTATATGTAAATGGAAACCATCGGTTCAAGGATGTGGCTACTTGGGAATTGTGCCAGATTTTTGGCGAAACGCTCGCTTCCTTTTTTATAAGTAAATTTATCACAATGTTTATATTTAATATTTTCAAGGTAAAGAATAGTAAAACATTTATGATGTATTACGTACCTACGTAACTTTATGTGATGAGGCCTGTATGGCGCAGCGTGTGACTATAAACGCGACTGGTTGTGGGTTTGATACCCATACGAGGAAACGGAATATTTAATATTTGCAAATAAATTATTTAATGTTTTTCATTTGTTTGCTCTGGTAACAAGGCAAAGCGCAGCGTTGATTTCCGCCACTCAAATTTTGCGGAAAATGGAGAACGAAACGGAGAGTCTTAACACTACGTTCCCAAGTTCTCGTTACCATAAAAATTGTTACTTATAATATTGTTATTGGTTAAGTGGTTTACGTCACTATATCTATATATTTTATTTACTATACTTTATCTATTTATTTTAATTTTGATATATTTAGCGTTTTGACTGTTGCAAGGAAATAAACTTCCACACCTCTACCATAAAAATGATTGAACAAAGAATATTAAATGTATAATATACATTAATAAAAAAATAATATACTTATTATAATATATACATTTTTTATGCCATCTCGACGCATCACTTCATGTATTTTTGTGGTAAAGCAACCCAACACTGTATTTTGTTTCATATTATATATAAAATAAGTATATCGAGGCGAAATAACATAGTAACAACCGCGGATTCAAATCATTTCATTTCTTCGCTCTGGTAATAAGGCAAAGTGCGGCGTTGGGTTCCGCCACTCAACACGAAATGCCTCAAATTTGGCGGAAAGTGGGGGACGAAAGTGGAACGGAGTTTCTTGACACTAGGTTCCCGGGTTCCCTCTGCCTACCCTGCCTTGTGCGGGATACAGCGTGAAGTGAACAATCAAAGGAATTGGGAGGAAAATTGAATTCCACCACTCTTAAAGCATTAACGGAGTGTCATAACACTTAGTTTTCTGTGGGATATAGCATGAAGCTAAATTATTTTTTACCTTCATTCTCTATAAAACAATAGTTTTGTACAATGTTTGTAATGTATGTAATATATTCTCTTGTTGTTAAAGTAACAATTGCTCTAATTATCCATTAGACACTATAGTGCCCTTGTGATTCAAGAGTAGATTGCCAATCTATGATTTTGCTCTCATACTCATACAGCTTATATATAAAAACAATGTAATATAAAACCTACATAATATACACATAGCGATCTAGTATTGTGTTAGTCCAACTATACAATGAATATATGGAGTACTTACAATTTCAGTATTAAACAAAAAAAAACAACAAATAAATATATATATATATATATATATATATATATATATATATATATATATATATATATATATATATATATATTTATATATATATATATATATATATATATATATATATATATATAAAAATTTAGCATTAAATAAAAATTAGTTCATTTCAATTTATTTGTTTTTTTTTATTTACCACAAGCTATTAAAATACAGATAAAATTTAACTGTAGACGTATTCACATATATTTTTAAGATGATATTCATAAAAATTGGTTTAAAAGAGAAACATAAATTAATGTTTAAATTAATGGCAGCTTTCTAATCTATTGTGTCAATGTCCCGATTGGCAAGAAGTTGAAGTCAATGTCTAGACAAGCTAGACATCCGGCTAAACGAGAAGAAGGAAAAGGTTATATAATACGGACGAGTTGCATTCCAAAATAATGGTAAAGTCACAAAAAATCTTATAAATATTATATAAAATATGAATGAAACAATTGAGAGGAAGAAGAGAAGAGAGAGAGAAAAAAAAATATGTTACTGTGTGAAAACACATGTGTGTTTAATTTGTAAAAAATATTAATTTCAGGTCACAATTTCAACTTTATAGAAAAAAAAATAATTAAAAAATAACGGATATTGTACCTAAATTAAATAAAAATATTTTAAATACAAAAAAAATAATGACTATACAACTTGAGAGAAATTAAGAGTCGTGGCGTCACAAGCCTGTCACTGTCTGATTCTATCCCAATCGCGATACTAGATAATGAACCCATAATGAACCCATATAAATTAATACCAGCATAATGAACCCATAATGAAACGTCCCTACACCACTTATCGCCGAAGTTTCGAAGCATTGAGCTTTCTGGCGGAAACCAACGCTGTACTTTACCTCGTTACCGGAACTAGGAAACGATTTTAAACATTTCATTCTGACGAGCTGCAATCGAACTCAGAATCATCTCGTTTATAGTCACGTCCCTGTGCCACTGTGCCACGACGTCCTCCTTTTTATTAAATATAAATATTTTAATCTTACCACAAATATTGTTTGAAAAGAAAGTAATATTGTATAGTAATAATGAAAGATATCTTGATACACTCGTGCCGATGTCGATACTTTTTAAAAAAAAATAGCTCAGTCACTCCATCACAGCCAACAACCACGAAACTCAGTAAAATTGGATTTTGTCCACTGTGCCTTTTTTATAGCTTTCAGCATAAAACAGATCATTTTGTTTGATACAATATTGCTCAATTGTAGAAATTTCCTCATCATTTCCGTAAACAATTAAACTTAAATGCCAGTGCGTGCGTCCCTTACAAGCTGCAAGTTCTAGGCCAATTTTTAAAATACGCGGCATGATTCTAGATGCTATCTTAGTCTCCTAAAATAAAATCTTTCGTTGCTTTCTTGGCTACTTCATATAACAACAGCGATTTGGTTGTCATAACCACCCCACTTCAGTTCAATCACACAAAATATTTTAAAATATATTAGCGCAAAACTAAAATAAATTATAGTTCAAAAAAACTAAAAAAACCGCTCTTTTTGCTAATCGAACTAAAAAGTAGAAAATAACTATTAATTACAAAGAGATTATATTACAGGAGTAGCAGGTCGATCAATCAATCATGATCAATTACCTCGAAATAAAATTGAAGTTAAAAGCACAATTCATATCACAGTAAAAAATGTGGGGTGCATTTTACAGCGGTTCATAACTATCCTCTAATAGAGAGTTGCCTATAGAATGATTATAATATTTGAACTAACAAGCACCCCATTCTTTTTACTCTGAACCGCTTTTTGCTCGAAGAATTAATAATGTGTATGGCAGTCGTATCGCAAAAGGAAATACAGTATGATTTTGGTTTCCAATGATTTCATTCTTGAAATTTTGACCTATAGAACAAGCCCCGTGCACGGCCGGAGATCCAAATTGATAAAGAAGAATTGAAGGCTATGGCAGCGGCTCCATCGAAAACCAGTTCCAAACCTTCCAATATTTAAGAGCTTGAAAGGTGGGTACCTCACGAATTGACTAAAGCAAACCGGCAAACGTGCGTCGTTCGTAGCGTTAAATTATTTAAACGTCATAATCACGAAGTAATTTTTTTTTTATGGTAGAGACGGCAAACGAGCGTACGGGTCACCTGATGGTAAGTGATCACCGTCGCCCACGGGCCCGTGTAACTCCAGAGGCGCTCCAGGAGCGTTGCCGTCTTTTAAGGTGGATGGGCTAACATGCCCTGGCAAGCCCGCCTAATCCTATCCTGAACCTACCCAAAAATTATCGAAAAAAACTTACTTGCTTGTAAGCTTTTAGTGGACTAGTACCGGTGTAATTCATTACAGTGTTATCAAATCTAGCCAGACGATTACGAGATACGTCTGTTGTCAGCAATTACAAGTCATGATGGAAAAGCTAGCTGTTACTCAACCGATTGGTCAATCGCTCTACGCCACTGCTGCATCACGACTACACTAGATCACAAGCTGCATAAATACCACTACCATAGAAGAACTACTATAAGAAGAAAAACTGCTTCAACAGATTACATTTTTTCCGAAATTCGAATAACTTCTTATAAGGGAAATACTCAACTTAGATGGGGTAGTCAAGGGGCAAATATTTTATTGATTCCCGACCAAATGGATTTTTTGTAAACGGATCAATGGACTACTTATGTGATGGCAAAGGTACATAGATAAAAAAGGTTCATACTTTACTTAATTTAACTTAGCTTCACGCTATATCCCTAGCGGGGTAGGCAGAGAGAACGGAGCGCCAAACGCTACGGTCTCGGCATACCTCTTTCGCCTCGTCCACTGTCATCAACCTCTTCATACATGCCCTCCGGGGGGGTCTTCATGCTTTTTACGTGACCTTCCTCCAGTATCATCGATACTGTGTTTTCGAAGGTCAACCAAGGTCTCCCCCTCCCTCTCTTACCTAAAAAAGGTTCATACTTTGATTAAATAAATATTTATTATATTTTCCTTCCATACCAAACGCTAATTTCATATGTAAGGACCTAATATTTTATTTATTTTTAATTTTTCGAAGTACTGACGGCCAGTGTTAAACAATATACATTTTTTTTTCTTCTATGCATTGCATAAGTGACTACTAGCATAGCTTAGCATACACTTACACTGTTCCAGTTTCAACCTTCTTTGTAGTACAGATTTTACAGTGAACTTTTTTTCTTGAATTATTAATATTCATACATTGCATTCGACGTGTCCCTAAGTGTTATAGAGAGATCAATAGACGTACCTTGACACCATATTGCATGTCAAGAAAATTTCTCATCCAACTAGTTATTAGGAAAATGTTGGTACACGGTAGTTCTCATTGCATAGTCGGTAAAATGGATAGATATAATATTGATTTAGTAAACTTTTTTTTTTTAAATATTAGTTATTTTTCAGACAGTCGTGATGCAGTGACTCAACGATTGTAGGTTCCATTTCCACTTAAGACAATAAATTATATATTTTTTCATTTCCGTGCTCTGGTAACTGGTAATATTTTTATTTTTTTGATTTTCGTTGATTTTCGCCACTCAACACATGATGCCTCGGGAGGAATGGAGTGTCTTACCCAGGTATTCCCATTCAATGATAAAATAGGCAAGGCAATTGCTTTAACATTGGTACATACTACCGTAAGATTTTTATAATTTACTTAAATATTTAAATTTGCGTGTGAATAACGTTTTAAAACTGTCAAAGTATTTTTATTATTTTTAATATAGGCCTATCTATATAACTAATCGCGTTATTGAATATTCTAAAATTCAGCGTAAACATTTAGATGTATTGACGTGACCATGGAACGGACCTAACCGAGCTTAAAACAGACAAACAAACATTTTGTTTCAATGGAGATTAAAATCACTACTCGGCCAACGATTTGAGATGTTTTGCTAAATTATTACTGGGACAAATATGAACATTTGAAGTTTATCTTTATTACATCATTTAGTAAAGTAGTAGTACTGCTATCAGTGTCAGCATCTTATATTAAAAGGTTGTCTACCGTTCACAGCAGACAAGCAAGTGGAGGTAAAACGAGGATATGTCTTCGTAAATACTTAAATCATCAAATCAGGAAGCAGATGTTTGCGATACAAAATAAGTAATCGTCAAACAAAAAATTATACTTATATTAAAAGTAGATAAGAGAATTATTACAACTTATGACTTATCATTGTGACTTGCTAATCATAATGATAAATCATAAGTTGCAATAATTCTTTTTTTCAGCTTAACACTGTATCCATGGCATGTATCCATGGCACATGGCAGGGTAGGCAGAGGGAACTTGGGAACCTAGTGTTAAGACACTCCGTTCAACTTACGTTTCCCACTTTATCTACATTTAATATATAAATTTGTATGAATATTGGAGATTGAACCCAAAATCTGTCGCGTTTACGGTTGCACGTCTTTACGCCACGACATATTTATACTGGGTATTTTTATTATTTTTAATGGTATGTATTAATGTTGGTCTAAATACTTATACTGAGTATTTTTGTTATTTTCAATATAGAGCTGTAGGTCTATATTGAAAATAATAAAAATATTCAGTATAAGTATGTCACAAAGATAATTCATAAGTTGTAATGCAAGAAGTCACAATGATAAAATATAAGTTGTAATAATTCTTTTATATACTTTTAATATGTATTTTTTTGGTTTATGATTAATTATTTTATATCGTAAAAATTCTTCCTGATCGCTTCCTGATCTGATGATATTAAGAAAACAATGATAATTGATTTCAAAAATATATATAAGTATATTATTTTACGATAATTAAGCTATCTCTAGTAATAAGGCAAAGCGTGGCAATGAGGTGTTTCAGTACGTAACTCGCTATGTCTGAAAATAAAAAAAAATCAATTACACAAATCAATTTTATCTTCGACCTAATTTTCTTAACTTCATTCAGGCCCTTTCTTTTACGTAGTGATGACACCAATGATAAATATTTAAAAGAAATAGTATATTTTAATCAGAGACTTGGCTTGTCCAAGTAAGCTAGCAAAAAAATGACTGTTACGATAAATAAAATAATAATCATTACCTTGCGCTTAACCTTTCAATAATAAACTTAACAATTTTTTATTGAAGCAGATATTTTCATTGAAACACTCGCTATTCGTAATGAGTACGTTTCAATTCGCCATTTTCAAACTAAATGGCGGGAAGAAAAAAAATCTGATATATGTCAGTTAATACTTGCTGAAATCATAAAATAAAAATATAAAAATTAAAATTTTAATATTACTTGTTGTTGAAATAATTTATGATAAATATTTTATCTTAGATTGTTTGCAAGTCGGTACGGTACTGCGCATGCTAAAGTGACCTTTAGTAAATTAATTTTTAGATAATGAAAATGTAAATCTACACTTTCTTACCTTTCCGTCCTGAAGTCAAGCTTTATATCTTTTGCGCATTGTATTTTTTTCCAATGATTTAAAATAATTACACTTTTATAATAGATTTTTTAGTACGTTCGCTTACTAAAAGCAATATTATTTTATGTTTTACACTAAAGAAGCCAACTTGCTAGGAGTATAAAAATAATCAAAATGTAACCCATTGCAATAATGCAATTATTTGTATTTCAATACTGTATAGGCATTGCTTCGTTGATTATGTTGTTTGTTTATTTATATTTATTTATTATTAATTTTAATTAAATTATGCAGCCTAGATTTAATAAAAAAATCTTTTTCGTCTATAGTAAATTAATTTAGAGGAGACTACCGACATACAGTTGCCTATGGTAAATCGAATGCTGGAAATTTTAAAAACGAAAAACTTATAGATGATCATTTACGGTTTCTTATTATGATATGAATTTTTTGGGCATTTTGTGCTGTGCACTATTGTTATTTTAGACAATAACGCTGATTTTGCACATGTAAAGCATAAAACTTTGATTTTCTCCATTATTACACATTTAAAAAAAACTAATTTAATCCAAACTAATCGCGTTATTGAATATTGTAAATTTCTGAAACCCGACGTTTTAAATATTTAGATGTGTTCCTGTGACCATGGAACGGACCGTTCTACCTTAAAACAGAAAACATTTTGTTTCAATTGAGATTGAATTTACTACTCGGCCTACGATTTGGAATGTTTTGCTAAACCATTACTTGGACAAATATGAACATTTGAAGTCCATCTTTATTACATCATTTAGCAGACTGCTATCAGTGCCAGCATCTTGTATTAAAACACGTCATCATATTTTATCTTGTTATAATTGCTGTAGTAAAAGTGGAGGTAAAACGAGGATATGTTGAAGTTTATAGAGAAAATACTTGAAATTACTATTATGTCTCTTATGTTTAATTGAATTTAACTTAAGTTTTTAAGTTCATTTGTTGAAAATGATAAAAATTTTAAATTAATGTATCTAAATTATATACCAATTAAAACATTATCATTATGATAAATTACATGTGGATGATGCATTTAAATCACTTCTACCTTTTATGCTAAACTTACATAATCATTTAAGAATAAAATGTAGACTAAAGCATGATTAAAGATTTATTTATAGCCTTTGTTTGAAAGATGCTGATATGTCTGTAGATCAACTAATAATAGTTTGAAAGCAGAATATGAAAACAGTTCAAATTGAAAACATAGCTGTTGTCATATTTGGCAACAAGATAAAAAGAAATTTATATATGGTACAAAGCTGTAGAAAGCATTATTTATCATAAAACTCAAGCCATATTTCTTGTTATTTAACAAAATTAATTACCTATGTTTTTTTTTAATCAAAAATATAATAAGTTATAAAAAGCTCTGCTTTTATGTTATATTTATAGAATAATTTTTCCCATAGTATGAGCTTAGATTGTAATATTCTTAACTTTAACCTTACATTTCTTAAATATTATATTTTAGCATCTAGTAATGAAAATAATTAATATTTTTATTTAATAAAACATTATGCTGAAAATTATTATTATCTGGCAGTTATTGGCTAGTAATAAAAGTTATTACACTCATAATTTGTTTGAAAACATTAGCAGTAGTAACAGAGACTATAAAATAAAACTATTTATGATAAGAAAAACTTTTCAATATATAGGTACTAAACAACTTGTGAGTTACTGAAAAAAAATATATATTCATTGAAGAATATTAAGTAATAAAATATTACTATTCCATATATATTCAATATATCAATTATAAAATTACTATTATATGATACATTATTTAAATTTATAATGAGAGAGTTTATAAATTTTAACAGAATTGTTTTAAAATATTCTATTAACAGTAAAACAGTACGAAAACGACAAAAGTTGAAAAGCGTAACAATTTCAATGAATGTAAGTAAAAAAAATAAGACAAATTACGTACAAAATATATTTCAACATTTAACCTAATTTAATTACTATCATCTGTGATTTATTTACTATACGGTAACATATCAAAACTGGGTTTTTTCACATTTATGAGTAGTTTGTTTAAAATATCATAATAAATATTTTTTGTTCAATGTAGCAAATATTTTTTAAAAATTGTCACGTTAAATTCTGTACAATATCTATTTTATTAATTTAATTTCTTAAAATTCGAAGTTAAAATCATAACATGGCATCCCTGTGGCCGCAAATGTCAAAAAGAGAAGCTTGTGATTTGATTAGTTGTTTGTTCTATTATTTTTACTAAACCCTGATTGAATCAGAGCTGTTTACTGAAGTATTTCACTTACACGTTTTTATTGTTTATGTGTACTATATTTTATGTTATACAGTGTTTGATTTGTGCAAAGTAGTGCAATTTAATGTTCGTTGTTTAGTTGACGATCTGTCATGTACTTATATTGGAGAATTCCTAAATAGACTTTTGATGTCGGGGCAGTGTATAAAAATAACATTGGATTCTCGCGACTATTCGGGCGGTGGTGCTTAATCCCGCCTACAACCCTTTGACGATGGCTTCTAAGATATTATTGCTTATACCTCTCATAGTACTGGGTAAGTAGCATACCAAGCAAACATTTATCTTCCGACCGATTATTCAATTGATACTCTAGACTCACAAATCAGATTACGGAACATGCAATTTTAATAAGGAGGCTTTATTTAGTTGTCTATCAAATGTAGGTTAACAAAAGTTGTAGGAAAAACTTGTTTGAAAAATGTCTAATGTTATACCAGTTATACTATAAATAGTGTTAATATTAGTAACTTTATATTTGTATAAAATTGTTTTAATACATAACAAAAATATATCTTTTGTTTGATGTATAACTCCAGTATACTTCTTTTGCTTACATTCAAATGAATAATATTATTTGTATCTTTTCATATTATTGTTAAAGATGGCAATCATTTGTTTCTTAAAGCAATACTAATATTTTATTGATTAAATACTGGAAAAAAAATAGTCCACCAATAAATTAAACAAATTTTCCTGTTAACATGTACTTTAATAAATATGTTGGGCTACATTTTTGTAAGTGTGAGTGTAACCTTATTATTGTCATCAATTCTTCTATAAATAAATTTTTCTAAATATAAATCTTATTAATATCATCTGTCATATCTACTAATGTCAGCTTTACACAATGTCCTGGAGATGGCAAGGTGGACAAAGGAAACCTGGGAACTTTGTGTTAAGATACTGCATACATTTATCCTTGGAGGGTAATGCAGGGCTTTACTCTGTTATCAGAGCAAAGTCATAAAATTATATATATTTTTCCTTCAAGTGAGGATTTTACCCATAACCTGTTGTGCTACTAGATACATGTTTTTGTCCCTATGCCACAAATGGCTGCATTGTCCATAATAATTATGAATAATATTTCTATTACATTACATTCTACAGTAAGGGTTTTTTAGTTATGAAGACATTTTGGTGCACTGGAACAGCTATCTGTAAATAAAATTGTTATAGGTTTGATTCCCATATAGGAAAATATTTATATTTGCATTATTTACATCTCCCTGCTCTGGTGGACATGTTTCTGAGAATGTGGCAGAAAGTAGAATATATATAATATAAAAAAATAGACTAAAAACCATGTAGGTCATGGTCGGTGACAATCCAGGGCAATATATTAATAATATGCACTTTATAATGTATTAAATAAAAAAAAAAGATACAAATCAAACTTGTAAATAGTCTTTTTACATATGTTAACATAAATACTTAGTTAAAATAAGGCAATTATGCCCCAAATCAGATATTTGTCTTTATGTATATAACATTTGGATAGCCGCTTTATAGTTGTATGCATTAAGTGCAAAACATAACATATTTTTTTTATATATTTTAGGTTCTCATAAAATAGTGTCTGGGGCGCCACCCACTGATGAAAATTTACCTCCAAGGCCTAAGGAGGGAGGTATTGATACTCGATATTGTGAATTCTTCAACAACAGTGTTTCGCTATGTGAAGAGACAGAGAATGCCACATGTCCACCAAGAACAATAATAAAAGATGCATGCTTGCCGATTGAAACAGATAAAAGCAACCACTGCTTTGTAGTTTGGCACTATGATAATATAACAAATACAGCAACAGTTAAAGTAAAAGGATGTTTCTTGGACACGGTAGCTTGTAACGACAGGGCTTCGTCATGTAGACAGCACAGTGTGAAGCTGCCCTTACTTTATTGCTGTTGTGAAGGGGACATGTGCAATGAAAATGCAACGTTCCCAGGATTGGAAGCCGGTATGGCTTCTCCAACGGAGTTACCACCTGAGCGTGTACCGGCATCTCCTTTACCAACAACTGAAGATGATACTACAGCAGTTATAGCTTATACATTGACACCATTGTTTTTGCTATTCGCTGTATTAGTGGGATGCTACCTTTTATACAGAAAACGTAAAGGCAGCTCGTTTGCTGAACTAGGTAGTGGTGAGGCATCATTGTCCCGGCCTCCTTCCGCTGGAGCGGGCATGGACGGTGAATCAGGAGGTCTTCTCAGTCAAATAACCTTATGTGAAATCCGAGCTCGAGGTAGATTCGGTGCAGTGTGGCGGGCTAAGTTGGGACAACGAGATGTTGCAGTTAAAGTGTTTCCATTACAAGATAAACAATCTTGGTTGGCCGAACAGGAAATATACAGACTGCCGAGAATGGACCATCCCGATATACTACATTATATCGGCGTTGATAAGAAAGGCGACAATTTGCAAGCTGAGTATTGGCTCATCACTGCTTATCATGAGAAGGTATGTGTTATATTTTAATATTTATAATGTTTTGGGCGTGTTTCCTATGCCGTTATCACTTTGCAAAAAAATATAAAACTATATACTAATATAATTATGTAGAAAAATTATTTATAAATTTTCATTAATATTTATTAGGCTGTTTTTTCATCGAATTCGTATATAAGATGTATTTTGATTTATTATGTTAACATATGCAGCAGAAGCTTCCAATTTTTTTTTTTTTTTTTTTTTTTTTTTTTTTTCCCTTATCTGCAATCAGTCGCCAGACTTTAATCAGATACGTTGAGTGACATTGGGTGTTGTTGCAGAGCAGAAGGCCAGTGCCTCACTGTCCACTTAAAGTATGTGGTTTCTCTTTAGTCTGTCAACCACATGAACATTATTGATTAATCCTGATGCTAGTGGATTGGGATGGTGAGTGATGCGCTGTCTGTGTTGACTTTTATAGCGCTGAATTTCAGCGGCCACCGTTGCTGTGTTCAAGTACTCATGAATTTCTTCATTTTTTGTGTACCATGGCGCATTTACTATGCACCTGAGAATATTATTTTGTGCCCTTTGCAAAGACATAATATTGCTTCTGCTGGCAACTCCCCAGATTTGTGTCCCATAGGTCCATGTGGGTTTTATGAGTGAGTTGTAGATTAATAGTTTATTATCGAGGGACAGAACTGATTTTCTGCCCATTAGCCAATATAAGCATCTGAACTTATTATTTGTTTGTTCTCTTTTGACTTTAATGTGATTTGCCCAAGTCAAGCGCCTATCCAAGAGAAAGCCGAGGTATTTCACACAGTTTGTTTGAGGTAAGGTCTTATTTCCTATTTGAACCGGAGGACAGTTCTCCTTCCTTAGGGTGAAGGTAATATGGTTGGACTTCTGAGCACTAGCTTGAATACGCCATTTTTGGAACCAATCCGATGTAGAGTTCAGTATGCATTGCAGCTTTTCGCTTGCAACCCTGGGGTCACTATCCACCGCCAGAAAAGCTATGTCGTCAGCATAGGTGGCGACTGTGACGTCATTAGAGGCTGGTAGATCTGATGTGTAGATGTTGTACAGCATTGGCCCAAGAACTGAGCCTTGGGGCACACCAGCATGGATAGGATATAGGGTGGATCTGGCGTCTCCATGTTTAACTTGGAACAGTCTGTCAGTAAGATACGACTCCAGGATGTGGTAAAAAGAGTGCGGTAATTTTTCTTTGATTTTACATAGTAGGCCCTTATGCCAGACACGATCAAAGGCCTGCTGAATATCCAAGAAGGCCGCAGAGCAGTATTTTTTGGTCTCAAGGCATTGCCTGGCGCAATCATACACGCGATGTACCTGTTCCACTGTGGAGTGCGATTTTCGAAAGCCAAACTGGTGGTTAGGAATGATGCAGTGCTCATTCATTGTCACACTGAGTCTTTTTACGAAGATTTTTTCCCAAAGTTTCGAAAGAACTGGAGTGAGACTGATAGGTCGATATGAAGAGCATTCATGTGGCGGTTTACCAGATTTATGACTCATGACGATCTGAGATATCTTCCAGATGCTAGGGAAGTGAGAGACTCTAAGGGTGGCATTGAACAATGAGGCTAGAAGCGCGATGCACTTTCTTGGTAGCTCTTTAAGGACCTGTGGAGTTATCAAGTCAAAACCTGGTGCCTTTTTGGGGTCAAGTGCCTTAATTTCTCTAAATACTTCCTTTGGAGATGTGGGTTTGATGGGCAAACATAGTTGAATGTCTTGTTTTAGCAATACATTCAATTCCGTATCGTCGACTGTCCCCTTGTTTGGTTTAAATACTTGAGCCAAGTGAGCTGCAAAAGCCTCAGATTTATCTTGATCGGTCCGTGCCCACGCTGATGGTGATCTGAGGGGGGGGAAAGATTGCTGAGGTTTTTTTAAATGCTTTGTGGCTTTCCACAAGGATTTTTCGCCGTAACCACATGGTGACATGGATTCTAAGATTAATCTGAGGCTATAGTTTTTGTGTTCTTTGAGAGAGGATTTCAAATCTTTTATGGCTCTGTTAAGTAAACGTTTGTCTGAGATGTGACGTGACAACTGCCAAGCCCGACGTAGACGTCGTTTTTCGGTTATTTTGGTTTTAATTTCAAAGGACTGCACTGTGACATGACCGGGGGCTTTGTTTGGCACTGGAGTATTGATCCATGCTGCCACTTGTATAACGTTGGTTATATATTTACATGCCTCTTCAATATCCTCTTTTGTTTTCAATGGCATTTGCATGTTTAGATGTTCGTCAAGATACGAGCGGAAGCTTTCCCAGTCAGTTTTCCGATTGTGTAGAGATGGGGGTCTTTCACGAAACACAACAGTAGAGCTCACCGTCAAGATTACTGGTGTGTGATCCGATGGGCCATCTAGGCTCGGCTCAATGCCAGTAAAAAGGTCACTAATCCCTCTTGTTACAAAGAAGTCCATCAGATCTGGTATCTTCTTTGTGTCAGTAGGCCAGTAAGTTGGTTCTCCGGTCGACAGTGAGTGGTAGTGCTGGCGGTCAATGCAGCTTTTCATTTGTCTTCCTCTTGTATTATTTAATCTGGAGCCCCAAAATGTATGATTTGCGTTCCAGTCGCCACCCGATATGAACCTATTGCCCAGGGTTCGGAAGAAATCTAAGAACATAGCTTCAGTTATTTTGTATTTTGGTGGGCAGTATACAGCCGAGAGAGTAATGGAGCCCGCGCGATCTTCTAGACGCACATTGGTTGACTGTAGGTGATTGGCTGAGTAGGGTTCGAGAAGGCAGTGCTTTAAATTAGATTTAATAGCTAAAGCGGAGCCCGCATGAGCACCTCCATCAGGATGAGGCGTGTGGTAAATCTGGAAACCTCTTAGATGATAGGAACTCCTAATAGTGGCGTGAGACTCAGATATTAGGACTACATCCAGTTTGTTTGTGACAATTAGTGCTTCCTGCTCGTTAAGATTTGGCGAAAGACCGTTTATGTTCCATGCTGCAATTCTTAAAGATGCCATTATTTGTTAGTGAGCTTAGGGATGATGGCGGTGAGAAGACTTAGTAGTGCACTGATTTGTTGTAGTAATATAATTATGTAGAAAAATTATTTATAAATTTTCATTAATATTTATTAGGCTGTTTTTTCATCGAATTCGTATATAAGATGTATTTTGATTTATTATGTTAACATATGCAGCAGAAGCTTCCAATTAAATCCTAAACATTATATAGAATATAATACAATATCAAGTATTATTTTACTATCTTTATATTGATACAAATGTATTCATATGAATTCCCTTAATGTCAACTAAATGGTAATTTTCGTTTTTGAAAGTGACTTTATTAATATACATATAGTAATTACTATGGGGCAGCCTAGCGTCTGACCGTTTACGCGAAGGGTCTGGGTTCATTTCCCACCAGAGATTTACTCCGCTCTAATGCTAAATCAAAGCCCAGTGTTGAGATCGCAATACAATGTCTCAAAATTAGTGAGAAAGTGGAGAACGGAGTGTCTTATCACATGATTACCTTTGCTTAATGCGTGATACAGCATGAAGCTAAGAAATACAAAAGTTATTTAAATATACGTTATATTAAATATATGTATATGAGTAAGCAAAAATGTTTATAAATAGGAAATTTAACATCGTAAATCCGAATACGATATAGCTTCATATTAAATGAAGGTGTATGTATATGTGTTAAGCCAATATGTGCTTTGATTGCCATATCTAGATCAACGGGTCAGTTAAATATAACAGTTTAATGCCTAAATTTTTAAATAGAAAATACTCGATGCTAACATTTTTAGTATATTTTTATAGAATTATTTATAGCTGTTCCCCGCCGTTTCCTCAGATTGCGGAAAAGGCACTTTGACGTTGCACTTTGTCTCAATTAGAACAAGGGAAGTTGTACACTCATGTACTGATAATAAAGTTATTTTAATAGTTATTTTAATGCTGACACAAAAGTGATATGCTGGCGTATTCTTTAAATAATAATATTTACATCTATTAAGACTCAGCAAATTCAATGAACAGTTATTTATAACAATTTTACAACATATTTTTATTTAAAAGATGAATTAAAAGGTCGCCTTTTGTACATTGTCTCTCATAAGTTGTGAATCCCTGTCAGTTTGTTGTGTATGTGGTGTACAAATAAAGTTATTTAATAAAATAAAAGATGAATTAAAATAAAGCAAATACTAAATGTTATTGGAAGTGAATATTATAGTGAAAACTGCAATTATATCGGTTGAGCCGTTTTTGAGATTACCATAAACAGAGAAAAATTGAAAAAATATTGTTTTTGGTTTATTGCGTTATAAAATGCTATTCTTTTTATATCTTTTCCAAATACAGATGTTCTTTTACGATTTTATTATACGTATAGATAACTTTTTTGTTTTTTTTTTTCATTACTTAAACGAAAATGTTATTAGTAAAATTTGAATTTTTCAGGGCTCTCTTTGTGATTACCTAAAAGGCCACATATTGACATGGCCGGAAGCGTGGCGCGTGGCCGCGTGCGTGGCCCGTGGCCTGGCCCATTTGCACGAAGAGGATGGCGGCAAGCCAGCTATCGCGCATCGCGACTTCAAATCCAAGAATGTCCTACTAAAGGCAGATTTAAGTGCTTGTATAGCAGATTTTGGCCTTGCTCTCGTCTTTGAATCTGGACACGGTTGTGGCGATGCCCACGGACAAGTTGGGACTCGGAGATATATGGCCCCAGAGGTTTTGGATGGGGCCATTAATTTCACTAAAGACGCGTTTTTGAGGATAGATATGTATGCGTGTGCGTTGGTCCTGTGGGAAATCTCTTCCAGGTAATGTTTGATGTTTAACGTTTTTTACTGTGCTTACTCTATTTTGAATAAAAAGAACAAAATATGTTTCATTGATTAAAATAGAACATTTTTTATTTAATTTTTTCATATATAATAATCCATAGTCTGAGTAAATTGTAACGTACTTTTAAATATTCATTTCTATATTAATTGTGATTGGCCATTTTAAAGATATAATGAAATATTATATAAGGTCTCTGCAGATATTATATTTCTTAACTTCACGCTGTATATGGTAGTTTAGACAGAGGAAACCAAGTAAGCTTTGTTCCCACTTTCTGTCGAAATATAGCATTCCTTCGCTCTGGTAACGAGGCATATCATGTACGCCTCGTTACCAGAGCGAAGAAATGAAAATATTCAATAATTCCTTGTTTGGAAATGAAACCCACAACCATGGTTACAGTCACAAAAAGTGCTCCTGCGTCAATACGACCAATACGACCTTTTCAGCTTCACGCTGTATCCCGCTCATGGCAGGATAGGCATAGGTAACTGGGGTACTTAGTGACAAGACAGTTCCCCAATTTTCGCTGAATTTGAGTTATTGCGTGTTGTGCGACGGAACTCAACGCCGCGTTTTGCCTTGTTACCACAGCGAAGAACATTATTTTAATTCATGTCCCGATTGGGGTTCGAACCTTGTGCATTTACAGTCACACGCTTGTGCCGCTGCGCCAAGACGACCTATAGTTAAAATTAATTAACATAAATAATTAAATATAAATAATTGCAGATGCAACGACGGTAACATAGAAGCGACAACACAATACCGTCTCCCGCTCGAGGAGGAAGTGGGTTCGCATCCCGGCCTAGAGGAAATGCAAGAGGCGGTCGTGCAGAGGAAACTGAGGCCGCACATACCGCCTCAGTGGAGGGATCACTGTGTAAGTTTACAATCATACCAGCTGATTCTGCAAACGTTGTTTTGCCACAAAAAGGGATATATGTTAAGTTTTTTTCAACCTTTATCACTGTCTTACATGATTTTTGCCAAAGTAACCGTTTACGCAAAGCACTCTCAATTAGGATAAAATCACCCGATTTTGAAATATTCTTACTTGGTGCTCCGGTCCTGTTGGTCTTAGCGTGGTGATATATAGCCTATAGCCTTCCTCGATAAATGGATTATCTAACGCTGAAAGACTTTTTCAAATCGGACCAGCAGTTCCTGAGATTAGCGCGTTCAAGCTAACAAACAAACAAACTCTTCAGGTTTTTTAATATTATTGTCATTTATAGTCCTAGCGACACGCCCTTGGCTTCGCCTGCTTGGGTTACACTAATTTCAATTACATACTTGTTCTAATAAAATTATTACTTACAATATCTTTACATAACTAAAATTTCAGTTAAATCAATACAACTAGAAATTTTGCATTTAAATCTTGGAAACCGTTGAGATCAGCTCGTACGCACAGACAGACAAAAATAACACTATTTTACTACATTAGTCCTTTTCCTATTATATGTTTTTTAATATATCCATCCATGTACAGACAGTGATCAGTTACAGATTTATTATAAGTATAGATTTATAATAGAGTAGGTATAAGTACGTACTAGTATTTTTAATGAGAATTAGGAATTGCCATTTGGGAGAAATCAATTTGAATTTAGAAGAAAGTAGTGTTTTAATAGGAATGGAGTGTCCGAACACTAGGTTACCAAGTTCCCACGGCGTACCTTTCTCTTTGCGGTATAAAGCGTGTAGCAAAAAAAAAGTTAGCGATATCATTGTATAAGAATCAAAATTGTATATGACCACGCAATAAGGAAAAAAAACATTTGTGGCCACAAAACTGATATTACAGAACGATTTATTATTTACACAAACTATACATTAGGCAAGAATAAAAGTGATGAGTTCTTACTTTATATAGAGATGTACTCCTACTACTCAGCTTCACGCTGTATCCCGCACATGGCGGGGTAGGCAGAGGGAACTTGGGAACCTAGTGTTAAGACACTCGTTTGTACTTCTCCCGTTCCCTTGCACGTTGACAAAACTTGGAGAGATATAAAAAAATAAAATTAAGAGGTCTGTCTGCGACTAAAGGTAATGGTTCAATTGAGTGGAAAGTGAGGAACTGAATGAAGTATCCCACATTCTAATGTTAAGACAGTTCGTTCCCATTAGGACACTTCCGTCCCAGTTAGTGACGGAACTCCGCCGAGTATCATCTCTCGGGTCTCATTACCAGAAAAGAAGAAAAAAAAATTTTTTTTTTTGATCGGATAGAACACACTGCCTGGCACGTTTACAGTCACACGCTTGTGCTCCTGCCACCCGACAGGTACTAAAATTCTCATTCCATAAGATTTATTTAATTTCTTATGTAATAAACACAAATCGCGATTCTGTTTTCAGCTGCTCAAGATTTTCTCTGTCTTTTCTTCTCGGGGTATACTGTATACCCTCGATTCTCGGGATATACATAATAAAATTAACCTAAATAAACATTTCCAGGGTCTCTCAGTGCTGTGCGACACAATGGAGGAGTGCTGGGACCACGACGCCGAGGCGCGCCTGTCCGCGTCCTGCGTGCTCGAGCGCATCGAGGCGCAGCGCCCCTCGCCGCCCGCGCCCGCCACGCCCGACACCACGCCCCTGCTCATCCACGAGCTGCGCGCCTGCTGACCGCGGGACGAGCTGCCTCTGATACTGCTGTGAGTGACAGCTGTCAACGCCGACGCCCGTGTGACAGGTGACAGCTGATGGCCGCACAGTATGCGCAGTACCGCATTGAGGTTAACCGTGGGTAGCGGAAATTTTGTTTTTTTTTTTTTACTTTTTTTTTTGATCGCAATAGCTTTGTGTCCGACTTCAGAGCGGTTACGGCTTGTTGGTCTTACCGTAGTGAAAGAGGTTTTCTTTTTCTTTTTTTTTTTTTAGTTTTGGTATGTAGCTACAGAGGTATATTATGAGTTTTTTTTTTTTTTCAATTTGTTTTTAGAGAGTGTATTCCAGCATATCGAAGCTCAATGTCTTTTATCTGAGTATATAACTTGGAAAGATTTTATATATTTAATTTGATGTCATTGAAAGTATTAAGAATATTGCATTGATTTCTTTTCATTCGTTGGTTTTAGTGTTGCGATGATATTGTCTATGGCATAGAAGACATACATGGTAATTAAGAGTAAGATTTTTTTTATTTCAATAGGTAAAAAAATCCATCTATAAAAATTGCCAAAACAGAGTTATGTTATTTTATATTTAGCCTAGTAAACAGTTCTTATAACAATTTGCTCTCTGTAAAGTCAATTATTTTACATAAAAAATTAAACGGTCTGTCTTCTAAATTGTAGATTATATTATCTTTATTTCAATAAGTAATAAAAGTTTTTTTTTAATGCTGTATAAACTTAATTTTTTGAATGTTGGTAATCTGGACCTAATGTCATTTAGGTATCCACCATTCAGTTTAACATACAAATGTGCAGTTTATAGAAGATATATTTTGTCTATGATATTATATATAGACAAAATATATTTACTGCAATTGTTTTTTTTTTTAATAATATGCTTAATATATTTTTATTATTAGAAAAATTTTACTTTATTTTTTTATATGAATTTTGAGTATTTAGTTTCGATATTTTGTAATATAAAGTATTTTTTTTATATAATGGAAGTAATAAGTTTTTACGAAAAAAAAAATACATATTTTTATTTAAATGTATTTTTTATGTATTTTTTTAATGAAATTTAGTTCGAATTTTGAAATATATCTCTACGAATGCACAGGTCGCGCGTTCCATTGCTGGATAGTACAAATAGTATGTCTTTTGTTAACAAAAAAAACATTTAATTTTTTTTACCAAATTTAAAGTTATATTCCATCTTAAGAGAGAAAAATACTTCTTCGGAAATGTATGAACGTTTTGAACATTGGGTTCGTTAAAAAAGAATTCATATGTCTCCTAATAAGTATACATTATATAAATATAAAATAAATATTTACTTTCCCAGAAAGTTTTTCTATGACATTATGATTTAATATGACTTGTAAGTTTTGTAAATACAAATGAGTGTCTAACTTTTTTTTAATAAAACCTCCTTTAATAACATATACAATATATTTCTGTTATTCATCATCGCATAAGTTGAAAGAAAAGTACAATTAGGTTAATAATATTAATTACCTTATATATTTTTGTCATATATATATATATATATATATATATATATATATATATATATATATATATATATATATATATATATATATATATATATATATATATATATATATATATATATATATATATATATATATATATATATATATATATATATATATATATATATATATATATATATATATATATATATATATATATATATATATATATATATATATATATATATATATATATATATATATATATATATATATATATATATATATATATATATATATATATATATCTGGTGTTGCAATGCGGCAGTTGTAGGGTCGATTCCCGCTTGGTGAATTATTTTATTGCTCCTCCGTTCTATTTATTTCTTCGCTCTGGTATCAAGATCAACCGCGGCGTTAAGTACTGTTCAGTCCAATGTGTCGAAATAATGTTGGTGGTCACTGATTCGATGTCATATTGAAACATTTATTTTAACAGCTTTAATGTGTCATCAATATTATATGACATTTTTTTTTTTACTGTAGATATGTAATTTATTATATATTACTTTTTGGTAGAAAAATGAGAAAAGAAGCGCGGGTTATAATAGTTACAAAATTTAGCACGGAGGCGTTGGTTCATGTCGTTACAATTAATTAACTTAATCATTTTTTTATTATTGAAATATCAAGTACCAGTCCTTGAATCGTTATGCGTTATAATTGTACAAAATTGTAACTTTTTTTAAAATTTCTTTGTTATTAAAATAACTCATTTATTTTAAATTTGCTTCTTTGAATAAAATTTAGATATAAAATTATAACATAAATTCCGCTAATGTGATCTGCGGCCATAAATAATAAATATCATATATATGCAGTAATCGTGATTGATTACTGCTGATCGGGTTTTTTTATATAAAATAAAATGTAATGTGAACAGAAGAATTGCATCTTCAATATATCTCTATAGAGATAGTTAACGAATAAATTAACCTTTCCAGTCTGACCTAGAGACGTTGATTAGCGGTAACAGACATTAAGTCGATACTTAATTCCAGTTAAACGCTAAATGGTGACTCTGTGTGCGACTGAACGACGTCACATATAAATTAATAAGCGGCATGTTCCGTGTTCTAGATGTTAGGGTTATAAAAGTTTGAGTAGATCATAACAATGAACTCCACTTTTAATATATCTTTATAAAAATAGGATTTTTTCCCTATTGTCATATCAAATGTATGACATAAGTGTAGATAACTAAGTCCAAATAATTAACTTTTCAAACGTAAATTGTTGAATAACGTTAATCAATGTGTATCTTGTAAGGTCTGATATGATACAGTTCTTGTTTGCCGCTTGAAAATTCTTCTGACAATTTTTGTCTATTGATAAAATTAAACGCGAAAATTACTTTTTTTAATAATAAAAACATAATAAATTATGATGTTTATGATTTTGTAGAAAAAAAGTTAAACGAAGCCTCGTCTATTCGTCTCGTATTTTTTTTTAAATATTACTAAATTGTTTTAAGAGAATCCTGTGAATGATTGATGTAAATATTTGATCGTTCTCGCCATGCATTATTGCATTTATAATTATTTTTTTTAGTCATACATATTAATAGAATTATTCCCACGAACAAAAATATACTGCAGTGAAACTTTCGTGGCCATATGTAGTATTTTTTTATATTAATTTTGTAAAAAATATATATATATTTTAAATTAATTTTTTAATTTAATATTTAGGTTTTAAATGATAGTTTTATGGGGTCTGTGTCCATCCGAAATTAGAGACTGGTTACACAAATATCATATACTTTTAATATGTATCTTGCCCTTACAAGCCCCTCTTTATACTCATTTTTAATAAATTAGCTATTTTCAATATGTTTTATTTAAAAATAAATGAGCAAATCTGGACATATTTTTTCTTAGTATGAAATAATTCCAGTGAAATAAAACGATTATATTAAATAAGACATAATAAATAATAAATATTGTGTATATTTTTTTATTTAATTTCGTAATAAATGTTTATTCTTTAGATATTAAAAGTTTATTATCGAGCATCGAACACATAGAAGTACTACCAGGTGGTATTGTTCTACACAAATCAAATATCTATACAAAGACAAGGCCTCAACAGCTTCGCACGCGACTAACATAGACAATTTATAAGATTATATTATAATTATTGTGATTTTATATGCATATATAAAATAAATGGGATTGGCTGTATGTAAGTGGTATAATTTACATTTTTAAACTGTTGTTATATGATTTATTACTTTTTTTTATATTATATTAAATGTATTTCTTGGGGAGAAAAGCAAAACAATATGACCTAAAAGTTCTTTTTAAAATATGACGTAACTGTTAAATTTTAAACGTTTTTTTATTTATCGTGCTGGGAAAACAATTTCTACTCTAGCTATACAATACGGAAATAATCAATATTTTAATTAATGATAATATTTCAAATGAAAAATTTATTATGTAAGTTATGCCATTTTGCATGCCAGTCTCTGA
Source organism: Eueides isabella (assembly GCA_019049475.1). Taxonomy (NCBI): domain Eukaryota; kingdom Metazoa; phylum Arthropoda; class Insecta; order Lepidoptera; family Nymphalidae; genus Eueides; species Eueides isabella. Next base: position 13,991,584 of record CM032387.1, read on the forward strand.
TATCAACAGGAATACGGTTTGTTTTCCTACGCCGAGCATATCACCACACATAGACTAAGAGAGTTGCCAAATGTATATAGATAGTGTAAGATAGCGCTAGGATCCTCTTCTGAATGTCAGTTTAATGTTGTGGACACTTAAATTTATTTTTCAATTGTATATTTATCAATGATTTTATCACTTGCTGATAGATAAGTTGTTGTTAGTTTATCTGATAGATAGGTTTGTCAGTAAGTTAACAAGGACTTATCTGACAGTTGAAAAGGAGGTCTAAGTCGGATTTTTTTATATATATTTTAGAACTAAAAATGAAATGGCCTAATATTAACTAATTGTGTGTAATTTTATGCAATTGTTGTTTCTGTTACTTTTGGCTAGTTTTAAATTTGAATCTTGTTAATCCAGCGGTTGGTGGTATCGTATAGCAATTTTGTCATGTGCCTATTTGATATGTAAAGCTTTATCGTATTTATTACATTTTTATTGTTAGTGTTAAATTTATTGCGTTATTATTATTATATATTTGTGTGTCATTCGATACTTCTTTTGCATTGGCGTTTAGTTTATAGAATTGCCAGTTTTTGAAACGAATTTTATATTAGTGATTTAGTGGATATGTACTTGGTCTTTATTTTATAATCGATACAAAATTTAAAAATATATATATTTTTTTATATAATCGTAATTCTGAAATGGTCGTGTACATAATTTTCTTTTTAATGAATAAAGAATTTAATGAAATAATATGATTATTAATATTTTTTTAAATTGATCAATCTAAAAGAAGTATGGGATTCTTCACGTGACGTGTCCACAGCCTAGCGTAATTATTGTAACATACTGTAGGAGAAGTTTAGAGCGTCTAGTTTTGAGGTACTTTTAGACGTTTTATGAGATTCCTCCGTAGTCGATGTAAGGGCGTCGTTCATTTATTTTTTACTTTTAATTAACAAATATAAATGTCTGTTGAAATTTTGATGTACTAAAATATATTTTCTAGACATAGGTATGTGTTTTTATTTTGTCCATTTTGTTATATATATATATATATATATATATATATATATATATATATATATATATATATATATATATATATATATATATATATATATATATATATATATATATATATATATATATATATATATATATATATATATATATATATATATATATATATATATATATATATATATATATATATATATATATATATATATATATATATATATATATATATATATATAACCGATTATAAGGCACTGTGCGGTTAGTGGTGGGAATCAACGCCGCACCTGGTACCGTTACTAGAGCGAAATGAAAAAACTGTTTTACTAAGCTCCTATCCCTCTCTTTTCATTTATACGCTGATGACTTGCAAATTTATACGACTACGGACGTGAACAACATTGCAAAAGCTTTAAATCTAATAAATACTAATTTGCATATAATTACTTCCTGGAGCAAGTCTTATGGCCTGCTAATAAATTCCAATAAGTCACAGTTGTGTTTCCTTGGCAGCCCTAGACAATTATCGAAACTTAATTTTCCTTCTCTTCTCCCCATTCTCTTCTATAATTGCAAGTAAGAAAGTAATAACGCTGTCAAAAATTTAGGTATTAAGGTGGACAGCATTCTCTCTTGGGTTCGTGCTACAATGGCTCTCTGTAAAAGATCGTCGAAATATCCACACTGGCACGCTCCTCTACTCCATCCTTTATCATCCTAATACTCCTTTTTACCTTAAGGAACTCTTCTCCTTCCTCCAATTCCCGTATCCCACTCAGTCTCTACTGTTGAAGCAGTAAAGTTATGGAATGTCTTACCACGTGACATTAGGCAATCTACTTCTATTAATATTTTTAAGCATAAAGTTAAAAATTATATATAATTATACATATATATATATATATATATATATATATATATATATATATATATATATATATATATATATATATATGTATAATTATATGTATGTGTATTCATGTATGTATATAGTATAAAAATATTAATTACTGATTACTTTGCTTTGCACCACACTATGCCCGCACTACTTTATGATATCCTTTCAAAAAATCACTCCCAGTGATAAGGCCGCCTTTGTGCATTTGGTATCAAGAAATTGTCATTATTATTATTATTTTTTTCTTGTTTATTACCTAAGTGTGCAATAAACAATTTTTATGTTATGTTATGTTAAGTTAGGTCATAATCTCCTGAGTAAAGGAATCACAGTCTAACTTGCCTATCCTGGACACACGGCGATGTCTGCATATTTAACCTATGATTAGTATTCTCTTGCCTTTATTAACCCTGGATGTTAACAGGCTGATAATACCGAGTTATCAGTCAAGTTAGCAGTGACTAAAAATTTTGTTTAGGTGGAAAAGTGGTGTTTATAGTGATGTAGCAGTGTTCTTTTTTGCCGATAAATATAACAGCAAAGAAAATGTGCTAGTAATAACTAGTACATTCTCTCAAATAATTCTTGGTAACATTGTTTTATTTAAGAATAGAATAACTTTATTCAAAATAAGAAGTGAAAATCTTAATTTTTTTGAACGTTAAACAATTTACCACCAGTTAACTAAATTTACTGCCTCAGACCTGAGAAGGACCGGCAAAAGAAACTAAGCGGGACATGTTTTTTTCATCATATTATTATAAGTGAGAATGAAATTTTTGAAATAGGCTGGAGCGAGCATTTAATATGAAAGTTTATTATTTTTGTATAAACGTGTTAATTTGGAAATAACCTTTAACACACAAATGTCTTGTCACAACTTTTTTAAATTGTGAAAAGGAAAATTCTCGCGTGTGTGCGTGTACCAGAGCGAAGAAATGAAAAGATTAAATAAATATTTCATTTTAATTGAAAATATTAATTATTTCCTCGAGTGGGGATCGAACCCAGAACCTGTCGGTTACAGTCACACGCTTGTGCCGCTGCGCCACAACAGGCCTCTCGATATATCGAATACAGATAAAATACATCGGTCATATAAAAAAAATAAACGCACACATCTTCACGCTGTATCCCGCACATGGCCAGGTATTAAATAAATAAAAGTAAAAAATTCAAAATATGAAAAGTCTGATCGTTTATTTCGTGCAGTCCACTGTACAGGGGAGCGGGTGTATGGCAACGGGGGCGCCCGCCGAGCCACTTCAACATGTTAAACAAAATCTATCTACTAAATACTTACAAAAGTCACATATGAACACTGTCTACATATATTATCACTCAAATTAATTATCAATACTATATACTTCGAACAAAATAAACTCATTGTTAAACAAAACTACTGGAAAGTGGAAATAATTAAATATTTTCTTATACGCTTACTTAGTTAAAAAAAAAAACGGGAAATATTACGTTAATTACAGGAAATTAACGTTAATTGCAATAACATTTTGTTTTTATATAAAAAAAAAATTACAAAGAAATTATTTACACTAAATTCAATAGAAGTGTTCTTTTTTAATTTATCAAATAGAAACTCACATTTTGTACATTCATATACATCAAGTAACAAGATAAATCCCAAAACGTATCTTACGATTTATATTAAGATATCTTAGGATTTATCTTCGGATTTTACACTCAGAGGTTTCACAATATAAGTACAAGGGCAAACTACACAATATATCAGTGTCTTTATAATAATTTTAACATAAAATGTAGTTTAAAAAAATGTTACAATATTTTATTATTCATTACCAATTTATAAGTATATTGATTTTTATTTGTATAATTTTGTTTTCTTTTAATTTGAACTGTGGTTAATACTACTTTTCTAAATTGTCAATATAAATCTTATTTGTATTAGATAATTACCACCTCATGTATAGATAGTAAGTATTTTTTTTTTAATGTGGGAATATTTTCATTATCAAAGTCCATTCCGTATCAAAACTATTGTAGCACAATAAGCCATGTTCAGTTTACTAATAATTTATTATATATTAACACAAAATATATAGAAAATAAAAATCGTTGGAACATCTGTATTAAAAAAAAAATCTATGCCAATCAGAAAATCAAAACTTGATCAATTAGTTATAATAAAAATGTACAATGTTTAAGTTAATATTCAGTTCAGTTAATTACAAAAAGGCATTTCAGAGGCGTCTCGGCGGGCGGTGACGCGTGGGGGCGTTTCGCTACGAGCGTTCATCATCATTACGAGTATTACCACTACCACTACCACTGGCACCACCGCCGCCACTGGCACCACTGCCACCACTGGCGCCACTAGCACTGGCACTGGCATTGGCGGTACGGAGACAGTCGCCGTGGGCTTTGTATTCAATTGGTATGGAGGCGGGCAGTTGTAGTATACGTCGTAGTGCGTCTCTTACTCGCCCCGCTGCGTGTATGTCCGATGCTGTTCTGTGCCACACCGCTAGATGGTCCTCCTGGAAATTAATTATAGGAAATTAAAAAAAATGTTTTGTCTCTCTCAGCTTCACGCTGTATCCCTGAGGTAGGCGGAGGGAACTTGGGAACCTAGTGTTAAGCTCCGTTCTTTTCCCCACTTTCCGTTGAAATTGAGGCATTTCGTGTTCAGTAGTACCAGATCAAAGATATGACAATATTAAGCATTCATTTAAATATATTAAATATTTCACATCTTTAAGTGGAGATCGAACCCACAACCTGGCGTTGATCGTCACACTCACGTCCCGCTTCGCCACCACAGGCATAAAAAAAAATACTTATTTAAATAGCATAAACAATTGTATGTAGCACAGACACAAAAAGACAAAAAAAAATACTACTTTGGGCCTTATATTACGTTAATAAACGTCCCATATCATACATGTATTTACATATCATACATGTATTTACATAGTGATCAGTTACACATTGATTGTACTATTTTACCTGAAAACGAACAGACAGCACAACACCACACAGCTCGGGGCCCACCATGAACTGTTCCCCCAGCATCGCCATGCACAGGTCCTCCCACGCTCTGCCGGTTTGAGACTTACGCAGCCTTACCACCTGGAAGTGTTACGGAAACCTAATTAATTTAGTAAAGTAATATTGAACATTGGCCTTACATGGCGCAGCGGCACGAGTGTGAGACTGTAACCGACAGGTGGTGGGTTCGATCCCCACTAGAGCCACAACACGCAATGCCTCAAATTCAGCGGAAAGTGGGGAAGAGAAGTGGAACGGAGTGTCTTAACACTAGGTTCCCGGGTTCTCTCTACCCGCCTCATGCGGGATACAGCGTGAAGCTAAGTAAGTAAGTAAATTCATGTAAAAGCCGTTCAAGGTTCGATTCTGCCCGAAATGAATTAGTTTTATATACTCGCTGTGGTACCAAGACAAAACACACAAGTTCCACCGTCTATCACGTAGTCCATGAAAAATTGAACAGAAAGTGGTGGTAACACGACTGTTAAGGGTTCAACCCACGCTTAGGGAGTTACATTTTTTATAAAAAAGCACTGATTTACTCTTTAAAGAGATAAATGAAACTATGTCTCTCAGAAAACTTAGTTTATTAACCAGAGCTAAATTAAAAAAATATCTAACATTCGCTTTTAAAATTTAAAAAAATCCTATATATCTTGTAATTATGCATATCATTGTTTAATTGGATAACATATAAAATTAATAAATTAAAAATATTTATCAAGGACAAACGTAATGCCTATCTAACCTAGTCTAACATGGTAAAAACATTTTAGTATACAACCATCTGTATAGCTACAGTAACTGGGCTGTGACTGATATGCTTGTAATTACATATATAATTAATATGTTAATTATAGGTGTTTAGATCTATCTAAGAAGTAGATTGCACGTGTTGCAAGAAGAGCTAAAAAACAGCAAGTGCTGCGTTTAGTTACGCCACGGTAAGCTAAGGACATTAGAGTATAAAGCGAAAGAGCACATTTAAAAAAAATGCGAATAAAATATTTTTTTTTCCTCGATTCCTTTTCGCATAACAATACTGTACGTCCTATTTTAAATTGCAAGATCCGCCATTTTCAACAATAACTGTGATACATGAAGCGTATCTGCGACTGTACGACTAAAATAGACATACCATTTAATTCATGCTTCTATCCAAAATAGCTGTTCAATTCAGCTAAGAGTGCTTCAAGAAGGTAATTTCTATATTAATATTTACGTAATACTACTATACGCTAGCATGTATCTCATAGTATAAGGTCGGTTGAGTGAACCTAGGGTAAAGCCACTTGGTTCTCCGCTTACTGTTGCCCTTGGAGTGTCGGAACTGAACGCTGTATCCCGCAAAATGAACTTAGGAACCTATTGTTAAGACACTCTATTCCGTTCTGTACTTTTTTTTTTGAAGTAGGAAATGAAAATAATTCTTTTCCCTAAATAATTAAAAGAATCGAATTTACACTTATGTTTGGCATTGCCCAGTCAGACATTGTACCATTGCACCACACCACTCTCAAGTAATACTATAAAGATTTAAATAATTCAATGCAATAGTTATATTGGGCCATCCATTAATTCCGTCACATATGAGACGAAAAAAAAAAAAAAAGACAATTGCGCCATAGTTCAGACACAAGGTGACTAATTCTAGACATCACATTTCAAAATATAAATGAAAACAAAATTTTCCTGCCATCTTCATTTCATGGAAGTGTAATTTCCAAGTGTAAAATTACAAAATATGTGACATTAGACTTTTTTTTTAAAACAATATTTAATTTTTAAAATAAACATGTTCATGATATTTGGACATTTATGAAAAAAAAAAAATCTGTGAAACTTCTAAAACAGTACTTAGTATGCAAGTTATATGTTGCTAGTGCTTATTTGATGACATCAATTAAGTATGTAATTTTTCTATTACTATACATAGCCTTATATATTTATGTTTTGTTTTAATTTGTATATATTATTGAATACATATTATTAAATTTGTTATACTGTTTTGTTTGTTATTCAACTCAACTCAGCTTCATGCTGTATCCCACACATGGCAGGGTAGGCAGAGGGTACTTAGGAACCAAGTGTTAAGACACTCCGTTTCACTTCCATTCCCCACTTTCTGCCGAATTGGAGGCATAGCGTGTTGAGAGGCGAAACTCAACGCCGCGTTTTGCCTTCCAGCCCAGACCAGACGTACTAGAGTGAAGAAATGAAAACATTAAATATTTAAATTAATAATATTAAATATTTCATTTCATCGAGCGGGGATCAAACCCAGAACCTGCCGGTTACAGTTACACGTTTGTGCCGATGCGCCAATGCACCACGACACCCTCATGTTATTAAAATAAAAATTACTCACTGTATAATTTTTTTTTAAAATTATACATGCCAGTGACTTTCTTGTTCCTATAATATTACCACTTTTAAGACAATATTTATAAATTGAAAATTTCGGGTAACTAATTTAAAAAAAAAAAAAATTTCAGGAAATAAATTAAAAAATTCAACATAAAATCAATGTAATTTTTATATCAATAACTGATTCAAATAAAACAAAGATTCTTTGTTGAAGAAAGGTCAAAATATAATAATCAAAACTGTAATTAAATCTTGTTTGCCGTTTCTGAGATAAGCTTGTTCAAACACACAGACACACAAACAAAAAATCAGAAAATAACAATTTTAATCAAAATTGGAAAAATTTGAAATTTATCATTAGTATAGATACATAATAAATAAAAATATTCATAAATTATGTGTAGTAGTTGTGTTTTATTCCTGATACCTACCCATTTTCCACCGTTGACATTAGCTGGATCCTCCCACATGGGTTTGATGCCAAGTTTGAACAGGTGCAGGTCTGACAGTGGAGGGAGCTCCGAGGGCCGCGCTAGATGCGTGTAAAGACCCCACCACTGTTCGACAGACCCCACGCGACCCACCAGACGAAGAGCCTGTATTGAAAATATAGTTTTGATTTAAATTATATTTTGAGAATGAGTCTGTGATACAGAAATTAATTAAATTTTAATGGTTACGTAAACTTAAAATAAGTCTGCTATATTATGGATTTATAAAGGTATTAATAATTTTATTAATGTGGATAAATATTAAAATATTAATAAATTTTGACACAACAGGAATAATAACAATAAGAGATTGGAAATATAAAACACAAAGGTGGATTTTTAAATTAAATAGATATAATCATATTATAACTTGACATTATCTTTAAATATTATATCTTTATTTTTTTCTTTTAAACAAAAAAAAAACAGTATAAACAAGTATAATTGGAAACAAGGTTGTAACCAAGAATTGAATAATATGTAAGTATATAACTATTTTTTTAAGAACAGCTTCACTAGTGAGGGATAAGATAAGATAAAGCCAAAATCCACCACTAAATTAGAAAACAAAAATTAACTATAATAGTTATTTTGAATAGTAAAAAATACTGCTAAATTAATATTCTATTATAATTTTTATATATATAAGTACAATATTCTAAACAGTGTTTCGTTTACCATGTAAATTTTATTAAGTGTTTCATTTACCATTGAAATCATAAAAAAATAGTTTTAGTATAATGAGAAATTATAGTACTTTTTATGCTGTATTTATAAGATTTTTTAATTTTGTTAATTAATCAACATATTATAAATTACTTATGTACATTCAACTTTGATGGAATAAGATAATTATTGAATTAAATAAGTATTATTATTATATTCATATCATAATAACTCTTAGTTAAATATTCTTGTCATTACAAATTAATATTTCTTATGATACATTCAATTTGATTTATATTCTATAAATATGTCATTATATTAATATTATACCATATAATAATATTAATAAATAGAAAAATAAACAACCTTTAATAAACAGATACTATTTTTAGAAAAAATCTAATATGTTATCATAATGTAGTTTCCCCCTGACCTACCTGTCCATAGCCAGTAGTGGTTGCAGAGAGCTCCCTAGCCGGGGGCCTTCTCGAAAACCACATCCAATAGCTGTATTCAAGTTTGTGCTCGTGTGGGGGCACATACGGTTGTAGAGGATCGTCTTGGTTACGATCGTCGTCATCGTTATTGTTCACGTGGTTGTGTATCCCACTCTCCCCGGATCGGCGGTCAGGCACATTCAAATTATAGAATTTGCACATTTTTCTTTCAGTCATGTTACGCCAATACTAACATGATTCCCTAACGGCCTAACCTAGGACACGTAGCTCTTTTTCACTCTCAGGCTATATACAAAGTTACAATTCAATGTTTATATTATGCAAATTAAGAAAATCTCGAACACTTGTATTATATTCTATTTATTTTTACAATACTTTAATCATAATCAGCCTATTCCCTCTTTTTCAGTGTATAACCTTTTTCTTTCCGTCATCAAAATTCAAACTGTCAAATGACAGCATGGGATAACTGGGCCAAACGTTTTTCAAAGATGCTATATTTTATCTGTTTGCAAAATTATGCGTAAGTACAAAAAACAAAAAATAATGGTTTTCAGTAATATTTTATAAATTTTATCGTATTATTAAAAAATAATAATTAAGGATATTAAATCATTCATGTACGGTAAATGAAATAAATGAAAGTAAAAAGAACTAGTATCTGGATCTGGCACCAATTAAACTACGATTGTCAAAGTCACGGCGAGATACATAAACAAGAAACTGTAGCTTTGTATTGCCTATTTAATGATTTCTTTGTAATTTCCATGAAAAAATAAATAAATATAGGTTACTGTAACGATAGAATATATTATAAATATTAGTCGATTGTGTACAGTGCTTCTAAAAATCATTAATATCATGGCAAAAGCTGAGTCTACAACGAGAAACAGTGCTGATTGTCTAAATGTGGATTTTATGCGGTCTTTAGTGAAACAGTACACTGAACTGGTGAATATTTACTAAGTGAAATAAAATAAAGACGTAATTTTTATTTTTATATATTTTTTTCTATTTGTCTCTTAAGGGCCAATGGACTAGTGCATTTTTCTGGGCTGATGCAGCAGCCGCAGCTGCATCAAGTGGACCAACGGTAGCCAGTGGGGATGATGTATGGTTACTTGCTAGTGCTATGTTAGCTCGAGGTGAACTTCACAGAGCAGCACATGCTGTTACTTCCAGAGGATTACACAGGTAAATGTTTAATTACCATTTTTTAATTTCCGTATATGTGTTAATATCATAAATCTTAAATTTAAAAAGCATATAAAGATTTGATTGATTGTATTTGGTGAGAATGAATGGCTTAGTTGGTCAGAGCGCTGGAACGGTAATCCAGAGGCGCGGGTTCAAATCCTGCTTTGTCCAAAATTTTTATACACTTTTTAAATTTAAGTTTAGTATTTTCTGTCCTAAGTGTGGAATAACACTTTAAAACATAGTAAAAATAATATAAATCGTTTGATATTACGTCAAATTGGACTAAACAAAAAATAATAAATATATATTTTTTTCTTTTTAGAAGGCATCTGTTATGTTTAGGAGTAGCAATGAGGGCTTACATACAAGCAAAAGAACCTACAACTTCTCTAAACATTTTAGAAGAATGTGATCCAGCACTATTAGAGCCAAGGAGTATGGACCAAACACATAATGTAAAACAATATTATTTAGTGTTTTTTCTTTTTTCTATTTTCACATGCTACATTCCAATTCGAATGGAACCCAAATTGGTTTTAATATTATTTAATTACCTTTTAAACAGAGAGCTTTAGCAGGTGTACTTATATGGCAAGCAAAGGCCCTATCTTCATTGGAAAGGAGAGAAGCTGCGGCAGAAGCATTAACTGCGGCATTAAGAGCCGATTGTGCTTGTTACGAAGCTCTGGATTTGTTGTTGGAACAACATGCTCTCACACCTAGTCAAGGTAAGGCAAAAAATGATAGATAAATTAGTCCCCTGAATTAGAATTGAATCCAGAATTATCATTTTTATATATTATATTTATAGTTAGAAACTCTGTCACTGTGCCATGATGGTGTCAGGTACCTAGCTCTCTGCAGAGAATTAGTTTTTCATCATTTATTCTCAATATTATTGGGTTATTTTCAAAACAATTTTATTATTTTTTATTTATACTAACTAAGCTTCACACTGTATCCCGCACACGGCAGGGTAGGCAAAGGTAACTTTGGGAATGTAGTGTTACGGCACTCTGTTCCACTTTCGTTCCTCACTTTCCGCCGAATTTGAGGCATTGCGTGTTGAGCGGCGGTACTCAACGCCGCGCTTTGCCTTGCAAAAAGAGTGAAGAAATGAAAACATTACATATTTAAATTGAATATATTAAATATTTCATTTCCTGAGTGGGGATTGGACCCATAAACTGTCGTTTACAGTCACATGTTTGTACTGCTGCACCACGACAGGCCTCTTTATTTATACTAATTAATTTAAAAGATAACTCGTGTAAATGCACTAAAATGAAATAAAATGTAGGTATTACCTATGTATATATATGTATCTAAACTAAAAATAAATTACTAAATTCTTTACAGTTATCTCGGCAATTCAGATGGTGTCATTTGTCAAACTCTTCAGTTATTACTTATTTTTAGAAAATATTAACATTTCAACGTAGCGGGATTTGAACTCGCGCCTTTTGAACTGCATGTAGTTTGGAATATTTCTCATTATTGAATAAGGATTAACACTTTCAAAATAGTAAAAATGATTAAATTATTAATTATGAGGCCTGTCGTGGCGCAGCGGCACTAGCGTGTGACTGTTACCGACAGGTTGTGGGTTCGATCCCCACTCGAGGTAATGAAATATTTAATATTTTCAATTTAAATATTTAATGTTTTCATTTCTTCACTCTGGTACAAGGCAAAACGCGGCGTTGATTTCCGCCACTCAACACGCAATGCCTCAAAATTCTGCGGAAAGTTGGGAACATAAGTGGAACGGAGTGTATTAACACTAGGTTCCCAAGTTCCCTCTGCTTACCCTACTACGTGCGGGATACAGCGTGAGACTAAATTATTAACCATTTTTTAACCAAAGTAAAGGAACTGTGGGAAGAATCTATTTTAAATTATTTATTTGATGAGAATTTCAATAATAATTACAGAAAGCGAGCTGATAGAATCTCTGCCTATAAACAATCAAATGAGTGCGTCCGAGGCGACGCTGTTGCGTGTTGCGTATAGAGAAAAGTTATTGCGGTATTCGCCCATCAATAAATATTTATTCTTGCCCGGCGCTGATAGTAATGTAAGTGCTTTTTTTTTTATTATCTTAAAGTTTTTATTATAGCTTCACGCTGTTTTCCGCACATGGCAGGGTAGGCGTTTGAATTAAGTGTTAAGACACTCTGTTTTGTTCACCACTTTCCGCCGAATTGTTCTGCCTCGGTACCAAAGGCTAGTTATACAAAATAAAGTATAAAATGTTGCCTTATATATCCTTAACGCACTTATTTGTTGTTCATTTAACGTTCGGATAATATACGCTCTACATGCTATAACAATTTCACATTTTCTTAGATTAAAGCAGCAATAGACGTAACACGCACCCGCAGCGTCGAAGCGGCCGAAGCCCGAGGGCGGAGTCTCGCGGCCTCCGGCCAGTGGACCGAAGCCCTAAAGTCCCTAGACAAGGCCGGCCCCTGGACCTGCCCTGAAGTTAGGACTGCGTGTTTAGTGGAGTTAAAGAAAAGTGCAGAGTTGTTCGCCTTCGCCCACGCCTTGGTTGATGCTTATCCTCAGTCGTGGGCCGCTTGGTATGCCGTGGGGTGCTATTATTATTTGATTGGTGAGTATTGGCCAACTTATGGTTTTTTTTTCAGCTTCACGCTGTATCCCGAACACGGTAAGATAGATAGAGGGAACATGGGAACCTCGTGTTAAGAACACTCCGTTCCACTTAATTTTTCGTTCTATTTTCGAGGTTATGGTTAAGTGCGTGAGTTTGTCTTGTTAATAGAGTGAAAAACTATAATATGTCTGTTTTGGCTGTATTTTTATTTTTATAAACAATCAGAAGCTGTTGTTTCTCCACGATGACTTTACTGGTGGTTTTGTTGTATTTTTTTTAGCTTAACACTGTATCCTGCACATGGCAGGGTAACCAGAAGGAACTTGGGAACCTAGAATTCCTAAGAATTTGACGCATTTAGTTGACTAGCGTAACTCAACGCTGCATTTTGCCTCGTTACATGGGCAAAGACATGAAAATGTTAAATATTTAATTTCTTTGGGTCATAATCGACCTCACAATTTGTGTTATATTATAAATGCGTAAATTTGTAAGGATGGATGTCTGTTTCAGTTTTACGTAAAAACTCCTAAATTTGCAGTCATATGGTTTACATATCAGAACAATACAAATTATAAAATGTATATAGATATATTATGTAATTTAAAATTAGACCATAAAAAACCCCCGACTCAATATTCGAACCCGCTACTCTTTACAGGCAAACTGGAGTTCGCTCGTCGCTACCTGAGCAAAGCCTGCGGGCTGGAGCCGGGCGCGGGCTGCGTGTGGCTCGCGTACGGACACAGCTTTGCGGCGAACAACGACCACGACCAGGCCATGGCCGCTTATTTTAAGGTACAATTAAATACTGCTGATATTACCATAAGTCACTCAGGTTCTCGTTCGTAGAGGGCACTTGGGAACCTGATGTGAACACTCTCCATTTAGTTCTCCAATTTAATTTTAAAAAGTGTTAAGTGGCGGAACTCAATTACGCGTTTTGCCTTGTTAACGGAAAGATGAACATATTAAATATTTATTTGAAAAATATTCGAAATTTTATTTATATATTATAAATGTAAAAATTTGTGAGTATGTATGGTTGTTCTACTTTCATGCTAAAAATACTGAGCGGATTTCGATGAAACAGTTATATAGATTATATATCACAATAATACCTAACCTATTTATTTGTTTTTATATATAACATAATAATAAGCACAATCTAAGGAATTAATTAAATGCTTAAAATGTATCTACAATATTATTATTTTTTTAATTCTCAAATTGAAATCTTCACAACAAGAAATTATACGATTTTTTTTTTTAATTTTGAATAATTTTCCACTAGTTCACCAAAGTTACTGCCTTAAGAAGAGCCTAAGCAAGGAACTCAGCGGGGCTCTTTTTTTTCAATCAATTACGAACAGCGTATTTATTTATAAGTGACTATGATACCTTTGAAACAGACTGGAGCGAGCATTTCATTCCCAAAGCGTTTCATGATTTATGAAAATGATTTTTTTTTTTCATCGTTTTTAAATTGGCTAATACATAAATGTTGAAGATACCTTGAATCATCTTTTCATAATGTACAAAATCTATATTACTGTTAAAAAATATTTCAAATACATTTATTATAGTTTCTGCGTGAAAATGGAACAAACAACCAACATAAACTCTCTAAAATTCAAACTCGGCTTCACGCTGTATCCCACACATAGCAGGGTAGGCAGAGGGAACTTGGGAACCTAGTGTTAAGACTTCCTTTTTCCACTTTCCGCTGAATTTGAGGCACTCCGTGTTGAGTGGCGGAACTTGAACGACGACTTTAGCCCGAAGATGGCAGCACTCGTTGATAAAATATACTGAATTTCGTTTGTTCACCAAAGTTTTAGCCATTTTAGAGCGCAGTTTTTATGTAACAGTCGATTGAGCGAGTTGATGCGAGTTTTTTTTTCTAAAAATGGACAAAATCGAGTATCTAGCTGTCATAAGATGTTTGTTTTCGAAAGGCACTTCGCTATCGCCAATAAAAGATGAGTTGGATTCAGTGTAGGGGACTCTGCACTATCATTTACCTTAGTGAAGTTATGAGGCTGCTAAATTTAACCGTGGCCGTAAGAGCTTGGGAGACCATGAACGTTTGGGACGTACTGACGAAAACTTTGCTAAAATTCAACTGCTCTAAACCAACGCCGAATTAGAGTGAGAGTGATAGCAATATGTCAAAAGAGCTTATTTGGCACATATTAAATCAACATTTAGACATAAGAAAGCTGCCCACGTGTTGCGTGCCGCCTTTGCTCTTGTTAGACCAAAAACGTGTTTGAATGAATATTTCCAACGTTCTTTTGGCGCAATTTAGGCGAAACAAATCCGAGTTTGGTGCTGATTAATTAGTGTAGATAAAACTTGGATACATCATTACACGCCTGAATTCAGTTTAAACAGTCAACTGCAAAGGGGGAACCGGCTCCAAAAAAAGCATAAACTAGTTTTTGGCCTGGGAATGTATTTTCAACTGTTTTTTGGGATAGTCATGGAGTTAATTTTATTCAAAAAGACCAATACATGACCAATACTATGCATCATTACTTGACAAGCTGGAGTCAGAACTTACGAAAAAACGGACACATCTAAAGTAAATAAAGATCCTCGTTCTCCTGGACATCCACGAATTACGAATGAACTGCTTGACCATCCGCCTTACTCGCCAGATCTAGCCCCAAGGCGACTTCTTTTTATTCCCTCATTTAAAAATTGCGCGAGAACAAAGATTTTCGTCAAATGAAGAGGCAATCACCTTCGTGAACAATGATTTTACAGAGAAAAATTCCGAGTGCTATTTGGACGGGTTACGGTGATGGGAAAAGTGTATAGAGTTACAAGGAGACTATGTTTAAAACTAAAAAATAATATAGAAAAAATGTCTTTTGTCTTTTGTCTTTCTGAAACTTTTCAGACTACCGTAGTATAGGTTTATAATAATAATAAGTGTTCGTGCATGAGTTCATTTGATTCCGCACCTTTTGGAATTCGTCCAAACGACCTCACCAACTAAACCATACTCATTTATAGATCAATTGGTTAAAATAATGCTGCTAATATTTTTTTTTTGTAATATAACGATATAACTTTTTATATCGTTATACTTTATAACGATAAACTCCCTATGAAGTAGAAGTGACCACAACTTGGTCGGTGTGCGATAAACTCCCGTTTACTCCATATAATGACAACTCAGTTACTTGAGTTCCTTATAAAGAGTTTACACTGTATTTAAAGAAAGGGTATAAAATTGATATTTATAATTGTACGGTCTCCCAGGCGAGCCAGCTGATGCCGGGCTGCTACCTGCCGCCGCTGTACGTGGGCGTGGAGTGCTCGCTGCTCAACAACGTCAGCATGTGCGAGCGGTTCATGGCGCGCGCCGCCGCGCTGCACCACTCGGATAAGGTCGTGTTTGTTTGCCACTTTTTATTTTATTTTTGTTTTAGCTTCACGAAAGGTGGGCAAATTGTAGCTGGAAACATATTGAAACATTTCGTGTTTCAACAACAACTTTGTTGAGCTCAACGACGTGTTTTGCTTTCTTGACAGAGCAAAGAAATAAATTATAATTTTTTTCATTTTCTCAAGTGGTGATCGAATCCACAAGCACACACCTTCACATCTCCACTCCCCCGCAGGCGGGCGAGGGCGCGGCGGGCGAGGCGGCGCCGGGCGAGGGCGGGGGCGAGGGCGCGGGGGGCTGGGAGCGCATAGACACGTCGTCGCCGCAGGTGGCGCACGAGGCGGGCGCGGCGGCATTCGCGGCGGGGCATCCGGCCGCCGCGCACGCGCTGTGGAGGCGCGCGCTCGCCGCCGCCGGACCGCCCGACCAGGTACACGTTCCTCGATTCGAAAAATGCCAGAATACAAGCATTTTATAATCTTCATCGGCTACCCCACATACTCCACTTATGTTTATATAAAAAAAGCTCTGTTGCTCTGTTAAACTTGTCCTTTCGTAAGCACACTCACATGTGGTCCGAATTATTAGTACTGCTAACAGACGTTGGCGTGCTCACCAATATCGGACCGCACGTTAGCAGTGGAAACGCCGTATCCATTGAATAAAATATTAAATTTTATATGAATTCAATGTGTGCTTTCGGATCGGAATTATATATTATTTTGGCCGGAGTCTGTCTCGAAACCACAGCCATTTCGTTCTCAAGGCGTGTCATGATTTATAAAATCATTAAATTGGTAATAACTTTACACACTGAACATCTTTTCACAACTTCAATTGTATAATAGAATATACTCTATCTGAGACCCATCCATTTACAATAAAATGCGCTGTGCAGCTGCACCCGCGCTGGGCGGCCACGCTGGACGCGCTGGGGCACGCGAGCCGCGCGCTGCGGCGGCCGGCGGAGGCGCTGGGCTGGCACGCGCGCGCGCTGGCGCTGCGGCCCGCGCGCGCGGCCTCGCTGGCCTCGCGCGGCCTCTGCCTGGCGCTGCTGGGCCGCGAGGCCGAGGCGGCGGACGCGCTGCACGCGGCGCTCGCGCACGACCCCGACCACGTGGTCGCGCTGGCGCTGCTCGACGCTATCGTGGACCGGTTGGACGCGGCTCTCACTGGTTGGTGATACTTGTTTGTTTTAGATATTCCATATGTTGGAAAGAGAAATACGATTCTTTGATAACGTATTTATTTTTATTGTAGCGGGATTTGAATCCGCAGCTATTGGGGTAATACTAATGCACTAAGTGTGTGTGTGTGTGTTTAAAAAATTTTTTTTTTTAGTAAATAGCATAGTCTTTGCTAAACGATAATTCTAAAGAATTGTCTTTGGGTAGCGGAAATTTAGATAAAATTTTTCCACAGAGATGCTAACGATATAAATAAGTTGTATCAAGCGTATAAGAATTTTGACGTGTCATAATGAGAACGTATGATTTATTTGGTCAGAACTTGAACGGTTTACTAGAGGGGGTTCAAACGGGTTCAAATCCTACGATCAAATTGTTTATACGTTTTAAAAAGTTCGTATGATACTAGTTAGTTTATTACTTATTAATGGGTTACCAGCGTTACGTAACGCGCAACGCGTCAACTAATAGTCACAAGCTCCATTTGAACGTCTAAAAATTTACCACCGGTTCCGGTATATAAACAGTAAAAAAAGTTTTCAGTCGCCTCTCGTAATACCATAAATGTTGCGAAAATAAACGAGGCGATCCGTTTCCATATCATATAATGTAGATATTATTTTTAACTGCAAAATCTGCTGAGCTGAGCAAATATTAATTTGTACTAATCTTGCAATATTTTTAGTACAAAAACATTGCTTGCAACTGTGTGTACACATATTTTATGTGTCTATTTTTTAATTTTTTTAACTATTCTTTTTGTCCACAGAAGAAGAAATCCCTCAGTTCCCGTTCCCGCCGGTGGACATATCGTTGCCGCCGCCTGCCACCACCCCCGCGACCCCCGCCACCCCCGCCAGGGACCTCACCAACATGTCCGATATGAGCATGAGCTTTGACTGAATGTACCAGAAATAAAACTTTATATACTGTTTGCTTGTTTTATTTTGATATCTGTTGGTACAGTACGGCTGAAGTCCAAAATGCTAATACTAAAGCTCCACAATAGTAGTGTGTTATTAGGTACGCGTGCATTAGTACTGGTGTGTTATTAGATACGTGTGCACTAGTACTGGTGTGTTATTAGATACGTGTGCACTAGTACTGATGTGTTATTAGATACACGTGCACTAGTACTGGTGTGTTATTAGATACGTGTGCACTAGTACTGATGTGTTATTAGATACACGTGCACTAGTACTGGTGTGTTATTAGGTACGCGTGCACTAGTACTGGTGTGTTATTAGGTACGCGTGCACTAGTACTGTTGTGTTATTAGGTACGCGTGCACTAGTACTGTTGTGTTATTAGGTACGCGTGCACAAGTACTATTATGTTATTAGGTACGCGAGCACTAGTACTGGTGTGTTATTAGATGCGCGTGAAGAAGTTCTGGTGCGTTATTAATACTAGGGTGTTGTTTCAAGATGGTATAGGAAATTATACTCAGAAAATTAAATAATCGCTACAATGCGTCCTATATGAAAATAAAATAAAAGTTTTGCATCAATAATTTTATTGGTTTAATTTTAATAGGTTAAGTGTTAATTATTTAGATATTTTTTCTAATATTAACATTTTAGACAACTTTAGTTTTCTTTGCATTTTTTTTTGTTGTGTTAAATATGTATTTTTTAGATGTTATTCTATGGATTTCTTTTGATAAGCTTGACTTATTTCGTTTGTTCATTGCAATCATTACTCTGATGTTTATTTTTAATTTAAAAAATGATTTACCTTACTTTTGTCTACACATTTTGTGTGTGGTTTGTTTTCTTACTATTATATCCGTCTGTAATGAAAATTATTGGATATCTTTTTTTATTGTTAATTTTATTGGCTGGATATGTTTTTAAGAAAATTAAAAGTATATAAAAATATGTTTCCTTAAGCAATCCGTTGCTTGTTAAAATATTATTTGCGAGTGTGCGAATAACAACGCAAGATGGAAGCACCCACAAGATTTTCCACTGTAGTTCAACCTTAGTGGAACCACAGTGGAAAATCTAACGATGTTCCTTTGATTTGTGACATTATAAAATGGAAAACCACCAAGTTATAATATATATATATATATATATATATATATATATATATATATATATATATATATATATATATATATATATATATATATATATATATATATATATATATATATATATATATATATATATATATATATATATATATATATATATATATATAAATGACAGACATATAGTAAATATTTTAAATACTCAGTTTTCAAAAAAAGCACTGCCCGAGTTCATACGTAGTTACTTACAGAAGTACTTATGAGAGCAACTAGAGACAATATTGGAGTGCACTCCATTGTTCAAGTGTATAGCTTATAGTTTACAGTAACATAGTGGTTTAGATATATACTACCTGTAAGTATCGCGAGTTTTATTTTTTTGGGAGGAGTTTAAATAAACATTTAAGTTGCAAGTTTTTCGAAAGCAAGTTAATACAGATCTTTGAGCAAAAGGCTAATAACAGAACAGATAAGGCCCAGGCATGCAGAGTGAATGAATCATATTTTGCTATCGTGCATGTATATATATGTATATGCACTTTACTATCTACTACTAATAATAGTATAAGAATTTCGACGGAGCTTGATGAGAACGAATGGCTTACTTGGTCAGAGCGCTTGAACTGATTTCAAGAGGCCCGGGTCCAAATCCTGCTACATTCAGAATTTATATACGCTTTTTAAATTAAGTTAGTATCTTAAAAAGTATAAGTAGTAGGTCTACATTTTCGAAAGATATATTTCTCTTTTTTTATTATTTAATAAAATTGAATTGAACATTTTATTTAAAATGTTCAATTAAATTTATTTATTTATAGATTAATAATTTATATTAGTCATTTTTAGATTTTTATGTATTATCCCTATCGACAGAGATAACGACATTTAACTAACTAAAATTAAATTAAATATATTTTCACATATGTGTACCTACTCGTTAAAGAAGTCCAATGTAAATGAAGAACAAATAAAACAATTTATATATATTGAATATAATTTATTCGTAGCAGTAGATCAATTACTGTACACTAAAACAATCACTATAG
Organism: Eueides isabella; assembly: GCA_019049475.1. Classification (NCBI taxonomy): domain Eukaryota; kingdom Metazoa; phylum Arthropoda; class Insecta; order Lepidoptera; family Nymphalidae; genus Eueides; species Eueides isabella. The sequence goes on from CM032387.1 coordinate 14,011,993, forward strand.
CATACAATTAGCATTTCTTCTAAAATTACATAAAAAATCCCTTGATTATATATTTGAGCGATTAAAAAGTTTTAAAAGTCGATAACAGCGAATATCGCCCAACACTAATAGGCATTAAAATCTTTTAAAATGCTATTTAGGCACATCACTAGTTTACGGTTTGCCATTACACATTTAATAATCGCATAATTCTATAAGCGAAATTAAATTAAAAAAAAAAACTAAAGTCAAGCAAAATCAAGTTGCTAGTAAGATTTTACAAAAATAAACAAAATAATATTGAAATATAATCAATTAGAATCAATGAAAATTAATTAAGGCTGACGAAGCGCCCAACTTAATAGCGGCTCGACAACGATGCGAGGGCTTTTTATACAGATAAAGTCAACGGAACATGACGAACTAAATAAATACATAAACCATATAGAAGCAAGTAGAGTAATATCGATTTTTTATAATTTTATACGGCAATGATTATTTAAACGTGTTAATTTCATAATGTGAATACATTTTTTTTCTAACCGTAAACTTTGGCTTTAGTTCAATATTTGTCCAAAACGATTTATTCGAGATTAGATATCGATATATTTGCTTCTATACGAATCATTATCAGAATCGGCCAAATTGCAAGTTGACATTTTATAATAATAATTCAATGAAAAGCCAAAAATAAATATAAATACAATTTAAAATTGTTAACTTAAAATTTAAAATTGTCAAATTTACGGCGTAATTTTAAATTTAATGTCTATATCAAGTTGGATGGTGCGGGGTCCGGGCCGTCCGGGTTAATGCCAGTCGGTGTCGCCTTCAGCACCGCCGTTGCCGGGAGACGCGGGAGATGTCGGGGGAACTATGAAAAAATGTAATTAGAATTATGAAAAAGTAATAACATTAACATGTTTTTATTTTTACTATGTTTTAAAGTGTTATTCCACACTTAGGACAGAAAATACTAACTGGAACGGTATTCCAGAGGCGCGGGTTCAAATCCTGCTTCGTTCAAAATTTTTATACGCTTTTTAAAATTTTAAAAATTTAAGTTTAACATTAACATGTTTATTTTAACTAAAGAAATTGTAACACTTAAAAACTCTGCCTTTTGAGATAAAATGGTCAATTAAGAATAAGGAAGATGAATTAATTATAAACCAAGGAAACGTTTACAATATTTTTTTTATTCAGCCTTGCGCTGTATCCCCGGCACGCAAGAGGCAGAGAGATAACAAAACACACAAACTACAAACTGCGAGATTACGTGTAGGAAAATACAAAAATAAATATAACGTACCATCTCCCCCATTGTGCGGTAGAGAGGGCGTGTCGTCGGGCGCGCGCTGTGCGCTCTTAGAGTTGCGCATCAGTGGTTTATGCTTCTCTGTGGAGTGTTGCCACGCCCAGCACGAGCGACAGAAGTATCTGTGGTAAAATAAGGAATAAAAAAATTAAATAAGCCATAATTTTTTTAAGTGTGGCATGTAATAGAAAGGATGATGACGGTATATAAAAAAGTTTTTTTTTAACAGTTATAGTAAAATAAAAATTTAGAAAGATGGCATTATAAAATAAAAACTACAGCTTTACAAGAGCTTGGATGGAAACATAACTTCATTTAATAGTCAATACATAAAATATTAACAGCTAATTATTTAGTATTGTTTTAAAGCAAAGAGATAAAAATATTAAGAAATTAATGGCAAGGTTTCCAATTTTATAAGTACGATCATTCTACGAAATATATAAAATAATTATATTTTAATATAGCTTAAGAAGCCTGTCGTGGCGCAGCGGCACAAGCGTGTGACTGTAACCGACAGGTTCTGGTTTGATCCCCAGTCGAGGAAATAAAATATTTAATATTTTCAATTTAAATATTTAATATTTCATTTCTTTGCTCTGGTAATAAGGCAAAGCGCGGCGTTGAGTTCCGCCACTCGACACACAATGCCTCAAATTCGGCGGAAAGTGGGGAACGGAAGTGGAACGGAGTGTCTTAACACTAGGTTCCCGGGTTCCCTCTGCCTACTCTGCCCCGTGCGGAACACAGCGTGAAGCTAAAAATAAAAGAATATAGCTTACCTAAAGCAAATCGGTTCGCGGCAGAAGTAAGGGCCCTGTTGCAAATTGCACACTGAACACATCGAGTCCTCCAAGTACGGATCCACTTGTACCTGTAAGGAGATAGTTTTTAACGATATGGTTATGGATTCGATTTTCACTTGAGGGGAGTTAATTATTTAATGATTTTTTTAAAAAAACAACAAAATAAAACTAAGATAATGTGGATTGACCCGCAATTAACATGGGGCATGTTAAATAACATAAATTATGAACATCAAACTAAACATCTATTCATTAACATCTAGTAATGAATACTTATCCCTCGATAGCACTTAACTAGATATATAAAAATATTGAAAATGAATGTTAATTTATACATATCGTGGTAGCAAAAGTTACTATCGCTTTACCTTTGGAAAACTCAAACTTTACGTAGTCAAGTAAATCTACTTTAAGGGATAGAATTCGTCCGACTATTATTGTATTATTATACTACAGTAAATCGAGCGTAAACATTTACCTTCTTAGTGAATTTGTCAGTACGTATCTCGACGTACGCGGCGGATATGGCGCGTACGTACGAGCGTACGTTGTTGAACGTCACACGCCCGGAACCGATCGGGTACTTGTTCTTGTCCGTGTCTATACCTGGATAGTAGAAATACAAAATATATCGTCGTTATGTAGGAAATATAGGCTTTTATATTAAGTTCTTCGTAATCTAGAAATTTCTAGGAAATATTTTCATAGAAATTTCTATGATTAGAGAGGATTTTCAAATTAAAATACGACAATTATATAAATTTTGTTATGCAAATTTACGATTTGTAAATGAACTAAAAATGTTTTTTTTTTACATTTCGAGACTTGATATACTGCCACCTCATATTTGATAGGCATCTATCATTATTTCCGATAACCTTAAAACCATTATTAAAGTATATCCTACTAAAATCGTTATATCTTAAACAAAAATCTAGAAATCCTTACCAGCATAAACAACTCCACTAAACAAATCGTTCATTATGGTCGCTAAAGCGCTGGCGGACAGCATCCCATGTAATGCTCCCACAAACACGGTACGTGCGGGTTCGAGTCTGACGGACGTACCGGCGGGCGCGCCCGGGGTACCGGGTGAGACCCAGTTGGAGTCCGATACTGCCCAGGGGATTACTTGGACCTGGTTAACATGAAAAGAAATGTAGAGCTTTGAAAAAGAAATCAAGTTGTTAAATTTGGTTAGAATTAAATCTATTATTAGCACAAGCATATATCAATCAATCGCGTTTCAACTTTGATTACTCGAGGGCTGTGGCGCATCTACCTAACGAGATGTCAGATTATCGCTTTGATCCTCCACTAAAAGATTAAACATTTAATTTATTATCTTTGCTCTGGTAAAAATGCAAAGCGCGGCATCGAATTCCGCCACTCAACATTTAATCTGTTAAATTCTGATGAAAGTAGTGATACCGGAGTGACTTAACACTAGAATCCCAGATTGTCTTTGAATAGGAGAAGGACGATAACCTATGTACACACCTCCTTACTCCGCATGTTCCTCGACGCGATCCTGTAGTACCAGTCGGCGCCGTCGCGCCGCGCGGCCGCCAGCAACGCGCGCACGCGGCGCTCGCTCTCCAGCGTCACGTACGCGTACCCGCGCGGGGACGCCCCGCCGCCGCCGCGCCCGGGCCACTCCACCCTGTACAATACATTACAAGGATCATTAAAGCAGAACATGTTTTCCATGTGCCTAATGTTAAGACTCTGTATTTAACAAGTATTTTGAGGATGTATCGAATTACGAAAATAAACGCCATGTTTGTGCGATTAAAGTAAAAGAATGAAAAATTATGTCCCCGAGCGTTTGAGTTTAGAATCAAAGTATGCCCGCCAATTTATTTATTTGATATTTTATCTTTAAGCATCATTTGATATTAATGAAAAAAATAAATAAAAAATACGGTAAAAGGAGAACACGTTTCCAAGTAATTAAACTATAAAAAATATCACAATACGAGAATGATGGCTAAAAACCATTTAAAACGCCCACTGCTCAATCGCTTTGCTCAAGCTAAAGTTCTCCAAACTCACCTCACAGGTTGAAAATGCCTCAGCGCGTTCATCAGCGCCTGCTCAGTGATGTCCCACGGCAACCCGCCGAGGAACACTTTAGGAGAGAACCCGCTACTGGGGTCGAGGCAGCGCGACGGCAGCGCGCCGCTCCAACGTAGCGCGTCGGAACTACGAGATGGGACTGCGCCACCTGAGATACATAAATTATATGTAAAGCAAGCTTTTGAATAACGTTACTTAGTTAAGTATATTTAAACGTTAATATCACTTTTGTTAAACATGATTCTCGATATATATTATGTATTTTGGATACAATGAGAGGATATATAAGATCCACTATACTGAAATACCTAGCTTAATGATAAAGAGTAGATACTTTCAAGTTACCTTATAAATATATGAAGTTTCCAAGCGTTTTACTTTTACACGATGCTACATTTACAAAAGCCGATTTTTTTGTATAGACATTAAGACCAATAACCGTAATCAGGGTATAAAATTAATATTAATAGAACATTCCAATAGATATATCTTACAAAAAGATGCTCTGCGTGGTAGTGGTCGGTTGTCTTCGCGATTTTGTGCGCGAGCTCCTTCTGGCGGCCAGGGCGATTCCACCTAAAGTAAAAAAATATTATTTCTACCGAAATTATTGTAGTGAAACAATATGGTAATAATACATAGATTCAAGCTTGAAATAGCGAAATTTGTTGTCTACAATAACAAAAACGCCCTATTTCTAAATATGTGACATAATGAAATCGACCCCGCACTATTATATTTAGATAAAATGTCAAAATTATAATAATAAAACAGTATCTTACAGCTTCAAGTCCCTCGCAACTAAGCCGTGTCTGATAGACGCTGATGCGCGCGTTGGTCGCGGGAGGCATCGCCAGGGCCTTCTGAAACATGCAACTTACTGTACACACCACGATTTTACAAAACATTTTAAATATTCCCAACAATTTTTATGAATAAAAAGCTTTCATAATTATTAGGCTACAAAAATTATTTTCTTTTAATGAACAAATATAAAATTTGTATAAAAGTCATCTTAAGTTTGATTATTGAGGCCTGTCGTGGCGCAGCGGCACAAGAGTGTGACTATAACCGACAGGTTTTGGGTTCGATCCCCAGTCAAGGAAATTTAATGTTTCATTTCTTCGCTCTGGTAATAAGGCAAAGCGCGGCGTTGAATTCCGCCACTCAACACGCAATGCCTCAAATACGGCGGAAAGTGGGGAACGGAAGTGGAACGGAGCGTCTTTACACCAGGTTCCCGAGTTCCTTCTGCCTACCCTGCCTAGTGCGGGATACAGCGTGAAGCTATAATAAAAAAAAGTTTGATTTACGGGTGCATGTATGCATATCTCCTTGTATTTTAACATTAAAGTAGAAAATCTAGTATACTAAAAGTAACATCGTTTCTAACCAAACCGTGAAAATTTGTGTTTTTAAGAAATTTCAACATTTCTTAATCGAGATTTAAGCTCGCATTCTAAATAATAGACAAAAGTAGACTTACTAAAGAAGCCACAAGGTCCGTTATCCCCTGGCCAGTGTTGTCCCAGCCGCCTGGCCTCGCGCTCTCGCTGTATGAAAATTCTTTAATTATTTCAGGTACTCGTCAAGTGCTCTATGCATTTGTTTGTGAATCAATTTGTACCATAACGATGACTATTTATATAAATATTACTGTATGAAAATTCAACAACTATTAAAATATTTGGGAGATTAGGAAATAAATTAATTTTTTTATTGCATTTTCAAATCAATTATGTAAATTTAACAAAATAATTTTCTTCCGTGAGCTTTTCCCAGCCAACACCTGGATATATGTGAAAGACAAACGTAATATGAAAAAAGGCAAGATGATATCGCATATGCATTATGAATTAAAAACAATTTCTAAAAATCTTTAGTCTCCAATATGTAGAAATGACTAAACCTGTAGCTTGCGTAAGCAGTGGTATGACGCGGCGGAAAACACGTAGATGGAACCAACGAGCGTGGGGTTTGTGCTGCCTCAGGGCTGCTGGGGGTCTCCCATCGCCACTCATTATCACCACCCTCCTGTGAAAATTAATTATTTAACGTTATATGTAAAAATATTATTAAATCTATATATTATAGCTCTTGTAGCCGAGACTAACTAAGTTATAACAGAAATGGTTCCAGTATTGATGGAAAATTAGGTTATACAGTGAAACTGTTCTTTAGCAAAGTGATATATTATGGTAATACAGCTTGTCTAGACTGACGGCACACTACAATAGCGGAAAAGCCCATTTCTAAATATCTTAGTATTATCTAATCATTATGATATATGCTTCATAGCCTTAAAAATTAAAGTGAGCAAATAATTACACATTGTAAAGTAATATGTATATATTTACAAATCAATATTAAACGTAAATCAAATCAAATTTAAATATTTGTCAAGTTTTATTTTGAATCAGTAAGAAATGCAGCTTTCCGAGTCGCGATTAAACAAACGCTGGCAGGAGCCTACACAAATAATATTAAATTGCCTGTTCCTGCCAATAGCCGCTTCGGCAGACGTCTGCCAAATAAGAGATACAAAAGTTGCAAGTTTACAAGGAGACCCGATTAAGTGCTGGCACAACTGTCGATAGATTGTTTACCCTTAAGAGGAGCGATCAACGCGTTTAACGGTAGATACTCTACGCCGAATATTTGGTTGGCAGAGCATCAATAATGAAAATGAAAGTTGTCAATAAACGTAATAGACCGATTTCCTCTAAATTCACAATCAATAGAATTTATATGAACACAATATTTAATTTAAATAATTATGTATAATGATTTTAAAACAATAGTGTCGTTTTCTTAATAAAGATGATATAAAATAAATAAATAAAAATAATGAGGCCTGAAATAATGCGGGGATTCAACACGCACTCCAAGAAATCGAAATATTCAGTCCGTTTAAATTAAATATTTAATATGCTTGAAATTAATTGAAAAATAAGAAACACTAGGTTTCCAAATCCCCTCTGCCTATCCCCTTATCATTAGCGACATACAGAGTGAATCTGATAGTATTTAAAAATTAAAAAGTTTAATTTTTAAAGTAAAGTTTGAGGCCTGTCGTGGCAGGCAGCGGCACAAGAGTGTGACTATAACCGACAGGTTCTGGGTTCGATCCCCAGTCGAGGAAATGAAATATTTAATATTTTCAATTTGAATATTTAATGTTTCATTTCTTCGCTCTGGTAATAAGGCAAAAGCGCGGCGTTGAGTTCCGCCACTCAACACGCAATGCCTCAAATTCGGCGGAAAGTGGGGAACGGAAGTGGAATGGAGTGTCATAACACTAGGTTTCACTTCCGTTCCCTCTGCCTACCCTGCCTAGTGCGGGATACAGCGTGAAGCTGAAAAAAAAAGAAAAGAAAAAAAAAAGTTTAATATAATGCCAATCATAAGCCATCACAACAGGAAATTTACAATATTTACCATATAGAAAACTATCTTAGTACAATATGGATAAGGTCACAAGTTCAAATCCCCTAGTAACAGGTAGTCCCAGTCGGGATGAGTTATTAGCGTCTAGTAATGGAAAACCTAAGCCCCCGAACATTAGAACAACGTATACAATATTTACGCGTTAACAGATATATTAGGGGGCTAGAGGTTGTTGCGGACACCAATTTAAAAGGTCAAGTATTTATTATGTAAAATTTATTTGTATTTTATGTATTTGGTTATGTTAAATGAATTTGGTACAAAAATATTATTTTAGGTATCTTATTGATATTTTTAATGTGCACAGTAAGCCATTATAAACAATATAATAAAGAGATAAACTAGTTAAATATTTTAGGAGTTATACTTAAGCTATAAATAAATACATATAAATTTACGGTATATGTTAATAATTTTTAAAATTATATAAAAAAAGCACCAATATATAACAGTTATTTTCAAAAATAGAAAATTACGGTCATCATACCAAAGCTTTGAATGCTTCCATTAAAATATCGATAGTTCTAAAATTAAACGAGAGAGACGAGACGTAAATGGAATATCAAAATCAATCGAACTTAGAAATAGCGAGCATGTTGAAGCGTTAAATTAGGTCGTAACAGTAATTAGGAAACTACCTTCGCGCCGGTACACCGTTTACTCGCCGGAAGTGACGGATTAATATTCGCCGTGAGATTGCTAACAATTTTTATACTCTATTTTAAAAATATTAAAAATTTAGACAAAGAAAACTTATTATTTTTTTAAACAAAATTACTTTGGGCCATGAGTAATATGAAAATTCCATGTATGCTGCTGAATCATCGTTTTATTCTATTCGAAATATACAGATTGTGTTACGAGAAAAATCAATCTATTCTTAAATAAGAACAGTTCACGAATAAATTTAGGTCACATTAATCTTGTACAGATTCGGAAACGATTATACAATATCTCGAGATTGTTGTCGAAACATTTAATTATTATTTAATTTATTAGTATCGACATACAAAATAGATAGTAAATTTTAGGTAAATCGTCTTTAAATAATGGTGAGCCAACTATTACTAAGAAAACGCCATTTAAAAACATTTATAGATATAAAATTGGCGCCTTTATAGAGTACATACGATAAATCATGCGACCGTTTTGATCGGTAAGGCTATTAAAAGAGATTGTATTACTGCACTTAAAGGACTGGGACTTGGCAATTTTAAGATGCAAGTGGGATTTAACGCTTTAGAAGATTTGTTGAAATGTCGCGGCAGTGAGACTGGGGGCAATTATATTAGCGTTCTCTTTATTATAGGAAATATGCATCCACTATTAGCTATGATACATTTTATGATTTGTGGCATTTTTTTTGTTTAGATAACATTTTTACTGAAATGACAAGTCAAAGAAACGCGTTATACTGAAACTATAGTAGCGCTATATTTCAAATAAACTGAATATTCATAGTTATAATTTTTAACGTTGGCAAGGAAACAAAATCTCTAAAATAAATCAGTTTGAAATTTAGGGTAAAAACGACCAGGCTAGGACCGTCTATCGATTTTTAAGCGACGATGGTTTCTTTGGATTTGCGTATTATTAACAATATTTCAAAGACTAAAACTATAGCAGAATAAGTTTAACTGCAGTATATTTTGAGTGCAGGCTGTACGCGAGATTAAGAAATTCAGGATCCAGGGCTAATACAAGCCGCCTGGTCGCGGCTGCATTATTTGGCACGGCGCGCCCATTAATAGGATAGCTGGCAGCCGTCTCTTGAACATTAACTGCCATCAAAACGGATGTCGTACGGACATTATGAACGGACAATAAAACTGTCGAGCTGCTTTGTATTCGAATATCGAGCCTTGAGGCTTTCAAGTGCAATAAGTGGGACGATTGTGCGATGCATCGAGTAATGGTTGCTTAAGAATCTCCCATAAATGTTTAAAAATTAAATTATCTCAAAAGTTCAATTGGAGACATTTTAGCGGTAAATTTAATATAATTACAATTTTAAAATTTAATAGCAATTAAATAAAATGAACCCGCAAATTAAATCTAAACATTTCATAAATCCAAATTTAACATGCTGCCCGACGTGGGACCAGCGATTGTTAAAATTTCAGTAATTGCAGAAATTTAATACTATATGTACTAAAACAATTTGAAATCTTAAACCTACCCCATTACGAAAACTACTTAAAAAGTTCTACATTACGGAACGATATGTCTGTTGCAATCGTAGAGCCATTTTAGATACACATCTTGCAATGACTAGACGGTATTATTGCCCACGTAATGGGATATTAAAGAACATCTGATGTAAATATTCGACTAAAATAACAATCGCAATAGCATTGGTGATATTAGATAGCAAAATGTATAAGAAAGTACTCACAGTTGTCTTGGTAGTCTTCGGCGTGGCAGCTTCACCGAATTGCGATGTATCAAATCCCAAAAACTCGGCCAGCGAGCGACGGTTCTCGCGGGAACCGCCGCCACCGCGATTATTATCCTAAGTAATTAGTTTATTATTAAAATATTGTCTTAAAATTTAAAATAGTGACAGAACAGTTAAATCATAGTCTAATTAAGAGAAGTAGAAGGCATGGTAAAAATAAAAAAGTTGGAGGGTAGTTGTAAGAAATTTAAGTTTAAATTTTAACTGCCAACTAAGAAATAAGTTTGAATTAAAATCACTTAAATATACCGGCTAACTTTTGATTAGAAATTTCAAATTAAAATAAATAAAAACTCACCTGATGTAAAAGCGGCATAAGTGCCGCTAAAAAGTTTTCTAAAGTTTCGATGCGACTCGGCCAGATATTGATCCAGACTTCTTGCCAGTTCGGCAGCCCAACGTCAACTGAAGGCGGCAATGCGCGCGGCGACGCACGAAGTCGAGACTGACCCCACCACCCCCTGCTACGTTGTGGGGATCCACCACCTTTTGCTAAGCCACGCCCCTTGTTACTAAACTTTTGAACTTTAATTTAACTTCAGCATGTTTTTTTTTTGACAAAGTAATGTTTATAAATTTTAGCTATTTTAAATTAATTTATTTACACAATTTAAAAAAATGTTTAAAATAAAAGAAACATTTTAATTTTTCAGCAAATTAGTATATTGATAGTGATTAAATTAATCGTTTTCGTCTTTAATGAAATTCCCGATTTAAAATAATTTCGTTTTATTGTCATAATTTTGATAAATATTTAGAAATAGAGAATCATTATATTTGATAGATAATTGAAATTTATGATTCACAAAAAAAAAAGAACATACAATCTACAAGTTCTTTTTATAATTTTTTCTAAAGTTGGTGTAACTTTCAGCTTACACTTTCCGGTTTAATTCATGAAAAAAAAAAAAATTTTGGATATTTTATATATTATCATCATATTTAGAGTAAAAAAACATGAAAGGTAAATAAAATGTACATTTTATTTATTAAGTTTATAGAAAAAGAAATTATGATTTTTGTTTACTTAGATTTACAATTTAAAAATGTATATAGTACACGTAAGGATTAACGGAAGTTGTATTATATTCCTTAGATTTAAATTAAATCTTAACAAAACAATAAAGGACAAAATTGTAGAGTAAAACAAAGATATCTTATAATGTTACTAATTTTGCTTAATTAAAAGGGCTAAAACATTTTATTATATTTACAATATGAAATGAGTCATTGTGGCACAGTATCAACTGTACAAAAGATGGCTATGCGTTCAAATCTCGCTTATTTATTATAATTCCTACTTTAAATACTTTGATGATATATAATTTATTTTCACATACGAGTATATTTCAATATCAGTTTTGACTTCCACTGTTTTTTTACGAAATCCAAAGTACAATTTGTTTAGCATCTTTGTTATAATGGTAATGTTCCTAATATTCAATTGAAATAAAATCCATTTGAATATTTGATATAAAATTAATTAAATAAAATTAGGTTGGCTTAAAATGTGACTCAAAATTATAATTTTGGCGTCCAGTGTGGGACACAAAAATGTCTTAAAACCGAATGCAAAGAAAAAAATAATCATTTTAGAGCTAAACTAGAGGGAAACGACAGGTTATGAGTTTGATCCCCGCTCGAGGAAAATAAATATTTAATATTCAATTTAAATATTTAATGTTTTCATTTCTTCGCTCTGGTGCAAGGCAACACGCGGCGTTGAGCCACCGCTCAACACGCAATGCATCATATTTGGCAGAAAGTGGAGAACAGATGTGGAACGGCGTGTCCTAACACTAGGTTCCCAAGTTCCCTCTGCATACCCTGCAGTGCGGGATACAGCGTGAAGCTGAGTGAGTGGGTTGAAAAAAAGATATTAAAATTTTTTTTATGAGTTTATTCTTGTAAACCAAACATAGGTGTCAGTATGGTGCCAGGCTGGTGTCTCGGCAGGCAGCCTCGCTCATCCGCATAGATGTATGGGAAGCGGAGCACCCAGTATGCGGAGGCGGAGAGCTTGATGGGCGGCTCTCCTACCGGTTGTGGAATGAAGATGGGACCACCTGGTATTGGTTGAATCTGGAATTTTATACTATTTTAGTTTTATAGATTTTAAACGTTTATGTAATGAAAAAAAATATCCGCTTTTAAATCGGACCAATTCTGTTAAAAAACCCTCATTTTTGATTAAAATTTGTTAGAAAGCCAAGTACACAAAAGATTGCTATTGGTGACTATGAGGCCATCGTGGCGTAGTGCCCGTTTGGCGCAACGGTAGTGAGTACGATTCTCACGTAGGAGAATTATTATTATTTCTACGCTATTCATCTCTACACCCAAGATATCATTCTCATAAGTAATATTTCGAACATGTTTATCTTGTTTATCATAAGACCTGTCGTGGCGCAGCGGCACAAGCGTGTGACTGTAACCGACAGGTTTTGGGCTCGATCCCAACTCGAGTAAATAAAATATTTAATATTTTCAATTTAAATATTTAATGTTTTCATTTTCTTCGCTCTGGTAATAAGGCAAAGTGCGGCGTTGAGTTCCGCCACTCAACACGCAATGCCTCAAATGCAGCGGAAAGTGGGGAACGGAAGTGGAACGGAGTGTCTTTACACTAGGTTCTCGGGTTCCCTCTGCCTACCCTGCCTCGTGCGGGATATAGCGTGAAGCTAAAAAAAAAAAAATGTTTTCATTTCTTCGCTCTGGTACAAGGCAAAACGCGGCGTTGAGTTCCGCCATTTAAGACGCAATGCTTCAAATTCTTCAAAGAGTGGGGAATAGACGTGGAACAGTGCACCTTAACACTAAGTTCCCATGTTCCCTCTGCCCAGCCTGCCTTGTGCGGGATACAGCGTGAAGCGGTTGAGGGGGCCTCCTGACTGACCTTGGGGTCGAGCGTGACGTGCACGGGCGCCTTAGGCGTGACGAGGTGCAGGCGCGCGAGGCGCGCGGGCGCGTGCGCGCGGCACACGCAGGGCGCCTGCGCGGGCATGGCGGCGGCGGCCAGGCGCGCGCCCGCCCCCGCCCCCGCCCCCGGCCCCGCGCCCGCGCCCGCGCGCGCCCACGCGCTCACGCTGCCCGCCACCACCGCGTCCGGCGCCGACATCATGAACCTGCGGCCGGGTCACTCATACTGACCAACATACTTGGGGGCTCGATCGAGATAATTAAATATCTTCATATCTTTGCTCTGGTCAGAAGGCAAAGAGCGGCGTTGAGTTTTATCACTCGATACGCAATGCCTCAGATTCGATGGAAAGTGCTGGTCAAAACGGAGTATTTTAATAATAGGTTCCCAAGTTCCCTCTGCCTACCCTGCCATGTTCGGGATACAGGGAGACTCCTTCATATTTCAATAGTGATATGAAACAGGTGAATTACTATTTATCCATCGCAAATTAATCCAAACAATATTTATTACCAATAATTGCGAAAATAAACAAAGCAAAATCGTAATAATGTAAAAGTTTCTAAGAATGGATCTTTATTCACTTTCACGCAAAATCCACTGAACAGATTTATATGTAACTTTACAATAAATATAGCATAAAAATCAAAATACCACATGAGCTACAATTTATTTGAAGAACTTATAACTATAACTATAATAAAAACCGGTCAAGCGTGTGACTGTAATTGCGAAAGGTAGTGGGTTCGATACTCACCCGAGGAAACGAAATATTTAATATTTTCAAATAAAATATTTAATATTTTCACTTATTCGCTCTGGTAAAACGACAAAGAGCTGCGTTGAGTTCCGCCTCACAACATACAATGCCTCAAATTCAGGAGAAAAAAAAGGCTAAGTCGGTGTGTCTTAACATTAGGTTCCCAAGTTCCCTCTGACAACCTCGTTAATAAATACGTAACAAAACAAACCTATGACCCCTCGGACATTCATATTCAAAACCAATAAATATCTTCACAGTCAAATTATGCGTTGGCGTCTTTCTAGTCCTGGCCTTCCAAGCGTCCATCCTCACTGCGCAGTCCCAGGGTATCAAATAGTTGGTATGCGGCAGGAACCCTGGCTGGAGGTGTTCCGGGAGACCAGCACTGTGGGAGTACAGGGAGGAAGCGCCCAGGCAGAGGAGGGACCAGCTCGGGAAAGCTGGAAGTAGAGCGGCCGGGCTGGCCGTGTGGAGCATTCCCGGTAGATATTCAGTCGTTGAAGGCTGACGGCTTATAACTTTTTCTGAAAAATAATATTCAAATTTAAGTAGATATTTTATTTGCACTGAGTTTGTGATATATATTTTTTATTTATTAAAAATATTTAATAAGTATTATTCTCTCTTGTCAAACCATTATTCTATTAAATTATCTTTGGGTAATGGCAATATGTAAAAATCTCTCTACAAAGATGCTAGCAACATAAATAAGTATAAAAGTTTCGACGTAGTTTGACGAGAACGTACGGCTTATCAGAGCACATGGACAGTCTCCAAGAACGTGGATTCAAGTCCTGTTAGGTAAAAAGTTTCAGTTAAGTTTTCTACTAACATGATATGTTATTTTTTGTGTTAAATATACAAAAAAAATAACAAAACAAACGTACCTGACGCCGTATCCTGCACAGTGACCACCTCGATGCCATCATCGCTGCACGCGGGCGGGTCCTCCTCGTCCTCCTCCCTCGCGAACCCTGGGGACAGCTCGTCCGGGGGCGTCCAGGGGGAGCGAGATTGGGGGGACGTGAGAGCTGCTGATTCCTCAACAGGTTCCTTGGTCTCGGACCCCTCGGGAGGCTCCTCTGTTGACCCTTTGACTGATGCTGCCCTTTAAGTATTTTTAAAGTTTTAATCTTTTTTTGTTAATTTAATTATTAGGGGAGTGCGATATTAGTTATAATCAGTTAGGTATTAAATGTGTATTTCATATTATTACTTTCCGTTTTAAGATGTTAGGGTTTTAATATAAATAATAAAATTATCTTCTGCATTCCCTGAAGTATTACGTGTTAGGGTGGCGGAACTCAACGCCGCACTTAGCCACGGTACGAAAGGAAATAAACATGGCAATATTAAATATGTCACTTCCTCATACATCCTCCAATCCTTTACCTGCTGCGTTAACAATCTCCCGTGACTCTACGCCACAACTGGCCTCAAGCATATAAAAAAAATCATACTTCATATATATACAAACTCACCTGAAGCTTGGCGTAGAAGGTTGAAACACTGGAAACTCGATAGCGAGCAACGTAGAACAAACGCCACATTCGTCTGCCGCGTAACTATAGAAGCTGTAGTTGGCCTTCTTCACGGTGTAGGGGTCGTCGCGCGGGCACTTGGTGCGGCCGCAGTTACACGCGCTTATGTAGCGGACGCCCGATGAGTGCTCTTTTGTGGAATCACTGTTAGTAAATACAATAAATATGTATTAATACTTTTTTTATCAACTTCACACTGTATCATACACGGTTAGGCAGAAGAAAGTTGGGAACGTAGTGATAAGATACGTTCCCCTACTTGCCGTCGATTTTACGTGTCGAGTGGGGTAACTTGTAAGTGGTTATCGAACCTTTACCGCCACAAGCTTGTGCCCCTGCGCCGCGTTTATTCAATCTAACTATAGCAGCTATAGTAGTGAGATAAATCACGGTGCAGAGGTAACAGGGTGGGCAGAGGAAACTTGGGAATCTAGTGTTAAGACACTCCTTCCATTTCCGTATCACACTTTCCGCTGTGTTTTCCGTTTTTTGTTGAGTAGCGGAACTCAACGCCACCTTTAGCTTTATACCAGAGCGTAGAAATAAAAACATTAAATATTAGAATATATTTTTTTAATCGATATCAAGCTTTAACACTTATCCATATAACTATAAAAACTGCAGTTTTGAATTGCTGCCTATTTCAAGGTGTATTCGTGCGCAAATTGAGTAGAGTCAATTTGTAAAATGGATAAATTATATATCATACTAATGATGCACCTGCGGCTTTACTCTCTTTAATAACAATATTTTATTAAGACAATATCTATACATTGAAAACTAAAATTTCAATCGAGAGAACAAACATTTTTTAGCAAATTTTACCAAAGTATATATTTTAAATTGATCTAACATCTATGCTTATGTAGTGCGAAGAACACCGAATGAGTAATCTATTGTAGGAATCACTATTATTTATTATAATAAAATATGTATTCGTATCATTAAATATTTATAGGTTAACTAATTTATTAACTTAATACATTTTATTTGTTATATCATATTAAGTTTGGAAATGAACGATTGTTAAGTTATTTATTATTTCTTGTTTAAGATCGGTCAGAGTAAAGTATTGTGAATCTTGATTTGGAATCGCGCCTCTCGAACGATTTCCAAAGAGGTGATGGTTCAAATTCCGCTACGTACAATGTTTTAATCATTGTCCAAAAAAGTCTTATATATATATATATATATATATATATATATATATATATATATATATATATATATATATATATATATGTATGTGTAGGTACTGTTGCGGGTGTATGCAGGGGTGCGCGGTGAGGGAGGGCGCCTCGCACAGCTTGCGCGCGCGCCAGACGGCCGCGCAGGCGCCACGCAGTCGCGCGCGCGCCGCCGCCGCCAGCGGTCCGCGCGCCATCGCCTCCGCCACGCCCAGCGACACACTCACCTGACGAAACACCCTCACATTGTATCAAAATCAAAATCAAAATCAAAATATTCTTTATTCAATTAGGCCATTTAAGCACTTTTGAATCGTCAAGTTACATATAAGTGTCTGTGGTGTCAGTCCTTACAGGAAGCTACCACCGGCTCGGAAGGCGGGTCTGCTGAGAAGAGCCGGCAAGAAACTCAACAGTTGCTCTTTTCAAAATATCAATTAAAGTAAATATATAACATAGCTTCCTGAGTGAGTACCAACAGCATTTAATCCCACGCACTCTTATCGTTGTAGTATTCTTGAATAGAATAATATGCTTTGCCTAACAATATATTTTTAACATTCACTTTAAATTTTTGAAGTGGCAAATTTAAAATTATTTGTGGAATTTTATTATACATACGTGTACCATGTCCCATAAAAGATTTACTAACTTTTTGAAGACGAAAACTAGGAGTTATCAGCTTGTTTTTACTTCTTGTATTAATATCATGTCGGTCACTGTTTTTTAATAAATTGTGGCTATTTTTCCGAACAAGTATTATATTATCATATATGTACTGTGATGCCACCGTAAGAATACCCGTTTCTTTAAAAAAATCTCTCAGGGATTCCCGAGCTCCCATGCCGTAAATGGCTCGGACTGCTCTTTTTTGAATTACGAATAAAGATTCGATATCTGCAGCATTGCCCCATAGTAATATTCCGTAGGACAATATGCTATGAAAATAGCTAAAGTAGACTAGGCGTGCAGTATCAACGTCCGTAAGCTGCCTCACTTTTCTAACAGCATATGCAGCGGAGCTCAGTCTGCCCGCAAGAGAAGACAGATGGGGGCCCCATTGTAGTTTCGAATCTAGGGTTACTCCCAGGAATACCGCGGTATCACAAAAATTGAGAATTTTGTTATCCACGCTTAAATTAAGCTTCTCTTTCCTAACATTCGGCATAGTAAATTCTATACATTTTGTTTTTTGTGCGTTTAATACTAAATTATTAGTATTAAACCAGTGAAGTATTTGCGACAGCGCACTATTCACTTCGTCATAGTTTTTTTTATATCGATCTACTTTAAAAATTAATGAAGTATCATCGGCAAATAATACCACATCGCATAAATTATTAATGCAAAAGGGGAGGTCATTTATATAAATTAAAAACAATATTATATAAATTAAAAACAATATATTGTATTATTTATATTTCTTAAATAATACAAAAGGAACGTAGCAGAATATTTAATTTAATTTCGACTACTTATCAATAAATATATAGGCCACCACCATGATAGGCCTCAAAAAATGTGTGTTATTAATATAATACATTTATCACTTACAATTTAAATCTTGAAATACCTTGTGAGCATGATGCTGACTGGAGTAATGTGGAGGCAAACCTTCAGCGTATGACGCTTGAGCTATTGGTAACACCTGAAAAATTGGATATATTTAAAAAGTAAACCTTCCCGTTTCATCACATAGTGACAATCCATCCTCCATTGTCATTTTTTTTATAGGATGGTATTGTGATTTAATATGATTTAACATACATTTAAGGAATACAGAACTTTTATTTTCGTCAATTATTTCTTGTATGGTTGTCCGTAGATTTATTTGTCATTTGTAAACGACTTTTTTTTCTTAGAAAAGACTTTTTCATTTTGTATTGCCAAGTCAAGAATAATTAGCAGGAAATTAAAATAATGAATATTTCTTTCTTTTCCCTAAGTTTGAATCGCGTATACAGTTGTAAGCTTGTCAGTGACGTCTTCGTCGTGTATTAGGTACAGATTAATAAATGATCTGAATGACAATGTGTGAATTTATAATTAATTATACATAATAATGTATAAAATATATAAACAGATTGATGTGTATTCACAAAACATGTGTTTTTACAATAGTAAAAACACATGTTTTATGAAAACACGCGTGAATACGTATCACTCTGTTTATACATTGTATACTTTTACATAGAAAAATTGAGATATTGTTTACAGCTTTTCGTTTTGTACACTGCCAGACATTGATATTAGATGAATGCCAACCAAGAGTTAATATATTTATTTAACTTCACGCTTTATCCCGCGCATGGTAGGCAGACGGAACTTGGGAACATAGATTGAAGAAATTCCGTTCTGTTCCCAACTTTTAGCCGAACTAAAAATGTAAGTACAAAATCAATTAATTATTAATTTCAAGTAACTTACCTTTGCACATCTAGCCTGCGAGAATCTCACATCAGTAGCGAGGGCATCAAAGAGGGCGCCATTGCCCTCTTCATTGTCACCTTTGGGAGATTCTTGCAAGTAAACAGGCGTCAATGCTTGAGCGGCTGCGCGCCATGACGATGCACTTGGTAACTGAATAATATGTAATTAGTACTCAAAACTGATACAATGTTAATTTTTACTACAATTAATTCCTTTCTTTCATATTTAAATTACCTATGAAGTCAGATGTTGTGCCTCTGTGCCTCAATAACTTGAATATACAAGGGGAGGTCCAAAAGTTCGTGGAATGAACCGGGATTAAAACAACAAAATTATTTTTCCGTTTCAATATAATCACCCTTAAGCTCCATACATTTATTAGATTTATGAATTATTTTTTCTAAACCACTATAAAAATATGTTTTATCTTTAACATCAAAAAGAGCCGAAAAAAAAAGTCACTTGGGGCCAGGTCTGGATTATGGGGCGGGTGAACTAGGGATTTAAACCTATGCGTGTGTAGAGCAGCCATTGCAATTCTGCTCTTGTGAACCGGCGTGTTGTCTTGCAAGAGCAACACATCCTTTGTCAATTTTCCTTGCCGCTTTTCCTTGTAGTAGGTTTTCTCCGGTTATAGTTCTTACCTTTTCTTTGTGATCAATAAAGATATATATATCCCCTCATCATCTTTCATCTTTCCGGCCGATTCTGTCACCTTCAATTTCTTTGGCGGTGGTGTACCCTTTTTATGCCATTGCTTGGACTCTTGTTTGGATTCAGGCTCAAAGTGATGAACCCATGTTTCATCTCTCGTAAAAAATCGATCCAAAATTTGTGCAGGTTTATATCCACACAACTCCAAAAAATGCTTTGACGCATCGACGCGCTGCTCTTTCTGAAACGGCATGGGCATTTTCGGCACCTATCTTGCACTGATTTTGATCATACCCAGGTGATCATGTAAGATTCGCAAAATGGTGGTATCTGATGCTCCAACTAATACAGATACTATGATATTGATAACTTGTTTCTTTTTTAATTTCTCCACTTTTCTTTCAACGATGTCCGATTTGAGGCCTCAACTGGCCTTCCTGAGCGGGGGTCATCTTCAATTAACTCTCGACAATGTTTATAAAGACCATGCCACTTGTAACTCTTTGATTTACAAGGGCAGTGTTCGCTATAAACGACTCCCATTTCATTCAAAATGGTTTGAGCGTTCTTTCTTTGCTTGGTAAGGTATTTTATCACAGCGCGGTGTTCAATTTTCTCCATAGTTCCAGTTTCTTCCGGATTGACTTATTCATCAGGCGACTGTTCGTAAACGTATGATGCAATCGGGTTCAAACTTGTTATATATACTAATGATGATTCTCTGATTCGTATGACATCAAGCGAGCGCCCCTACCCCCATTCCCTCCTCTCCATCCCACGAACTTTTGGACCTCCCCTCGTAATTCGTTTATGGACAGTAACAATACAAGTGATTTATATATGACTAAAACAGGAGCTTACTATAGTAAATAAATATGTTGTCCAACAAAATGCAAAATATAAGCTTATCTATTGCTTTCTTAACTTTCGACCTCGCAAAGTAGTGAGTCTGAAGACCCGTTAGATGCTTTCGGCCTTCCAGTCACCTTCGGTGACGAATCACATCCCAAGTTTGCAAAAAAAAGTCTGTAAACTTTTGTTCCAACTAAATAACGTTGGGGTGGACGATATTATCAGCGATAGAAAGTGCTCCTTGCCAGTTATTTATTGCTACTATTACAGCTTGGAGATGTGGTTGATGAAAATTAAATTGCTTAATAATGTGTGTAAGTGCCGACGGTGTGGTTACAATAATAAATTTTATATATAGTAACATTAATTACTTCTTTTACCGCCTTTAGGTATTTAAAGATTTCAATTGCCAGTGAAACTTTTCGTAGTTGATCGTTATCGATAATTTTGCATGAGTAAGTTTCACTGGGTGCAGCTTAATTTAGTAAAACAGTTAAATTCGTAAGATCAGATTAATATCATTAGCCTCTAGTCTGAAAGACAGGTGTCCCTTGTTACATATTGAGTTTCCTAGTAGTAGTAGAAAATGATCTATGAAATGCCTGTTGAACATATATATTTGTACTGCCTCCAAAAATGATATAGAAACAAATTTTTAAATATAGACTTGCCATGGTGCAGAAACATAAGCGTGCAACCTAACGTACACGCAAAAGGTTATGGGTATTATTATTATTCCCTCTTGAAGAAATGGAATTATTAATCGGGGAAATGTGTTTTAAAGAAACCAGAGTGCCTTAATACTAGATTCCCAAGTTTCCTCCGCTTGCCATATATGGAATAGGACATGAAAGAGAAAAAAATTTTGGCGTTTACTGCTACGAAAATGCCCTCAACAATGGCTTTTCTTATTATCTTCCATACACAGAAATCAGTCACAATTTTATCGTATGACTAGTATAGATACAAACAGAGGCGTAGCTAAGGTATTTGCCGCCTGCTGCGGCTTGGGACTTGATGCCCTTTAAAATCGTCCAAATAATTTCATTGAATTTTTTTGACGTATTGTTCAAGGACACCAGTACAAGTAAACCGATCTCCTTGAACAACCCATTAAAACATTTAAATGCTATTTCTACAGTTATTCATAACAGTTTACCTTATTCTCTATTGTTCATCTCTATTGGCACCTTACTATGACTACAAAGGCTCATACAAAATTAATGTGAAACTCAATTTTCTATTTTCTCTCATCTAAATTGTGTTTTTCAATTTGTATCTCATTTTTCTTGTACATTTTTTGATTCTTGATTGAAAAAGAAAAATAAAAGAATTGATCGTCGACTTTGATGCCCCCTCTACTTTTGATGGCTGGTGCGACCTCATAGCTCACACCCCCAGCTACGCCACTGGATACAAATAAGTACACAAAAAACAATTACCTCAAAGAAAGATGTGCTCATAGCATATTTTCCAACATTATCGTCAAAACCTTCACCAAACGCAAGATCTAAATGGCCTTGTAGAAACTGCCTGAAGGAACTCCTTTGGGATGTGGTCTCAGGTTCAATTCCAGAACAAAGATGAACTAAGCCTCGTATAAGGGAGCTTACATCTCTTGCACAATCTTTATCATCATCTGCATTTATGTAGACAAATTCTTCGTTTTTGGGTATTGCAAATAGAGATTTGGCACTATGGAAATAAATAATATTCATGAGATTAACTTTAAAATATTATTAATAATATAAATGTATTTTTTATAGACATTTTTTGATAATTTCAGATAATTATTATAAAAATAATATTTATCTGTCGTTATTGTAACATTATCTCGGTCAAACTAATTATGATACAATTGAATATAGAGTATTTTTATCATTTTTGTCTGTTTGTTTGTACATGCTAATCTCAGAAACAGCTAATAAGTATTAAATGTTCACTATTATATTTTAGCAATCTTTCCTCAACATTTAGTATTTGTTTTATTTAAAATGGTTAGAAAATAAAAAAGTTATGTCAATTTAAAATATTATGTTTGACAAAATTAAAATATTTTATTTAGTTTTATTTTAGTATTATGTTTGTATTACTTTTATTTTAAATAGTAGTAGAGTTGCCAGTAATAAATATGTTTACAATCTTACCAAACATTAGTGATTAATCTGGCTTTCCTTAAAATAAAATATATTTGGTCTTCCACAGCATGTTCCAGCCTTTTTAGTGCAGCGGGTACTTTTTTTAATGGTGTTGGTGCCCTTCTGAAGTGAAAGAGTAACCGTGGACAACATGGTCGTCCATGAGTTTCCCATGCTCCTCCAGCACCAGAGGAAAGTATGGCAGATGTAGTTTGTGCTATAAGTTCTGCTCTGAAAAGGGAATTTCACAAAAATATTGATATTTAAAAATATTTTATCTTGTAAAGGTCTGTTGAATATTTTGGAATAATGCCTGAAATTTTCAAGAAATTGCTGATTATTCTTATTATTAGGTTTTCAAGTTCCCTTTGCTTTCCTCACCATGTTCAGGATACAGCATGGAGATATTTTTTTAACAATAAATTTAAATTTTTAAGAAACCATACAGATACTCTGCTTACTGTGCCATATGTACTTATCAACTCTACATATGAAATAATTCCTATTAAATAACATTCTAAAATTTATACAACTTCTAAAATATATTTGAAATTTTAACAATTTTTATTAAATGCATCAGTATATAATAGATATCTAATAAATAACTCAGATATAAAAATAATATGTATACTAACCTATAGCTGTCAACTGCTTTAAATAATTGTAAATAACCCAGATCAAAAACCGGTGTGGGTGAAGACAGTACAACTATGTGACATAAATGAAAAACCAATGCAATAGCTTTGCAAGATTCCATTGCAAGCTCTCCAGATGCTACCAACCAATGTGCTGCATCTGCATCTTTAACTGTACTTTTAGAATTTTCATCAAGTTCTGCAGCTAAGGATACCAATTGCTTGGTGTCGAGATATGTAACTGCGTGAAGGTACAATACGCCTTTTCTCTCGTCCCAGTGGCATTCTATGCCGTTCTGAAGTTGAAGTATAATATTAATTAGTTATAATATTTAATATGTATATATGTATAGTAAATGTTTTAATAGGGCAAAATAAAACTTAAATTTACTTACTTCTTCACATTGTACTGAAGATACAAGAGGTGTAGTTTTATTAGGATACCGATATGGTGATTTACCTATAATACCAATAACTACAATACGTTCCCTCTTAGAAAACTCCGGAATATCGTTAATATGAAATTTTTGAGTCATTTTGAGAGTTTTCTGTCATATTATTGAATAAAATGCATATATTTTAGTTTAAATGTTTTGGGTTCGTAAATGTCAAATTGACAATTCCTATGTATTACTTTTTTATTTTCTATATATACGGCAAAAGTGTTAAGCTCTAAAATCCGACATAATCATTAAACTAAAAGACGAATTGTCTATTCTAAAAATGCAGAATGTTTAAATGGTTTCTAAAAAAATTTTTTTAATAGAAATAAATAGTATTACATTTACTGATTTATAATATTAAATATTCTTTCGACATTCGCGCTAGCTGTCAAATAGTTCGTATCAACAAACTCTAATTAATTAAGTGTCAGCTGTGCGTTGGCTAACCTTTCCAAGTCAAGGTCCACAACATTTCTTGGAGAATGGGAAAATGTAGTTGTAGAACCGTATCAGTTATCAAACAATTTTATGCAACTTTACACGTGTTTAAATTCCAAAGACTTAAATTAAAATAGATAACATATCAGTGAATTCGATACGAGAAAGTTGTATAATAATGTCGTCGATTATTGACGATATTTGCGAACTATTGGATAGTTACAACGGCCGTGACAAGGTAAAATATGCGGAAATATTCCATATGTATTATAAAAGCATGGAAATACCTGTTAATAATTTGTAATTTATAATAATTCCTAATAACCCGTTTGTCTAGTGAAAGGGAATTTGAAATTGTCACATTATTTTTTATTTATATGTTTAACAGCATATCAATAAGTAATTATTGTAAATTAATTTAGATTTACCCATTTTATTAACTCATAAATTAGAAAATAAATATTATATATAGTACTTCAGAAAGAAAAAAATTGGCAAAAAAGAAAATTATACATTTACAGGTTGTCCGTTTAGCATGTTATACATGCAAACTATATGGATGTGTAAAAGGCGAAAAATCTTGGCAGACAGCAGGCTCCCGTCTATCCAATGCCAGGTTGATGTTGAGACTGTTTGATGATATACCCATGATAAGACATACATACAGCTATGGTCTAGGAAGACATGTAAGTTACAGTTATACATACATAGAAAACATATTAATACCCTTTAAAAGAATTTAAGAAAGTTTTCTGTTGGTTTTATTTGATAGTATTATCTTATCGTAATCACATCAATGATTATATTCTTAGTTAACATGTTATGGTTGAAAAATAAAAAAGAAAAGTTGTATACTAAACAACATTTTTTTTATTAAAGTAAGCAATGATTTTGGAAGTAATTCAAAATCATTGCTTAGTAAATGTTTTTTTAATTGTTGATTATAATATGTTTTTCTTATATTTATTGTAAGTTTTATATTATGTTTTGTTACTGTGATTTTTTGTTGTTAGTTTTATTGATGTAATAATAATAAGATTATGTTATTGTTATTACATAAAACTAATTAGTCACTATTAGTGACTAAGTACATTTCTGTAACAGCAATTACTATAATTTATGTTTTCTGCATTTTTAACTGTTACATATATAATAAAACCAAAAAGTTATAAAATATTGCAGGAATCTTCAAAAATTGCAGCACTCTTGGGAGTTCTTGCTAATATTGTTGACCAAGCATTCTTGCCAGTTGAGAAAGCCTGTTGGCTCTATGATGTGGGCATCCTAAAGTTATCTACACAGACAGCGGACAAATTAGAGCTGTTAAGCACTGCTTTATGGGCTGCCAGTCTTTATATTTCACTTATACAGTGAGTATGATTTATTTTTCATATGATGAACTATTTTTTTTTATGGCACTATGACAATTAATAGGAAATTCTCGATTATTTTAAAGTAAAATACATAAAAATTTTAGACAGCTAAACTTGAACATATATCTTTGGCCTTATATATGTGCTGACCAATCAAGCTAAGCAACATTTCCAAATAGTTTCTGCTTTTACTGTGTAATTAACACAATTATTTTTAAATATTTGATAATTGACATTGTTTCTTACACAATTATCATTCTTTATAATTATTATAATGCAGTGAAACTTTTTTAAAATATACCTACATTGACACCGATTATGAATAGAAATTGTATAAGTATATTTCAACATAGATATTTTAATTGTAAATTTAAATATAATTTTGGCTACATGATATAAACAAGTCTTTACTAAAAATTAGATAATGAGCACTTTTTAATTAATATTATCACATTATGCTAATGTGTCAGTTGCTGTACAAAATATATTAAAATAAGTTTAAGTATTTTGCAATAATTATAAGCCATTACTTAGCAAGTGTATCTAATATAACAATGTAATAAATAACTCTTTTTTCTCTTATTAGCTCTTTTTTAATTTCAATGAGCTGATGTTGAGTTCTACCATTCCATCTGCTTATCTTGCTACAACATAAATAAAAGATATTTTATACTCACTCACTCTGCTTCACGCTGTATCCCACACAGGGCAGTGTAGGCAGAGGGAACTTGGGAACCTAGTGTAAAGACACTCCGTTTCACTTGCGTTCCCTACTTTCCGCCAATTTGAGGCATTGCGTGTTCAATGACGGAACCCAATGCCGCGCTTTGCCTTGAAACCAGAACGAAGAAATGAAAATTTAGTTTACAGTTACACATTTGTGTCGCTGCGCCACAACAGGCTTCAGACATTTCATCGTATATAAACGTAAACAACATAAGTTTCTTGTAACTCCATTAACATATTGAGTCATAGTAAAACTAATTATGAATTATTTCCAGAACATTCCGATCGATGCGACATCTATGGTGGAGCAAAAACTGTCTTAACTCAGAAGATGCATTTGAAGCACGAACAAATCTAGACAATAGATTACTTATACAAAGTGTTACCGCTGCAAAACTCTGTTTAGACATCACTCATGCGGTCAGTTGTTTGCCCGCTGGTTGTCTTTGGGGGGAGAAAATAGGGGGCACCAAGGTTTCTGCGATAGCAACACTGTCATCTGTCATTGGTATAGCGTTATATTTTACCAAGAAAAGACTTTTTAAGTGAATTATCATTTTGATAATGGAATGTGGAATTTTAATTTGGTTTATGACTTCAAGATTTTTTTTATGTACAGTATTACCATTTATTTTCTATATTGTTAAGGTATAAATATTTGTACATACAAACTCATTAACTTTTTTGTTATCCTTTTTTTTTTTAATAAAAAATATCATACCATTCATGAAATAAAGATGTTATTTAAAATAAGCATCTAATTACAGATTACTTTGCTTTGCCAAGGAATTAATTATTAAAATACAATAAAAATGTGACTATTTCTTGCCAAAATTATTTTTGATGTATTGTTAATAGTAATTCATATCTTCCATTCTATACACAGGGTACAATAGAAATAAAAATGTATGATTTTGTATTTGTATATATGCATCAATATTTATATAATAAATATATTAGGTTATTTCTATGTTTTTATTTATTCATATCCTTGGTGGAGGTGGAGTTGGTTAAAAACCAAATAAATACGTTTGTCATATTAAATGAAACACTTTTAAAAGGATTAATCGCGTATATTGAATGGTAAACATCTTTGGGAAACCCGACGTTTCGAACACTTTACAGTAGTCCGTGGTCACGGGTAGACTGAGGTGGCATTTGTCTGTCAGTTGATATAATTATTATATCAAACTACCGCCAACAATTCCTTAATAGCCTCGCATACTGCCCTGGATTCTTGCAGAATGAGCTAACTGTATCTGGTCCTCTAGTGTGATGTGCTGGCGACTTTGAATTTTTTAAGAGTGGATCCCAGGTGGTGGAAAGTTTCCAACCATCTTCTCTATTGAAATTAGGATGTTTTTGTATTTCAATAGCCTTGCGGATCATTCTAGGGATATATCTATTCTCCCTAGCGAGTATGTGGGGTTTATCAAATATGATGTAATGGTTGGATTTGTTCAATGTATGCTCACACACAGCTGATTTTGATACATGCCCATTCTTGACATTAGGGTGAAGAACACATCTCCGATGTACAAATATTTTTATACACCTTATAAAATGGATTTTTTTAAAGATATATAAATTATAACAATGAACAATAAAATTGCTTATCTAAAGTTCTTAATTGTGATGGGTAAATTTAAATTAAATTCTATATTAAAATAATGGTAAAGGGGTAGGTATTTGTACACTAAATATTTTTACAAAAAAAACATGCAAGGTAAAAAAAGTAATAATAACATAGAATATATATTATTTTAAAAATTTCGACGTACTTTTAAATTTGCTACGGCTCGACGCAACATACGCAGGTGAGGTAAAATAATTTTGTTGTCATTTTCGTGTGTTTTGTTGTCACTTTGTGTAATTGAAGATGATATCCACTAGGAAAAAGTCTTAAGAAATCTTGCGTCAGTGACAGTTCCAGTAGTTTAG
The DNA here is from genome assembly GCA_019049475.1 of Eueides isabella. Classification (NCBI taxonomy): domain Eukaryota; kingdom Metazoa; phylum Arthropoda; class Insecta; order Lepidoptera; family Nymphalidae; genus Eueides; species Eueides isabella. The sequence continues at coordinate 14,040,121 of CM032387.1, forward strand.
GGCAGTTATCTGCTATAATGTTAGTATTTTGTACAATCTCAATCCTTCAAGATTGTGGGAAATGTACAAAACATTTTCAGAAGATTTAGATTTTCCAACAGATAAAGGAGTAATTAATGGTCGGTACCTTTTGATCTTTATAAGATATTGTGTTTTCGATTGTAGGCAATTCTCTTACTGGGTACGATCTACCTGTTCCCTTAGCATCGGCATACCGAGTTCACTACTACAGTTAATGAGAGCGCATCCAAATTTATAATGGAACAAAGATAAATACTTAGTAATAAATAAATAAATAAATAAATGAATGAATGAATGAATGAATGAATGAATGAATGAATGAATGAATGAATGAATGAATGAATGGATGAATGAATGAATGAAAGAACGAACGAACGAACGAACGAACGAACGAACGAACGAACGAACGAATGAATGAATGAAAGAACGAACGAACGAACGAACGAACGAACGAACGAACGAACGAACGAACGAACGACCGAACGAACGAACGAACGAACGAACAAATAAACAAACAAACAAACAAACAAATAAATAAATAAGATGGTCCAATGGCATTTTAATGACGAAACTGTTTTTCTTAGATGCTCCAGAAGGCGCTGGAATAACTTATTCGACGAGGGCAATTATAGCTGAATTGAAACGATAAAAGAAGATCGCTCTTGAAGTGGCATCAGTTCAGGTATTGCTGCCAAATTACATCCTGGCGGATAGACGGCACAAACAATGTTAAAAATCCCAATCATCAATCAATTTGGTTAGAACAAAAATATCAACATGTTCTGTTACATGAAATTGGATAAAGCAAAATTGTTTCAGGATTGCTGCCTGAGCTGAGGTTTGTAGTTATTCAAATTTAAATCAAGAATATTGTGAAATATTACTAAATTACAATTCCTGTAATACATGGCAAAGTGGTCAGCTCCCAGATGGAACTTATTGATTCAATATTTGAAGATATTCATAACATACCTCGGGAAAATTCTTGGTTACATGAACGCGCTATTTAAGCCCCTAAAAAGCCAAGCCTGATCAAGCTGGTACAATAAATTAATAAAAACAAATATATCAGATTTTCTTGGAGATGAGAAATTTCACACCGGTGAAACTATTTAACGGATACCGACTTAAAGTCAAAATATTGTAAATAAATGTTTCTGAAGTGGAAAATTCACAGAGCACCCTCTGTGAATTTTCCACTTCAGAAACATTTATGGTGCTGTTGGACTTGGCATTACTACGCATAACACTTTAATGCGTTTTATTATTTTATAATAACGTATTTAATTCCTGTGAGAACTTCCTTTGCGATTGGTTGTTTCAGGTCTGTATATATTTGCCCCCAAGACGAAAACTGCCTATATAGCATACAAAAAAAAAATATTTTTCTTTTAACTAATTTTCTAATTTTAAGACTATTTAAAAAAAAAATAACAAACTTTATATAAGACCATTCAAAAAATAAACGGACACTATAGGAAGATATGGCTTAATATACGAGTCTACTAGATCAATAATCAGACTAACGTTAAATTTTACATTGAAAGTATTGTATGTCATCTTAGTAAAAGAATTTTACTACAAAAAAATCGATAATAATATACCAATAATGTATAACATACCAATAATATACAATAAACTTATTCTAAAGTATAAAAAACTCTATTCTCTGCGAAGGAGAATTAAGTGCTTTAGATAGTTATAAGTCAGGTGGATTTCATCGAAGTCACGGTAGAGTATAAAAATGTACCCGCGGCTTCGAAAAATTGCATAGTGACGGTCCGTCGTGGGGTTTTAGTGAGTAGGATGTTGAAGCATGAATCTCACATAGTTCGTATCGCCTCTCTTCCGGCTCGCGGACCCGTAACTAATAAATCGAGTCCTACGCGGACGAAGCCGCGGGCAACAGCTAGTTTATAATATACTAAATAAATAATAAGAAAATATATAATGGTAATATGGCAAAGCGCTTCCCTCTGCCTACCCTGCCTTGTGCGGGATACTGCGTGAAGCTAAAAAAAATATAATTTATACGCTTTAAATTCAAATTTAGTATATTTAATATCTTCGTTTTTTCGCTCTGACCACTCAACACGCTGTGCTTCAAGAGTGCGACAAAAAGTTAGGAAGAGAGTGTTTTAATACTAAAATCTCTCTGCTTGCCTTGCTATGTGCAGGATATATCGATCGTGAAGCTGATAGAAAGCTGAAATGAAAAATATATATCTTATTACAAAAATATCTGTTGCTACAGCAGCGTCTATGACGTATCGAAATACGTAAAAAGGAATGTGATACGTTTGGCTCCTAAAAACTTATGTCGTCCTGGTAATTTGGATATTTCGAAAGCTCGTGAAAAGAATCTCAAAGGAAATTCCTGCCTGGAATTCGAAAGGAATTCAAATGGAATGTCAAGAATTGACAAATTTTTTAATTTGTACTTTTTTGTTAGCTATTATTGTATGATACACGTTGCAAAGGTATTATTTTGTTAACGGAAATTTCTTTGATTATTAAAAGAAAATTTGTGGAAATTATTAACGGAATGTCGTGGCGCAGCGGCACAAGTGTGTGACTGTAACCGACAGGTTGTGGGTTCGATCCCCACTCGAGGAAATTAAATATTTATATTTTCAATTTAAATGTGTAATGTTTTCATTTCTTCGCTCTACTCAAAACGCGGCGTTGAATTCCGCCACTCAACACGCAATGCCTCAATTCGGCAGAACCACTTTCTGGAATGGAAGTGGAACGGAGTGTCTTAACACTGGGTTGCCGGGTTCTCTCTGCCTACCCTACCATGAGCGGGATACGGCGTGAAGCTGAGTATTAACGAAAACGAAAACAAATATATTTATTATTTGGTTAACATAACATTTATATGTAAATGGCGAGAAATTATTTTATCAAGAATTAAGTTAAGTAAATCTAATTTTATTATATGTAGTACACGTTTGTGTATAAAAGAGGTGGATTTATGATGAAGGAATTTCGAAGTCTAACTTACATACGTTCGTCGTTTTCCTTGGAAAATTATAAGGGACCAGCTACACTCATTAGAATGTATAAATATTTAAGTATATTATATCTTTAATATGAAAATACATTTTTAAGAAATAAGGTCTGTTGTGGTACAGGGTCACAAACGTGTAACTGTAAAACAGCTGGTGTGGGTTCGATTCCCACTCGAAAAAATAAAAAATATTTAATATTTTCAGAAGGAAGAAATAATTTAGAAGTCTAACTTACATACGTTTGTCATTATCTTTGGAAAATTATAATGGACCAGCTACATTTATTAGAGTGTGAAATTAAACGTCATTACAGTTAAAAATAGACGGTGTGATTCCGGCTTAGAATAGGATCACCCTGGTACTGATGGTGTCGTAAGAGGCGACTACTGATGGTGTCGAAAGTACGTGTGGGAGAGTCACGTTGTTAGCGATGGCAACACGCATGGGCATACTCGACCGGACCATTTACACCCCCGGCATTTAAAACCGGTGTTAAGTGGTGGCTTCGGCCACTGCGTCTCGCATTGTGTAATGCCGGGCCCCGGTGCCCATACACCTTAAAGACGGGCAACGCTCCTGTAGCTCCTACACAGGGCCGTTGGCGACGGTGATCACTTACCATCAGGTGACCTGTACGCTCGTTTGCCTTATCTTATCCATAAAAAATAAATAATTGAAGTAACATTCACATATTTGTGTATCTGGATTGTACCAAAATTTAACGCCTTAGTGTCATTCTCTATGGCACATTATATTTTGTTTGTAAGATTCATATTATAATATAACTGAACAGGCAGAAATCTTTTCTACATATAATATTAACGATATCGCTAAAGAAACATAGAAATTTGAATTCAAATATTACTATCTGAAAAATGTGAAAAGACCCTACGTAATAAACACTCATCGATTCTTACGGTAGCGAAGTTGGGGTGGGAGTTGAGGAAATATATCGGTCTCCTTCTATCTATATAGGGTGAAGGAAAATCCAACCCCTTGCTTAGTTATGAGCTCCTGGTATTTCTGCCCAAAAAGGCGGATCAATGACGAGAGTGAATGACAGGAGCTACTTGGAAAACATAACAACTAACTGACCGAAGTTTTTCAGAACGAATTGAAATCATTAAGCGCCTGAAAGTATTCTTAATTCAAAATATATTTTTATTTTTCAGAAAACAGTAAAAGCGTAATGAAATCTTAAAAATTATAAATAATGTATATATAGTTAACGTATGTATATAATATTTAACATCAACAGTTTCAAATTGACGCAAGTTTTTTTGCTAAGCTTTTGTAAAGCTTTTTTGGAGTTAGTTCAGTTAAAGACTTAAGTGGGTTGTTTATAGTTGTAGTAAGTTTCTTACCATTTTCCGCCGAATTTGAGGCATTGCATGTTGAGTGGCGAAAAATAAAGTTTATTAAGTAATAGATATATCATAATAAAAAAGTAAAAAGATGATTGAATATTTTTAAAATTTTCCAAATTTTAAATACTTATAACAACTATATTCATAATGTTACTTAGTATTCGGTTTTTTATTAGAAAAAGTACAACTTTTTTCACTATATATACGGCGTTTGCAGTCGGAAAGAGGAGAACGTGATATAAGAATATTTATTTTACGAAATGAACAAATATAAAAAAAAAAGATAAGATATTCTATTATTTATTCATATATATATTTCATTATTCGTTAAGATCAAAAACATTTGATGAAAGGAAAAGCCTTTTAATGAATGAAGCGGAAATTCCATTTCCGTTGAAAGGGAAAGCCCTCTAAATAGAAAAGCTCCGAAGTAAGTTTTCACGACATCCGCGTTACTAGGATATCATGTTCTACAAAGAAAAATTTTTAGCTAAGTTATGTGCTACGCGGATCTACGATCACTAGTTGGAGAAGACTCATAAAAATAATGAGATTTTTAATCCTTTAAGTAATTGAATGTAGCTTTCGTCGCGCAGCGGCTTAAGCGTGTGACTGTAAACAACAGGTTATGGGTTCGATTCCCACTCGAAAAATTGAAATATTTTATACTTTCAAATTGAATATTTATTTTTTTTATTTCTTCGCTCTTGTAACAAGGCAAAGCGCGGCGTTGAGTTCCGCCACTAAACGCGCAATGCCTCAAATTCGTCGGAGAGTGTGGAACGGAGTGTCTTAATACCAGGTTCCCAAGTTCCCATTGACTACCCTGCCATGTGCGGGATACAGCGTGAAGCGGAGTGAGAGTGGAGTGAATACATCATAAATCCTGCTTGAATTTATTAGTTAAAGTTAAATAAAAGCAGGTAGTGTAATAACGTTATTGCTATTATAATTTGTCACAATGATTTTTACTTTAATTTTACCAAATTTTGTAAATATAGGTATTTTAAACGTAAAAATTTTTAACCCGCATTTCCTATAAAACTATTAAAGATGTGCGGGTTCAAAGACCGCCACGTTAAATGTTTTATACGTTTTCTAAACAAGTATTTTTCTTTCATAAGCGTTTTTTAACACTTTAAAATTAATTAAAAAATATCTTTGTAGTTAAAACACATAGTTCAGATACACCGATAATATAAAAATGGAATTATATAACAAAATTTATGTTTTGTTCTGATCTCCGAGAACGTTAATGTTACTACTATGTCTAACTGTTGAATTTTTTTTTTGTAACTAAATCTTATTTTATGATTTCATAAAAAATGTCTAGGTAACCAAGAGGCGCTTGAAACATTTTAAACACTAGTTAATGTACGAACTGAATCAGTTGAATTATGTGATTTTGATTAAATTTATATAAAGTATAGCCTATTAATGTTTTAAATTATAAATTTTGAAATAAACAAACAAAATTTCATTTAACTTTTTTAAGCGTTCAAGCTTTATCATATCGCATCCATTCCTTCCTACTCGAGTAATAGGGTTGCAAAAATCAATATTGTAGCGCATGCGTTATAAACGACATTGCTTAGGAATCTCTTCGCGTCTTTGCTATCCTAGTACCGCCGCCCACAAGTCAGACATTTTCCTGCCCTCCTCCAGGCTTTCCCGGAAGCTAAGACCCTCTACTTCCGCTCTGTAGGGCGGCGAAGATGGGGAAATCTGCGTAAGTTTTCCCCAAAATTCGCCTATTGTGAAAGCTCTGTTGGTACATTACTAAAGCTTTGGCGTAGCTTTATGGGGAAATAGGGGGGTAAGATAGGGGAGTGAGGGGCAGGCTAAGCTTATTGCGCATGTTTGATGCGCATATTCATTCAACCAGTGGTTAGAATGACACATGTTACTGTCTTACTTTCTGATATGTGTCTGTCTGTGGTACAGTAGCTAACCTAACCGATTTGAGACCGGCCTTTTGATGAAAACCAACTTAGCCCATTAATAAATGAAGGAAGATTTTTTTTAAAATATAGATTTTTTTATTTTTTTTTCATGTTACTAGAATAATAATGGTATTTTTTTATCTTAGAAACTATGGAGTATATATATTTTTTTATTTTCTTTTTAGTTCTACTATAAGGCGTTTCAAAATTATGTTCTTATTAGTCATTACATTATATTATTATGTATACCTGCATTTGCACGTGAACTAATAGCTTAAAAGCTAAAGCATTATGTCAAAACGAAATCATTACGAGATTTTTAAATTTTGGGTATAAATGTGACAGTCTCAGCGACGTATGCTTGTTCCATTTTCTAAATAAATACTTAATTATAACTAAATAAATAACTAAATAAATACTTAAATATTTTCTAAATAAATACTTAATTTAAAGAATAATACATGGGCTACGATTTATAATACTTTACGCTATGTTCTGCACACAGCCGAGTAGGCACGGGGAACTACGTAACTTAGTATTAACACACTTTGTTCCGTTCCCCACTTTCCGCCAAATTATTATTATGCATTGCGTATGGAGTGGCGGAACTGAACGCCGCGCTTTGCCTTGTTACCAGAGCGAAGAAATGTGAACATTAAATATTTAATTATAAAATATTAAATATTTCATTTTATCGAGTGGATATCGAACCCACAACCTGTCGTTTATAGTCACACGTTTCTGCCACTGCGCCACGACAGGCCATAGCTAAATTAAACCTTTATATATAATTTAGTGTTAATAGTATAATCATAATAACGTCTCTTTAAGGGAAATAAAAAGAATTATCATAACTTTAACAATTTATTTTGTTGAACACACATATTTTTAATATTGATGTCAGTCTTTTACATAAATAAAATATAATTACAAAAATATATAAATATTATATTAAAAATAATCCTAAAACATTATGTACTATTAATATACAAAAATTTATTGTGATTTCATTTAAACTAAATAAAAAAACATACGTAAGTATATATCACAGTGTTCATACAAATAGGGCCGTGGTCCGTAATTTGCTTACATCTCTTATAGAGCGCCAACGCTCGGTCCGTATTATGCTTATCATGCTCACAATAAGCGTTGTGAATAGTACGACGTAGTAGTCACTTATGACGTCACTGGCTAGTGCTTACAGTGCTGACGGGTCGGAGTGTGAGCATTGGCGTTATTTTGACGTTTAACATAAAAAATGCTCCGTTAAGTGCTTATGAATTTGACAAGTTAAACATATTAACTTGTTACAGTCGTAAGCACGCTCACAAGTGCTCCGAATTATTAGTACTGGTAACAGAAATTGGCCCGCTCAATAATATCGGACCGCACATTAGCAGTGTAAGCGTCTCGTGAGCAATATGAGCACAATTCGGACCACGGCCTAGGTGTTTTTACGTGACAGTTAAAAAGAAAGAGGACGATAAAAAATACATAAACAATATTTATTAATGAACTACTTACGATTAATTTTATTTAAACTACCAACTAAGACTTATAGCATATTATTCTTAAAACATAGCCTCTTATATAACACGTAAGGTTTATCTATCCGACGCAAAAGAGGAGTGTTATATGTTTGACCTGTCTGCCTGAGGCACCGTAGCTTGTGAATGAAATTAGCAATGTAAAGAACTAAAAGCACTTTGCCTTTTTCTCGGGGATTTCTGAGAAATGTATGAAATAGAATTTTTATATAATATTTTAGTATGTTGTTTCCCCAACTTCGAAAGTATGTTAAATTGTATTTATCTTTGGCCTCACTACAAGTGCGATAAAAGTTTTAAATTAACAATTTATAAATTTTGTAACAACAAAATAAAAAGTTTTAAGATGTTAAGACAAGGTAAAATTTGGCAAATAAATACGATCGTCTTCTGTTCTGTTCAAAGTATCGATAATGTATTTATGTACCTAAAACATTATGTACACAATTTGACAGCTATTACCCGGAAAATTAGAAAAGAGGATATTTCGAAAGTATTTTTTTCTAAATATTATACCTATTACAATCAGGCGGGTTGATGAGTTTCGTTTGTTGGTTCTTGCTTAGTGAGTATGATGGGTCCGTGGTTTTTAGCCGGTAGGGTGAAGCAGAGGAGGGAACATACTGGAATTATATTACATATATATTATTTATAAGTGAGGCACTTTAGGGAGTGTTTAAACTTTAGGTTCCCAAGTTCCCTCTGCCTACCCTGCGTACGGGATACAGATTGAAGTTAAAAAAAAAATATTTTTAGATAAATTTAATTATTGTATATTTCATTGTTAGACTTAAATGAACTTAAAGTAAATTTTATAATATTTTGGCACAACTTTTTTAAATAAGATTATTTACAATATAAAAATGTCACAAGTATACGAGGAAATGGAATATTTAATATTTTAATTTCTTCGCTTTGGTAACAAGGCAACGAGCGGCATTGAGCTGCGCCGCCCACCACCCTAAATTAGACGGAAAGTGGGAAAGAGAATGGAGTGTCTTAACATTGGGTTCCCAAATTTTCTCTGCCTACCCTGCCATATGCATGAAGCTGAAAAAAAAAACAATAATAAAAAAACTCACATATAACAATCCCGCCGAACAGATAAAAGCTGACTGCGCAATTTGTCTCCAAAAACATGCCGATGAGATTGGAGGCTGACATCGAACCCACACGTCCCATCATCATGGCGAGGCACACCGCCATTGCTCTGGATGTTACAATATTATTTTAGATTATACATATATATAGATAGAGTAGGCGTAGATAATATATTATTAAAACAGAATTCAGCGTGAATTTAATTTATGGTTGATATAAATCTATTTTTTTAGTCATATCACCAGTTCCCGTTAAGTTATATACGATTTCGAATTACATTGACTAAAAAACATATCAACCAAAAAATTACTCAGCTTCACGTTGTATCAAGCACCAGGCAGGGTAGGCAGAGGGAACCCGGGAACCTAGTGTAAAGACACTCCGTTCCACTTTCGTTCCCCACTTTCCGCCGAATTTGAGTCATTGCGTGAAGAAATGAAACATTAAATATTTAAATTGAAAATATTAAATATTTCATTTTCTCGACTGGGGATCGAACCCAGAACCTGTCGATTACAGTCACACTCATGTGCCGCTGCGCCACGACAGGCTTCATAAAAAAGTAAAAAAATAAATAAATATATTAAAATAAAAAAAAAATATAATAAACAATTACCCAGCATCAACAACCTCTAGTTCCTAAACACAACGATTATAACATCAAAGGCTATTCGTGGCTTCTATTGAAACACACATTCATCTCCAGCGTTGAGCACCGCAAGCTCACCTGTACTTGGTGGGGAAGAGCTCGACGGTGACGGCGTTCATGAGGCCGATGCAGGCGCCGCACATCTGGAACACGGCGAAGAGCGCGACGGCGGCCGCCTGGCGCCGCACGCGGGGCGCCGCCGCGCCGCACGCGCCCGTCGCGCCCAGCACCGCCACCAGCAGCGGCTTCTTGCCCACGTGGTCGACCAGGAAGCCCACCGCCAGGTACATCGAGCAGAACACCAGGCCTATGTATATTGACATTTCGAAGATGGCGGTGTTCATCGTGTCGTTGCAGGCGGTCTGGAACAGTTATCTCTTTTGTATCTCAAGACTGTTCCTTCGAAGTTGGGTTGCAACGCTACGCTTTTACTCGTTAGCGGAGTGGGAAAGAGAAAATTTAAAAAGAGTCAATTTTTACTAGAAGGAATGGAATTTTCCATTGCAAAGAGCGGCGTTTAGTTGCGCCGGTCTCGTGAATTATGTCTTCTTCTTCTTTTTCTTCTTAGCTTCACGCTGTATCCCGCACGAGGTAGGGTAGGCAGAGGGAACCCGGGAACCTACTGTTAAGACACTCCGTTCCAGTTCATTAGGCTATTAGGCTGTTATTACTAGGCATTGCGTGTTGAGTGGCGGAACTCAACGCCGCGCTTTGCCTTATTACCAGAGCGAAGAAATGAAACATTAAATATTTAAATTGAAAATATTAAATATTTCTTTCATATCCTTACTGGGGATGGAACCCAGAACCTGTCGGTTACAGTCACACGCTTGTGCCGCTGCGCCACGACAGGCCTCAATATGAATTATTGTGAGATAGGTAACATGAAATTGGTAATGCTGATACGAAACGATCGATAAACGAATAAATCCATGACTTCATAGTATTCGAGTTTTTTCCTTTGTATTAAATTCATTTATATGCATTATACTTATAATTTCTATTCCCTAAAAGCAAATAATTACGATATATTAACCTATTAGTATTATAAAAAAATATTTTTTTCCATAACATATTATTACTGTGCTCGATAACAATAACAATAATTTTCATACGAAATTATTATAACTCAGATTAAAACCCAGTCCTAATAATTTATAAGTGCATTAATCAACCACTGAACTATAAGGTACAAAAGACATAAATATTAACCCCAGTGCCGTTAGACATCCTCCGTTCAGCTTCCAACACGTCGCAGATACGAGTCTCGTCGCCGTCGTGGTTCACGAGGGAGTTCAGTATCGAGGGGAACCAAATGTAGAAGCCGTTCGTTCTGGAAATAGGTAAAAATATGTAGATATCATAATGTAATGTAATTCAAATTTGATTTAATTATATTTCTGTCTTTTTTTTTTTATTAGAAATTTTATTTCCATAAAAAAGGATTTTAAGTCTAGTGTGAGAGACAAAATTATTGATTTTTTTTTTCAAATTTAGCTTCACGCTGTATTCCGCACATGGCAGGGTAAGCAGAGGGAACTTGGGAACCTAGTATTAAGGCACACAGTTTCGTTCACTACTTTTAGTTGAATTTTGATTTGTAACCACATCGAAGAAATAAAAACATTAAATATTCAATTTGAACATATTAAATATTTCATTTCCTCGAGTTCGGATCGAACCCACAACCTGTCGTTTACAGCCACACATTTGCGCCGCTGCGTCACAACAGGCCTCTATACATCCAATTATGTTTAACTTACGTAGCAAATATTCCGAATTGCACAAAACAAGTGAGACACGTCCACGGCAATAGTGGAGGTTTAAACAATGGCGCGGTTTGATCGCGCATTGATTTCAATACTGCCACTATTCCTGTACTCTCGTCCTTTTTGCCATCTTGTACTTCAGATATCAGGGTTTTTACCTGAAATTAGCATAAAATAAAAAATATATGATAAACGTGCAATTGTTAAAGATTGTTGAGGCCTGTCGTGGTGCATCGGCACAAGCATGTGACTGTAACCGACAGGTTGTGGGTTCGATCCCACTCGAGGAAATGAAATATTTCATATTTTCTATTTAAATATTTAATGTTTTCATTTCTTCACTCTGGTACAAGGCTAAACGCGGCGTTGAATTCCGCCACTCAACACGCAATGCCTCAAATTTAGCGGAAAGTGGGGAACGGAAGTGGAACGGAGTGTCTTAACACTAAGTTGCCTCTGTCTACCCTGTCATGTGCGGGATACAGCGTGAAGCTATGCGAGTGAGTGAGTGAATTAAAAAATAACTGCTGAATGTTGCTCAATAAACATAAACGATGTCCTAAAATGTTATATCAACTACATTCTCAATGTTAAAATGAAATACAGCCTATATCCACATCTTTATGTAAGAGCTTACTTGAAAAGTATCTTGAGGTTTTCTGTTGTTTACAGCATAAATTTGTTTCAAAATCTTCAAGCATTCCTCCGATTTTCCAGAAGCGCTCAGAAATTTTGGACTTTCAGGTGCAAAGAACAAAAACAATGTGCTAATGATGAATGGGAAGGAGGATGCAATAACTAGCAGACGCCACGGACGGTAGGCTATGTTTAAGAAATTTATCGGTAATGAAAACTCTAAAGGAAGAATTAACCAGGAAACGGCTGAAATAAAAAAAAAACGTATTTTAATTTTTATTTAATTTTCAAAGACATCATGAAATATTTAATGTTTTCATTTCTTCGCTCTGGTAAAAGACAAAATGCGGCGTTGAGTTCAACACGCCATGCCTCAAATTCAGTGGAAAGTGGGGAACGGAAGTGGAACGGAGTGTCTCAACACTAGGTTCCCAAGTTCCCTCTGCCTACCCTGCCATGTGCGGCATACAGTGTGAAGCTGAGTAATATGTACACGTGATATCTTACTGCACCCCCACTACCCCCTTGTGATATTTCGTGATTTTCGCCGAATTAATGGACGGCCTCTTAAGGAAATGAAACACTTAATATGTACAAATCTACACTTGTTAGTTTAAAATGCATAAGAAAACGTGAGTCGTATAATAATTTAATTGAATATTATAAAAAAATATTTCCACGACGATATGATAAGCTTGTATAATAAGTTAAAACAAATTATTGCATAATGTATAGAATCTGTATATAAAAATAGATAAGACTTTAATGACATATATTCTAAGTAATAAATAAAACAAAATATATTCTCACCAGGCAATATTACAGTTCCAATACCGACGAAGGAAGATCCGAAAGCAACCATTTTATCACGATGTTGCATATTTGTGAATTCACCTAAATACGTATACACTATTGACGATGGCCCCGCCATGCTGAAAGTATGAAATTTGTCTAATATGAAGTTTGATATCAATTTGATATGGCAGAGAAAAGAGAATTAAGATTTGAAACACTCCGTTATAGTGGACCGAGCGTTTTCAGCTTGAAATTAGTTCGTATATAATTATTCACTAAGCACAACGTGGAATTTGAAATTACATTTACAGTAAGATGTACCAGATGATGTGTCATTGCGCCAAGATGATTTCTTCACATGTTATTTCTGTACATAATGTTTCTGTATAAAATGGTAGCTACACAAAATGCTAGAAAAATATCTAGCGAATGAACACTCTTTTCCCGCTCAAATCAATTCATTTTTTTCTTAGTTGCAATGATACAAATTTAAAAAAACTTGAACGTGGATTTGAGCTCACGCCTTTTGGAACCCATCCAAGTTATCCGACCAACTAAGGACATACGGTCTATCTTCTTCATATCAAGTTACGTCGAAATTCTTATAAAATTTATTTGTTTTTAGCATCTCTGTAGGTAGATTTTTATAAAATTCTCGCTACCCAAAGACAATTCGTGAGAATTATCGTTTGACAAGATAGAATGCTATTTATTGAATGTTTTTAATTAAAAAAATAGTATTATTTTTCCTTAGTGTGGCATACACTATAAAAATAGTACCTACGAGTATTACAATGATTTTTTAATATCTTAAAAACATTTAAAATCCAAATTGATGTTTTGAAAATGGAAAACTATGTATTAAATATAATAACTGGGTTTACAAAAGTAATCGAAAAAAATATATATTAACCTATCAATATAGCATAGACAACACCTTTACTAATATAAGAAAAAAATACTTACAACATAGCAGAAATAAACGAGAACAGTCCAAAAGAGATCATGTCAGGTGCAAAGCTAGATAGAGCAGCGAAAATGGCCGAGATTATCATCGCGAATATCATGACGTAGCGTCTCCCCTTCGTGTCCGCCAACCAACCCCAGAAGTATGACGTTAGGATTATAGCTGAAGAAAATTTAATATTAAAACATTTAAGTTGATATTTTTCTGTTTTTGTATATAAACAATTATTTTGTAGAATATTTTATGATGTAAAATTATGAAATTAAATATTGCTTAACATCTAAATTTCAAATCCATAGAATAACAAATTTAATGATAATTTAATGATAATTATAAAATGTTTACAATATTTTTTTTAATAATATCATTTAATTATTTCAATATTATCATACTATTTAAAATATGTATTATATGACAGAAATGCTAAATAGGGGTATTATTAAGCTATAGCTTATATATATATAAGTTTTTTAAATATATTACCTAGAAAAGGTATCGCAGCTAGCCATCCTCTTTGTTGCATAGTGAGATCCAGGTCACATTGTGCAGCTGGTAATACATACCCCATGACCAAGCTCTGCATGATCACTCCCATAAGGATTAATCCACTGAGCAGCATGTGCACGATGTTGTATAAGCCGAAACCTACAAATGGAATATATTGACGGTTTTAGAACTTCACGTTGTATCCCGCATATGGTAGACCTACCCTACCATATGGAGGGTTCCCAGGGGAAATTTGGGAACCTAGTATTGAGACACGTCTTTCCGTTTTCCACGTTCCGCTCAATTTGAGGCCTTCCATGTTAGGTTGCGAAACTCAACGCCGCGCTATGCCTTGTTACTAGAGCTAAGAAACGAAAAAAAAAATCACATCCTCCCTTTCATGAGGATTGAATCCACAACCTGTCGTCTACAATCATACTTCTGTGCCCCTTCGCCACAGGTCGGTGACTATGACGATCATTAATTATATAAATTAAATATAACTTTGTTACTAGAAGTACTAGAGTAATTAAGATAGCTGGCACTATGTAGTCGACATGTCATGAGCGTCTTCGTCGTTTCTTTTCTTGACACTAGACTTTCATTATTTTTTATAAAATAATGTAAAATAAAGTCTAGCGGCCGCTGGTTAATGGGCCATTAGGTATTTACTGTCAACTGATTTTATAATTTTCAGGCTATCCCGGTATTATGACTTCTAAAATGTTACTCACATATTTAATATTTTTTATCGTAGTATAAATAAAAATGAAACACAAATGTGACTTTATCTCCATATGAGATAATTATAGTTGATTTTCGTCTCCCAAAAATGCTGGTGTCTCATCCAAGGTCGTATTCATTATGAATTCAATTTAAAGGGTATGACAGTTAATAATATTTCTGGGACGCCGCAATTTAATTGCTTGCTTGTAAATTTTTACTGTTATTAAAGCGTTACTTCATACTTAGGAAAGATAAATACTAAATTTAAAAATGTATAAAAATTTTAACAAAGCAGGGTTTGAATCCGCGTCTTCTTGGAAACTGTCCAGGGGCTTTTACCAACTTAGCCATTCGTTTTCAGGAGAAGGATGTTTTTAAATTTAGTATTTGTTTGTATAATTTTCAAAACATGATTGTTTAATTCTTAAAAGTATATTTTTGAAATATAATTTCGATTTAATGTTTGAAAACTATGATTTAGATTCTTTACTTAGGTACTTTATTTGCAGCCTCATTACAACTTTGCTGTGTAGTCACCGTATCGACGTGATTTTTTGTTAATGCTATAAAGCCTACATACACGTAAGAATGTTTCAGAAGGTCATGTTAATTTCCTTCCAGTCACGTATTTTTATTTTTATATGAGTAAAGATTAAAAACAGAAAAGATATTAAAAATAGCACATTTCAGTCTTAAAAATATTCTTTATTTAAATAAACTTTTGCAAACAATTTTAAATCGTCGTATAAATATAATGAAATCACTGGCTCGGAAAGCATTATAAGAAAATGCGGTCGAAAAATCGATCTGAATTTGACATTGACATATGCAATGTACATACTAAATACCTCCTCCATATTATCCTATTTTTAAGTAATACCTCTACAAATAAAATCTCGATGATATAACTATCACGATATCAAAAAAAAATATTTTAAGTCACTATGGCGTCACTTCGAATCATATAATCACCTTACTTTATCATATTTACAAATACAACGTTAATATACCTATATCTTAAAATATACTCGTAACGTCACATAGATTAAATATATAATTAAATTATCTTTTGTAACGTCCTCTGTTGAGAGAGTTGTTTATTTATTTTTTTCTGTTTAATTTTATTTATTGTACCGATTTTCTACTTATTTAGCTTCACGCTGTCCTCTGTACATAGAAGAGTAGACAGATCCAGGGAACCATCTAGGCCAGAGGCAATCAAAAGATAGTAAGTGGCTTTATATATCGTTCTACGTTTAATTTTTAATGAATCTAATTAAGAAAACATTATGCTTATTTGTTTTTTTTTCAGCTTCACGCTGTATTCCGCACGAGGCAGGGTAGGCAGAGGGAACCCGGGAACCTAGTGTTAAGACGAGTGTCTGCGTTTCACTTCCGTTCCCCACTTTTCGCCGAATTTGAGGCATTGCGTGTTGAGTGGCGGAACTCAACGCCGCGCTTTGCCTTATTACCAGAGCGAAGAAATGAAACATTAAATGTTTAAATTGAAAATATTAATTAAATATTTCATTTCCTCGACTGGAGATCGAACCCAGAATCTGTCGGTTTCAGTCACACTCTTGTGCCGCTCCGCCATGACAGGCCTCCCTTATATATGTAGCTAATTTAATTAAAAATTAGCACGTAGGTACGCAAATTCAGTCTCGTAAATTTGTTCGCTGGGTAATCAAAACGTTCTGAGTATTTTCAGTACATTTATAATTTAACGTTTAATTTTTAGAACTGTAAATAAAGGAAAAAATATCGAAAATTGAATACCTATATTTATATTACAGATAAAAATGATTACAAACTTATAACTCTAATTCATTTAATAAAATATGTGTACATACGCCTGTAAAGTTAAGTCGGTACGAAACTCTTGAAAGAAAGTGAGGTCGACTCACTCTCTTTTTTTCTGGTTGTTTTTAATTTTCAGTGTTACATCTTTTCATAGTTAAACATGTTACTTTATTCAATGATAACAGAAGATACGAGTGGGGGGCAATTTGTAAGCATGTAATTATATTACTAATTCTTAATAAAACAAACTGTTTTTACGTCTTAATTCTCGGTGACTTTGCCGTTTGCGTTGCATAAAGAGGCTTTACATTATTTGTGATAGTGTTAAAATATATTATGATAACGTATGTGTTAATACTTGGGAAACCCCATGTTACTAACAATTTGGAAAATACGACATTGTTACGGTTTATGTTTACTCTCTCTCTCTCAGCTTCACGCTGTATCCCACACATGGCAGGGTAGGCAGAGGGAACTTGGGAACCTAGTGTTAAGACACTCCGTTCCACTTCCGTTCCTCCGTTTTATTGCTATATGCTTACTTTGGTATTTTTTTTTTATTTAATAAAAATAAATTAAAATATAATCTAATTACGTCATTGTATAAATAAGTAGTAAGGTACACATTATTTCCGCAGGTAAAGAGAAACTTGTCCATGACACTCCGCTTTTCGTTTTTGCCCAAACACTAGACATTGGGCGTTGAGTGGCGGAACTCAACGCTGCACGTATACCGGACGCAGTAAGTAGGAGGATATGAGCTGACCATGATTATGAAATCATTGGATATACACGAAAGATTTAGTTCGGAAAAATCTCCTTATATTTAAACATACAATCAATTTGCTGCTAATCGCTGGCTGGCTAACAAAACTTTATCATGTTTACAAGCAGCATATATCAATCAGCTTTTATAAAGTAATTTAGGATAAATGTTTACGATTGAGGAAAATTTTATACATCCAAAAAACAAACAGGAGGTCAGATAAGAGATGATTTTTTTATTACCCTCCGACTCACGTATATCGTATGTATATCTTATCATATTTACTAGTGGGCTTAGCATAATTAGCGTGGTTATTTTAAACATTTTCTCAAAGTATAGGTACATATTATTATTTTTTAAATTGACTTAGCATTTGAACTATTCCGATTAATAAATCAATAATTCTCTCTTTTTAATCATTTAGGTTAAAAACTTAATGTATTGAGACGAAATATGTGCATACATAGTGACGTATGAGTGCGTCATTTATTTTGAGTGATAAATCTAAATAAATAGCACATGTATTATAAATGATTTGGTGAAATCAGAACTAAATATTACATCATGAAGTTCATATAACTAAATGGATTATAATACCGAGTGCCAAGTGCGAATTAATAACAAGATAATAATTCGTCTTCTTTTCTAAAAACTTTTATAACCTTATTAAAATATACTTCTCTTTCAGTTCCACGCTGTATCTCTCAATAGAAGGGTAGGCAGAGGGAACTTGGGAACCTAGTGTTAAGACACTCAGTTCCACTTCCGTTCCCCGCTTTCCGCCGAATTTGAGGCAACGCCGCTGCGCCACGACAGGCCTCAATTCGATTTATATATTTCATGTTTTCACTTCTTCTCGCTGGTACAAGCAAAGAGATAGTAGAGTTCCGCCCCTCAACACTCAATGCCTCAAATTCGGCGGAAAGTGGGAAATTGAAGTGGAACGAAGTGTCTTAACACTAGGTTTCCGGGTTCCCTCTGCCTACTCTGCCTCGTGTGGGATACAGCGTGAAGCTAAGTAAGTAAGTAAGTATAAATCGAAAACATTAAATATTTCATTTCCTCGAGTGGGGATCGAACCCACACGCTTGTGCCGCTGCGATACGACAGGCCTAAAATATACTTAGGTATTTAGTTATTTTTCTTCTCTTTATGTGATCAACTGTGTACATACAAAGAATAAAAGCTTTTTAGTTACCGCAAATTAGTTAGTAGCTGGAGCTGTTTTCAATGTAATCAGTAAACGCACTTGTTATGCGTTAAAATAGTAAATATTATTAAAAGGTGGGGTTAATAGATGTGTATTTAGCACTTTACTGGGAGCAATAACAATAAATCTAATTTATATGATCTATTTTAATTGAGATAAGATACACAACAAGTCACTTCATTATATATATATATATATATATATATATATATATATATATATATATATATATATATATATATATATATATATATGTGTGTGTGTATATATATATGTGTGTGTGTCTTATTTGTTGGGTGGTCACGCTGCTCGCGTCAGTAGAATTTACCACCTTTTCCTATGAATGCATGAAGTGCAAAATAAGCAGTAACGCCGAGTAACATGCGGCGGTCATATCCTGACACGGCTGCCACAAGCCGAGAGGCACTAAATACTCTCCAAAAGAGTGGCCGTAACTCCTTGGGAAAAAATACTGGAAAACTCCCAACCCCCTTAAAACAAATATGGAATGTGATTTCCGCCATGACAGGTTTTGAATATTCAAATATAATTTTTACCATGTGTAAATTATATATGCAAAAAAAAAATAGTACAATAAAATTATGTTTACTATATAACATTTAAATATATTACGTAGGTCTACAATAACATGCACTTAATGTTATTACGTTTGGTATTGGCTATAGATGATGTCAAGATGGATGCCTTACTGCTCCCATTATGATCCATTACGCAGATAACATGATAAATTATATTTTAAGTAATTAACAGTTGTAAATAAATCTGAAATAACAGTTTATGATTTATTTTTAATTATTGACAAAATGTTAAGAATTTGTACATGAGGATATCGTGGTTGGTTATGAGTTCGATTTCAACTCGAGGAAATGGATGTTTTTCATTTCCTCATTCAGCTAACGAGGTATAGGGTGGCGTTTACAGCCACTTAACACGCAAGCATTTCTCAAAAATTGTACGTTATATCGGTAACAGTGTGTTAGGCTGTTAGCTCTGAAAACTGATTACTTTCTTTATTTTCTCTCTGTATATATATCTATCTAGAGATAAAAAGCGTACTGTGTAAAGGATAGCGTCTCTAGCGGAAATTTATAATGATATACTCTTTTACGTCACAGTTGTTAAAAAACTATCAGTCATAACTATAAAATATCTATATATTAAATGTAACGTGTGACAGTTTATTTTTCAATTACCACCCATAGAGACACGTGTTGGATGATACCACACCTTATCTAATAAAAAATAATGTGTCTTAGCTAAGCTGTCTTAGCTTAGTGGCGATGATGATACGATAACACAATACAATGCTTCTAGCTTGATAAAAAAAGTTTATAAACACATTTTGTATTTATGAAAAAAAAAAATATTGTGATTAATATAATTCATACGAAATATGTGTATATTAAATCGTCGTTATACATCGAATGTGAAAAGCCTGATTTGAATATTCGAGGACTTTATTAAATTATTAAAAAATACTACTACAATATTATAACAAAAACAATGTATCAATTTTATAAAACATACAAAATTTTGAGGAGATAGGCACAAAGCAATTGTGTTTATAACAATTATAAATAGAGACTTGTATTTCTAATCATTCTCACAGATTAAAAAATGATTAATTTCGATAATTAATTTAAAATACTATTAATAAATTATTTTTTATATATAAATATTATCGGACATATTATTAGATTAAAATCTTTAACAATACGAGGCGATTTGCACTATGGATGGCGATAGTGCTGAAAAGCAAATGATAATAATTATCACCGGATATATAAAAAATATTTTGTTTATTTGAGTAATTTGTCGAATCATTGATGAATAATAATTATTAAATAAATAAATAAAAATTACTTTCTATAAAAAATATAATAAAAAACATAGTTTATGAGTACATGACATTTATGGTTAATACTATAATCGGTATGAATCACATTAATGGCGCTGTCGTGCCTCAGGGGCACAGACGTGTAAATGGGACAGCTGTAAGCTAAAAAAAAGTATTTTTTAATCTTTCTTTCTTAGCTTCACGCTGTATCCCGCACGAGGCACTCAGAGGGAACCCGGGAACCTAGTGTTAAGACATTCTGTTCCACTTCCGTTCCCCACTTTCCGCCGAATTTGAGACATTGCGTGTTATGTGGCGGAACTCAACGCTGCGCTTTGCCTTGTACCAAAGTGAAGAAATGAAACATTTAATATTTAAATTGAAAATAATATTTCACTTCTTCGACTGGGGATCGAACCCAGAACCTGTCGGCTGTAACCAACAGGTTCTGGGTTCACACGTTTGTGCCGCTCCGCCACGACAGGCCTTAATGTTTTTTTTAATGTTTTCTCAATATTAAAAACGTTATCTTAATAATGTTTTCTTTTTTGTTTAGCTTCATACTATATAAAACAAGGTTGGAACAGAAAACCTAGTACTAAGTCACTTCCCGCCCAATTGTCAATAAATAATAAATAAATAATTCTCAGGAGTGGGAATCGAAAACTCTCAGGTTAGAGGCTCAACCACTGAGTCACGACGCCTACTAATGGTATGGTTCAAAATGTAATAACTACTATAAATTCAATTGTGAAATCTATAAATTTAATATATCAAAAGTGATTACGGCCAAGGCTAGCCTAGTTTAATTGATATACAAAAACAGTTGCTTTTTTTCATGAAAAAAACCTTTTTTATTTAAATGATATTGCTCAATATATTTGTAGAAGGTTAGAAAGTTTTCCTCATATGTATTTTGTAAATGACTATTGTCATTAATCTGCTTACTTTTAAAAAAAATCAAAAGTCATTACATGATACCGTTATCTGCACTGAAAAGTAGATATATTTTTGCGAAAAATATTAAACTAGCGAATGCAGCAAAAATATACTTTTAAATGTTGTAGAAATGACTCGCTTTGCAAACATTCCGCTACAATAACACGAAACAAAAGGCTACATTTTAGGTTTATAAGAGTTTTGAATAAATTTAAATGACAATTAAGAACGTATTTGATCCAATACTGTATTAAAAGCAAGAATTAAAATTTTCAATAATATAATTCAATCCGCAGACATATCTAATTACAGGAAATATATAATTTTCCTTTCATAGTTATTGTTTTTACTTTTCTAAAGACAGACTGTTGTCTGTAATTGATAAGAAAACATTGATTGTTTAAGGAAATAGATTATGAAAAGGCACTTTGAAATATTTATAATAAACAAGTTTCCCTAACAATAAATTGATTGCTTTAGTAAAAGGTTATTTTGAATAAAAATAAAGTCATAATTGCGCAACAAGGAAATGATACTATGAATATTTTTGAAATTACTATATCCATTGCTCTACTTACTGTTATAATGTTATAAACGTTAATACAATCACTATATGAAATATCGTTAGCTGTATTATAAATAAAATTTTGCATAATATATTAACTGTAATAAATAACAAATGCGGCAAAAGATATAAGTACTTTAAAATTTTGTAAAATTTACGTTAACACTTATTTACTAATAGGTACTATAACTTTTTTATTTTCATATTACATAAATAAATAAATTAACATATAGTTAAAATAGATTTAGTAAACTCACCAGTCTCAACCATAGCTTCTTCAAGCGTTGCAATGGAGATGTCATTTTTGGCGCCTTTTTCAACTTTTCCGCTTACACCCATAGTGAAGACAGTCTAAGCAAAAGAAACCGTAAAATTTATATGCTCTTCTATTTTATTTGTTAAATAATTAATTATGACGTTATATAAAATGCAAGTTACTAAAGGACGAAGAATTAAAAACTGAACTATTTAATATTTAAAAAGAAAATAATGTAAATTAAAATACCTCTAAAGGATGAATTGTTAATTTATTAGCACAATTATAGATGACATGAAAAAAAAAAGTGACGAGCGTTTATAAACACTGTCCTTTACTGAATGCTATCATTATCATGCGAACAACAAGTGTAAATAGTGAAATTATAATTAATAAATCTATCGGAATCAATATCGATACAGTAGCGATGATTCAACTCGGTATGTCCTCTAGATTACGAATGAGATAGATACAACAAGCTATTGTTTGCTTTATGTTTGATTATACATTTAGATATATTCATTGCGAATGTAATGTAATTTACCAAATGAATAGAAAGTGAGGCAGTATATCAAGGATAAAGATAAGAGTTCTAAAAGTATGTACTAAATAGTATTGAACAAAATGCAATTTTATTTCACCCAGAGCGTTTTTATTTTATGCCTTATCTGTTGTATTCTAGATCTTTGCTTTATACAATTGTGTTTACTCGTTTGCGAAAACAGAAAAACGAAAATATATAAAAATTCTAATGGACGTCATGATCATTTTCGCAGTATTCTGAATATTATGTTACATTTTCAGATGCAGATACATAGATATATACAAAATCTATATTTATAAAGCTACAAACTTTTTTGTTTTGATAGAAGTAATATCTCGTAATCATTAATATCTTTTTTTTATAGGTTCTCGCTGTATCCCGCACGAGGCAGGGTAGGCAGAGGGAACTCAGGAACCTAGTGTTAAGACACTCCGTTCCACTTCCATTCCCCACTTTCCGCCGAGTTTGAGGCATTGCCTGTTTTGAGTGGCGGAACTCAACGCCGCGCTTTGCCTTATTAACAGAGCGAAGAAATGAAACATTAAATATTTAAATTGAAAATATTAAATATTTCATTCCTTCGACTGGCCTCAATGACATTAATATTTTAAAAAAGTATTTATTGGATTTGAAAACTTATGTGTGTGTTATATCAAACTATAAACTCGATAATAGGCTATCGCCCATTTATCGAGGAAGGCTATAGGTTAAATGTGAATAAGACCTATAGCAGCGGAGAAAAAATAATTAAATAAATCGAAAAACTTAGCAAACTTGAATATTTCTGTGTAAACGGTTCAAGCTACTCAAATATTCGTATTATGTTTGACAAGATTTTTGAAAAGCCTATTTTTTTCTTCAAGGACAACCTTTCGTTTTACAAATAAATTAATAAGGGTTATTTTTAAAACTTACAAACAAACAAACGAATGTTGTGAATCTTTTACATCAGGTCAAAAAATCAATCATCGCGTCAGGATCTCAACGATCGCGGGCGACGGCTCTGAGCGCGTAGTGTGCATATATACCAGTAATTTATTTTCATTATTATAAGAACTTACTGGTTTGGATCGACAGAAATAATTTTCTGTGAGGTAGTTCATTTACCGAGAAATGCTATATGTAATTAGTTATTTTATTCGATCATGCGGACGGAGTCTTAAGGTAGTGTTTTTAATAAACAACACTAATTTTGCTAATTTTTAATAATATTGGAATAAAAACACATGTTAAATTACTTGTATTAAATAGATAAAAATTACTGGCACCTAAAAAAATTGACATAGGAAAATGGAAAAATTGCAAGTCACGTTGTATTATCGTCAAATTTTGTGCTTTCACTCTCGCACGGTTAAGTTTTAAAATGCGTTTGGTGTAGTTTATAAATATAACAATATTTATTATTTAAATTACTTCTGTATTACTTGAGGCCGTGGCTTAAGGGCACAAGCGTGTGACTGTAGACGATAGGTAGTGCGTTAGTTCCCCACTTCGAGGAAAAATGTAATATTTTCAAATTAAATATACAATGCTTTTCTTTCTTCGTTCTGGTAAAAATACTAACGAGACGTTGAGTTCCGCTCCTAAACACATAATGCCTCAGCCAGCATGCCTGCCCTTCGGCGGAAAGTAGGGAACGGAACCCTAAATTAGGTCCCTAAATTATCTCTGCGTATGGTAGGGTACTATGTACGTGATATAGCGTGAGATTTATTAAATAATAAAAAATACTTCTATATTTATTTTAATACTGTTTCTTAACAAAAATCAACATATTCTTTATTTATTTTAGCGATTACTAGCATTTTTTAAATTAAATAAAAAAAATAAAATAATTAAATAAATAAATTAGAAAAAGTCACTAATATCAATCCTATCTAGTCCGATAGTTTCTACGGTCCTAAAGGCAGTTCCGCTGAGACACGTTCATATGAAACATAACAGCATCATTAGCTCTCGAGTGAAAATGACCAGCATTTTATTTCACATAAATATTTTTACCATTTACATTGTTTGAGGCATCTCCAGCAATAGGAATGCCTTTTTGTATAGGGCAGGAGAGTTTAATAAGAGCGGCAGTCCCCTACACTTGCGTAATTTTTTTGAATTGGTTGGCATTAAGTTCCTAAGATCAAGCGATTTTGGCATTGGCAATCGAATTTATATGTACATACATAAATTATAGAAATAAAATATCTTTTTCATTTATCTTTTGTACTTATATAAATAAATAACTCATATAATGATATACGAAGATTATTTCACTATATGGGGGTAGATAAAAGTAATTTGTTATTTTAGTTTATTACTAGCGTAGCTCGCGGCTTTGCCCACTTGTACAATACAGATATTTATTTATGAGTTTGAATAACTTTAGTATTTTAGCAACATCTACATTTTAAAGACAACATCCATACGTTGAAAATAAAAGTTTTAGCCAAATTAAGAAAACATTTATTTTTCAGCAATATTATCGATCCAAAACGTTTTACGATTTATTAGAATTTATTACACTAATGTATTACACTTTCACATCTATTACACTTTCTAAGAAAATGCCTCCAATAGTAGATTTTATCATATATCTTATGTGTAAACACAGCTTCAAGCCTTAATTGTATGTATAGATATACTTGATTAACGTATCTGTTGTCGGGCGGAATATAGATAGCGCGTGAAAAGTTGCATTCTTTTGTAAATTATCGATACTTTTCTTATCTTATAATAATTTTTGCTTTGTTTAATTAATTTTCAATGTCATACGATATTGCGCAATCGTTTTTTTACTCGTTTTGGCGTAGCCGGCAGGAATTCATTTTGGAAAGATACACCAAAACAAAACAATTCTATCTTTACTATGTTTAAAGTGTTATTCCACACTTAAAAAAGAATTAAGAAAAATTCTAAAACGTATAAAAATTAGGACGTAAGGCTTAGTTGGTCAAAGAGCTTGGAAGGTTTCCAAGGGGCGCCGGTTGAAATCCTGCTTAGCTAATTACAAATTTGTATATGTTTTTAAAGTTTGTAATTAATTCAAATTCACACCAGCTTTCAATTTTTTTTCATTTTAATCGGGTAATCAAAGTAACGAATTATTTAAGTAGGTTTATTTATATGGCTTAATGATAATGGACCACCAAGTAAAAATCCAATAAAAAATAGAAAAATCCAGTGTATTTATTGATGAGAGAAATAATTCAAAATAAAATGCCAACATTTTAAAATTAGGACTCACCTGCAATGGGAACCTTATTCACAACTATTGTTCTCAGGCACAATTAAATGTTACAATAATTTTATGTAAAATGAATTATATGTAAAATTAATTTTAAGTTTATTGTTTTTGCTTAATAATATGAGATCATTTTGTCCATTATGTTTAAAATTAAGGCCTGTCGTAGCGCAGAGACATAAGCATGTGACTGACAGGTTCAATATGTCCACTCGAGGAAAAGAATTTATTAATATTTTCAAGTTAAATATTTAATATTTTTAATTCTCTGTTCTGGTTATAAGGCAAACCACGGCGTTGAGTTCCACCACTCAACACTCAATAACCACTCAACATTCAATACCTCAAGTTTAAACAATTAAAGAAATAAAAAGAAAAACAAAATAATTCCACACCAATGCTTAATCATCATTTTTAAAACAAATTTGACGTCGTCACGTCATCGCCTTATCTTAAAGTGTATTGTCGCTTGCCGCTACGACTTTCATAGTGCAAAAGCAAACACAAACACGTACATACACATATAAAAATATTCACATATGGTGACATGATAGAAATATAAAAAAAAGGTATGTTCCTTATATACGTAACGTATAAACGTGTTTTTTTGTATTTACCTCGCCCGCTTTAATTACTCTATTATTTACTTATCTCAAATACTTTTTTGTTCAAATGACATTATAACTTTTTTTACGAAATGAATAAAATGTTGTAGCAATTTTGTGAAACTAAATATTTTCAATTGCCATAACTTTTTTATTTATTAACCGATTTCATAAAACCTGAGGACTGTTGCGGCGCAGCGGCACAAGAGTGTGACTGTAACCGACAGGTTCTGGGTTCGATCCCCAGTCGAGGAAATGAAATATTTAATATTTTTAATTTAAATATTTAATGTTTCATTTCTTCGCTCTGGTAATAAGACAAAATGCGGCGTTGAGTTCCGCCATTCAACACGCCATGCCTCAAATTCAGTGGAAAGTGGGGAACGGAAGTGGAACGGAGTGTCTCAACACTAGGTTCCCGGGTTCCTTCTGCCTACCCTGCCTCGTGCGGGATACAGCGTGAAGCTGATAATTTCATAAAACAAACACTAAATATTAAGGGAAGGTCAATATATAATTTTCAAAACTGAGCTTAAATCGGTCTTACCGTTTCTGAGATTAGCATGTACAAACGCACAGGCAAACGGACAAGAACAGATTACCAATAAAACATTACCTATAAGATTTTTCTATGTAAATCTTCCATGTACAGATAGTAATCAGTTACATATTTGACAAGAAGTTATATATTATAGCGTAGAGGCTATCTTGTGGTGGTAAGCTGAAATTAATATTAAACTTTTAGAATAATGGTCATTTGGAGCGTAGAAGTTATCAAGATTTTAAGTTATCGGAATCAAAAGATACGATTATGTATAGCATTGTTTTTGTCTCATTCTAAAACAAATTCTCTGCTTAATCGCTTAGGCCGCAAAATCGTGAACATTAGACACAATTGGCACAAGTTCAAACTCAGAATACAAATAAACATAATGAAAAAATACATTTATATATTATATATATTTGATAAAAAAAATAAAAAGTGATTATTTGTAATTATACTTATTAGAAATAAATATTACTACAAACTTCATATAAAACGAATGCTTACGGCTGCAAATTTAATTTAATGAAATTAATGTAGAATCCTTAGTGGACGAGCTCGATTCGATAGTGTTATTGATCTATTATCTTTTACACTTACTAAATTGATTGAAAAAAACATGGGAGAACAAAATGATGACGTGTAAAGGAATAAAACATACAGAAAGCTAATATGTCGATACAATTTGATATTATTATTTAAATTGTTATTTTAATATATGATATTAACGTGGGTGTTAATATCATATATTATGTATAACACTATTGGTTGTCTCACGATGTATATGTAAAATAATATGTGAATAATTAAGCGGGTTTTTTTTAAAAACGTGACATAAGTAGGTTGTACGAACTCTGAGTTTATATTATGTACATAAGATAAGAATGCAAATGATTAAATTAAATCAATTTCGGATATTAACAACTATAAAACGACAATAAAAGGTGTGTTTTCTTTGTATTTTTTTTTCAAGAATTTATAATGGGAACTAAGCTTTTATTTAAACTTGTTTTAAATAATAATTAACAATAGAGGTCTGTCGTGGCGCAGCGGCACAAAACGTGTGACTGTAACCGATAGATTGTGGGTTCGATCCCCACTCGAGGAAACGAAATATTTAATATTTTCTATTTAAATATTTAATATTTTCGTTTTCTCGCTCTGGTACAAGGCAAAACGCGACGTTGAGTTCCGCCACTCAACACGCTATGCCTCTAAATTCGGTGAAAAGTGGGGAACAGAAGTGGAACGGATTGTCTTAACACTAGGTTCCCAAGTTACCTCTGCCTACCCTGCCAAGTGCGTGATACAGCGTGAAACAGAGAGAGAATTAACAAAAATAAAACATTTTTATGTTCTACAATTAGTAGTATTTTAAGATATATTGAAAATATGTTTAATTAAATTAATTTTCACGCATCTCGAACGTACTCAGTAAGCGAATTCAACTCGGACTTGACAGATATTTTGAATTGAGAAGCATCATTAGTAGTATGTAGTATATAAATGTAAAAATAAATAAGTTAATAAGTCATACTCTTGAACAAGGCTATAATATGTATATAATTCAAAATGAATATGCAAATAAAACACAACCGTCCAAGACCTTCCAAGTAATTGCAGGTTCAACTACCGAAGAATGTTACGTGATACGTTTTATTCTTTTTATATATAAAAAAGGAGCTTCACAAATATTTTTTAATTACGATCAGGCAATTAATATGCGTCTGTGGACTAAGTAAATTTAATTTCTTAGATTTATTCATCATTAATTGATATATGTATGTAGTCTATAAGTATTTTAACACCATATTGCTTATGCTTAATGTCTGTGTGTGTTTAATGTAATAAAAAATAAATCTCTCTTTTTTAACTGTGTGTGTATTTAAAAAAATGTCACTTTTACATATAAAAAAGAGTAAAGTAAATTATAAGAAAACATTTAAATTCATATTTTAAATCTTATCTGAAAATGTAGCAAAAAAAATCAACTGATATAAGAGAGTTTAGTGTATAGGCACTCCGTTCCCCATTTTTCGTGTAATTTTCGACAAGATGAGTTTAACGCCGCATTTTGTCATATTAGCAGAGGAATATTTATAGGACTATTTGTATCACTCCCCTGATTGGGAAACGAACCCACAACCGTTACGCTTACAATCAAATACTCCGTTACTGCATGCGTAACTCTGCGTTTTTCTTTTTTACTTACTTAGTTTCAAGTTCTATCCCGCACATGGCAAGTTAGGCAGAGGGAACTTGGGAACATAGTGTAAAGACACTCCGTTCCACTTTCTTTCTCCACTTTCCGCCGAATTTGAGGCACTGCGTGTTGAGTGTCGGAACTCAACGCCGCGCTTTGCATTGTAACCAGAGGGAAAAAATTAAGACATTAAATATTTAAATTGAAAATATGAAATATTTCATTTTCTCAAGTGGGAGACTGTAAACGACAGGTTGTAGGTTCAACCACGACCTGTCGTTTACGGAGTCACACGTTTATGCCGCTGCGCCATGACAGGCCTCAAGTTTTTCTTTTTCATATTTTTCAATTATAGATTCGAAAGATAAGAACTAAGTTTTAACATTGTTTTATATTTGTTGCATATTATAAGGGAAAAGATAAAAAATATTTTGTTTTGATTTACGATGATGATGAGAAGATCTTTCATCATTCAGCAGGTTCAATATGTCACATGTGTTTGCGTAAACATTTCAACTGTGATAAAACTTATAGTTTTTTTTTTTCTTAAAATATTTTTTTGTTTATACAAACAAAGTTATCTGTAACATTTTTTTAAATATTAAAACCTCTTAAATCACAAACTCTCATTTATGATATAATTTCTCAAATAATACATATATCTTTTGACGTTCGTTAAGATTTAATATATTAAGATTGCGGAGGAAGGAATGAATGATTATAAAAATCAATAGAGATATGTAGTCATCATCTACTTCTTAAGTGGTAAAACATATTATTATCTTTCATCTTTTCTATGATTGATATTTTTACTTGTCTAAAACACCATAGCAATGTTTTTATTCTAATTAAAATAATATTTTTATAGTGCTCTTTTTAAAATAACTTAAAAAAAATAATAATTAAAAAGTAGATATAAAATAAAGCTGGAACGCTGACTTCTTTGATGGATGTATGAGTTAAAAGCGGTTTTGAGATCAAAAACCTAATATTTTGGTTTTTTATTTTTAACAAAGATTTAGATACAATTATTTAAATATTAGTCAACTAATTATACTATGAAAATTTCGTAATATAAGTAACATTTAAAAGAACAAAATACGTTATAGTTTTTTAATACATTGGATGCATTAACTATTTTTACAGGGGTGGAAAAATAACAAACTTTATAACCGATACAGTCTGGGAAATAGAACAATGAATATTTTACAAAAAAAATATTTAATATGCTATTTTTATGTCAATTAATCTGATGTAATGTGTAGTAACTGCGATATTTTTCGGTAGAAAAAATATCGGCCATTATCATGGTCAAAGACGTCTGGTGAGATAAGTATGACACTATTAAAAAAAAAAAAAATAAGATATGCACCGACGAGAAGTAAAAAATAAGAATTAAATCAATACATACATTGTCCAAAGCCCCATACGTTTTCACATGCACTTTGGAATTTTTTTTTTTTTTTGAATAAAGGTGAAGGTTACACAAAAATTTTTCAAAAAATTTATAAAAAAAATATTATAAGATCACTTTCAACTTTGTGTGCTCGAGTTAAGAATTTTACCGCGACTGGTAAAGTGACGACGGTCAACCCTATTATATATGTTATGTCGCGTGTAATTAAATCATATAGTGTCTTTTGTTAGTGATAAGGAGCCGCGGGAGTTCTATAGATCATAGGCTAAGATGATATAATACGGTGAACGGTATCTTCCATTTAAGCAAAATATATTACAATAAATATTATGTTTTTTTTTATTTTTGATTAGGTATATTTATATCTTTTTTTTAGAGACGCGCTGGACAGAAACCGGTGGAGGCAGATCATCCGCTCCAGATGCAATCCTGAAGCTGACCACCATCCTCAGATATGAGGGACCGACTTGAGAGAGAGAGATATTTATATCTTTATTAATATTAGTTCCCAATATAACGTAATAAATGATTACTATTAACATACTCTATTTAAAGGAATGTTTATGGTATAAAGAAGGCAATTAATAGCAAATAAATAATATTTATATTTTAGTGTAAAAATGAGAACGGTAAGTAAGTAAGTAGTATATAATGAGTTTAAGCTCTGCCAATATTAAAAAATTTAAAAGCTATGAACAATTATGATTGGCAATGTAAGAAACACATGCGTATAGCATATATCTTTATCACCATGTATGTGGTTATTTCCAATTAATAATACATTTCCAATTTCTTTAGCTTTACAACGCAAACCCTGTCGCCAAGGGTAGGAAGAAGTCCGTTGGCTTGGTAATTTTTCTGATGTTTGTACTTTTGTAATATTGAGCATATTACGTTCCATACTTAGTTGGCATGTAGTTATTCTGTTTCTTATTTTTGTTGTTTATTTCCACGTTTGACAGGCATATGTTCGACATGGTAAGATACATGACGATAAGACTTTTGTTTTGGTTTGTATTGGCATAATACTCTTAAATACTTCTTTTAGACTCCTCATTATTTTTGCTGTACAAGCTAATATGTTTACCCAAATAGATGTATTTTTTTGTATAATTAAGAGTTTTATTGTCAATAGTTACTGTTTTTTTCTCTGTACTATTTGTCATTAACATCGTTTGGGATAGATTTATCTCCAAACCTACCGATTTATCTCCAAACCTTTGCTGTGCTCGTTTAGTGATTGTAGCATATGTTGAAGTTGAGTACTATATTCTGATAGCAGTACAACGTCATCCGCAAAATGAAGGTGGCTAAGGTATTTCCCATCTATATACAAGCCGCAATGCTTCCAATCCAGCTTCCTGATTATAAATTCTTGTACAGCAATGAACAGTATTGGAAACATTAGGTCGCCCTATCTCACACATCTCTCGATGGGGAAGCTTGGACCAATTTTCTCCAACTTTACTCTGCCTGTACTGGTGTTATATATGTTTTTGATCATCTGTATGTATTTATTATTCACTCCCTGCTCTTCAAGAGTTTTCCAAATACTTCTGTGTGATACAGTATCAAAAGCTTTTTTATAGTCAACAAATGCAATATATATTTCTGTGTTTTTCCTGATACTTTTCAATTACTATAAGTTCAGAGTGTGAATGTGGTCGATTGTACAAAAACTTTTTCTTATTTAATATTTTTTCTTCTTTTTTTAGACTATCGATCCAAGTTTTTTTGTTTGTTCGTAATTCCTACAAATAAGCTCTTTTTGTGCTGCTAGTTTGCTCTAGATGTTTTTCTATAGTATTTATTTGGTACTTTGCGTAGTAGTAGTTGAAATTTCATTTTTCATGGGTCTTGTTTTATTTTTGGTCCTTTGTAGTATCTGTCTTCTCGCTAAGAGTCTTCTAATATTTTCTGATAGTATCTTATTTCTCCTAATTGTATTATTATTTAGTGCTCTAGCATTATGAAGGTGATAGTGCTGACTAAATTGTCGTAGTAAGTTTGTATTGACATGTTGTCTTGAAAATCTAGTAACTTTGGTAGGTGGGTCGTGATGCAATCTATATATTTTTTTATTTTCTCTTCGTTTTTCAAACTAGAGTTTTGGCAAGTTGTGCAGCTAGTTCTTTTGTTTTTACGATTTCTCAGGGTTATAGTTGCCCTAATTGGCCTGTGGTCTGAGGAGTAGTTGAGGTTTAAGATTTCAATATTATGTATCATATGTGGCCTCTTCGACATAATAAAATCAATCTCGTTTTTATGTTCACCATTTGGGGAGCGCCAGGTCCATCGGCGGTTTGGTTTCTTTTTAAAGAAAGTATTTAGAATTGCAATTTTGTTCTCGATAGCGAAATCTATCAATTTCTGTACCCTTTGATTTTTTACGCCGTATCCGTGTGACTTCCTTATTAGGTGTTCATATGTTTTCGGTTGTCCAATTTTTGCATTTAGGTCACCCAGTCGAATAGTGAAAATATTAAATGAATACGCAGCAGTGAAATTATCCTTTTTATATATATTTTTTTCTAAATGTGGATTAACACTTTAGAAATAGTGAAAACACTGTATTCCGTTCCTCTTTTTCCATCGAATTTGAGGCATTGCGTGTTGAGCAGCGGAATTCAACGCCACGCTTTGTCTTGTTCTATTTCTTCGAGTGGAGATCGAAAGGTATTTCGCTCGATATATGTATATATTACAGTATGTATAAACTTGGTACAATTATTATTTTACAATTTGCAAAAATGAAATAAGAAAGAATGATATAATTTGAATTAAGAGCCTTAAACGGGGAACGGAACTGGAACGAAGTTTCCTAACACTAGGTTCCCAAGTTTGCAAGTGACAAATGGTCGATATTATCCTCCGTTCAATAAATTTTTGACAAAACCTTGGCCGCCTGAGGGATATTAGAAATTAATCGTCTGAGATTTTGACAATTTCCAAAATTCAAACAATGACACATCCAGATGAGTTAATGCAAGGGACAACAGATCTTGGGCCGAAATAGAAAAGTGATCCAAATTGCCACACTGGATGCCTAAGTTTGCACAAGACTCTGCAGAATCATTCCCACTGATTCCAGAATGCCCTGGAATCCATGCCAAAGTAACAAGCAAACCTTTTAAATAACATGAGTACAGTTCTTCACGAATCCTCAAAATAATTGAAGACCTTAATTTACTATGAAAGGGATTTCCCGTTACAGCTAGTATGCAACGGATGATTCCTAATAAAGCAACAGCTACACCAGCAAACACCGATAACAGGAATATTTAAACTGTAATATAATTTTGAATTTTGGTCTCCAGCACGCTGCACCAACACAGCTTTCCTTTAGAAGCTTTGACGCATTTGTAAAGATAAAGATATGAATTTACCAATTTTCATTTACTATGGCTTAAAACTTTGTGTTGGTGTTAGCAGCTCCCTTGATCAGGCATGACAGAAGGGTGATGTACTAAAGCCTTATAAGGTTTAAAGAATAAATTATTGCATTGGACAGTAGTTATTGAGTGAAAGGGTGTGCACCCCATCACACACCAGAAGCTCTTAAAGAATATAAGCAAATGCCTTTTTCACAGTTTACGCTGACATGTTCAGCACGAGCAATTCCATTCAGTCTTTTATCAAGGATGGTCCTAAGAATAGGCCTAAGAATTTAACACGATCTGCTAATTGTATGGTATCATTACCACAATAAATTTCAAAATTAGGAGTTACTCTCTTTTTGGAGAATACTACCGCCCGACATTTCGCTACTGATGATGCTAAGCCATGGCCAAAGAGCCACTAGTCTAGATAGAGTAAAGCAGTATGTAAACAATAAGTTAAGTTTTCCAGAGATTTTGAACTGTAGTAGAGGAAGATGTCTTTAGCGTGCTGAAGTATATTATAAAACGGAAAGCCACTGACGGACAATTCAAGGTCATGAGTGTATAGGTTACACAACAGAGGACTAAGAGTTTAACCTTGAGGTAATCCCTTCCAGACCGATCTGGAAGGTACAGTAAAAAGCGGGTGTTTTACAGACATCGAACTGCCGGTCAGCAGATAGCAAATGAAATGAGACAACTTCGGCGGAATACTCAGCTGTTGCAGTTTCTGCCTGAGTACCGGAAGATTTGTGCTTGAGAAACGCTATCCACTCCAGACGATTAAAAGTCGTTACATAATAGATGCTAGGGCAATGAGTCTGTAGGAATTGGAATCCGAAGGACATTTTCCAAGTTTAAGGATGGGAATGATAATTTGGGATTTCCAAGGTAGTGGAATATTGCCGGATTGAAATGTTACGTTGATTGAATTTACAAAAATAGCTTAGACTTCTCATTTAGTCTAGCGATAAAAAAGTATGAGATACTATCCTCACCTGGGTTGGTGGGTGGGGAGGATATTTCCTTAGCCATATCTGACGCCTATATATAAGATACACACTCTTGAAGCATGGTAATTTTGATAGATTGTTGCCTTGCAAACTCAGGACAGTCCTTCCCAGTAGCAAAATTTTCCCTATTAGTGTCACTTGCGTTAGCATTGGTGGACTAAGAACACTTATAGCACCTTGGATGTGATTTTATGGGATCAAACCAACAACATTTTAGGCACTGGATTGTAGGAAATTTGTATGGTTCGACTGAGAGAGAGGAATGATATGATAAGACCCTTTCAGGCAACTTTTGACCACAAAATGTAATTAAAATTGACTGAATCGGAACCCATGTAGTCAAACACTAGGTTAAACATTTTCTATTTAGTCGTCTTTCTTTCATCAGTTGTATACCACCCGAAGGAAATCCCAAAGCGCCTACAAACTCGTCCAGCGAAAAGTCAACTAGGACATCTCTTACAATACCTATTCCAGTTATATTAAAAGTAGGAATAACTGCCACATACTTACACCGACTTAGAATAGGATTGGACAAAAATAAATTCGCTGCAGCAGCTGTTGAGAACTCAACACTGATTTTGTTGTGACCAACATTTGTCACACCATCACTGGGAATGTTATTTATATGAAAAAATTGGCCAACCTTGATTGCTTTAATAGAGTTGCAGGCAGTACCCAGCAACAGGGTCTGGAGTTTTCCTCGACTCATACACTATAAAAGGGCCTTTGTCAGAATCAAGATAGGATTTTTGACTTTCTGACTCGAAAGTGTCTTGAAATTAAATTTCCAAGTTCCCTCTGCCTACCCTGCCATGTGCGGAATCACTCACTCACTTACTCAGCTTCACGCTGAGCTGAATAAGTGAGTGAGTGAGTGACTTTCTGACAGGGAAGGGTGTACATATAAATGTTGTTGTTCGCTCCATTTGTTTGTTCGCTGCCTACCCCGCTAGTGATTCAGCGTGAAGCTAAGAAAGGATAAAATAAAATATATTATTTGTCGATTGTCATTTATGTATTTTAATTTTAAATATCATCTAAAGACAAAGTTTTTCATGCCATTCTAATGACTATGCTTTTACAAAACCATAGTTAATGGCTATTAAAATCAGTCTACAACAAGGCGGTTAATTGTTTTTCTTAACTAGAAAAGATTACCAGTAATATATGTTAATTACACTATATTTCATATTATACTTTAAATAAAAATATCGATCTTGGAACCGTTATATCTGAAATTACTTTGAAAAGATTAAAATAATAAAGTAAATCGATATGCAAATAGAATAACAGATAACAATTAAATGATAAATGCTAATACAAAATTAATATGAGTAAATTAATATTTACTCTTCACTTTAATGGCAGATAAAAACATTTTTTCATAAAAATACGTCCATTATTGTCAGCACTTGTCTTCACCTGTCGTTGCTTATTGGCTGCACATTTGGAAGCAGAAAACTAAGCCCTGCGCAAACTGCGGAAAAATAAAATATGCATTATATATGAATAAAAAATTAAATATATAATTTCAAATTAAAAATAAATGAAATTTACTGAATATGCACCAATAAACCAATATATTGTATATTTTACTGATACTCAAACACTTAAATTTATGGACAAGGCAGGATATATGAATATTATCCTACCTATTTGATAGAATTTTAGTATTCAAGTTTTGACTCTGCTCATATATTTTTCCTTAATGCCATTAATGTTTTAATCCGTAATTATAATATCGCATTGTTTAAAAAACACAATAAAGAATATTTCCATCACAGTGTAGTTATATTAATCAACAAAGGCGAAATGAAAATGAAAAATAACTGTAATAATATACCAAAACGAGAGCCGTGTTCAATACGTCTTTATCGAGTTTTGAGACAAAAGAATCTGGGCTCTCGTCAAATGAATATACAAATTTCGAATGTATCAGGAAATAGTTTTTTTTTGTTTTATGGAAAAAGACTAGGCCAACGACCATCCGAGACACTTAATGGTAAGTGACAACAGCCACCCATGCC
Source organism: Eueides isabella (assembly GCA_019049475.1). Classification (NCBI taxonomy): domain Eukaryota; kingdom Metazoa; phylum Arthropoda; class Insecta; order Lepidoptera; family Nymphalidae; genus Eueides; species Eueides isabella. The sequence goes on from CM032387.1 coordinate 14,077,507, forward strand.
CAATTTAAGCTTACAGCAGGTATCTGGTCGAAATTAATATGATTATGTGAATTAATAAATGCAGTTGAGAACACACACAGAGAAGACTACACAATGCAAAAGTGTCAAGCCTTTCACAGACTTTTTAACCTGCAATAATTCAAGCGGCCCTACTTTGTATGTGATCAAATTGTTCAAGCTGATAATGGGGTGAGCAGCCCAGATAAAAACAGTACATATAAAGCCGAAACCTGGGCATTGTACTGGTACACGGCGAATCAGTGTTTTGGCGTAAAGTACTGCCTCGCTGCTGTCTCTGCAACTCAACTTGGCTTTGCTTTACAGATGATCGTGATACTGGCAGGCATTTGAAACGATAAAGCCCAAGATGCTGATATTAGCTTTAAGAGCTCCTTAAAACTCCTGTAGCTCTTCTGGAGTTACGTGGGGTCGTGGGCGACGGTGATCACTTACCAAAAGGTGACTTGTACGCTCGTTTGTAATGTTGTATCCATAGAAAAATACGGGGGTATTACAGAAGAAGATGATAAGAAAGATGAATACTGTAGAGATGCGATCTCTTCGTCGAATATGCGGAGTTAGTTTAGCTGATCGCATACCCAATGAAGAGATACACAGAATGGTAGGTACTAGCGTGGATGTCACAGTGAGAATGAAGAAGAACGTGCTCAGGTGGTTTAGGCACGTCGAGCGAAGAAAGAATAGTGAAAAAGATATATGAAGGAAAAGTGTGTGGTAAGAGAGGGAGGAGGAGACCTCGGTTTACCTTCGAAAACGCAATATCGACGATACTGGAGGAAGGTCACGTAGAAAGCATGAGGACCCCCCGGAGGACGTGTATGAAGAAGTTGATGACAGTGGACGAGGCGAAAGAGGTATGCCGAGACCGTAGCGTTTGGCGCTCCGTTCTCTGTGCCTACCCCACTAGGGATATAGCGTGAAGCTAAGTTAAGTTAAGTTTATTCATTTATTTCAACAATAACATTATTTTAAAGTGTTAATTTAATTTTATAGATGATTGTTTTGCGACATTCATTAAAATTAATTATATTTTCAAGAGTTTTGTAACTAGTTATCAACCCCTTCTTACAATGGTAGTAGATACAAAATGTAAATATTACTTTGTACAAGAAATACATTACTACGCTGTAATATATAATAACAGGCATTTCTTTTTATCTACAATAATTTTCAATTGCCTAGCCTCTTTACATGGTGAAGAACATTGAGAATTTGTCAAACGTCACGCAATATAGCTAAAATGGAGGAAAATAAAATGGAGGAAATTTTACAAAAATCATTTAGATGCTCTAACTATAAATGTGATATAATACTTACAGAAGAGAAGACTAGCAAACACATAGAAGGTGGTAGTGCACGCTCCAGCTAAAAATACTCCGGACACGTTTGCTCCTACCACAGACCCTACTCTACCGAACATCATCACGGCTCCGATTGCTGTTCCTCTGAAACAATAAATACATATTTAAGTAAGTATAAAATAATTAGGTTAATTTCAGTATCAAGTAAAAGTGAAATAATTTAATTTATTGTAAGAATAAGTTTCATTTTTAGAATCACATATAACCACCGATTCATTAAAGTAATTGCCTTAGATTTGGGGAGAACCAGTGCACATGCATTTTTTTTAATCATTTCCTTATATAGCTTATTAAATATGTCAGTGAGATGTGGTCGTTGAGTACTCTCCAGAAATTACTTTCATTTTCTTGTTCTGATAAGTCGAAGCGCGTCTCAGATTCTGGTGGATAGTGGAGGACGGAGTGTCTGAACACTCCTTCTGCCTTCCTGTTATAAGCGTAAACGAAAAATCAAGGTTAAAATTTGGATTATTTAATTCATTCGCATTTATTAAGATATTTCAAAATTCAAAAATACATTAGTGTAGTAAATTAATTATGTACATATAAAATAAAAATCTACGAGATAAAAGTTTTTGTCTATTTAAAATATGCATACCTACTGTATTATTATACTAATAATAAAAAGCATAAAATAACGAATGCGTTTCACTAATGAATTATATAAGACTTATTTATATTAACACATTAAAATGGCTGTGAAAATTAAATACTTATTATATATTAAAAACATATAAAAATAATCTTTTTTTTACTACCATGTATAAATTACTACTTTGTTTATAAATAGACTTTATGGATATTAACAGCGTATCCAGTATTTAATGACTTTGTAATGAATTAAAATGAAAAAAGTATATAAATGTATTATATAAATAATATGGCAAAGGAGGCAGAGGGAACCCAGGACCCTAGTTCGTTAACATTTTATTTTTCATTAATACACTTATTTTCCATGCCTTGCGGTGTATTTGTCACATTGTATATTACGAGGGCAGTCCTCAAAACCGCGCTTGTAAATAACTAATTTATAATTTAACAGTACCCAGGTATAAAATATTATAATTTTGTTTACTGGGTTCTATGTAATTTGTTAGGCGATTTAACTTGTAACATTTATTTGGCTGTTCTCATATAAGTGAAATCGTATTTCTTTTTGAGAATAAAATCTTTAAACATAAAATAGTTTAAGAAACTCTATCTATAATAAATATAAGCACATATAAATACGTATATATAAAACATAGTTTTTATATTTGCATCTAAAGCGCACGAAACTGGTTATTGAATACGATCTAGAAGATAAGAAAATTATAAGCATTCGACCAATTATTATTATTATTAAAGTCCAGTTAAAAGTGGTTATAAGTATCTACTTATGGCAATAAAGCAAACAATGTAATATTGAGTAGCACTTGAAATGTGACAAAGCGTTACGTTTGCACTTTTAATTATAAAAACAATTGTAAAATTGATTAAACAAGAAGAAAACGAGATGACGTATTAATTTGTTATATTTTCCCACGGCTAAGATTCAATTTAATATTCGTGGAATATAAATAGTTTGTGCATTCACAAAAGTGACTATATTTTGAACGAAGTTGTTTATATATTGAACATAGATAACAAGGCTTATTTAAAAATCAAGATTAAATAAAATTTTTTTAAATCACCTTTGAGTTTCGTCACGTTAACTTATAATATATATTAAAGTGAATAGAAAATACTAGAAAATTCACATTTAATTTAATTTCTCTTAAACTTTTTCACTGTTTCACGTTTCAATGTTACCTTCACGCTGTGTCTCGCACATGGGAGAGCAGACAGGGAATTTCAAAATCTTATTTTAAAAGTCTCTGTTCCCATTTAAACACTTTCGTTTCCCACTTTCAGCCGAATTTGTGATATTAGGTGTTCAATGGCGGAACTGAACGCTGCAATCTGGTTATAAACCAGAGCGAAGAAATTAAAATATGAAATAATTCTACAATACCCCTCTCTCTATATTCCACACATGGCTGGGTAGGCAGAGGGAACTTGGTAACCTAGTGATTCATCACACTACACACTCCGTTCCACTTCGCGTCTCCACTTTCCGTTGAATTTGAGGCATTGTTTGGTAAATGGCGGAAATCAACTCCTCACTTTCTCTTGTTGCCAGAGCGATGAAATAAAAACATTAAATATTTAATTTGAAAATATTTCATTTCCTTCAGTGGAGATTGAACCCACAACCTATCGTTTACAGTCACACGCTGGTGTCCGCTGCAGCCACGACAGGCCTCAATACTCCTCAAATGGGAAAAACACCCAGAATTTAATTTTTTTTAATCCTATAATTGTCTGTGTATCTGGATTTCAATGTTAAGATAAATGAACACACACACGCACACATTTACCGCATTCTGCTGGGTTTTCCCACTACTGGCGATGTGTAAATACGCAAATACTACAATACCAGCTATAAATTTATAAATGTTATAATTGTACAAACAACATCAAGAATAATAACAGTTATTTAATATGTATTCATATAATTAAATTTAAAAAAAAATTTTTTTTTTCTTTTATGCATCGTTGTAGAGAGTGGTGATCAGTGCACTCATCGAAGCCACAAATTGTTAAGTGTTGAATAAAGTGTTTGGAATGTGTTGTATCAAGAAAGGTACGAAAATCTAAAAGTCCAACTAATCGTTACAGGGCAAAATGAAATATTTCTAAATTAGTGCTCGGAAGACTTGGCTTGAACTCATTAAAAATATAAATTATAATTGAGGAAAATAAGTTTATTGGAAAGTAGAAATGTTTGTGTTTACAACGTAAGTTTTTTTAACATATTTCCCCTAGCGAGGTAGCCAGAGATTGGAACATTCCACGACCTCTGGGGTCCTCATGCTTTGAGAGGCCAATGTTTCACCACTCAATCGCTCGACGTGCCGAAACCAACTGAGCACGTTCTTCTTCATGCTCACCGTGATATTTGTGATCTATGTGTGATGATTACGGACTCGGTTTACGGACTTAGTTAAAGTAAGTCCACATATCCTACCAAGAAATTGTATCTCCACAGCGTTGTTCTTACTTTTTTATTCGTTTGTAATACCCGTGTTTCGGTACCAGTACTGTATTATGTACGAACACACGTGCTGCTATTAGACTAACCTTGGCTGACCTTTCGCTGTCACCGCTTTATTACGCCTTTCCACATTCATTTCATAGTTTTCGTCTCTACTCAACATTCTTCCTAAATAATGGCATTCCGTGTTCCAATGTCTAGTTGAAACAAGTTCAGGGAATGTCTTATAAAACATAAAACCATCTTATTTTATAGAACATAAAAACGTATAAGTGATTTTAAATTTTTGTATTAATTTGTTGTTTAAGGCCTGTCGTAGCGCAGGGGCGCAAGCGACAAGTTGTGGGTTCAAAAACACACTCTAGGAAATTAAATATTATCAAATTAAATAGTTAATGTTTTCATTTGAAAATGTGGTGTTGAACACGCAATGCCTCAAATTCGGCGGCAAGTGGGGAACAGCACAGGTTGTCTTAACACTAGGTCTCAACTTCCCTCTGCCTATCCTGAATGAAGAAAAAAAATACTTTAAAACGTGACTTAACAACATAGAACTCTTCCTAAAATCGACTAGTCTTGAGTAGACAAGCAAGTGAAGATGCACGTTAATATCACTCACCATCAACACAAAAGTTTTTAATCTTAAAAATATATAAATTATTAAAAAATATCGATAACGTGTAAATAAACTCCACAAATGTATTTTTTTTTATTTGTCTTTCTTTACTTGGGTGAAGAAGAAAAAAAAAGAAAAAAAAGTGGGGAACGGAAGTGGAACGGAGTGTCTTTACACTAGGATCCCGAGTTCCCTCTGTCTACCCTGCCTCGTGCGGGATACAGCGTGAAGCTATTTACTTGGGTGAAGAGAACCTCTTAACGTTTCTAACATTGAATAGTGTAACTTAACGCCACCAGAGTGGGAAATCAGACAAAAAAATATATCAGAAAATATAAATTTATTTTTAATAAATAATTACCATATAGAAACCTCCATTTCATGTTAATTGATTTTAACAAAAAAATAAAAAGGCACAACACAACGGAGTATTGCCAATTAACATGTAAAGGAAATGGAGTGTCTAATTTTTACGTTCTCTGCCCAGCCAGCGAGATATAGCGTGAAGATAAAAAACGTCGAAATATTTTTTTTTAAAATATTTCCCTTTTTTTTTAAATATCTAAAATATAAAAGTCTACATATTATTCAGAGCAGGTCTGAATAAAAAAAAAATACGTTATTTTTGCATTTAATTTTAATAAGTATGTTGGTTACACGTGACTTTTGAAAAAATCTAGTTTTTGATTAAAATACTTGTTATGTGAGAGATAGATTAATTTATTCACGTTTACCCTTCTAAGTCACATTCATATGAAAAAAATGCTAAGCGTGATAGATTCACAATTTGATGACTGGTAGCAAGTAATGGAGTCGTTGCAGGTGTGGTAAACTTTAGGGCCTTATCCCTTAGGCTTATAATATATATATATATATATATATATATATATATATATATATATATATATATATATATATATATATATATATATATATATATATATATATATATATATATATATATATATATATATATATATATATATATATATATATATATATATATATATATATATATATATATATATATATATATATATATATATATATATATATATATATATATATATATATATATATATATATATATATATATATATATATATATATATATATATATATATATATATATATATATATCGACGGAGTGAAAGGAACCCACTTCGGTTTACAGGTCCCTACCTAAGCCATTATTCATTGATCATACTTGCCTCATTAATTGATTTATCCCAAGCTACTTTTAAATAGCAAAGAAACAATAGGATAAAGTATTTAGGATAAGATTATATATATGGAATAATATTACTTTTACTTTTATATCACATATGGCACATTTTAGAAGTTCTTATATATGTATATATATCGGTTTACAGGCCCCTACGCCATCATCGATTGATCATACTTGCCTCATTAATTGATTTATCCCAAGCTACTTTTAAATAACAAAGAAACAATAGAATAAAGTATTTACGATAACATTATTTATATGGAATAATATTACTTTTACTTTTATATCACATATGGCACATTCTAGAAGTTCGATAACTCTGACCGCAGATCTGCCACTGTATAATGCTACATGGAAATTAAGAAGGTACGTTATAACCATTTCGATTTCATTGGACCATGCGAGCATAGTTTATAATAAAACCAGAGTTATTTAAATCTTAAATAATAATATGAATTCACGATTTTGGAAGGCAAAATACTCATGTGACGTTGACCAATTTTAAGAACGTAACATTTTTAAATAAACAACGCTTATTCGGAGTTAAATATTTACATGAATTGTTTTTAATAGTCATAAAGTCACAGTAAAGTCATATCTTAAGATATTTTTACCTTATTTACTTGTAAATTATTAACTTTTTAGTTTTGTTACTTTGATAAGAAAAACATTTTATAGTATTCTTTTTTAGGGTTTACTGTGATGGACTTCACGCTGTATCCCGCACAAGTCAGGGTAGGCAGACGAAAGGAACCCGGGAACCCTGCGTTATAGTCCGGGAGCCAGTGACAGATTTTCATGACCAATTTCCTCCCAAGTAAAATTTCGTAAAATGCAATAAGAAGTTGTGTTATGAAGCTTCGCGATCGTCAGCTGCGACTCCGGTAGTGGGGCAGGCAGTGGCAGCCTCCCACGCACGAGGAAAAAAATAAGTTTTTTTAGTTACTTCCTCCCGTTCTAAAATTTCTTGATTAATAGTTTATTTAATATCTTGAAGGAAAAATAAAGTCAGCTGACCATAACATGGCGGATTATACGTCAGCTGGCCGCTTGAATATGAAAAAAAATGTATATTTTCAATGATTTCCTCTCAACTAAAAATTAAACTGGTGATAGTTTATATGTTACTGTCAATAAAAATAAACGTCAGCTTGCTGTATCTCAGTGGAAAGTTTGTCAGCTGGTAACTTGAAATGTGTAATGTAGCAGCATCTATCACCTACTGAATCTTATCAGCTGACGACTTTTCCCTTGACTTACAGCTAGCTGATTTTTTTTATTATTCACCAGAGTATATTAACTATTCTCTTATAAATTTTCATCCGGGAGGAAATCACTTTTCTCTAGTTGTTTGGCAGTATATTAGATTTGAGTACGTTGATAATAAATATACCGTTTAATAATGAAGAAAATATAGTTGTAACTAAAGTAATTAATCAATGATTGATTGAAGCATAAATTTTATTTTGATATAATGAATAAAAATAATAACAAGTTATTCATTTTCGCTCTCACTTTGGCTTGAGTCGCTTTCAATATTCTCGAATTCACTGTCAGAGTCGCTGTCCGAGGAATTACTTGCAATCATAATAAATACCTTATTATGATTGCAAGTAATTCCTCGGACAGCGACACGTTAGACATTTTTATTTTATGTTATCCGTTACTATAATAACACTCTGTTCGACTGACCACGCTGCAACAAGCAACAACAAGAGTGAGAGAGACGAATGATTGACATTTGATTTTGACATGTCAAAAAAGCAAGTCAATGTAGTATTGCCAAGCGCTTTAGCGCTGCATACATTTTGTTAGCATTAAACGGGCAATAAATCGCAGTTTCGCTAAAGCGCTGAAACGTTAATTTTGTTTTTATTTACAATGGCCGGCGGGCTTAATAGGATGCGATTATATCAATGATTATACTATTTAATATGTTTATGAGAATCTGAAGTGTCCGTTTTATACTAATATTTGATTATTATAGTATAAAACACGTGAATATTTATGTTTATAACTTGCATGCCAGCAGAGCTGGGGCCAAAATTACACATTGTCCTTTATTCACAAAGTCACTGCACGGCTAGTTGCTCATGCTACGTTCGCCCTGTCTTACTCTCTCTCAATCGGTCTCGATCACTCTCTCTCTCTTTTTTCCGACACTTCCGTTGCATACCGGCGTGACGTTTCATCTGTAAAAATTTTACCCTCATGCGCCTAAAGAAGTTTCACTTCAAAAAAATCAGCTAGCTGTAAGTCAAGGGAAAAGTCGTCAGCTGATAAGATTCAGTAGGTGATAGATGCTGCTACATTACACATTTCAAGTTACCAGCTGACAAACTTTCCACTGAGATACAGCAAGCTGACGTTTATTTTTATTGACAGTAACATATAAACTATCACCAGTTTAATTTTTAGTTGAGAGGAAATCATTGAAAATGTACATTTTTTTTACATATTCAAGCGGCCAGCTGACGTATAATCCGCCATGTTATGGTCAGCTGACTTTATTTTTCCTTCAAGATATTAATTAAACTATTAATCAAGAAATTTTAGAACGGGAGGAAGTGACTAAAAAAACTTTTTTTTTCGTCGTGCGTGGGAGGCTGCCACTGCCTGCCCCACTACCAGAGCCGCAGCTGACGGTCGCTAAGCTTCATAACACAATTTCTTATTGCATTTGATGAATTTTCACTCGGGAGGAAATTCGTGACGAAAAATTGTCACTGGCTCCCGGACTATTAAGACACTCCGTTCCACTCCCGTTCCCCACTATCCGCCCAATTTGAGGCATTGTGTGTTGAGTGGCGAAACTCAACGCCGCGCTTTGCCTTATTACTAGAGCAAAGAAATGAAACATTAAATATTTAAAATATTAAATATTTCATTACCTCGACCGTGCTTGTGCCGCTGCGCAACGACAGGCCTCATTATAGATTCAAATATTTTAATATCGTTTGCCCACTTCAATCAGACTAAAGATGCACAAGATGTAAGACGCGTACTATATGATGGTCGAAAACGTTTATACTAATAATTGTTTTAAATGAATTCAATATGAGACTGTGCCATATAATAATATCAATTTCTTTTTTTAGCTTCACGCTTTCCACTCTTTCTACTCTTTCTACTCTTCTAAATGGGTTCATCCCATTTAGAAGAGTAGAAAGAGTGGAAAGTCCACATATTGTGTTCCAAGTCCAATTGTGCATAACCAGTCCAAATTCGAAGCATTGAGTGTTGAGTGGCAGAGATCAACGTCAGTGTAATGTTATTTTACCCGAGCGGTTTACTAAAGATATTTTTTCCCCTGAGCTGATATCGAACTCACAACGCAATAAACTTGATTTATTAAGAAATATAAAAAACTATAGTAAAATCACCGCTTTTTTTAGCATTTTTTTATCATACAATCTTAAGTAGGATATCTATTTATAGTAATATTTGAAAATCCATCATTATTTCAAACACGTGTAAAATATTAGTTTTGTTTTCCGATTTATTAATTGATTATCTTATCAACTTTTATATTTTAATAAGATAATAAGTTCTTTTTTCTTTTGAATCACCGTAAATGTTATTAACTTCTGATTTCTAATCTTTTATTGTAACAATTGTAACAATTCTCATGCTTAATGTAATGAATGAGAGACTCCCCATTTCATATACATAAAAATCTGATGAAGACGACAGTATTTGAAAGGCATATCGCTTTATTTCATTTCGCTATATTTAAGGTGTATTTAGTAGATCTCAATCTTCAATTAATATGATTCTTGTCTTATTTGACATCGACTTTAGATAATAGTTTATGACGCTATAACTCATTGAAATGCTTGCCCTGCCTACCTGAGGGCGTGGTAGAGCTTCGCATCATCTGACTGTAAAGGGATTGTGGGTTCGATTTCCATTCAAAAGAACGAATCACTATCGTGTCGAGTACACGCTTGTTACCCTGGTAACAAGACTAAGCGCGGAGTTCCGCCACAAACACGCCTTAAAAAAGGTGAAAAGTGACACACCAATGTCTTGAACCTGAACAAAGTGAAAGTAAAAAAAAAGTACTTCTAAGCAGTATCTTACTAAGTACATAGTGAATCTATCGTTATTGTTTATTCACATTATAATATTTTCCACTAATAAAACAATTGTTAATCTGTACGATAGCAAGATTAGTGAAAGTAACAAACAAGGTCACTCTTTATTGCTTTGTTATGAAGCGTGTGGTAGCGTTGTACTCGTCAAGTAATCTTAGTCTATTTCAAGCAAACAACTGCTTATTAAGAAGCTATAATATTAACGAAGGAAAAAATATTAAGATGCACCGTTGCCTACGCACCGCCCTATTGTCAAGGCATTGCGAGTCAATAGCGGAACTCAACGCCACGCTTTATCTTGTTACCAAAACCAGAAAATGAAAACGTTTCATTTCCTCAGTGAGAATCGTGTCCAGAGCTGTCTGTTTACAGTGAGATACTGTGACGATGATAAGACGTCCTGTTATCTTTACTATACTCAGCTTCCCGCTGTATCCCGCCCCTGGCAGGGTAGATAGAGGGAACTTACTTTAGATTATCTTACCTTAGGTTAGTCGGGAAAAGTTCTACAGAGTACGCTGTGAGAGGTCCGATACCGAGCGCAGTTATTTGTAGAGCCGACATCGATACTCCTGCAATTATTCTACAAGAACAAGAAAAGAAAATTTTAAATTGGTAAGGGATTCTTTTATAATTTAATTAAAAAACTATAAAAAGAGTACATATAAGTATTATTTCTACTTTTTAAAGTATTAATATTATTAGGAAATAAAATGAAGAAAAATACTAATTTAGAAAACGTAAAAAAATTAAACGAGCGCTTGGACGGTTTCCAACAGGCGCAAGTTTAAATCCCCATACCTTTAAATAATATATTTTCTAAATAAGTAGTAAATAGTACAAAGTCTGGTCAGTATTCTTATGAATCGAAACTTTTCGTTACGTTTCTTCATGGGAATGACAATTAAGTGTTTTAAAACTCTTTATTTCTTTAAGTTTATAGCATTTATTAACAAATGATTTGGAATAATGATAATTCCATTTCATATGGACTTTTTGCATTCGATAAAAATGAAACTAATGATAATAATAAATTTATAAGAGACCGTTCGTGGCCCAGTGCTACCATGTATGTTCGATTTTTGAATTCCACGCAATACGCTCAAAAAATTCTATATTAATATGTTATTTGTAAACAGACAACAACCAAGTTGGACAGTTTTCAAGCTATTTTTAAATTTTATACGTTTTTATTTTTCTTTTCGTTAAGTAAAAAAAATCGTCAAAAATATAAATCGTCAAAATATAAACGGTTTAGAACTTATGGCTTAGTAGGCAGAACGCTTGGACGGTATAATATAGTGCGGAATTAAATCCCGTTGGACTTAAATTTTAAGTTTAAGTAATCTATTAAACTTTTTCCGATCTTCCTAAGTGAGGATTGACATGTTAAAAATATTAAAAATAGATAATTACCTATTTACAGTCAACGCAGAAACGAGGCACGTCCCACCAATGAGAGCGTACATAGCTATTAATAGGTTTTTCTTGCTGAATGGACTTAAGCTTATTAGCATCACCAAGGTTCCATATATGAGAGAGGCAACGATGGTGATCTGGAACGTTCCATGGGAAATGCTGTCTACACACGTTGTTGATTCAGTCTGAGAAAACAATATTGTATGTATGAAAATTCAAATTTTATTAACCAGTTATTGATAAAGTAACACTAGCTATATGTTTGGATGTGGTATTTAAATTTGAAAAGGAAATCACTTAGAAAAAAAATATTTCTTTATATAATGTAAGTATTTTTAAAATAATATAAGTAATAGGTGTATCAAATAAAAAAGTTAATATATATATATATATATATATATATATATATATATATATATATATATATATATATATATATATATATATATATATATATATATATATATATATATATATATATATATATATATATATATATATATATATATATATATATATATATATAACCTATATACCTATATATTATTTGATATGGTAAGTGTATAGTAAGAGACGTCGCAGCACAAAGGCAGAGTGTACGAATGTAAACGCTTACATTCGGGGTTACGTTGACGCTAACAACGGGTTGTGGGTTCATTCCATCCATAATAAAAATATTAATTCATTCGAATTAATATTTTTATTTTCACGCTCTGGCAACGAGTCAAAGCTCGATCAGCAAGCTAAGTCTCCAATTCGGCGGAAAGTGGGTAAAATAAGTGAAATGTTAGCAGAGTGTCTTAACACTAGGCTTCCGAGTCTACTTTGTAATGATTATTAATATTATATTAATTCATGTTTACCTGATTTTCAGGCTGATTCATCAGTTCACAAATTGTTACCGGCTCATCCGGCGACATCATCACTTTGTTAATGGTATCGGGGGCGAATAGGAACAAACCATTTAACCTGAAAGTATTATTCTAATTATTTTTTGCTGTTTCTATATAAAAAGTATTTTATTACTTTCTATGCTTTCCGTTCGTTCTATGCTTTCGAACGAATACGTTATTTTGAAAGAGCGAAGCGAAATCTATCTTAATGGAGAGTATATTTTTTTATAAAAAAATATTTACTCTATTGTTATTCAAGTCTATTTCTTTTCTCTGATAGGTAACACAAGGCAAAACGCTGCGTTGAATTTCGTCGTTTAACACTCAAATATGTCTTAATACTATATTCACCAGTTACCTCTGCCTACCCTGAAATCATGTGTATCACACAACAGCATGAAGCCTAAAAAAAATAAACTCTTGTGATTGGCAAATTACAAATGGCAATTAATAAACGTAGTGATTTTAACATTGTTTATTATCGATTTATGATTACTTAATAACATAAATAGCCCTAATTGAATATGTATATACGCGGTACACATGGTCTATAAAATAAGTTATTGTACCAATTACATTGTTGTCTTTCAAAGTATTTATTGTAAAATATTTTATTGCATATCTCAAACGAAATAATCGATTTTGAATAAATATATGTACATCAAAATCAAAAATTTGTAATTGTTTAAAAAATTGTGGTCTCGCCTTGTATTTAATATTTAATTTAATTTATGTTATGTAACAGTATACAACGTAATACAACAACAAACTTTTTATTTTATTTACTACTCTACTACGCAGTTTCATGCAGGGTATGCAGAGAGAACTTGGAAACCTACAAAGAGAACTTGGAAAACTCCTTTCCAATTCTGTTCCCCACTTTCCGCCGAATTTGAGGCATTGCGTGTTGAGTGGCGGAACTCAACGCAGCGTTTTGCCTTGTATCCGAGCGAAGAAATGAAAACGTTAAATATTTCATATCCTCGAGTGGGGATCGAACCCACAACATGTCGGTTACAGTCACACGCTTGTGCCGCTGCGCCACGACAGGCCTCCATTTATTTTATTTAAAATATGCTTATTTCTTATATGTTTATTTGACATAAAATGTCGTTTTCATTTTATTTGAGTCATTGGGTTGAAATGCTTTTATTTGTAGATAAAAGCACATTAAGCCAACCCAATTGAAGTAGAAATCGAACCCCCTGGCCTCTACCTTTGCGTACAGTTTCACATCAGAACTATGCTGCAATGGCATATAAAACATGAATAATGAATATATTATGTATATGATGTAATCGGCGCGGGTATTGGCTATGACTTTACATATCGACATTACTAAAAATGGGATATTTATATTTACTTTGCATTTTTAAATTTTATGATAAAATTAAAGCAAACTAATATGAACGAGTTTTTGTATATAATTGAGTTTACTGCACTTAACATCTCCCTACACATATCGCTCATTTTGGGTAGCAAATGAATAAATGGTTTTTTTAAAAAAAATACTCAAATTCATTACAATTAACGATAAAACACTTTATTATATATGGTTACATTTCCTGCAATATACCAAAAATTTGAAAAAAAGAAGTATTATTCTACGATATATGTATTTGTGTATATATACATAATGCAATTTTGCAGTTAAAAGTACTAACCTAACCTAACCATTGGGCAAAAGTACTTTTAACTGTATTTTAGTCAAAAGAATTGTTTTCAAAAGTACTTTTGACTGATTTTTCTACCCAATAGTATTTTTGAGTGATTGACTGATTAAGAGTTATGACTGCAACATATATATTAACAGAGGAATGTTTCATTACATACTTACAAAGAAAACAAGCCAAACATCAAAAATCCTATCAACGCAAGCCACTTCAAGTGAGGAGGTCTAAGAAGAGCAAAGGACGGTCCTCTTTTAAGTTTGCCACCTAATGTACAATTTACATCTTCAATAGATTTCTCGCCCTCTTCTTGACAATTTTTTAATGCTGTGACCTGGAATATATCCAAAATATATATAATATATCGTTATATATACGTTACATAATTTCTTATTTATTGATGTATTGAATAAAACATTCATAAAACAAGCACTACAAGTCAAAAAGCTATGAACATATTTTCTTAATAAAAAACATTTATTGTTAGTAAACATTTTATTTAATTATTTACTTTTATGTGTCTCGCATAGTAGGGTAGACAGAGGAAACGTAAAAAGCATAGTATTCAGATACTCCGTTGCCAGTAACACATTTCCGTCTCCCACCTTCCGCGAAATTTGGAGCATTGCGAGTTAAGTGGCAGAACTTAACACCGCGCTTTGCCTCCTTACCAGAGCGAGAAAATTAAAAATATATCATATTTAATTTTATCTTGCGCCACGACAGGTCTCTATGATGATTTAATAATTGCTCCTTTTGTTTAAATATTAAAGCTGTACTCACTCCATACTCTTCTTTGGGGCGTCCGGTATTCACGGAGTATATGTGACTTAAAACTTCTAAAGCCTTATGGTGTTTATTCTGTGTCATCAGGAACTTTGGGCTCTCCTTGGCCTGCGTCAACCACAATGCGGCAAGTATCAGAGGTGCTGCGTATACAACTGTTAGAACTCTCCAAGGATGAACTGCCATGACAGTATTCCAGTCATACGACAACACTCCCCAAGCGAAAACTAAATTATAAGAAATGATATTCATGTTATTGATAGTACATGTGTATTATCAATAACATGAATATCAGTAGCAGCAAATTAATGTAAGTTATATTGAGTTATTTTGGTTTTTATGTTTCTTTTGGTATTTAGCGCGTAAAGTAGTGAACCCGCTGTTTATTCACACAATTTGGCCAAAATAAAACCTAAAACATCTTTGCCTGTATCATCCACTCAACACACAATGTCTCAAATTCGGTGGATAGTGGGAATGGAACGTAGTGACTTAACACTAAGTTCTCTAACTGCCTCTCATAACTTGGCATGTAGCGTGAAGCTGAGTAATAATAATGCTGCTGCAGCAGATAAATGATGTAAGGTCGTATTACTAGAAAACATTACTCACTTGGGCAAAGGGAAGACAGAAGCATAAGGAGACCATTACATATTAAAAGAGCCAGATCTCTACGTTTGTGTGGCATTAGCTCCCCAGCGTACGCGAAGCCAAGAGAAGATGGACAGGATAAGCTGAAAGTTAATTTACCTTACTTAAGACTAGAATTGTATCTACTATTTGATATTTAACTATGTTTTAACAAATTATCATTATAATACTACAGATCTTACAAAAATCTTTATAATAAAACATTTTTGTTACATTCATATTTATTCCCGAAAACTTGACTCAAAGGAGAAGCTAGTGTTAATTACCATACTTCACTTTTATATTTAATCTGCCTCTCTTAATTTTAGAGACATTCTTCGTTTCCTCTGCCTAATTATCATTTCGTTGCAAAATTTTTTTTTTAAATGCCGGGTGTGGTAACAATCCGGTCGAGTCTGCCCATGCGTGTTGCCATTGACAACGTGACTCTCCCACACGTCCTTTAGTCGCCTCTTACGACACCATCAGTACCACGGTGATCCTATTCTAAGCCGGAATCATACGGCTAAATGCTGCGATTGTCTAGCAGAGCAAAAATAATAAATGTAAAATACAACAATTTCCTCTAGTTAAAAACGTACTTAAAACATCAAACAACGTTTACAATTGGACGTTGTCCCACTGCATCTCGACAGGCCTAATTGAATAATATAATTTGTATACTTTTCATTTATCAATCCTTTGAAATTATATTTGAACCGACAATAATCTCGTAGATATTATTATAAAAGTGATATATTACTTACAAAAGTGATCCTGCAAACTTGCACAAAGCAAAACTAAGGAGATTGGGCGTGAAAGCAGCAACTAAGCCAATAACTCCAGAAATGGCGGTGGAGAAGAGTAATACTGGCTTCCTACCGAGGGCGTCTGCTGCCCGACCCCAGAACGGTGCAGTTATTATGACCCCTGAAAATAAATATCAATACGAGATTAGTATAATATATGGATTTAATTATAAATACGTATAAATATGTTTACTACTATTTATAATAGTAAAACATACTTATCATCTGAGGCTTGTCGTGGCGTAGGGGCGTGACATTTTTAATGAAATATTTAATGTTTTATTTCTATACCCTGGTAATACGCGTTGAGTTAGGGCACTCAACACGCACTACCTCAATTTCTGTGGAAAGTGGCTATGGGAACGGAGTGTCTTAACACTAAATCTCCAAGTTTCCTCTGTCCAACTTGCCATGTGTGGGACACAGTGTGGAAATGATAAAAAATAAAAAAATACTACTATTTATCTATATTGTTACTGCTAAAAATAAATTCAAATCCTTATTATAATTTATTATCAAATATTTTAACGCCGCATTTTGTTTCCATAGAGCTGATAAATAAAAATATTTTTTCCCACGAACGTTTATAAAGTCGTTCTTCCACTGGGAGATAACAAAACTTATTACCTATATTAGGTATAGACGTTATCACACCCCTTAAGTTGTCAGACAGATCGAGGTCACAAGCGGCAACTGGCAGAATGAAGGAACATCCAATCATCTCTAGTATCGAAGCTAATAGAGTGGTCACCATTAGGGCGCAGTGAAACACTTGATATTTGCCAGCTCCTGTAATAATAATATAGCAAAACTTGAAAATAGAGAAATGCTTTTTTATTTACATAGGAATGTTTTTATAAATAATGCTGATTAGGCAATAATTACTTATTATATTTATTTACGTACTAATTCAGTTATTTATGTATGTATCTTAATGATGTTTATTTTAAGGTATCTATCAAAGTGTCTTTAATTATTGTAAATATAACAGAGTAAAATAAAATATATTTAAATATTTCTTTGCAATAAAATATTTTTTCAAAATACACTCAAAGTTACTTTTTAAATTTTTTAGCCACTATTGTATACTAATTACATATGAAATAAAAATAAATACCGCTTATATCTAACGCTCTTTCTAAATCCACCTCCATGTTCTTGGTTTTGCTGACTTTACCGAATTGTAGTTCATTCATTTCGGTTTTCATTATACTGAAAATAATAATAAAACTCTCTTTAAAAAAAATATATAAAAAACTGTTGTAAAAACGTAATTTTAAATTTATTAAATAAAAAAGGAACAGATAAAACAAGTCCGCTTTAGATGAATCCTGTTACGTTTATGTACCTAATAAATAATAATTATCTATAAACATATTTTACGATACAATAATTAAAGTGGATGTAATAATAAAGTGTATCTTGGAAAGGTTGAGGGCATTCTGCGAACAATGTTATAATAGACAATCAACCAAAGAAATATTAGTTTGTAATTTACATATGAACTTAATAATATTTATAACGTTTTAAAGTTATAAATGTTTGGGGAAAACCGTGAAGCTCAAAATATAACTTAATTACGTATACTCACTTAACTAAGTAAGATCAAGTGAGATCGAACCCACTAACTGTCGCGTTTACAGTCGTATGTTTGTGCGTTTGCGCCACGACAGGCTCCTAAATATGTAATAGATTTGTGAATTAGGCAAAATCAGACTGAGTGACAGAGTATTTTACCAGACCGTGACCGACACAACAGTGTGAATCCGGCCTAAGTTCTATCACTCCACACGTAACATTTCACACTAGGTAAATGGAAGGAAAGTTTTAACTTATTGAACTTTCATCGTATTGTACGTACACGTGGAACATAAGTTCAGAAGCAAGAAAACAAATAACAATTTTTAATTAAGTACAATTTAACTATGATGATTTTATATAAAAAAATGCATAATTATGGATGATTGTATGAATACAGCTTACTTGATAATACATTTACCAACATTTTCCGTATTACAAGTAAAATACTCGTTTTTCTTAATTTAAACCTTAGAAAAGTTTTCTTTGATAGATACTTGAGATTTTCTTTAAATAAAATATTAATTTTGAATTTACTACATGTATGAAGATTCTAACTTTTAAGTTAGAGTGTGAGTGTAGTATATCGGTAGGTATTTAAAAGAAAAACTTGACTCTATACCTATAACCTGATAGCCTACTATTGTCCTAGTTTTACTTATCTAAAGGGGTCATGGGCGTCAAATCTCTAAGCAGAGATCTCGGCTCTCTATGGGGCAAAGAGAAATATTCTCTAGCTATGTGGATATATTTATATATCCACATAGCTAGAGAATATTTATATATTCTATAAATAAAAAACATGGGATTTTACATATTGTTTGTCATATAAAATTACAAATAATATATAAAATAATTATCATTAAAAGGTCTGTAGGTATCCACCGGTTAAGAATAAAGTTTTAGTTAATGTGGCAAATAATGCTATCTCACAGAATCTGGTTCTATAAATATCGGTTTACCATCAAATTCCCTTACAACTAATCTGGTAGATAATAATCATCCATGTAATGGTGACGTCAACAACGTAAAAATATATTGCTTATCTGGCAGATAACGCTACCCGATACTATTTATTATCAAGGAGTTCCAAATTCTCTGCCATTCATTAATTTACTATTAATAATAACTATTAAAGTGAAATTTATTTAATTTTTTTGTGTTCTTTATTAGTTTCAAAGTTTACTCCACATATAGCAGGTCAGGCAAAGAAAAATAATAGCGCTAGTCACTTTATTGCTCAGGCAACGCTGCTCAATTTTCGAAATCGGTAATAGGCATAGGTATATTTTCCAGAGGAGGCCCTCCCCCTGGTTTTTTGAAGCAATGAACGATAAAGTGAATGTGTTAATGCTGAATTAAGGAGTATTAACGCATAAAAGTAAATCACAAACAGGCAATAGAATTTATAATATTTATCTATTAAGTAAACTTAATATGTAAGAACTTAATATGCAAATTTTATAAATTAAGTAAACTTAATATGTAAAAACACGGCAATAAAACATGATAGTTTCTTTTAATTACACTAGAAATAGTGTGCATTATTCCAACGTGTGTCTATTATGGAATATTCACTAAAATACCTGCAATCTGTCACCAAAGGCTACACTCCTAAAGTATCTCCTTAAAGTTTAGAACGTGGTGTTTGCGCTGATAAGTAAAACTCACTATCGCTATTCAGATAGCACCAACTTTCCGAAGTTCATTTTATACAGGTTGGACAACACTGATATCGGTATGCAGGATCATTCTACGTGAGCAGCTGCCTCGTCCTCTCTCAAGTCAATACAAGGGAATGAGTGTCTGCGTCCAGGATAATCTGTTGCGACTCTTTGTAACTTATAGACCGCTTTACCTCCTGCTAAATCTTAAAAAAGTGGAGCAACTTGTAAAGCTATTACATCACATCATCACATCTACACCGACGTCATTTAAGCACATAAGGCCTTGGCTGACGACATGGCTTTGTTAACAGTGTTCCTGGAGCTTTGGCACGCAGCAGTTATGTTACAAAGTGACTTTAATATTCTCCCAAAATAGATTGCTAAGTGGAAACGGTCCCTTAATGTTGTGAAGATATAGGTAGTATTCATTGTTCCGTATCCTCTATTATTCCAAGGTGTTTTCATCCCTTGGTTGCCTTGCCTTGGGGTTACCGTGCACAGAACATTCACGATGGAGTTCCACGTTAAAAGTATAATGGACACCACAAAACCTCTATAGCACTTCTGCATCCTACGGTCAAATGTGTACTGCCACTGCGCACTAAGAACGAGATCTATAAAACCTACTTTAGATCCCGGCTTCCAAATGCAGTACCCGCACGGCTCTTACAAGCAATTCGAACAGATGGCAACGTGCAAACTGGATAAAAGCACTATGTCGACTCACCGACGCTACGTTCGAAACGGAACAATTCGTCGGTACTTCGGCATCAAAACCCTAGATGATTTTTTCTGTATACTACAAAGTGGATAAGTACACGGAGCTTACTACAAAGTGGATACATTCGCCGTCGACACGTCCGCACAATCGCTCGCTCACTGGACCAAATAAAACTGATCTGAGTTAAATTTCTGCTAATTTTAAATTGAGTAGAAAAACACCTTACCTTGTAGCACTTATATCTGAACACTTCACTAAATATTGATGCAAATAATTGATTTTCTTTTTACCACGATACATTATATATATATTTTTTATTATTTCAGAAGCGATAAGCTAACTTAAGAATGATTCCACGAACAGCCTTTTTTTGGAAGATACTCTAAATGAAGTTAATTTGTAAATATCATCTTAAATATGAGTTTACTATAACCGTACACTTAATCTGTTTACACGCTAATTGAAAGTTACTGCGTATTTTTGTACTTAAAGAAAAACAAAGTGATTAGGTAGATAGGCCAATAAACTTTTTTTTTATTTTTGTATAGGCAAAACAAATATGGTAGGAACCAATATTTATTTTGTCTCATGTTACAGTTTATATGCGTCTCATCGTAAAGATCCTCCTTATAGAAAGATGAATGCTGTGGAGATTCAATAAAGAGATACATGGAATGCTAGGTAACAGCGTGGACGTCACGGTAAGAATGGTGAAGACAGTACTCGGGTGCTTTTGACAAGAGTGATTAATATTTTTACTATGTTTTAAAGTGTTATTCCACACTTAGGACAGAAAATACTAAACTTAAATTTAAACTAACTAACTAACTCTAAATTTAAATTTTTATACGCTTTTTAAATTTAAGTTTAGGAGTGATTAAGTTATGAAAGCATGGTAAAGAATATTTATGAAGGAAGTGATTAGTAAGAGAAGTTGAGAGAGACCTTGGTTGACCTTAGAAAACACAGTATCTATGATCCTAGAGGAAGGTCACGTAAAAGCATGAGAAGCCCCAGAAGAATTTGATGAACAGTGGTCGAGGTGAAAGAGATATGCCGAGATTGTTGTAGTTGGGGCTAAGTTTTCTCTGGTTATCCCTTTAATAATACAACGTGAAACTAAAAATAAGTAAGTCTCCGGCGAATAACGTCAAATAACGAGAAGATATACAGTTAAATTAAAATATAAAAGAAAATTAAAATATTCTTTATTCAACCAACTATACGATTTTGAAATAGCTACAAACTATATGATTTTGAAACAGTCAGTAAAACCTTATAATAACAATAATAGTGGACTTGAACATTTAAACACAAAATTATTTTATTTTCACTTAAAAAGAAGAAGATGAACAAGATATAGTAAACATTACTTACCATAGAAAAAAACAACACTCTATTATTAAATATTACTTCTTTAATTAATTTCACATACTAGCTGCTGTAAAATGAAAACAAACGAACAAAGTATACAGTAAATGTTCAATTTGTGATATATAACAACCACTCTCTAGATGGCTCTAACTTTGTCTGTACGTTGGTTGCCGCTGGGTTCATTATCACCTCTGTTATTATTATAGTAAACTAATAAAAGTTCCGATCCAATATCAGGAAAGCAAATTTTTGTTGATATCATTTAGGTTAGATGTTAAATAAATAATAATCGTTGCGTAACAACGTAAAGGAAAAGTGAAATTAAATTAATAGTAAATAGATAAAATGGTTTAATTTTTTTACTTATTTAAAAAAAATGGAATAATTTTTAATTTTTAATAACCAATGTAAAGACTTAAAAGTTACATATTTATAAAAACAAGAAGATAATTAACATTAGTAAATAAAATAATATATTTCAAGCGGGCGAAGCCGCGAACGGGTCGCTAGTTACAAATTTTAATTAGTAATAGATTTTTCTCTATGATTCTAGATCTATTTCTAGACCTTTTCCTTTGTCTGCATTTATTATTGATATCTTTACATCTCATTATTGTGGGTCCACTGCATCTACCCTATAGCTTCTTTAGCTATAGGGTAATGCAGTGGACCCACAGTTATTTGACAAATTTTATTCTTTTTTTTTCAGCTTCACGCTGTATCCCGCACGAGGCAGGGTAGGCAGAGGGAACCCGGGAACCTAGTGTTAAGACACTACGTTCCACTTCCGTTCCCCACTTTCCGCCGAATTTGAGGCATTGCGTGTTGTGTGGCGGAACTCAACACCGCGCTTTGCCTTATTACTTAGACATTA
Source organism: Eueides isabella (assembly GCA_019049475.1). Taxonomy (NCBI): domain Eukaryota; kingdom Metazoa; phylum Arthropoda; class Insecta; order Lepidoptera; family Nymphalidae; genus Eueides; species Eueides isabella. Next base: position 14,100,327 of record CM032387.1, read on the forward strand.
TAACGTATACGTGACAAATAAGCATTATTGTTCCGATCTGTCGATGACGTACAATTAGACTAGATTAGATTTTTATTGTGATCTCACTTTTTATTGTGAACTTTAGATGTGTTTTTAACTAATATCTATAGTATCTATCCAAATACCTATAGACGGACGAGACAGTCCTCTTTACAGATTTCTTTTTCCTATAAGGAACCCCATAAATCCAGTCAAAGTTAAATAATAAGGAAATCAAAAAATTAAATATTTTATCAAATGTTTGTTTTAGCACGACTTTTATAGTAAACAAGTATCGACACTTAATTTGTTGATGAACTTTACATGCAATTATATATAATATTAATTACTATTATCAATACAACGAACTGTACAGTGCTGAGAATTGTATGGAAAAGTTATCTGTTTACAAGAAAAAGTACTTAGTGGTATGGAAAGTAGAATCATAATAGTTTTGTTATCATAAAAAGATTTATTCTTTGTTCGTTGTCTCACTTGTTTTGAGTGATTAAGAGACAGAGATAATGTTTATGAGTTACACGTACAAATGTTTATGTTCGTACACAGTGTTCGCTCAAAATTCCATTAACTCTATAAGTAAAATTCTATAACAGTTCATTTTTTCTCCATCTTTTAGTTGGAAAGCTGAATTCGAAGTATTGTGTGTTGAGTAGCGGAACTCAACGTCGCGCTTTGCCTTCGTACTAGAGCGAAGAAATGAATATATAAAATTATTGGTTAGTTAGTTCGGGTAAGAATCGAATCCACAACCCGCCGTGTTTATATGCATGTGCCCCTGCGCTACGATAGGCCTCTATTTATGTATATTTTAATGTATATATTTGCGCATATTTTTTATATAGTACAGTACAGTCTCATTCACAGTCCCTTTTTCACCTGGTCCATTTTAAAACTGTGCAAAGATGTCGTCCGGATGATCTTTGTGGTTCTTATCTTTTCTTTTTTCTTCTTTACACACTCTGTCGAAGTGTTCCAAACATCTAACTACGTTCTTCTTCATTTTCACTGTACCATTCTCCCTGATACCCACCGTTCTATAGATATTTTCATTCCATCAGTAAAAGTTATCTTTACAGCATTCCGTATTCTTTCATTCTTCTTTTCTAATAATCATTTTTAACTACTTACGAGTACATGCATTAAATATCACGCTATATCCCGCACATGGTCAGAGTAGGCAGAAAGAACTTAAAAATGTAGTGTTAGGACACTCCATAAGTCATACTCTTTAATAGCAGGCTAGGGGACAGGCTGGGCAATTAGATACTTCACACTAAGATTTCCGATTGCATTTTGAACACAATGTCCAAACATTGAGTTTAGACATCGTGTTCAAAAGTCAATGCTGCACTTATTTCACTTGACTTTCAAAGATATCTTAAACATATTTTCTATTTTTTTAATTGAAAATAAGCAGGTATATATATTCCTTAGATTGCATTTAATATATATATATATATATATATATATATATATATATATATATATATATATATATATATATATATATATATATATATATATATATATATATATATATATATATATATATATATATATATATATATATATATATATATATATATATATATATATATATATATATATATATATATATATATATATATATATATTCCTTTTCCATTGCCTTAATATATATTCCTTAGCATATTTCACGACCAATAAGCAAATATTCATCTTAAAAGACGGAATAATACGCCTCTACACATATATTATATAAATAAAACAAAATACAATAAATAAAATAAGCATAAATTCAATACAGAATCGTAATAAACAACAAACAAGCGAGATTATATCCGCTATCGCGACCCCCCAATGATTTTATTCATGTGCAAACAAAAGGCGCTAACCATGATAACAAACATCTCTTATCTATTACCTGTGCGCTCGCATAATATTTGTTTACGTTTAGGTCATACATTCTTGAAATTCTGAATTTATTATAGAAACGTATGATACTAAATATTATATATTTTTTTTTAAATCTTATTCCACATTTAAGAAAGAAAAATGCTAAATTTAAAAACGTATAAATATTTGAACGAAGCAGGATTTGAAGCCGCGCCTCTTGGTAACCGTCTCTCTGACCAACTAAGCCATTCGTTCTTACCAAGCTACGTCGAATTTCTTATACGCTTATAGTTTAGAACGAAAAGCTAAGTTGAGAATGGATTTTTTTAGCTGCGCTGGGTAAAAGCTCACTGTCAATCCACACTTAGAACATTATTAATGTTCATACATACAATTTTCTTCTCCAATCCACTTTAATAGTTATGAAAATTGTTGTTAATATAATAGCGTGTTAAATTGCAAAATACAATGCCATTTAGTTTAGTTAAATAAATGTTTCAAATTAAAAATATAAAATGAATTAGAATTATTGCAGTTAATACAGCAAAATCTTAAATATATATCAGTTTCTAGAATGTATGAACGTATGCGTAAATAACGTGGCACGTAACAGCAGGTATTTTGCGTCATAGGTAAACTTTATAAGTTTACGTTAAACGTCTCATGGAAAGACCCAAAAATACTAAACAAAGGTGTAAATAATTTATATTATATTATATGGGATCCATTCTCATTCCATTCTCATTGCTTTAAACGGACATTGATTAAATTGATTTTGATTAACGTTCCAAATTCATGTATAGTTAATTTTTGTTATAATAAAAAAATATTGGCATAAATATTGAGTTTCTTTCGCCGGTTCTTCTCAGGTCTGAGGCAGTAACTTTAGTTAACTGGTGGTAAATTGTTGACGAAGCTTGTAACTTCTTATTTTGAATAAAAATATTTGAATATAAATGTTTGAATTTGAGCTTAGCGTAGAGGCCTAGAATTCCTCCTTCCATTAAGTCTCAACTTTTCATCTATATTTGAGACTGTGTGGAAAATTGTTTGTGAAGTCGCCATTTTATTGTTTTTGTTGAGGTTCCCGAACTTTTACTAGATTAGGAAAATAAATTCCTAGCATCGAATGATCTTTGTTCCTGTCAGATTCAGTCCCACCGAATGATCTTTGTTCCTGTTCCTGTTCCTGATTTAGTCCCGCTTAAATGTTTCAATTCTATTTCTTTCGTTAACATCCTGTTCACTTGAAAATAATAATAAGCTAGAAGACCTTTCTAAAATTATATACATTTTTCTACCGGTTGCTCATTTTCTCTGAGCACTAATTAACAGAGACTATTGATATAAAAATTGTATTTTTTTAAAAACTTTACACTGTATCACGCATCTCAGAATCGCTTTCTAAATAGACTTGAGTAGCGTTGCGTTTAAAATCATACGCCACTACTGTGCCACGACGCAATGTCAATTAATAAACATTCATAATAATTTTCAATTAAATGTTTGTTCAGGAAATCAGATACAATTATATATCATCTCAATAACTTAAGGAAGTTGTATATACAAAGTGACAAGGGGAAACCATGCGGTTATTTTTAGTTAGATGTAATGTAAATATTAAATATACACACGTAGTCCTTAGAGGTGATTTTACATATGAGCATACTCTTACATGTATAGTGATTTCTAATATATTATGTTTATTTTCTTAATATGCTTGTCTTTTTATGTCGATTTAAGTTATTGGCGCTTAGGGAACTGTCAATGGTAGGGGCATGCGACTGTAAAGGTAATAGGTTGTGGCTTCGATCCCCACATTGAAAACATCAAATAATATTTAATATTTTCATTTTTGGTTCTGTTAACAAGGCAATGCGCGGCGTTGAGTTTTATCAATTAAATTCAATTTCATTCAATAATCAATTAACCAGGGTAAAGCCAAATAAAGTTACAATATATTAGAATGATTAGCGACTCACTCGGAGCTTTATCTGCTTCTACTCAATTTGCTTACTAATCTCAATTACTTTTGTGTTCTAATAACATTATCGTCGTTTCTAAAATTAGCGCCTACAAACGCACAGACAAACAAAAGAAACATTTAAATCAATATTTTGGGTCCTATTAAATTAATAAACGTCCCCTATAAGATTTTTTGTAATATATATTCCATATACAGACAGTGATCGGTTACAAATAAAAAAAAGCTAAGTATAGATTATTTACTTAAGCGTAACTTCATGGTACTGAATTAAAGTATTGAGGGGATTTTTTAAAAGCAGTACACGAAATCAATCAATCCATTGTCTTTTTTTACTCAATAAGCCTGCTTATAGAGATTCTGTTAAAAAAAAAACACGTAAAAAAATTGAATATAGCGTCCATACACATCCGAATATAACGATTAAATGAAGGTACTCGTAGGTAAATCTACCTTTATAGAAGTCATAAAAAAATTATCAAATTTTATATTATCTTCAGACGAATAAAAAAAATTAACGAATGTTTTCAGGTCGTTAAATGAAATACTAGTTATTTACCTTCAGTTATTTGAAAGAACTATAGAAATAGTCGTATTTATCGTCTTGTTGTTCTTCATAAATTATACTAAATTGTGTAGTTTCTGTTTGATTGGTTTATATATCTATTATTGTCGTTTAGTTTATATATAAAATCTTTTAGTTTATACATTAGGCTTCCAAATACTTGTTGGAAATTTTCCAACAAATATTTTGAAAGCCTCTGTAATTGTATATTGAATTTTTCAAAAACAAGAATTTTCAGCACTTTTCTTCTTATAACTGGAGAAGAATTCGTTCCCTCCAATTTTGGAACAAACATACAGACCACAATCATTAATTTTATATAGACATACAAATATAGATTATATCTATTATCTCTAACAGTAGCATATTTAAAAAGTTGTATAGAATAATTAGTTAAAAATAGAACTTGCGAGATAGTGTTATACACTGAAAGTATATAAGATTGTATTTTCTAAAGATAGCATATTAATAACAATTCTACCACAAAGGAACATACTGATGCAATATTGCTAAATGAAAAATTAATAAGTTTTATCAATTTGGATTTTATTTACTTTAAGGTAAGATATACAAATCTTTTTATAAATAAATATATTATAAAAAAAATATTATGTCGAAATTTATTCATTATTATTATTATTTAAGTATGTGATATTAGTATTTAAGTATTTAAAATATAGTTACTTATACATTTATCTTTATATTAAGGAGTAAAAATGCAACTGAAACCTGGATTAAAGTCAAAGAGAGCGGATGTAGAGAAGACAAAGCCAAAATATGCCTCGACTGTAGAAGATGCGCTGGATGCTACAGGTTAGTAAAAGCATAAAATAAATATAAAAAATGTGTAGGATATATTTAACTAAAGTTACTTTCCGCCAAAATTTGTGTTAAAAATACGTTCAGCATAAAGCTGGACTATGACGCCATCTAGCCTTCTAATTGACTGATTTCTCCATTCTCTCTAATTTTCTCCATTTTTCGCTCAACTTATGATATATTGCTTAATAAGTGGTGGAATTGAACACCGCACCTTGTTTTCTTACTAAAGCGATGTGTTCCTAAAATTTGAAAAGTTGGAAACTGAATATCTTAACACTAGGTTAGCAGTGGAACATAAAATATATCATCGATCATAGAGATGTATCAAAGACTTTTGTATGAAATAAAGTTTAACAAAAATATAAAATTATATGTAACAAAATATTCCAGGCTTTGGTAAATACAATTTCGCGTTACTCCTAACGTGTAGCTGGACGCTACAAGCTATGGGCATGGATTTATTTGGTACCAGCTTCGTCGTTGCAGCGGCGGTATGTGATTTGGAATTGTCCATGCAACAACGAGCTTTGCTAACTGCTACGCCACTTATCGGTATGTATGAACGATATTTTTTTTTTTTCATCTTCACGCTGTATCACGCACGGACAGAGGGAACTTGAGAAACAAGTGTTAAGACACTCTGTACTGTCGCTATGCCCAGTCACTAGAGCAAACAAAGTGAAAATAAAGACTTTAATTTTCAATTTTCGCGAGTAGGATCGAACCCACAACCAGTCATGTTATGCCTCTGCACCACGATAACTCTCAAGTTTTTTGGCATCAAGTTATTAAATTCATATTCTTTGATGTAAATATAGCATAGAAATATAATATTTACATTTTACGTACATGACCTATATAATATGTATACATTTGAAATATACACTATTTCACACGTTCAAATAATTTATGTACAAGTAAATATCAATGTAGTAATTATTACTGCGAAGTTTAGCCAAGATATTTTTCACATAAATTCCCACACAACGTTTTTTTTTTTTATTTTGTAACAAAGTGTGATATGTTAAAATTTGGTAGTAATATCTTAAATTATCCTATTTTTTTAGCTTCACGCTGTATCCTTAAACCTGTTTCCGTCCCCACTTTACACCGTATTAGAGATATTGCGTGCTTAGTGGCGGAACTCAACGCCGCGCTTTTAATATTTAATTTCAATTTATAAAATATAACTATTCCTCGAGTAGGAATAGAACCCACAACATGTCGCGTTTAGTCACACGTTTCTACCCCTGCGCCACGATAGGCCTATTTATTAATTTACGTATAAAATGTTGCTTGAGAATGTTCTAAAATATTGGTCAACCTTCAATGATAAACGGTCGTTGAACTATTGTTCCCCTTGGCAGTGGCGGTAGGAGCCTTATCAGGTTCAAAATGTTAAATGTTACTTCCTCAACGTAATGCGTTTATTACTAAGTGATATGTGAACTTAAGGAAGCTTTGAAGCTTTAGCTTTCTTGCTTTTTCTTTTTTCTTTCTTTTTCCTTTTTTATCTTTTAAATATCGTGCTCTGCGTGGATATTAATGTTTTAAGGTTTTTTTATTTTTATTGTTAATTTATTTGTCGTAATTAATTTTAGAATCGGCCAGAATAGTGTTATATATTTTATATTAAATTATATTTAGCACACAGGATTTTTTTTTTGGGGAACGGAAGTGGAACGGAGTGTCATAACACTAGGTTTCACTTCCGTTCCCTCTGCCTACCCTGCCTAGTGCGGGATACAGCGTGAAGCACCCAGGATGTTACTAAAAATTGTGGTTATCTGCGAACGCGCTTATGTATGTATATATTGTACACATAAATGTACGGTTATTTTTGGTAGCAAAATAAGAATTAAATGGTTTTATCATACGGACAGACGAACAATAAAGTGATCCTATAAGAGTTCCGCTTCTATCCTTTGCAATATTCTAAAAAACTTTACAATTTTTTAACTAATGGTTATAAAATAGCTAATGAATTCTTAAATAATACCTTACAAGAGCGCGTAGCCTTATTAGCTAGAGATCTAGAGCATTATATTAAAATAAGATGGGTACCCAATTCCATTCTTCAATTAAAAAAAAAATGGGTAATGTTAAGTGTTAAGACACTCTGTTTCGCTGAAAATGAGTCATTGCGTGTTGAGTGACGAAACCTAACGCCGTACTTTGTCTTGTTACCATAGCGAAGAAATTATATATTTCATATTTTCCGTGTGGGTCAAACTTACTATCAGTCGCGTTTACATTCACACCCTTTCCTCTACGCCACGATAAGCTTCCCAATTAAAAAAAAATAAAAATATTTAAAGCATATACTGTTATTTGATTTCTCAGGTGTAGTCCTAGGAGCGCAACTATGGGGCTACGTATCAGATACGAAAGGAAGGAGATTGACTCTAGTCTTGTCAATGGCAGTGGGATTCATTTTTGCGGCTTGCAGCAGTTTTGCTCCAAATTGGAAGATTATGGCCCTGTTGAAACTGATATCGTCTGTGTTGTAAGTTATTTAGTAAATTGTTACTGATATATATATATATATATATATATATATATATATATATATATATATATATATATATATATATATATATATATATATATATATATATATATATATATATATATATATATATATATATATATGCACTTATAATGCATAGGTAACGAATACAATAGAAGTGCATTATTTAAGTTTCTTGAACCTTCACGCTGTATTCGGTACACAGCAGGGTAGGCAGAAGGAACTTTGAAATCTAGTGTTTGACAACCCACTCCCGTTAAGATGATTCCGTGGCCACTTTAAACGTATTTTGGGAGCATGCGTTGTTAAGAGACAGCTCTCAAGACCGCTCTTGGCCCCTTTAAAAAATCTAAGAAAATGTTTATTTTTTATACTTTTTAGCGCATTTGAATATATATAGTTGATACTTCATAAAACATGTTTAACTTTTAATTTATTTTTAATTGGCATTTCCTAATGTTTCTAGAATTTGAGATATTAAATGCTTTCTAGAATTTGAGATATTAAATGCTTTCTAGAATTTGAGATATAAATCATATAAAAAAGGAAATTCGAACCCTCAACCAGTCACGTTTTATCAGACCTTATCCCATTATACTTACACCGGGATTTATTGACACTTTCTAATCTTTGTCTACTACTTGCTTCATATACAGCATAGAGCTTGAAGAGGACAAAAATATTCATTGATAAAAAATTAAAGTTAAGGCCATCTTAATGATATACTTTAGATCCGTAATTAACTTAATCTGCTAATTATTATCATCCAATCATAAGTGCCTATAGACCGGTGACGTCACAAACCACAAAGTAAATGTCACTGTGATAACGTACCAACGTATTCAATTAGCTGCCTGAGAACTTTAAATAATTATTTTAGATTATTAAAACAAATATTTTTGGGAAAATACGCTGCTTGTAAATAAAGTATGTACACTACAGTAAAATATGTCATCTTCTATAAATAAAAATGGTTGACAATCTCGAATATTTAAATATATTTTATTGAAAAGAGGTTTTTTTAAGGCTTTTTTAACCTTTAGGAATTAGTATATTCGGGTAGATATGAGGCCTGTCGTGGCGCAGCGGCACAAGCGTGTGACTGTAACCGACAGGTTCTGGGTTCGATCCCCAGTCGAGGAAATGAAATATTTAATGTTTTCAATTTAAATATTTAACGAATCATTTCTTCGCTCTGGTAATAAGGCAAAGCGCGGCGTTGAGTTCTGCCACTCAAGACGCAATGCCTCAAATTCGGCGGAAAGTGGGGAACGGAAGTGGAACGGAGTGTCTTAACACTAGGTTCCCGGGTTCCCTCTGCCTACCCTGCCACGTGCGGGATACAGCGTGAAGCTAAAAAAAAGAGTAGATATTTTACAAACTTTAAAGTGTTAGTCCAGAGTTATGATAGAAAAATACTAATTTAGGACCGGTATAAATAAATTGAACGTAGCAGGATTTAAATCCGTCCGTCCTAGGATGGTTTCCGGGAGACGCGGGTTCAAATTTTTTGCCGTGTGATTCCGGCTTAGAATAGGATCACCCTGGTACTGATGGTGTCGTAAAAGGCGACTAAATTGCGTGTGGTAGAGTCACGTTGCCAGCAATGGCAACACGCATGGGCAGACTCGACCGGATCATTACCACCCCCGGCATTTAAGACCGGCGTTAAGTAGTGGCTTTGGCCACTGCGTTTCGCATTAGGTAATGCCGGGCCCCGGTGCCCTTCCACCTTGAAGGACGGCAACGCTCCTGTAGCTCCTCTGGAGTTACTCGGGGCCGTGGGCGACGGTGATCACTTACCACCGGGTGTACGCCACCACCAGTACGCTCGTTTGCCGTCTTTTCCATAAAAAAAAAAAAAAAATAAAATAGATCTTCATACATTTTCTAAATAAGTATAGTATAATAGAAATTTCAGCACATAGTATAATAGACAAGACAGAGGCAATATAATGTTTAATACATTCCAGTCCCCACTTTGTATTTTGTATATTTTGGGGCAGACCCCCTCGCTATACACACAATACTATAAACGCTATAAATCATTTATAGTACACACTGTTGTGTACAGTGAGGGGCTAAAAACTCTATGGATTATATATATATGTGTATCTATAGTTTATATCAGCTTATACACAGTATCACAAATATAGTTAGAAAAAATGAAATTTTATAATTAATTCTCTCTTTAAGATTCTCACAGGGTGATTTATATGAAGATTATGCGAAAAAACTTTTAGAGTAAACTGCATTCTCACAATTGATGTATGATTTTTTTAACATATCATTGAAATATTAATTACAAAATCCTATTTCTGTGCAAATATTTGTTTTTAGTACATCCGCCAGCAACTCAGCAGCATATACTTTGTTAGGAGAGAGCTGTTCCGCACGCGCTCGAGGCCGCTCTATGCTCTTATGCAATTGTGCACTAATGTGCTCACAGGCTACAGTTGCTCGTAAGTAATAAATGCTTACTTCCATATATTGCAAATAATCAATTTATTTGATAAAGAACAAATTCTATTAAGGTAGCTATTATAGCCCGAGAGTCAGAGGCTGATTTAAATGCGTTGCTTTTAGCTTAGACATTTTATTAGAGGAAAGATTTCATTTTAAAAATATTTTAATTTATTCATTTTGTGAAAACAAAGCGTTATGCCCGGGTAGAACATCGCCACTTAACATATAATAAGATTTTTTACTTTGAACTGAGGGCGGAGAATGGAGTGTCTTGACGTTCAGTCGTCGATCTCCTCACGTCGTGACGAAAGCGAAATTAACTATGCTGTCGCGCTCTGAATCTGTAACTATATATATGTATAACAGACTTATAATGTTATTTTGAAGATGATGAACATTACAGATCATTTACATTTTTTTCTTGTGTATTACTAAAACTACACTATAATAAAGATTTAGGTTATAAAGGTATTAACAATCATAAAATGATTATTAAATTTTCATATATTTTTACAGTATTCGCATATCCAATATTACCTATGAAATTTGTCTACTGGATCGAGTTCCTCGGTATTAAGTACAGGCCGTGGCGACTTCTAGCCTTCGTCATGTCAATTCCGTGCGCGGCGACAGCTATATTATTACGTTTCTTCCACGAAAGTCCCAAATTCTTGATATCTCAAGGACAACATGAAAAAGCCTTGGAAGTTTTGAAGAAAATTTACGCTTGTAATTCAGGAGATTTAGCTGATAATTTTCCTGTAAGTATATATTACAATTTTTTATATTCTTTTTCATGATCAATTTAAGTTCGTACTGATGATTTTTTTCCGACGCAAAAGTTTATATTATTATTGAACGTATTTTATTAAAATTAAATCTGAAATATAGCAGGAAAGAGAGCAGAAACTTAGTGTTAAAATACAACGTTTTCCACTTTTCTAATTTTTGTGAGATTAAAATTGGAAATAGACTATTCAAATGCTATACGTACACTTCGACCCTGTACCAGGACAGTTCCAGAAATTTTGTACATAAAACTATTTATTATTAGATCACCAAACTGACGGACGAGGCAGATGAAAAAAATACTCAAGAATCTTTCTTGAAAGCAATATGGCAACAGACAGCTGCTCTGCTGAAACCTCCTCTACTTAAAGTCACTCTCAAATTGTTCTATCTTGTCATAATCATTTACATGACGTAAGTATTTTTAGTTATAAAAACTGTATAAAAATTAATTACAGTGTAAATATATTAAATAAAACTCTTTAACTGGACTAAACGTGTATGTTTAGTAGTTTGCAGTAGTCTCTGGTAAATCAAACTACCGCCATTGATTTCTCAGTGGCCTTTGAAGTTGTAAATTTGAGACGAGAAAGTCTTAAAAGTGTTCAAAACGTTGAGTTTCCAAAAATATTTTAGATTTATTAATTCAGTTTGAGAGTTTTACTCAAACTGCTTAATATCGTAAAAATAAAAGATTAAAATATATCCTTATATATTTATTATAAAACTAATCTGAAAAATTATTGATTCAAATTGAATGAACTCGCTAATCTTAGAAACAATTGATTGAAATCAAAAAATATTTTTAGTATAAAATATGTTAACAACATATCTTATACTAAAAATATTTTTATAGAGAGAAATGTTGAAAAAGAAGCAACGTTAATTACATCTCGCTTTTTTGCCAAAGTCACTTCTCGTCTCGCTCAGTCTACAAAGTGGCATAGACAATTGTTACGATAATATTTTTAATAATATTTTTAAAAAGTTTAATAATATTTTTTAATATTTTTTTAATTTGAATGTAAATGTACAATATATTCTACAATAATTACTATTAATAATGAATCTTCATATACATTTTACCATTAGGCATTCAAATAATTGTTACGTAATGTAGAAATATTTATAATTACGATTTATCTATTACATCTTAGTTATTTTCATTTGACATTGGAACAAAAAAGGACATAATAGAAATCTATACGAAAAAATAGGAGTAAAAAATGACAATTTAAAATATAAAATTTATTTATTTTTAATTCAGGGGAAGCGGCTTCATTCTATGGCTGCCATATATAATGAACAACTTGTTCGTGGTGTTGGCGGCGGGCGCAGGCGAAGGCATGAATCTATGTACTGTCATCCGCTACTCTACTGCAGCCACTGCGCTCTCGGGAAATAATACTGTAAGTTATACTTAATAGAAGCGGAGTTTAATGCTGTGTCTTGGCCCATTTGTATCTACGAAATCGTTATAAGTAAACAGCCCTTAGACTAAAGCTCCCTCAGAGACTCTTGAATAGTAAATAATATCAATTAGCTTCAAAAACCCTTATCGTTGGATTTTGTATTAAAAATATATTTATTTGAGGTCTGACACAGGAGCACAAATGTTGGTAAATATGACAGTTCGTAGGTTCGATCCCCGCTCGAGTAAATAAATTATTTAATATTTTAATTTCTTTGCTCTGGTAACTAGCAAAGCGGTGGCGAGTTCTGCCACTCAACAAGCAATACCTCCAGAATTCGGAGGAAAATGGAGAATATAACTGTTTTAATGATAATGGAATGGAGTGTCTTAACATTAGGTTCCCGATGCCAAAATATTTAACTTAGTATATTTATTTTATATTTCAGATGATCTCAGAAGTATGCGATGACAAAATACAAGATACTACGCTAATATCAGCGATGTTGTACGGAGCTCTTGCATGTTCTATGAACCTGTTGCTGTCCCTCACGTGCGGCTCCAGGAAGAAGTTTGGCATGATGAGTATTTTAACTGTAAGTAGAAAAATAAAATATTTATTAAGTTGAAAGTTAAATTTTCTAAATACTTAAAGCAGAGGGAACTTGGGAATCTAATGTTAGGAAATTCCATTCCGTTCCCCACTTTTCGCCGAAATTTGAGGTATTGCGTGTCGAGGAGGGCTGAACTCAGTGCTGCGTTATGCCTTGTCAGCAGAGTTAAAAAGTGAAAACACTTAATCAAATGGAGACTTAACCTACAACCGGGTAAAAATATTTTAAGTATGTATAGCAATTACAATATTATATTTAATATTTTACAATGGTCAACAATTTTGATCATTTTATTGATAACCTACTACTAGTTTTAGTTTATTTACTATATTCTAGGGGAGAGCCTGTAACTGACATTTTCTACAATATTTACCCTTTTTTTTCAATATTTACATTCAAGTGTTCTTTTAAATTTCAGGCATCAGGTCTCGCAGCAATTCTTCTAAACGTAGTTCCAGTACCATTAGCAGGAGGAATATTCTTTTTCGTGTTCCTTCTGTGTGCACTCTCTATGGGAATCCTCAGCGTATACTTCGTAGAACTGTATCCGACATCTTTAAGGTATTTTGCTGCTTTATCACAAAAAATAAAATATGTATGTTAAAAATCTTGTTTATGATACTTTTGTGAAAAAATAATTAAGATTTTTAGACAGAGGGAACTTGGGAACCTAGTGTGAAGACACTCTGTTACCATTAAAACACTTCTGTTCCCTACTTTTAGCCAAATGCAAAGTCATTGACGCGCTTTGGTAACGAAGCAAAGCCAAGAAATTTAAGTAATACGAGTAAGTTCATTTCCTCAAGTGGGAATCGAACCGAAAACTTGTCAAGTTTACAGTCAGTTACAGTCGCTTGTGTCTCTACCCCACTACAAGCTTCCAAAGAAAAAGAGAAGAAAATTAGTAATCTTTAGAAAAAAAAATACATTATTCATTATAAATTAGTCCAAATTAAAACCAAAAAGTTAAACATGCCTTTGTCCGCTATTATAAAGTATTATAGAACGGCAACAGTATGTGAAAAAGAGAAGATTGTCATTAAATAATTTACTATATATATAAAATATTGTTTATAGGGGCATGGCGTCGTGTCTGTCCGTTATGTTGGGGAGGTCGAGCGCATTTTTAGGTGTCAACGCCATTGGTCCTCTAATAACTGCTAACTGTGAAGCCACTTTCTACAGCTGGGCTGCACTTTTACTCAGTAAGTACAAGATATATTCAGATGTTATTGGAATGTATGTGTCCCTAAATAAGAAAAAAAAAATTAGATGATTAAAAAATCTAACGCTACGGTCTTGGCATACCTCTTTCGCCTCATCCACTGTCAAACATGCCCAGGAGGGTCCGGGGTGGTCGGTTAAACGATTAACAGTCTAAAAATAATATTTTCCGTTCATTACCCACGAAACGTAGTGTCTTAATATTGGGTTCAAGTCCCCTCTGCCTATCCCGCACGTGGAAACAGAGTGAAGTCAAATCCTAAGTCAAGTCAAGTCTCAAAGTTTTAGGCTACATTTATAGGTAAAATAGTGAAAAGTTAGAACAGTTAAATAAAATAGAAATTCTTTAACATATAACAATATTTATATATACAAATTATATATAAGTTATGTTCCTTTCAGGTGCCGTTATTTTCGCATGGGTTTTTCTACCTAAAGACAAAAAACCAAACCAATGAACACAATCAGTTCGGCTACTGTGATAAACAAGTTATAAGAGACAAATCTTATCTATAGATCTCCAGAGATAAATTAGATTTAAAATGTTTAACATATAAGTACTGAATAATGACCATAATGCAAGGTTTTTTATGGTGTTTTGACAGAATTGTAATAGCAAGTTAGAGGTTTCTCAAAGAATCGTTTTTTACTTAAGTGTAATTGAACTATTATATTGTTTTTAAATTGACGTCATAAACACATCCTTATATATAATATATATATATATATATATATATATATATATATATATATATATATATATATATATATATATATATATATATATATATATATATATATATATATATATATATATATATATATATATATATATATATATATATATATATATATATATATATATATATATTTCAGGATTACTATTTTGAATTGTGATCTGAATGAAAATATTCTCTTCAGAACTGTTTGAATAAGAAATGTTTTTGAAATAATACTGCAATTGGACAACAAGTGAACGTATAACTTAATTGATTGAAATATGTGTGAGTCACATTTAGAAGATGATCGTTCAAATATTTTCAGTTTCATGTAGAGGTATAGAATAGATAATGTTATGAATTTGTAGAAGAAAAAAGAAAAAGTTTCAAAGTTGCAAAGCAGTTTCTAAGTAAAATATGTACCTATCTAAATGCACATATTGAATATTAGTATGTAAATATTAATGATTTAGCTTGTAAGATAGTATTAAGTAAAATTTCATAAAAATGAAATGTACTGAAATAGAATTTGTAAGTTAATATTTGTATAATCATACGTAATAAATAGCATTAAAATATAATATTAGTTTCATTTTTTTTTATTAAATTGCAGCGTTGAGTTCCGCCATTCAACACGCAATACCTCAAATTTAGCGGATAGTGGAGAACAGAATAATAGGTATCCCGCACATGGCAAAACAGGCAGAGGGAACGTGGAAACTTAGTGTTCCGTTCGACTTCCGTTCCCCACTTTCCTGCCGAATTTGAAGCATTGCGTGTTGAGTGGCGGAACTCAACGCCGCGCTTTGCCTTGTACCAGAGCGAAGACAACATTAAATATTTAAATTGAAAATATTAAACATTTCATTTCTTCTAGTGGGGATCGAACCCAGAACCTGTCGGTTACATTCACACACTTGTGCCGCTGCGCCACAACAGTTGCGGAATACAGAGTGCATCTAAAAAAGAACAAAATTTCAATAGAATAAATTCATTCCTGCATTTAATTATACACATCCCAGTACAAAAAAATGCTATTTAAAAAACGGCTCGAATAGACAACTTTCTCACTGAAGTAATCCTTACCGATGCAAGGATTATTTTAGTTCGAACCTCATATGAGGTGCACGTGGTTTCTTGTAATTGGTAATAAAAATAAAAAAAATATATAAATAATTTGTTGTGTACTATTAATAACAATGGCCGATTGGGACGAGAACAAGGTTACTTTTGAGGAAGCACTCAATAAAGCAGGTTAGAAGTTCCGTTACTTATTCTTTAGTTAATTATCTTTTTAAAGAAGAAGTTAGTTATATTTTATGATAAGGCCTGTCGTGGCACAGGGGCACAAACACGTGAACGCGACAGGTTCTGGGTTCGATCCTCATTCGAGGAAATTAATTGTTTAATATTTTAATATTAAAATATTGTTTCCAAGAATGTACTACGGAAATGTTATAATAACGAAATGTAACTTTTTAAATTCCGTAAAATCCTACCAGTTCATAGCCGATTAAAATTAAATAAATATTTCTTTTGCTAAAGAAAATGGGCAGACTCGACCGGATTATTACCACCCCCGGCATTTAAGACCGGCGTTAAGTAGTGGCTTTGGCCACTGCGTTTCGCATTAGGTAATGCCGGGCCCCGGTGCCCTTCCAATTTAAAGGACGGCAACGCTCCTGTAGCTCCTCTGGAGTTACACGGGGCCGTGGGCGACGGTGATCACTTAACACCAGGTGACCCGTACGATCGTTTGCCGTCTTTTCCATAAAAAAAAAATTGTGAAGAAATTAAAAATGCCGTTAAACATCCTGTACATATACGTTCTATCGTACGTAGCTAATAACGCTTATGGTGAACGCCCGTCAGCCTACCTCGTACGGAGGTTAATTAAATAGTCTTCTTTTAACTACTTTTATAAAAACTGTTAAATGATAATAAATAAAAAAAAATAATACTTAATATCTTTATTTCTTCTCTCTGGTACCAAGGCAAAGCGTTGAGTTCCACCACTCAACACGCAATGCCTCAAATTCAGTGAAAAGTGAGAAACGGAACGGATTGTCTTAACTAGTGTTACGATGCCCAATTCCCAAGTTCCCCCTGCCTACCCTACAATGTGCGGGATACAGCAATTGTTTTATTTTATGTTGATATATTATGATGCATTGTAAAGGCTACAAGTTGTAGGTTCGACTCCCATTTGAGCTAATGGAATATTAAATATTTTCATTGCTCTAATATGGGGCAAAACACGGCGTTGAGTTCCGCCAGTAAACACGAATAACGGAAGTGGATTAATGTAATTGCAGTAGTTCTCGCGTTTCCTTTCCGTGTCATATGCGGAAAACATATGCATGAAGATAAATAAAATATATATTGTGATATTTTTATACATACATTAAAATTAACTCCATTTATTACTAATAAAATGCTTTTTGCTGGTAAATGCTTTTTTATCAAATTATTTAATAACTTTGCTTTAAAAAATTTGCTTATTTATTTACAATTATCTATTTTTTCGTCTCCCACCATGTCTTGGTCGTTACAAGCGTAATGTTTAGTAATAGGCGCTCATTTCCAGTTTTTAGTACAGATGGATTGAGCAAAGTTGCAGACCTTGTGAGATTCCACACTTTATACTTTACTTTCTATACACAGCTACGGATAAAGAAAATACATATAAACGGTAAAAAGAAAATACATATAATAAAACGGAAAATTATTTCACTAGGTAAAAATAAATTAACGGCATGAATGACACATAATATTTGTTTTTGTGGGTCAACATATGACCGTCGACTCGAGAAATTAAAATAATTAATATTTTTACCATTGTTTATGCGTGTACTAACTAGTATTTGAAAAAGTACAACATTTTAAATTTTCATGACATGTTTATCATTCATCGAAGCTTCATATAGCATATGCTCTCGTAATTAACGATATACGCCGTATTATTTTCCTTCGGCATTTATCAATATCATACTTAGTGCTTGCAAAATTTTATATTTATAAATATTTTCTTTATGTAAAATTTTTGGGAAGATAAATCATTAGTAATTTATGGGTTGTTATTATTTTAACTAGCAAAATATTTACAATAAATTATGTAAATTTAATTTAAAAAATAATGAATAACGTATATTTCAACGTATTGTGGTCAGTTAATAGTTAAATATACCTCCTATGTATGTACGTAATTATGTATGTGACTAAAATTTTTAAACATTTCTGCGTAACCCATGCTTTTACTCAAGTTAGCAGCTCACCCTGTTTCCGCATGTAGCTTTTATAACATAACAATATGAAAGCCAAAAGATTTTATCCCATAATGATCATTATTTCTCTACAATAGTTCTGTCAATCTCAACTTACAGATACTATTTTAACTTACAGATATAATCTCAACTTACAGATATGACTTTTTCAGGATTTGGTCTCTACAGTTACCTACTAGTTAGCGTCTCGGGATTGATTATAATATCTGTAGTATTCGTAGCTTATGGTACCACTATTATAATTCCTACAAGTGCATGTGAGCTAGGCACTACTACTGCACAAAGAGGTATCTTGGCAGCAGCCCCACTTATAGGTAAAGTACTACATATTTTATTTCAATTTAATTTTGTGCCAAAATTTGTTTTACTTTTTTTATTGTTGGGAAAATCCTCAAGTTAGGTTCTTAGTTATTATGACGTTTTATTATAATAAGTATTTTAAAATAAAATTATTTACCCAAAGGTGGAACTTTATCATATATCTATCGATATATCTTCTAGATAACTATGGAAAATGCGAAAAGATCAAAAGTAGCGATCAAGTGCTTATAAAGTATTTAATTATTACGTAAAAACTATTAAAACTAATAATATATCGAATTGATATTTGTAAAACTTGTAAAGCTCTTTAAAGTGTATATTTAAAGGATTCATTTTTGGTGCCGTATTATGGGGATATCTAGCAGACGTCTTCGGCAGGAGGTTCACCCTTCTCATCTCTTTGCTGTCAGCGACAACGGTCAATGCACTTGCCAGCATATCAGTGAATTGGATTATGCTTATGACATTGCAATTCATTACTGCCTTACTGTAAGTTCAACTTACTGTTTTTACCAAAAATCATCTCAGATGAAATTGTGATCACTATGCGTACAGATTCTAGAAATAGATCTCTAATGCAAAAGAAAAATTGTTTTAATTCCAATAATTATTTCTTTATATAACATATTGACAAGTTTAATATTTAAAAAATGTTTGACTTATGATATTTTAGAATGGGTTTAATCCCCTCTCGAGGAAATGGAATATTTAATATTTCATTTCTTCAATCTGATTTTTTGGGTTGAATTTCGCCATTCAAAACTAAATGTCATATATTCGGGGGGAAATGGGACTAAAATGGAGTGTTGTAATACTCACATGTACAGAATACAGCGTGTAGCTGAAAGTAAAAAAAATAAGATTTTTCGAATGTGATATCACTAAAATACGGTATGTATTTGTAGGAATTTGTTTAGAGTAAATTTACACAGTGCATTATTATGTTGCTATATTTTGTATCATTGATATATTAAATTTAACTTTTCCAGAGCATCAGGTCATTACTCTCAAGCCATGACAATCTTAAGCGAGAGTGTTCCTATGGCAAAGCGTAATGTCGTTGTACTGCTTGTAGGCAGTTTGTTCTTGTTGGCTCAAGGAATTATGGCAGGTAGTTAACTACAATGAAATTATCACCTTATGTTTATTTAGGAAAACGTTACTTTTAATTTTTAATATCAGATTATTTAAATTATTCTCGTTTCTCATGTATGGTTAACTGATGAACCAATTTTATATAATAAATCAATCATAATCATAACAGAATTTCAACGTATTTTGAAAAGAACGTATGGTTTAATTAGCTAGAGCCCCTGGACGGATTCCAAGAGGCGCGGGTTCATTTTCAGCTACGTTAAAAATTCTTATACGCTTTTTTTTAATTTCAATTTAGTATTTTCTTCCTTAAGTGTGGAATAACGCTTTAAAAATAGTAAAAATATTAAATAAATAACACTCACTCTCAGCTTCACGCTGTATCCCGCACTAGGCAGGGTAGGCAGAGGGAACGGAAGTGAAACCTAGTGTTATGACACTCCGTTCCACTTCCGTTCCCCACTTTCCGCCGAATTTGAGGCATTGCGTGTTGAGTGGCGGAACTCAACGCCGCGCTTTTGCCTTATTACCAGAGCGAAGAAATGAAACATTAAATATTTAAATTGAAAATATTAAATATTTCATTTCCTCGACCGGGGATCAAACCCAGAACCTGTCGGTTACCGTCACACTCTTGTGCCGCTGCGCCACGACAGGCCTCACTCACTCTTGCCAAACGATAATTCTAACGAATTCGTAAAAATCTCCCTACACAGATACTAACAAAATAAATAAATTGTTCCAAGCGTATAATAATTTCGACGTAGCTTGATAAGTGTGGTTTAGTTGGTCAGAGCGCTTGGACGGTTTCCAAAAGGCATAGGTTCAAATCCTGCGTTCATAATTTTTATATGCTTTTAAATTAAATATTTTCTTTTCTAAGTATGGAATAACACTTTAAAAATCAGTCATAAGTAGAAGAAACAACTTAGTGTTTTTATAAATGAGATCATATTTTTTTGAAAATCATGTGCCCACAATTTATAACATAATATATATTAAAAATATATTTAATATAATTAAAAATATATTTCAGTATTAGCAATACCAATCATCCCCATGACTTATTCCATTAAACTGTCAAGTTTGGGTATTTATTGGAACTCTTGGAGGACTCTACTTTTAGTTTATTCTATACCAAGTATTATCTCTGCTACTTGGTTATACTTTATGTACGAGAGCCCAAAGTTTCTTTTTACAAAAGGACGAGAGAGTGAAGCTTTAGACGTATTAAAGAAAATTCACCGACTAAATCATTTAGGTTCTAAGGAGAAATTTGGTGTAAGTTTTAATATAATTTATTTGATATTTTTTATATTTTATCTGCATTAACTAGTGCTATATGTAACCTATCGAAATAAATAATAATAAAATTTTGATGTATAAATAAATAATAGGCAACATTATAAATCATATGCTACGCTCTGATAGAATTTATGCTTGAAAATATGAAAAAATCCTAAACTCGACCAGAGGGTTTCTGGTGCTAAGACCGCTCGATTTTTTAATTTGTGTAAAATGACGAAACCTTTTTGTTTTAATGACATTTTGCAGAAATTATTAATTTCACTTTGTAGGAATTATTTATTTTTCCAAAAATGAAACCTGGCTAGATCGACTTACCTTGACATACTGAAGTTTGTTAAATCATTGAAGCCGTTTCCCAGATTCGGATGATATAAATACATACTGATATAAATACATAATATTTTCACGTTTAAAGATATAAGTCACGTTGTTACAGGTAAATAACATTATAAAGGAAAATGCAACATCAGCTGGACCAAGTTCTGTTAAAGAACAATTCCTCCCTATGTTCAGAGCACCACTGCTGAAAAACACAATCATTCTTACAATACTTTTTATAGTTCAACAGTTGAGTATTTTTTAAACCATTAGATATTATCATGAGAAGGGTCCATTATAATAATTTTTATTCAATTGGAAGAAATTCAATGTATAATTTTTCATTATCACTTTTACTTAGAAAAAGGCACACTCATTTTTTCAATGTCGCGATTCTTATCAAAAACAAATAACAGGATAGGCAGAGAGAACTTAAAACATAGTGTTAAGGCACTCACTTCCCATTAAAACTGTGGACGCGACGTTTTGCTATTGTACCAGAACGGAAAAATGAAAACTTAAAATAAATGTTTTCTTTGTGCGGGGATCCTGTCTCGTTTACAGTCGCACGCTTGTGCGTGATTGCGTATTGGGTGTGATGTGATATATATATATATATATATATATATATATATATATATATATATATATATATATATGTATATGTATATGTATATATATATATATATATATATATATATATATATATATATATATATATATATATATATATATATATATATATATATATATATATATATATATATACGTATACTTTGTTTATAGAATCGCATCATTCCAAGTGTGGTTGCCAACAATTGCTAACCAATTTGTAGAGATATTAAGTACAGGAGAAGGCACAAAATTGACTCTTTGTGGCATTATACAAAGCGGCATTCATGCTGTTCCAGATGTATGTATTATAGATGAAAAAAAAAATAACCCTGAAGCGTCCTAATTATTAAATTAAAATTACCAGTAGATATAAAAATATATGAAAAATTGTTTATTTTAAAGCCAGATGCGGTACCTTGTTCTTTGAACGTGACTTCTCTATTAATAGTCCTTGGAGTCGGTACGATGCAGTCTCTAGTAAATGCAGCGATCAGCTTAGTAAGTTGACGATCAATATAACTTTTGCAGTAATTTCCATATATAATAAATCATTTCATAAATTTCATTTAATACATTTGGCTCAGCGAGGCTTTAGTATTTCACTGTATTCGCCACACCTATAATAAGGTAAACAAAAGGAACCTGATTTTAAGTCAGTCAGCCATTTTGGATAAAAAAACATTTTGTGGGGTGGGCTGCAAGGCCGGTTATTGTCTAGATACCAAAATAGTACTAGCATGAATTAAACCCTTGCGCTACAGTCAGAGTATACGCCGCTCTACCAGTGCACTTTTATTGTATTATTTAAAATTTTACTTTTTTTCTTTATAAAAAATTCCTTCTTTTATTTTCACACTTATTAAATATATGTTCAGGTTGTCGACCGAGTTGGCAGAAGGAACATGGTGATGTGTGTAACATCTTTTTGTGGAATATGTGGTATAATCGTGAATCTTGTGCCCAATGCGATCGGTAGTGCGATCCTGTTCTTCATTTTCCTCATAGGTATCGTAACATTTGGGCTTTACACCGCTATAACAGTCGCTTTATTCCCTACTTCTCTACGGTAAGTCTGTTAAAATAAACATGGCTTTTTATTATATCGCTATAAAAATATAAATGTACATATATTGTTGGAATACAGAAGATTTAAGTATAATTTATTATATAATTTTAGAAAATATATAATGAATTATTAAAGTGTTGGAATTAATTCGTAGCGTTTGATGAAAGACGGCGTGGTTATTGCAGTATTCTGTGCCTTCAGATACAAATTGATCGCAAATTAGCTGTTATTAGGTGTTATTTTTACGACGCATCTTATTCTCATCAACATCCGACAACGGTAGCAAAACGCCTTAAAGCTCTGGGAGTGATCGAAAAGAAAGGAAATTTAGTCTCATATGAATTAAAACCAAGAGACGTCGCAAGACCTTTTGTGACCTGTAACCTACTGCTTGAACGGTACAAAAGAAAAACATTTATACATTGTATTGTAACTGGTGAAGAAAAATGGATATATTACAACAATCCGAAACGCAGATCATGGGTTAAACCCGGATAACCACCATCATCACTGGCAAAACGTAACATTCATGGATCTAAGCTATATAAACTTTTTTTGAACTTGAATCAAAGCTCCTCCTTTGCCTTTGGTGGGATCCACAAGGAGTAGTTTATTATAAATTGTTAAAACTCAATGAAACCATCACTGGCGATCTCAATCATTTATAATGAATGCGTTTGAGCCGTGTATCAAAATAAAATGTGTGTATCAAAATATGTCCTTGTGACATTGAGTTTTTTCAACGAGATATTCGACTACTGCCCGAATGATGAGAAAAAGTAGTGGCAAGCGCTGGTATACAGTATTTACATTGATGTGTTTTTTTATTATCATTTAGAATAAATCGTGATTTTTTTAATAAAAAAAAACGCTACGAATTAATTCTTACACCATATAATTACAGATAATATAATAAACAGCTTGGAAATTGAGTCCTCTCAATTATTGATTTTTATTTTATATAATAGATAATTCTAGTCTCGAAAAATGCTTTATATATCTCACATATGACAGGGTAGTCAGATGAAGCCTTTACACCTAAAGCTTAGACATTCAGTTCCATTTCTCACTTCCTGCAGAGTTGGAGGATTGCATGCATAAATTTACTTGAAAAAATGAAAATATTAAATACATAATTTTCTAAAGTGGGGACAGAACCGACAACCTATCGTGTTTACAGACACAATCTTGTACGGCACAAAAGACCTCAAAAGTTAAGGAAAAGTAATTTAATTTTATAAAAATACATATAATTATAAAGATTATCTGTTAGATATATATTATGTATATAGATATATATTTTGATTACAGAGCGTTAGCAGTATCTTTTACAATGTCAGGGACAAGAATTGGAACATTTGCTTCAATACAAATTCTCAATAGTTTACTTGAAAGAAATTGTGAAGCGGGTTTCTACATTTACGCAACACTCTTCGCGTGTAAGTTTTCATATTTTAGCATTTAAATTTCTTATTTTATTATCAAGTTTTACTATTTTCAGTAACTAGTAAAACTTGAAAATAAAATAAAAAATGTCTTCTTGGGAACTGAGTGTGTTATTTTTCTTTCATTCTTGGTTCCCTCTGACAGAAAAACAGAAAATAATCTCCTGATATCTATTAATAAAATACATTTTAAAATTCTATTATTTCAGCATCTGCTATAATAGCAGCTTTCCTAGAAGACGACCGGAAGCCTCCGATAATTAAACAAGACATGGGAAACGATACAATATCGTAAATATTAATTGTAATTGAGTAAGACATTGATGCGACAGGTTGTGAATTCGATCCCCACTCGAGAAAATAAAGTATTTAATATTTACTATTTAGATATTAATTTCATTTATTCGCGCTGGTAAACAGGCCGAATGGCCTCAATTTAGCGGTTAGTGAACACCTGAACGGAATGTCTAGTTTCACATATTCTCTCTGCCATTAAGCTGAAGAGAAATAAAGCTATTTGAAGTGGAGCCTAAGTATTTTATTACATAAGTGTCGTAACACAAGGTGTACTTCGGCCTAACAGATACTCAATATTAGATAAAGCCTACAATTTTGAAAAATAATAACTAAAATATTAAGATAACGATGTTTGACGAAAACAATTTGTCATAATTGTGCCCTATAATAAAAACATATGATAACGACTGACTTTATTATTACTAACTAATAAAGATTGTTATGTTGTTTGTTTAAAGGGATTTTATAGGTACTTTTTTCAACCCTAGAATTAGGTTTAATTCCAAATGGATACCAAGTAACGAAAAGGAAACGACGACTAGCTTCGACATGATTAGGTAGATTAGGCCCTCATGGAGCTAAGTCATTTCCGAAATAATTGTATATTCAATATAGCAGTGTATAAAGCCTACTATAAAAATATTCTTTTCGTCGCTTTCTCTCCTTATTAAAATTTAACGCTGTCTTTTATCTTATCAAAGCAGGTAATAATAATAATTCATACATTTAGGTTTGAATTGAACTTGCGACCGATACGTTCAACGTTCTACTGCTCAACAATGGCCTCTCGATATCAAAAAGTTAATTGATAAATCAACACGAAACTTATAAGCATTGCGAACGTAATATTTACATAATTCCGCACTACAAAAATACTATACACACGTGATAAGAATCGTTAATTATCTGCAAAGTTGATAACAAAAAAAATATTTACTACTGTACAAAATTATATTTTTTTATGGACACTGATCTGTGTAACACTAGAGGAGCTACAGGAGCGTTGCCGGCCTTTAGGGTGGATGAGCACCGGGACCTGGCATTACCCAATATGAAACACAGTGGCCAAAGCCATTACTTAGACTGTAAATAGACGATCGAACTTGACACGGCTGCACCATGAACGCGATCCGCTTCTGGACCATAATCAATGGTATGGTGCACGGTACACCGGACATAATTATTGTAAATAATAATGATATCCAGCGTATTGGTACGGCTGGTTCGGAGCAATTGCATATTAAACGTGATGCGCACCGATTCGAACCATTTCAGTTGCTATTAGGTTACCGTAAGCGGTACAAACTGACATGTCGCAGCAAATATGGTATGTCATGATTAAAAATAATTACCTCCCGATTATTGAGGTTTGTCTTGGATATTCTCAGATTTTTTAATTTTACATTTGTCATCTGTTGACGCACAGCGACATAACCGTACTGTAACCGACAGGTTGTGGGATGATCACCACTCGAGGAAATGAAATATGTAATATTTTCAATTTAAAATATTTAATGTGTCATTTCTTTGCTCTGGTAACAAGGCAAAGCGCGGCGTTGTGGCCCCCCACTCGATACTGTTTCAATTTCGTGCCCAACGTGGTGAACAAAACGACTAGATTCCCAATTTCCATCTGACTGACCATACCATGAGCGGGATACAGAGTAAAGCTGAAAAAAAAATTGCAGTCTTAATCATGAGCACTATCAATAAATAAGACATCGTTACGAAACATCTTGCTCATCTACATCGTATTTTCTGCAGCCATTCCAATATTAGTCTTACTTTCTTTCTGCCATGCTCACTTGGGTAAAAGTAATAAATATTTAAATACCCATGTGCGATAGCGGCAAGAAATGGTCCGAAAAATATGCCACGTTTTTTTTAGAAATAAAAATTTCGTAAAATCCACCGATTTCCATCCAACCAAGACTGCTGGCATAATCTACTATTGTAAATAAACATTTATCAAGTAAAATGTGAAGTTGTAATACTCCTTTAGATAAAGACATCCCAAATTGTGATAATTGAATATTGATCTGATAACTTTTTATTTTTGACATAATTACATGATAAAGTAGACTTTCTTGCGTAGTACTGATATTAGCTTACATCGATTAATAGCCTAAATGGTAGATAGAAGCAAGAATATAAATAATATAAAAGGAAACTTCTTATTAGATACACTTGGTTTGTACATAATGAATTAGAAATTATTTAAAAAAATATTTCGTTGTTAAAAAAGTGTACATTGACAATGGCTGATTCAGATGACAACAAAGTTACTTTCGAGGAGGCCCTCAACAAATCTGGTAGGGAGCTACCGTAATAATATATATAGATTTAGTTAAATATATAAATAAAGTAAAGAATGGTTTTTTACATTTTTACACTAGGTTTTATTGACTACTTTTCTATATGCA
The DNA here is from genome assembly GCA_019049475.1 of Eueides isabella. Taxonomy (NCBI): domain Eukaryota; kingdom Metazoa; phylum Arthropoda; class Insecta; order Lepidoptera; family Nymphalidae; genus Eueides; species Eueides isabella. The sequence continues at coordinate 14,127,519 of CM032387.1, forward strand.
GAATAAAGGGTCTGGCTATTAAAGTTTATATAGAATATATGTTTATATGTCCTGTCGTGGCGCAGCGGCACAAGCGTGTGACTGTAACCGACAGGTTGTGGGTTCGATCCCCACTCGAGCCTCGAATTCGGCGGAAAGTGGGGAACGGAAGTGGAATGGAGTGTCTTAACACTAGGTTCCCAAGTTCCCTCTGCCTACATTGACTTGTGTGGTATACAGCGTAGCTTCACGCTGTAGTCAGTTCACTTCGAGTGAGTGAGTGAGTGAGTGTTTATATGTTCAGTTAAGTAAAACAGTGGGTTTATACATAATTTATATTTTTTTTTTGAAAAATCGCAAATTTTCATAATAATAAATATTTATTAAGGATTTTAAATTTTTTTTTTTTACTTATAAGGATTATTAAGGATTGATTATATTAAAGATTTTAAATATATTCTGATCAGTTACCAGAATCATAATTTTAGTCATCATAATATAACATTTTATTTTTATTATACTGTATACAAACTGGTTACAGAACTTGACTCGCGCATTTTATATATCCATTGCTCTCTACATTGCATAAAAAAAACGTTGTGTTCATCAAGCCCATAAATAATCACTAATAGTCTTATTATTATACTAAAATAATATTCCCTTAAGAATTATAATTTAACGCTGATTTACTTTCTTTTCAGGATATGGACTCTATAGTTACCTTTTGGTCGCCTTATCAGGTTTAATTATTATTTCAATGGTTTGCACTGCGTATGGTACAACTATAATAATACCTACAAGTGCCTGTGAGTTAGGCACTACTACTGCACAGAGAGGTATATTGGCAGCAGCTCCACTTGTAGGTAAGATATATTTTTTTATTTGGATAATACTAATAGTCCAAAGCGTCAGTAACTTTCAAAATTAAAGCAATGAGTAATTGCCCGCTGTTAGGCAACGTGAGACATGTGGACCGTGTGGTTCCGGCTTAGAATAGGATCATTCTGGTACTTTTTATATGTACCAGGATATCAGGTACGCGTGGGAAAGTCACGCTGTCAGCAATGGCAACACGCATGGGCCGATGTGACCGGGCTATCACTACCCCCGGTATTCAAAACCGATAAGTAGTGGCTCTGGCCACTGTGTTTCACATTAGGTAATGCCGGGCCCCGGTGCTCATCCATCTTAAGGACCGGCAACGCTCCTGTAGCTCCTCTATTGATACACGGGGCCGTGGGTCGCGTTGATCACTTACCATCAGGTGACCAGTACACTCGTTTGCCGTGTCTTATCCATAAAAAAAACCTAGTGACACACCTCGTTCTCATTAAGGCAGTTAAGTTTCACACGTTCAATCTAGAGGTATTGCGTGTTGAGTGGTGGAACTCACCGGCGCGCTTTTCCTCGCTACCAGAGGAGGACTATTAAATATTTCATATTATCGAGTGGGGATCGAACATATTATTTGTGGCGTTTGCAGTCGCACGTTCTTGCTCCCGTTCTACGACAGGCGGTCTTGCTTTCAAGATTACAAGGTTTTTTATACGTCCTTCCGTATTAACCGTAACCGTCACGCTGTTTATATAAACATAAATTATTTTTATAAATAGCGTGACGACCATAATAGAATTGGAAAATGAATGTAAATTGTAACCTATTATTTACGACTTTTAATGGGCATCATATTTCAACAATAAAACATTGATCAAAATCGAAAATCAGTAATCGTTTTTTATACTTCCTATTTTTAGGTTTGATTCTTGGAGCAGTATTATGGGGATACCTCGCAGATGTTTTTGGCAGGAAATTTACTCTCCTTATATCTTTGCTCTCAGCGGCAACGGTTAATGGACTTGCCAGTATATCTGTCAATTGGATTATGCTTATGATATTTCAATTTACTGCTACTTTATTGTAAGTAGAAATATAAATATAATATTTAGAATAAAGGCTTAGGAGGCCATTATTACCCTTATTTTTTTTTTATTTTTTTTCCATTAAAAATAAGTTAGATAAAGATTTTTTTTTTTATATATTTTAATTTTATTGTTTTTCTTTTTTTTTAAGAGCATCTGGCCAGTATTCTCTAACTATGACTATGCTAAGCGAGAGTGTTCCTATGGCAAAACGTAATGTCGTTGTATTGCTAGTCAGTAGCATATTTTTAATGGCTCAAGGAATTATGGCAGGTAATAAAAATAAGAAAAAATAAAAATTTGGAAAGAAATTGGTGACTCTGTTTCTCGCATTCGGTTCTATATAATATAATAGTTGTAGGTAAAATTATTCCTACAACCATGGCCCTTAAACTCAGACGCTGGTGCACCGCATGATTATGGCCCTAAGGCAGAAAAAATTGACAAAGACTTGTTTTTAACATTTAGATTAACATAAAGATTATCTATTGTTACAAAAATTAATATACACACTAATAAATATCACTAAATCATTATTGTAACAAAGACAGCGTACATTTAAAACTGAGTAAAACAGCAAATCATGATAACATTCATAAAAAGATTATACTCTATATTATAAAATATACATATATATATATATATATATATATATATATATATAGAGTATATATAATCTATCTATATCTTTTAATTACAAATGAAGATACAATATATAAAAATATATAAATAAATTTAAAACCAATACTTTTCAGTGCTGGCGATACCAATCATCCCATTAACTTTCTCTATTGAGCTACCAAGCTTGGGCATTGTCTGGAACTCCTGGCGGACTCTACTTGTAGTTTACTCTATACCAAGTATTGTTTCTGCTGTCTGGGTATTTTTCATGCAAGAGAGCCCAAAATTCCTATTCACTAGAGGGCGAGAAATTGAAGCTATAAATGTTTTAAAGAAGATTTACCGGTTGAACAATTTAGGGTCAAAAGAGAAATTTGAGGTAACTTTTATATACGAGTAGTTGGTAATATTTTTCTCAACTGAAACTTTAAAGTGTTTATTCTAAAAAATCTATGTTTTATGTAAAAAAAAATGTTACAGGTCCGTAACATTAAAGAAGAAATCATGCAGACATCTGGAGGTTCAATCAAAGAACAATTCCTCCCATTATTCAGAGCGCCTCTGCTAAAGAACACAATAATTCTTACACTTCTATTTCTAGTTCAACAGTTGAGTAATATATTAACAATGTTAACATTACTTATTAAATAACTAATATATCACTATAAACTAATCTATAATAGTCTATAATATAAGTTATGCCTTTTTTTTTCTTTTAGAATCGCAGCCTTCCAAGTGTGGTTACCAACCATAACTAACCAATTAGTAGACATATTAGGCACCGGAGAGGGTTCAGATTTAAGTCTTTGCGGTATTATGCAAAGTGGAATCAACGCCGAGCCAGACGTTAGTAATTTCATTTCAATCATATAAAACATAGCTGCGAGTGACTTTTTTGAAAGTTACAATATGACGTAGATTTAGATTATACGCTATATTATAGTAATACTTAGTTATACGCTATAAGTACTTATCATACAATTAAATATTTTAAATCAAATACATCAGGATATAAAAGGATATATACTATTTTTTGTAAAGAATTAATACTTTACTTTTAACAAATTTTAATAATGTCTAAGCTTACTTAACCGTTATTTATTATTTAATTTTACAGCCAGATGCGGTGCCTTGTTCTCTGAACGAAACATCTTTACTAATTGTTCTGGGAGTTTGCGCAGCTCAATCTCTTGTTAATGCGCTTATCAGTTTGGTAAGTAGAATTAAATTAACGTTTATAACCTTCTAACATATGTACTTTCATTAATTATTTCTTTTATTATTTTTTAACAAAAACTCGCATATAACAGGAAGTCTGATGGAACCTATAGTAAAGTAACTCTTTTTCCATTTATACTTCCGTTCTCTATTTTCCGCTAAATTCTTGTAAATTGTTGCTTTGCTTGTGTGTTGATCAATAACACCAACAACAAGCTTTGCCTCTTTGCCATAGTATGAAAATGACAATGTTTAATATTTAATTTCTCTGAATTGAGCCTTGCATACAATAAGCTAAGCTACATCCTATAATCGCTTTTAAATGAAAGACACAAAAGACAAAATATATTTCACTTTTTTAAGCTTTATTATTATTGTCACTGACAATGATTGTTAATATGTTTTAATCACATCGCAATAAATTTCCGATATTATATTAGTATTAATTCTAACTTACTTTGGGGTAGTAAGTGAGTAACCTAGAATGATATGGACAAGTTAAAGTAAAAATATTTTTTTCCCCTTAGGTTATCAATCGAGTTGGCAAAAGAAACATGGTAATGTGCATAACATCTTTCTGTGGATTATGTGGTATAATTGTCAATCTGATACCAAATGCGATCGGTAGTGCGGTTTTTTTCTTCATTTACCTCATTGGTATCGTGACATTTGGATTATACACCGCCATAACAGTCTCTTTATTCCCCACTTCACTGAGGTAAGTTCTACTATATTCAACTAGACTACTAAATCCCTCTGTTCTACTATATGATTAATAATGTACTTGCTTGACTATTATTTCTACTTGGGGAGAAATTATTATTTAATAATTATTTATCTTTCACAATTTTGTTTAAAAAAATTACCCGCATTAAGTAGTTATGAAGTGATGTTTTTGATTAACTCACTCCATGTTAAATTGCTTTATTTTAATACTAAGTCAAAAGGACAACAATATAACTAAGTACTCGCTATATACTTGACTTAACTAAACTTCACGCTTTATCCCTAGCGGGGTAGGCAGAGAGAACGGAGCGCCAAACGCTACGGTCTCGGCATACCTCTTTCGCCTCGTCCACTGTCATCAACCTCTTCATACATGCCCTCCGGGGGGTCCTTATGCTTTTTACGTGACCTTCTCTTCCAATATCGTCGATGCTGTGTTTTCGAAGGTCAACCGAAGTCTCCCCTCCATTCTTTCTTTCTTTCTTCACTCATTCGCTCGACGTGCCCGAACCACCCGAGCACGTTCTTCTTTATTCTCACTGTGACATCCACGCTAGTACCTACCATTCTGTGTATCTCTTTTGGGCACGCGATCAGCTAAACTGAATCCGCATATGCGATGAAGAGGTCACATCTCTACAGTATTCCTCTTTCTTACATTTCTCTTCTGTAGTACCCACATTTCGCTGCCGTATGCCGTATGCAGCGTCGGTACCAATACTGCATTGTGTACGGCCAAAGGCGTAGCTATGCTGACGTTTCGCCGTCTCTGAACTCTGTTACCGGTAGCAATACGGATTTCCACATCCATTTCCTATCTTCCGTCTCTGCTAAACATACTTCCCAGACATACTACCTCATTCACTTGTTTTAATATCTTATCATTTACACTGATCTTGCGTTCTGTCCTTTCTTAATTTCTTTCAAATATCAGAACCTTCGTTTTATTCACATTCAGGCTTACTACTTACTCACTATATTTTAACGTTATTTATTGCAGAGCACTAGCAGTCTCTTTTACAATGTCAGGAACGAGAATTGGAACGTTTGCGTCGGTACAGATTCTTAATGCGTTGCTAGAAACAAACTGCGAGGCAGGCTTTTACGTTTATGCAGCACTTTTCGCGTGTAAGTGATTGAACAGTTTTGTTTAATATTTTTATATTTTCCTTTTTTATATTAGCTGTATAATTCGCTGCTGTTTGTCTGCTTGTCTGTGCGTTTGAGCACGCTGATCTCATTAATAGCAAAGCCAGTTGAAATACAGTTTACACTATTGTTTTTACAAACTTTCCTTAACATCCTATATGTTTTGTTTGAACTAATTAAATCAAAATTACTTTGAAATACTGTGAAATTTATTGAAACATATGTTTTAAATATATGAACATTGTTTTTAAAATTATTCTATTACTTTAGTAATAAAGCATGTAGTATAAAAGCATAAAAGTATTTCCAATAAATAATTATGTAAATAGTTCAAATGGGCGGACTAGTCCTCGTAACATATTTTTTATTACCCTGAAGTAGTTATATGTTTTTAGTGATGTATTTTATCTGTATAATTTACCAATGTTCAATGATTGCAGTGTCTGCTGTTATAGCTGCTTTCCTGGTAGATGACCGAAAACCGACAAAAATTCAAGCAGAGACCAAAAACGATAAAATATCTTAATTATTATATTATTTGTTTATGCAATATCAACAAATAAAAACCGATGGAATATCTTAAATATATATGATATTTTAATATTTTTTAGATTAATACTATGTATTTTACATTAGGCTTTTTGTATGATATTTTCTTAGCTGTCACTAAGAATAAAAGATTTCGAAAAGAATAGGTTTTAAGATAACAAGTAAATAAGTATCATTTATTCTACTTATTGTTTTAATTTTCTTTACTGTAAAGTAATTAAATTATTATTTTATATAAATAGATTTTTCTTTGAGTTTTTAAGTCGGTGAATTTATAAACCGCCGCGTACGTAAATCCTATTTAATTTTTGATTGACCTACAGTTATGATAATTTAATTTAATAATAAGAACTTTTAATAGAAATAAAGAAAACATATTAAAAGTGAAAAATTATTTTTTCATAGAAAAAAATCATTACAAGCTTAAAAACATTTTCTCCATGTGATTCCGGCTTAAAAAAGGGTCACCCTGGTAATGATGGTGTCGTAAGAGGCGACTAAAGTACGTGTAGGAGAGTCACTTTGTCAGCAATGACAACATGCATGGGCAGACTCGATCGGATTAGGTACTATATAAATTTAAATAGTAATCCGATCGAGCATTCAAAACAACCCGGCATTTAAAACCGGCGTTAAGTAGTGGCTTCGGCCACTGCGTTTCGCATTGGGTAATCCCGGGCCCCGCGACGGTGATCACTTATCATCAGGTGACCCGTACGCTCGTTTGTCGTATCTCTTGTCCACAAAAAAATTAAATAAATAAAAGTGAAAAAAAATGTGGAATACCCACTGGAAAAACCTATTATGCCATAATGAATTTAAAAAAATTGTTTCCTTTTTTTATAATATGCCAATCTCATAATACATTTTATTGCATTTGTTGCTCAAAAAAAAAGAACAAAAATTTGAAAGAAAAATAACTATTTAGTTATGTGGAACTTTATAAAAAAACTGCTCCTTATCTTTTTTTTATGGAATAGTATCTAAAGATTAATCCAAACATTTTATCAAGATTTTATTATTTTATAAACGTGCCTGTCAAAAATAAGTTTACTATTAAAGTAACATACATACATTATGGAAAAGACAAGGCAAACGAAGGTTCGGGTCACCTGATGATGAGTGATCACCGCCTTCCACGGCTCTGAGTAACATCAGAGGGGTACGTTGCGAGCCTTTAATATAGAGATTTGAAGGTATTCATATCGTATCGACCTGGAAATATCGCCGAAGGTAGCCATTCTACTGGCGTCTGGCGCACGGAAGAAAACTCCTACAAAATCCAGATGATGAAGATGATAGTTCAACTTGTGACTTACTGAGAGGCTATTCAAGACATACCAAAATTGATTGTTCTCCAGAACACTCCCCGTGATAAATCCCCGATAGAGAACGTATCACGAAGATATACGCAAAGCTAAAGTATCAAGCTCCTCACAGATCACTGGATCCCCAACGATTCAACGAGTTGTTTGCGATCAAATGGTTCAGGTTGGTCAATGGTTAAATACTACTTGCCACATTCGACCTAACGGCTTCGCGATATCCAGACGAACTACCAGGCCCTCTCCCTAACTTTCAATAGCTGCAGATTAGCGATGGGTAAGGTTAACCAGAACATCATCAGGTTAAGCGACCCTGGCAAAAGCCATATTGTTAATCAATCGGTGATCATTCAGATAAACTGAAAATTTGCTATTTATTACACACTCCATACCTTGTGAGAGTAAGGAGACGATATCAATAGGCTAGGCTGAAAAAAAGATACGACTCCGATCCGACTAACTATAAATCAGATCGGAGTCGTCGCCGTTTTTCGGAAACGGGTGGATAACAGAATAAAGAGACTACGTCGACTGATTGAGAGTATTGAAATATATATATATATATATATATATATATATATATATATATATATATATATATATATATATATATATATATATATATATATACATATTATATCTATATATATAAATTACAAAGACAGAAAAGCTTGTCTTTTTAAAGGTAAACATATTTGTGAAAAATATCATAAAATAGGGTCGGTAATAGGGTCGGTAATATATATATATATATATATATATATATATATATATATATATATATATATATATATATATATATATATATATATATATATACATATTATATCTATATATATAAATTACAAAGACAGAAAAGCTTGTCTTTTTAAAGGTAAACATATTTGTGAAAAATATCATAAAATAGGGTCGGTAATAGGGTTATTATTATTTCTAATTTACGTCAACAATGTGACAAAAAATAACAAATCTTATTGTTAAAAAAACTTACTGGAAATATTACATTTTATGCTGACGATACATGTCTATTTTACTTTAGAAAAGACCTAACAGAATTAGTCGATCAGGCACATAAAGACCTACGGCAATATACCACTTAATGTCAATGTAATCTACTGACAGTTAACGCTAAAAAATTCTTACACGACTCTTAGTACGAAAAATAAAAAAAAACCGGAAAGCATAACACTACATATTAACAACGAAGTACTTCGTTGATCACATCTAGAAAAGTATCATCGCTTAATTTTGGACGATAAATTAACATGGCGACCCCACATACTTGTAGAACACCTGAAAAATAAGCTTACAAAATTCATTGGAGAAGAATGTCTTCTTGTGTACAACCTAAAGTACGACCCATGCTGTATAATGTGCTTTTAAAATCCATACTTATATCTTTAATAGAGATCTGGGGTTGTGCCGCAAGAACTGATATCATTATAGCGTGCACAAAATCTGGAAACATTCATGTGGACTTCTCTTACCGAACGGTAATATACACGCAACCTAAGAAATACTCACAAACTGGCACAGTCTGTGCCAAGAACGCGTTACGGTAAAAGAAACATTTTATATGACGGTGTCTGAGGTGCAATAAACTACCAAATGAAATAAAAATGAGCGTTAATATATATGTAATAAACGTACGCGTGCGCACCGTGACGAAAAACCTACACTCTGAAGTTAGCTATAGTCAACACTTTAGTTCTCCAAAAAAAGTTACGAACAAATTAAAAGTAAGGACATCTACGTATGTTTGCGTAAGAACTGTCAACTATATTCAGGATATTTATTTACACAAGTGTTTCTGAACCGTGCGTGTTTAGTATCAGTCCGAATCAAATATTTATACGTAAATATATATTTTCTCAAATAATATTATAATATAGATATTTCAATAATTTACTGTGAATTATGTGTGATAATAATTTGTGATATTTAAATAAATAAATAAATACACCTAAAAATTACAAAACTAACTAGTCGTAACGATAATAACGGCGCGTTGCGGTTATTTATAATATTCAAAGGAAGGAAGTCAATAAAAAGTAATAATAAAAGAAAAGAAAATATTATTTATAAAACTATAATACATAATAAAAACAAAAAGAAAAATCAATTGTTCTCTTCAATACTAGACTTTTTTAGTGTATGTGATAATGCATCATGGACGTGTGTGGGTGTGTAAGAGCTTGTGTATGTAAATGTGTGTGTGTGTGTGTACAACAGGTGATGAATCCATTGACGTCAAGCTACAAGGTCTTCCGTTTGGTCATAATTTAATCTTAATAACTAGTCAATAGTTTAGTTCTACATTTAGACAGAATTAGAAGATGTTTTTTTTATTTATTGACATTATTACAGTTAAAACAGCCGATTTGAAGAGATTGAAACAAACTATGTAAATTAAACTTTATATATATATATATATATATATATATATATATATATATATATATATATATATATATATATATATATATATATATATATATATATATATATATATATATATATATATATATATATATATATATATATATATATATATATATATATATATATATATATATATATATATATATATACACACACATTTTTTTATATATATACTCGTAAGGATATACATGACAAGCTTTTGATCAGAATCTTTTATTAATGTTATCAGTTAAACAATTAAAAAATAAAAATATGTATAATTATACTCCTTTTATTACTTAGCAGTGCGACAGTTGCTTAATATAATTAAATGTTTACAAAGTATTAACGTCATTATTAGGTAAACTCTCATACTTTCTTTCAAAGGAATTTAGCAAGTCATTAATATAATTTTTCACAAATAAAAGTTACGTAAGATGACATGGATTTAATTTTTAATCAACTTCTTTTATGTCAATGTACACTATATTTTTACGAGTACGTGTAAATGTGTGTTTGTGTTCCACAGATTTTAAATAAAGGTTTTTATTTGTATGTAATTGTATCTTACTTATATCTATTGCTAGATAAGCAGTTAAAAGTCTTCATAGATAAGCAGTTAAAGATAATCCTTTAATATTTATACGGAATTATTAAATGTTAGTTATATATTACCTATTATATTATATTATTATTATTATATATTACCTAATAACTTATTCGGGTAAGCTAATCTCCTCAATTCTTATAATTGTTTGTATACTTTTTATACGAATTTAGTAATAGGAGTTGACCGAAATTTCCATATCAGATTTCAGTTTTCAGTTGGTCCATGAGTTATAATCACCTGATAACCTATATATCGTAAATTTTTACAAGTAATATAACACATAAGCGGCTTGTTGTCGCGCAGGAGTCGCTTTTACAGTCATACGCTTATGCTTTTGGGTCGATTCCCTCCCGAGGAAATGAAGTAGTTAATATTTTCAAATGAAATATTTAATCTTCCATTTTTTCGCTCAAGCTTTCGTTTCAAGTAATTGAGCATCTACGTTCGGTTTCTTTTTTGTTACTTTGCAGTAAAGGCGCAGTTATTTATTGTCTTGTCTTTTTTGAATGAAATATATTTAACATATTATTTTAAGATCTTATTTCTATTCATATGTTACAATACAGATACAAAACATATGTATTTATTTTTTAATCTTTTAATATTTATTTTCTAATATTTAAATTAGGATAGAAAATAAACAAATGTGTGTGAAGAATAACTTCTAACGCGTGTCCGTGTACACGCGTTAGAAGTTATTCTTCTTTGGCGTAAAAAGATACATGTATTTTTTAAAATTATATCTTCTTATTCTACGTTTTTAGGAAAAAACTAGAACAACAATAGAAAAAAGTTATTCTATATAGTGAAAGTTTTATTATAACGCATTATCGAGTTAAATAAAGTTTAATTTACATAGTTTGTTTCAATCTCTTCAAATCGGCTGTTTTAACTGTAATAATGTCAATAAATAAAAAAAACATCTTCTAATTCTTTCTAAATGTAGAACTAAACTATTGACTAGTTATTAAGATTAAATTAATATATATATATATATATATATATATATATATATATATATATATATATATATATATATATATATATATATATATATATATATATATGCAAAGCATGGCAGGACTACAAAGCCTCGGGTAACGGTAATAGTATGAGAAAGTTAAGAAAAAAAATGTATAAGTTGCTAAAACACCAAACGAAAATACAGATAAAGATAAAGCGTGAAAATTCTGAGAAAGAAAGAGATGAAAGGATAACGAACAACTTTCGGGAAAACACGAAGTTTTTCTGGCGTGAAGTGACTGGTTCCCGAAGTTGCTCGGTAACCTGTAGAATGAAAGGCGTGTTTTCGAGGGACAGTAATATAATCTTTTAACCACAGGTTTTGCAGCGATGGGCAAAATTTTCTAAGAAGATGTATAAATGTGATAGCGCCTCTGCCTTAAGTAACAGCGAAACGCTGAGTCTTGATGCAGTCGATGGCAAGATCATTATAAAAGAAGTTGAGAGGGCAATACGAAGTTTGAAATGTTGTAAGGCAGCGGGAGCAGATGGAGTTATTGCCAAGATGATCAAATATGGTGGGTCACGCGCCTTGGACCTGTTCTGTTTTTTGTGCAATTTATACTGGAAATTGGAGGGGGCCCCAAACGATTGGTGAGATGCAGTCATCGTACCTTTATATAAAGGCAAAGGGTTACATAGGGCTATCAGTTTGATTAGCTTAGGTAAGAAAGTTTATGCAAAAATATTAGCGAGAAGACTGCAAGATAGATCCGAAAGACTGTTTTGAGTGGCCTAGTGTTTTCCCTCCGCATTATCCCCTCCTATTTCCCTCCGCATTATCACGTAACAATTTTTGGCAGTGAACCAAAACGTTTTCTGTGCTTTTGTGAACTTGGAAGAAACACTTGAACGGTACAATGTGACTGCACCCTACAGGCTGTAAAGTGTCTTTAAAGAGTTCTCTCAGCCTGTGTGCAATTAGCAACTGGCATGTCGCCTTGGTTTGACATCCAGTCGGATGTTAAGCAAGGTTGCGCCGTGTCAGCTAGGTTGATCAATTTATATTTGGATAGTTGTCTTCAAAGATTGAAACAAAGTGTCACGATAGTAAAAGTAGGTAACTTGAATATAAATTGCTGAACACAGATGATGCAGTGCAGAAAGCGAGTTACAGGCATTGCCATTACTCTGAAAGAAGGGTGGCGAATATTAGTCTAAGCCTGAATGCGAATAAGACGAAGGTTCTGATATTTGAAAGAAATGAAGCAAGCACAGAATGCAAGATCAGTGTAAATGATAAAATATTAGAACAAGTGAATGATGTAGTATATCTGGGAAATTGAGACGGTGAAACGTCAGCATAACTGCGCGTTTGGCCGTACACAATGCTATTAAACGGCAGCGAAACGTGGGTATTGCAGAAAAAGAATGTAAGACAAATTAATACTGTATAGATGCAATCTCTTCGTAGGATATGCGGAGTCAGTTTAGCTGATCACATACCCAATAAGGAGATACACAGTATGGTATGTACTAGCGTGAATGTCACAGTGAGAATGAAGAAGAACGTGCTCAGGTGGTTTGTCCATGGCGAGCGAATGAGTGAAGACAGAAATGGCAAAAAAGATTTACCGTGTGATTCCGGCTTAGAATAGGATCACCCTGGTACTTATAGTATCGCGACTAAAGTACGCCTGGGAGAGTCACGTTGCTAGCAATGGGCCGACGCGACCGGATTATCACCAACCCCGGCATTTAAAACCAGCGTTAAGTAGTGGCGTCCACTGCGTTTCGCATTGGGTAATGCCGGGCCCCGGTTCCCGTCCACCTTAAAGGCCGACAACGCTCCTGTAGCTCCCCTGGAGTAACACAGGGCAGTGCGCAACGGTGACCACTTACCATCAGAAGACCCGACCCTCGTTTTCCGTGCCCTGTCCAAAAAAAAACTATGTGGTAAGGGAGGGAGGGAGAGACCTCGGTTGATCTTCTAAAAACAGTATCTACGATACCTGAGGAAGGTCACGTAAAAAGTATGAGTACCCTCCGGAGGGCATGTACTTCATACATGCCCTGTCGCGGATGATGACAGTGGACGAGGCGAAGGAGGTATGCCGAGACCGTAGTGTTTGGCGCTTCCTTCTCTTTGCTACCCCGCTAGGAATATAGCGTGAAGCTAATTATGTAAGTAAGTTATTTGAAAATGTAAATATAACAATATTTCTTTTAAATTAAAAATATTTTACTTTACTTGGCGATTAGTCAATTTGTTTTAACTTATTATGCAGCAAAATTATATGATAAATCAACATCAATCCAAACGAGATTTGAGCCTAAAGTCAGCCTCTTCAGATTAGGATATTTTTACTGCGATAATTTTATATTGCTATGATAATATTATCAACGACAACTATTCTCATCTAACACTGGTATCATCTTAAATCATCTAACAGTCTAAATGCTAGTTAGATAGTTCTAACTTCACGATAAGATTATTTGAAAGAGCGGTTCACATAAATACAAGTGGCATATAAATATTAAAGTAGCAATACATACTCGTACAATATTAAATATTATTGACTGTTTAATGTTTAATAGACAAGTACCTAACATAATTAAAACAGAAATAATATTGCTTAAAGATGGGATATTCAAATAACAATAAGATTACATTCGAGGAAGCCCTCAATAAAACAGGTGAGATTCGATTCATATATATACTTATAATAAATCTCTATGAATCGACATAAATTATATCTATACTTATAATAAATAATAAATCCAAAATTATAGGGTACATATATTAATATCATTTTGTATGTGCGTTTGTTTGTTTGTTTGTTTGACTTAAAAATAGTCACAATTATATTATGGTAACCTCACTCACCGAATTTAAAGCATTGCGTGTTGAGTGGCAGTTCTGGCTGCCTCATTACCAGAGCTAGAAAATGAAACAGTAAGATAAATCTTTAATTTAAATTTTTATTATCTCAAGATGGAATCGAAGCTCATATTTTATATCAATAATGTTTACGTTTTAAATATCCTTCATATAATACACATTACATTACATCATATTATAAATATAGAGCAAAATTATACCATCTTTTTTATTTACAAGTAAATAATACTCATTTTGTACGATAATTTAAGATTGTCAGTAATAGAAAACTTTTTTGAAAATTAAATAGAACAGAAATTTTTATTTGTGTACAATGTAACTTTTAATTACAAATTCAATTTTTAGCAAATTTGTCCCCCTCTCCGAGTTTAAAAAAGAATAAGGCTTTAAACTTAAATGTGTAAAAATAAGATTTCACAAATCTGCAATTCGGCCATTTCATAGCACTTTGAAAATTTAAGCTTGTATACTTTAATTTTTCTATCCCATTTTTATTGATAAAAATCGGAGCCTTGAAAATTGAAAGTCGTAAATATTTATTTCTTTTTTTTTTCATACATACCTGTTTGTTTTTCGAACCGTTTCATACATACCTGTTTGTTTTTCAACCTACTCGAGGCTTCACCGTTCTGTTCTTCTTGATACTCACCTTGCAAAATACACACTCTAACCAAATTAATTGAACTAATTATTTTGTATAATAAATTGTGAATAGGGAAGCATGAAAAAATATATATTCCCAAGCGTGTTTATGAAATATTGTTATGCTCAAAAATTCATAATTTTTTGAAAGTTCTTTCAGAAATTGCTTTGCCTAGTGTTAAGAATACTTACGAACAATCTAGTTTAGTATAATTAGAGTAACTGTATTCTTTCTTAGTAGCCAGCAGGTACGTACGTATTATAAAAATTTACTGACTTTTCAGGATACGGACTCTACAGTTACCTTCTTGTCGCCTTGTCGGGCTTGACTATTATATCTATGGTGTCTACAGCTTATGCTACCACTATTATAATTCCCACAAGTGCATGTGAGCTAGGCACTACTACTGCACAGAGAGGTATCTTAGCAGCCACTCCATTTGTAGGTAAAGTATATATTTACATCTGTATATGTAAAACATGTTTTATTGTATTTGTATTATATTTATTTATTTATTTAACAATACTTTTTATATGATTACCTGTAACAAATTACTGATGGAGCTGCCAGTTAGTGATAAAGCTGCCCTTGCACATATAGTTAGCATATGTACACACATTGTATACATTGTATATATATATATATATATATATATATATATATATATATATATATATATATATATATATATATATATATATATATATATATATATATATATATATATATTTATATATATATATATATATATGTGTGTGTGTATGTGTGGGTGTATGTGTATATAATAATAGTAGTGAGGGACTTGTAATAAATATATATAATCAATGACAATGATAAAAAGATCTATCAATCACCTTATCTTATACCAATACGACTATATAAAATATTGAAAAGTCATGCACTGAAAGCATAGTCATCAATGATCTCAACAACTATATGATGCCTCATCACGATCATAACATTGACAACTTGGTAGTTGTTTTTGGTACTTATATGTTGACGCCACTGCAGCTGTAGATTTTAAGTTGAACGACGCCGCTGCGACAGAGTTAATAATACAATTATACTTACTCATTCAGCTTCACGCTTGGTACCGCACCTGGCTGGGTAGGCAGGGGGAATTTTGGGAACCTAATTCTAAAACACTCCGTTCCACACTTTCCGCCGAATTTAAGGTATTGCATGTAGAGTGGTGAAACTCAACGCCGTGTTTAGTCTTGTACCAGAGCGAAGAATCAAAAACATTAAACATTTGAATTGCAAATATTAAATGTTTCATTTACTCGAGCAGGTATAGAACCTACAACCTGTCGGTTACAGTCTCGGTTAAACCTACATATATATTGATTGTGGTTTTCATTCTCAAAGAACTGAACATACATAAATTGCTATAACTATTCCTGTGTTGCAATGTAATTAGCATGAACATTTACATCCGTAAAGATGTTTTCCAGAGGGCATAGATTTAACGACAAAGTGATCTGTTCGTAAATATATTCCTTTTAATTTTGAGGTGACACTATCTCGTCACAATTTCTACTGATTATAATATATGCATTTTATTTTAAGGTTTAATTCTTGGTGGTATATTATGGGGATGCTTTGCAGACGTCTTTGGAAGAAGGCGTACACTCCTCATATCCTTGCTATCAGCAGCGACGGTCAACGCATTTGCCAGTTTATCCGTCAATTGGATAATGCTTATGATATTTCAATTTACTGCTACTTTATTGTGAGTAGAGTTGCAAAGTAAAGTTTACATTAATTAATTATAACGATACTGAAAAATTAAATGTATAAAATCTTCAAACGTCTTCGAATGTATGCTTCTTCTTCTTGGTCATTACACTCTTGGCAGAGTGGTTGTGGTCGCCACGGGTTGGTCGACATGGGTTCCAATGGCTCACTTCACCAACCGCCACCATTCATCTCTCACTGCCGCCTTTCCCACAGATTCGTGGAAAGAGTTGTCTGTAGCCGTCTTGATCTGGACGATCCATCGCATCGGAGACCTACCGCACGCTCGTTTCTCTTCTATTTTTCGATATTAGAGCTCCCACATAGACGTACGATGATACTACTTCGCAGCCCGCAATTTGAGTTACTTCTGGCAAGTTATTATTTGCTCGATCGATGATCATCATTTTGGTCTTAGTATGATTTACCTTGAGGCCACAACCAAGTCTAACATGCTCCATTTTGTGCAGAAACTGTTCTATCTGGCCATAACAGGGTGGTATTTGAGATTTTATGGCTTCCTATACTCACACCGTCCGTCCAATCTTTAAAGGTTTTTTCTCAATATGAGCTCAATATAAATGTTAAAAAGGAGCGGAGATATTATGCACCCTTGACATACTTCTGTATTAGAATGGAAATTATCACACAAAACGTCATATATTCTTACTGACGCAGTACCATGTTCATAGAGAAGTGTGTGTGTGTAGAAGTGGAAAGTAATGTACATTAGCTCCGTGTATATAATCGTATAAAATAAGTAAAAAGTGTGCTTTCGGCTCTAATTATTGTATTAACACTTAATACATAACCTAAAAATTGAGTGTAAATGTTATCACGTAGTATCGACAATGAACTGTTAAAAAACAATCTCATGCAAACTTGCTGTGGTAGCTGTAACATCTTACTATTCTAAATGGATTTTTGTTAAGTGAATAAACAGTGAAAAGTGTTGTGTTAAAATAGTGACTAATGAACTAAACTAATGTTGTTATAGAAAAGACTTCTTCTTGTAACAATTTACCTAAAAATATGCTTCTTAAAGTATGTAACAATAATTTAAAGTCAGAGTCATCGTTTACGTTGGACTAGTGGTGGACTAAGAAGGCTCAACTTCTATAATCCGAGTTCAATCCTGAGTCGTCGTTAGGTTTTTTTTTTATTATTATTATTATTTTTTTTTAATTAAGGAAGGACTGTTTTATAGACTATTAAAATTCATACATTTGAAATAAGACATAGAATAGAATTATTATCAATACACTTGTAATATGGCTGACAGCAAGAGTGTTATCTATAGCTGTTGTCCCCGCTCAGATACATCTCTAGAGGTGCTCTGTTGTATCGAATGTAGTCTAGTAAATCTATGAGATTTCATTATTCTTGTCTCAATGTTCCTAAGACACTGTTTAAAGATCTAACGGAGAACTTTAAAAATACATGGAAGTGTCCGGCTTGTAACTGTAAGAAACCAAAAAGTTGCAACAATAATACACCTGTTCGAGGATTGTATGCAATTGATTCCCAGGAATCGGATGTAGCAACTCAGAACGTGGCCATGAGGAAAAGGGCAAATAAAAGAAAATGTTTGTCGCCAGATCTTTCACTTCTAGATATACGACAGGTTATTAGAGAAGAGTTAGAGTGCATAAAATCAAATATGTTAGATCAGTTTAATGCCACAATAAAGGAAGTTATTGAAACTAACTATAGTTTGAATAGTCAACAAAGCATATGTAGGTCGGCTTGTAGTAGCTACACGTCTATTTCGGTCACTGTCTTTCCCTGCGTGTTTTCAACCGCCCAGGTCTTAGGTAAATGTTTTGGTGATGGCCTCAATCTTTTGTTGAAGGACACGAGTTTCATGTGAGTTGGCTTGAGCTTCTATCATATGTTACTTAGATGGTTGTTCGTATCTTTTTTGCTTTCCCTCTGGATCTGACCAAAGAGATTATTGAGTTCACTTACCTTAGCTTCTATGGCCTGCAGCTTACGTCTCTCCTCAACTAGGGTAAGAGTTGAGTCACTCATCCAGTGCTGCCGATTCTTCGTCTGCACACTACCGTTAAAAAGTATAAATAATGAAAATAATCGTAATTTAAATAACTTTCTAAAGAAAGTTTACTTCTGATTAAAAAAGTCAACCTTGATTGTAATTTGAAAAATGGTGGCTGAAAATGCAACTAATATATTCGTCATTGGTCTTGTACATATATGATTGCTATATCATAAACGTTGTTCTTAAGAAAACTTATAACATTTCCGTATTTATATTTTCAAGGCACAATTTGATTATTTAATTTGCCTCTCACAATATCTCTCAGAACCGAATACAGAATAGTCCATTACGTTACCTTCTCTGTGCTTGATTGACGCGACAGTGCACTTTTCTAGTCTTGTCTACTCTGGTTGCTGAGAGTACTTCTTCTCCTTCTTCTTCTCTCTGACAGTAATCCCGGCGTGCTGTGCCAGGGTCTGCCTTCCTACTGCACCTACCTCACTATGAACGATCTTTTACGTCCTCGGTGGTTAGATCATTGGATCTCATGTCCTGGATCACCACATCCAACCAGCGCTTCCTTGGGCATCCGGGAGGTATCACTCCAGGGACAGACATATCAAGGCACTTGCGTCCGATATAGCTCCTAGGCCGGCGCGCAACGCGCAACTCTAGCATCAGCCGGTTCTCTTCCAATGAGTGCTATGTCATCGGCATACATCAACAGCCACGGAGACTGGTCTTGGATGTGAGCCGAGACAGTATCTCGCACTACATTGAATAAAAATGGGCTAAGAGCTGAGCCCTGGTGAACCCCTACTGTAACCTGGAAAGGTATGATGTCGCCAACAGCTGGAAACGGAATTGTGATAATTTCAATATAAGCCTTAGGGCCTACTCTCGGCGGAGCCTCATATCGATCATGCGCTAGCGCTTCAGCAGCTCCTGGAAGTAGCTTCTCCATATCTCCTTTACAGAAGCGTGATTACAGAGCAACATGCCCTGGGAATCTTTGACGCAAAGACATTTTGCTACATCTTGCATCGCTTTATCCCGGTCATGTGCCAGCTTTTATATGAGCTTCTGTCCCTCCACAGTTTCCAGCTTATCATATAATGCTGATAAACTCTCACTGCGGGCTCTGGCTACAGCTTTTTTACTGGCACAGGCTTAAAGGCAGCCTTCTTTTCACGAGTCACCTCTTGCACCTTGTCATTCCACCACCATGTCTCCCTGTCGATGACACATCCTCCCCGTGGCTGTTTAAGTCCCCTCCAACTAGTACTTCGGTAGACGGTATAGCAAGTAGAACCTCTTAATACTGCTCCCAGATTGACTCCTTTTCGGCCGCGCTACAGCCCGCCTGGGGAGCGTAGACACTGATTAATTTTGTGGTAACGCCCTCAATCAGTACTTTTACCCGCATCAAGCGATCGCAGCGACGGTCAACTTCGAGGAGTCCATTCTGAAGCTCTCCAGATAGCACTACCGCCAAACCACTCTTACTAGAAAGGGACCCAGTGTATACAAGCCGGTAACCGATGTTACGAGTACTCTTCTCTTGAAAACAAACTTCTTAGTCATCGCTGTAGAGAAGAAAATTCTAATCAGTATCTGTACAATTTTCATGTCATCTGGCACAGTTTTGTCTCTGTTTTGCTTAATAATAGGCTCTGGCTTAAAAATTATTTCAATACTCATATGGATCATTTCAGTCTAGACTCAACTAAGATTGTCTTAATTGTGTTAAAACTTATAGGTCAATAGTGACCCACATCGACGTCGCCTTCTACGTCTATATCTACGTTTATTTATCATTATTATAGCACCAGTTACGATTTTGGATTAAAGCTGTAACTCTGAGTCTATCTTCAAGGCGGTAATTAAAATTTTACCTTTGAATTTTAATTTATTAGATGTTTTATTAATTAATTTTACGTTATTCTTGAAACTTTGAATTTATTGTTCTGAAACACTCTTGTTGAAAAACTTATCGTGTAAGATATGCTGCCCAAAATTCATAGGTCTATTTGGGCTTTATATATAACTTTACCCGAGACTCCCATAATCTGTGATAGAAATTAGAAACCTAAATAAAAACATATGTACGGCACTCGGGGACTGCCGTAGTTAAGCTATTGCATAATACGAAGTCTGCCAAACTGAAACGACATTAGACGATGCACGCGAGGAGATTATTTTTTAATTTATTTTACTTTTAATTTCATATATATTAACATGCATTTTATTTATTTATTTTAGGGCCTCTGGCCAGTATTCTCAAGCTATGACAATGCTAAGCGAGAGTGTCCCAATGGCAAAACGTAACGTCGTTGTACTGCTAGTCAGTAGCATATTCCTAATGGCACAAGGAATTATGGCAGGTAAAAAAATATATATTTTAAGTAAGGTTTATTTAGGGTTAAGAGATTAAATTTCATGAACATTTTGATAGCCGTATTACACGCCAAAAAAACAGAAGTATTCAATTCTTCAATTTTTATTGCGACTTCGGATGTAACAAATGTTACATTTACAAATGATATTGATATAATAATATGTAATATATTTCTCTTAGCATTAGCCATACCAATCATCCCTCTGACATTCTCTATCGAGATTCCGAGCTTGGGCATTTTCTGGAACTCTTGGAGGACTCTACTTGTGGTTTACTCTATACCAAGTTTTATCTGTGGGGTTTGGGTGTTTTTTATGCAAGAGAGTCCAAAGTTTCTATTCACAAAAGGGAGAGAAATTGAAGCTATAAATGTTTTAAAGAAAATTCACAGAATTAATAATTTAAGATCAAAAGAGAAATATGTGGTGAGTTTTATCATATTTAATACTATCGTATCCAATAGTTTAAAAAAACGTAACATTTCCTTTTTTAACAGACTATATTGTAGTAAATCTATCTATGTATATATTATGAAAATGTTGTTGCAGGTACATGATATAGAAAAAATAACACAACAAACTGGACCAAATTCAATTAAAGAGCAGTTCCTCCCATTATTTAGACCGCCACTGCTTAAGAACACGATAATTCTTACAACCTTATTTTTATTCCAACAGTTGAGTACAATTTTAACGTCGTATTAATTACGTAAATATTGTGGTAGTGACACAGCATTACCTTATTATACCTACTAAGAATGTGGCCTATCGTGACGCAGGGGCACATACTCGTACATGTGATTCAAACGCTACAGATTGTGGGTTCAATCCCCACTTGAGGAAATTAAATATTTAAAATTAAATATTTAATGTTTTTACATTTTTCGTATTGAGTTCCGCCACTCGACAAGCAATACCTCAAATTCGGCATAAAGTAGGGAGCAGACTGCAGTGTGTCTTAACACAAGATCCCAAGTTCCTTCTGACTACCCTATCGTAAGGAGGTTACACCGTGAAGCTGTGAGTAGGATTCAAGTTATTAATTATCTTTCTTTCAGAGTTGGATCATTCCTAGTGTGGTTACCGACTATTGCTAACCAATTTGTAAACATATTAGGCACAGGAGAGGGCTCGGAATTAAGTCTCTGTGGTATATTACAAAGTGGGATCAACGTCGACTTAAATGTTAGTATCAAAAATATTGTTAAACAAAATTAATAATTAATTAATAAATAAATTAATAAATGAATTGTTAAATAAAGAAGTAAAAATGGCTTATCGGCTAGAATTAAATGATTAAAGAACAACATTGTATTTTTCAAGCTCAAAAGAGCATCTTAAGCAATATCTCTGTTTGTCCACATTAAAAAAAATGTTTTTTTTATTTTAAAGCTTTACGAAAGCTTTACGAAATAATTCCGTTTTGTCGCGTTATGTATTGAACGAAAAGAAATACTTTAATCCGTTCGTCTAACTACTTTTGATCAAAACAGAACGGAAAAAAATATTTATTAAGCAAGTTGGTAATTTGCATTTAAGCGTATAAGAGTTTCGACGTAGCTTGGTGTGAACGAATGGCTTAGTTGTTCTGAGCGCTTGGACGGTTTCCAAGAGGCGCGGGTTGGAGTCCTCCTTCGTTCAATATATTTTTTTTAAACGTTTTTAAATTAAATAGATTTACACCAATCTATCTTTTGACGGCTAACCAAGCAGAAATTTTACATGTAAAATTATAAGGGGTATAGGGATTAAGTGTGTTAAATGTTATGTTTGTTGACATTTTTTTTATGTTTAACAGCCAGATGCGGCACCTTGCTCATTGAATGTGCCATCTCTACTAATAGTTCTTAGCGTTGGCGCGGCTCAATCTTTTGTGAACGCACTTCTCAGCTCGGTAAGTAGTTTCTTATTGACTGTAGGCCTGACAGGTTAAGGATTTGATCCCCACACGAAGAATTTTATTTGATTTAACATTTTCAAACTTAGTAAAACTTTATGTTTTATTTCTTCTCTCTGATAAAATATTATTTATTTTAAGGTTATTAATCGAGTGGGTAGAAGAAACATGGTGATGTGTATAACATCGGTTTGTGGAATCTGTGGTATTGTTGCCAACCTTGTACCTAACGCCATCGGCAGTGCAGTTCTATTCTTCGTTTTCCTCATCGGCATCATCACATTTGGAATGTATACTGCCATAACAGTTGCTTTATTCCCAACCTCCCATAGGTAAGTGATAATACATTTTTTTATTACATGCAGAGGGAACTGGGGAACCTAGTGTTGAGACACTCCGATCCGTTCTTCACACTAGAAGATTTATATGACTCTTATAACCTATTTTTGTGGTTAAAGTCTCATTTAAAGAACAACTCCCAGATAGCTGATGATGTGCTGATAATATTACGAAAAATGTATAAAATATTAAAATGAACGACTTTTTTATTTACAGAGCGTTAGCAGTGTCTTTTACATTGACTGGAACAAGATTGGGAGCATTTGCTTCTGTACAAATTCTCAATGCATTGCTACAAATAAATTGCCAAGCGGGCTTCTATATTTACGCTGCGCTTTACGCGTGTACGTATTTACATATTTTTTATAAAATTGCAAAAATATTTATCGTTAATTTGAGATAGGAACTGTTATTGGAGCATAACAGAACTCACATGCCATTCATCTTTCTGTATATCTGTTCACTTAATAGATATTATCTGTTTATTCTTATACTATTTTAATTATATTATATTTTTTAATATTTCAGCATCCGCTGTGATAGCATCTTTCCTACAAGATGACCGCAAAATCCAAAAAAATGAACCAGATACTATAGACAATAAAACAACTTGAACATTTAATAAATATTTGCAAATAATGCAATAATCTACCTCATTATTACTTTCTTTTGTGTATTTGTTAAAAAATAAGTAAAAATATATTAAAACATCAGTTGTAATTTCTTTTTTGTAAGTATTCTTACTAATAAATGAAATTACAAATCCTAGCTGAAATAAATGTTTGTTATGTAATTATAGAAATTATTATAATTTTTTGGTGTGGTTTTATTAGTACCTACATGCATAATGTGACTAAAGGTTGGTATTCTCAAAAGTGGCTCCGGGACGTCAAAATGTCTGTTCTTCGAGAAGGGACAAAAACTTAGTTGGTCGAATGACGATTCGCCGCATCGATTATCGCATTAGGTCCTTGTGCATTGTCAAAAAGTAATTATGTCTTAAAAAAAAATAGAAAAAAAGAAATCACGCAATATCTATTTTACAAATAGCTATAGTAAATTGTGATGTTTTACGCCAAATAGTCAAATTGTTCAAACAAGTGTTAAAGGAAATTGCTAATTAACAAAAAACCGATGTCCTCTTTGCAGTCAAAAAAATAATCAAGTTATAAGCATTCCTAATGTTATTTTCTATCTAGTTAATAATGTCTACAAAGAAGGTATTGAAATTTAAGCCTCGTTAGCCAAGTTGTCGCTACCTCGACTGCGGATGTGTTAATTTTCTTGTCGGGCAAAATATTAATTATTATAGATTTAAAAAAACATCTTAATGTTGCCGGCTTGCCTGTGAAGGGTTCCGTAGCGTATTCTTCTTGTTATGTTATTTTTAGCTAACTTTAAATAAGAGGAGAATTTCAATTCATATGGAAGATATTTTTATAGAAATTGTCCCATAACCCTTAATTCACGAAATCAATTTCGTTCAAATAATTTTCGTTTTTAGTTTTTATTGAGTTCAACATCTTCTATCTGGAAACACTTTATTTTTATATTGTATATTATTTAAAACATCACGATCAAATATAAAAGATATTCCTTCATATTTAAAATAAAAAAACATACAGACGGACAGGTAGACAAATCGACATGACAAATTTATAAGGATTCTGAATAAATAAGTTTTCATTATAAAACAAAACAAAAAGTTAGCTTGACTTGATGATTTGGAATCTGAATTATATTAGATTTTTAATCATAACGTGAAGTCAACTTTTTGTACTTAATCTAAACAAAATTGTGTAAAAATAGGAATACCAAATTGGGCAGTCATAGTTTACATAGAGAAGGAAAGCAGAATATTATTTGTATTTATAAAAAATATAATTAAGTAACAATAAAAATATGAACATTTTTAAAAATAGTTCATAATATTTTAAATCAATCAAATAATATTTGATATTATACACTTTTGTATAACGCTACATAAACATACATACACTATACCAAAAATACATAATTAATTCTAATTGGTTGCTGTTATAATTAATGAAATAAAAAGTGTATAACGAAAAAACCAGGGAAAAGTGCGACTTCGAGTTCTACTATTCATTACTCAATACAAAATGCCTTGAGCGGCAAATAAGAGAACGAAATACACTGGTTCTCAGGTTCCCCTGTTAACGGTACCCGTTAAATAACGTAATTTCTTATGGTCCTCGGAAACGTTCTCAAGCCCTAAACAAAACAGTCTCAGTCGTATTTGACTATCTGTGACTAAGGCTGACAAGGGGCAACACTGTTTATTACTGTCATTTGTCAATAAAGTTGCCGCTGACCGATAACGCTATGAAAATATCCTAACAATTAACAACCATATAAAATATCTAAAATACAACAAAAAAAAAAAACATATTTTAAAACAGAAACTACTTAAAGGATAAAAGTAATATTCATTTGATGATCCTATATTTTAAAATTAGTACACTATGCAAACATGGTGTGATGTTCTATCAAAGCATCGATTTTTCAATAAAGCCGCAGGTTGATTAGTCCGTAGTCATTAAAGCTATATAGTGTACACATAGTGACGTTGTGCTCGGTGGAGTAAAGTTCAAAATCTGATTTCTCCTCGCGTATTTGCTACGTTACCTTATCTCTTCAAAGGTGTATTCCACACCTTTGCTATAAGGAAGATAAGGTATGTATTGTAATAGATGTTAACATTACGCTCATATGACGACGTCACTAATTATCTGATTACTAATTTAATAATAAGGATTTAACTGTTGTTTAACAAAATTATCAATAATAAGTTTCACATATGACACTTTAGCCACTTACTTAAACATAAAGTAATGAGGTTATATATTTTATATTATGTAGAATAACATTTTTAAATAAATATAAAATATTCTATTACTAAGAAATTAATTACCTTTTTGATGGAAATGTAAAATATTTTAAATAAGGGATGTATTACCTAATAATGGTAAAATTTAGAATCCCTACAACATCATATAAGTTAAGATGCCATATTAATGTGTGCCAAATATCACTTAGGCTTCCAATCCAATTACCAAATTACTTCTTACACATAATTCATTTCATAAGGTGTTTTAGGTAACTACTCTATTAGAAAAAGATTCTTAAAAAATATTGTAGGAAACATGATAATTTAAATGTAGGAATAAATTATTGCTAAAGGTGTTAATATTTTTAATGGCTTTGTTAAATATTTTTTATCCTCTGTGTGAAATAACACTTTAAAATGTATAAAATTAAATATGTGTAAATAAAATATATTATAAAATATATATATTTCAAATTCAATTTTTTTTAGCATTACTAAGAAAATTTACAAAATGGCTACTGGTTCTTGGGAAGAATTCTTTGCGGAACACTTACCCCCAACAGACTTTGAAGATAATCGATCATTACTGAAAGAGTTTTGTGAGAGACATGACAAATATGGGAACAAAATTGTCCTAGTTACTGTGAGTATATCTACTAATATTTTAAAAGTAAAGAGTTTGTTTGTGCATGTTAAATCTTAGGAACTTGCTGGGCCCAATTGAAAAAATATTTTTGTGTTATATAGTCCATTTATCAAGGAAATTAATATAAATTGGCATGGCACAAAGCATAGTGCTTTGTGCCTTGGTAATTAAAAAAATAAATTGTAACATAATAATATATTATTTATTGTTCAGCTTTATACTATCATATGCATGACAGGGTAGGCAGAGAGAAGGAACTTGAGAACCAACTGTTAAGACATCATGTTCCATTCCCTTACTTTCCTCTGAATTTAAGGCATTGTGTATTAAGTGGCAGAATTCAATGCTATGCTTTACTTTTACCTTGATATCAGAGCAAACAATTTAAAATAGGGGAACCCACAATCTATAGTTAACAGTCACATTCTTGTGCCCCTGTGCCACAACATGTCTCATACTAATTTTATTTTTTTAACATTATATAATGGAAAAAAAAAACAAAGTTTACTGTCCAAAATATAGTTTTTACATGTTAATATAAAGCTTTTACTATATAATTTTTAATATTTCGAAAATTTTGTTTATATAACTTAATATGTACATCTTTTAGCTATATATTTAGATAAAAAAAAATCCTGTTTACACTCTATATCTTAGACACTGCCCAAGTTTTCAGGCGATTGCATGTTTATTTGTAAAACTCAAATGAATACCACAACAAGTGGTGGAAGTGAAAGCTGTACTTTGGTTACTTTAGCAGGAAAAATGTTAAAAAGGGGAAATTATTTTTAATAATCTGATGTCTATTTTTTGTTTTATGCTGTAAGTGTGAGTTGTCCTGGAAACCTGGTGCTAAAATACTTCATTCCTCACTTGGATGAAGAATTAAATTTTAATTTTCTAATATAATGGGGATGATAATGGATTATAATCCAAAACCTCTGATCTGTCTATTTAAATCATTATATAGTAAAATTTTTACTTATTTCCAGTCTGGAGGTACAACTGTCCCATTAGAGCATAATACAGTACGCTTTGTAGATAACTTTAGTGCGGGTTCAAGAGGATCTGCCTCCGCTGAATATTTTCTTGAACATGGCTATGCAGTAATTTTTATGCATCGACAAAAATCTTTAGAACCGTTTACACGTAATTTTAATGGGCAAAAATTATTGGACATGTTGGACTTACAAGAACAAGGACCAAATACTACTATTACAGGTATTATGCATTTTTTTTTGTTTTAAATTACTCTGTACTCAGCTTCACGCTGTATCCCGCACATGGCAGGGTAGGCAGAGGGAACTGGGGAACCTAGTGTAAAGACACTCCATTCCACTTCTGAATTGAAAATATATTAAATATTTAAATTAATAATATTAAATATTTAATTTCATTGAGTGGGGATCGAACCCACAATCTGTCCTGGTAACAGTCACACGCTTGTGCCGCTGCGCCACGACAGGCATTAAACTCCTGTATATTGTACTTAATTTAACTTTTTTAGTTTTAAGTCGGGTGACATTGTTTTGTTCTTCTAGAAAAGGGAAATAAAAATGGTTTATATGTAAATACTGTCGTGGTGCAGGAGCACAAGCATGGAGCTGTATAGGTTGTGGGTTCAATCCCCACTCGAGGAAATAAAATATTGAATATTTTCAATTTAAATATTTAATATTCTTATTTCTTCGCTCTGGTAACAAGACAGAGAGACAGAGAGCGGCGTTGAGTTCCGCCACTCAACATGCAATGCCTCAAATTCGCCGGAAAGTGCGAGATACAGCGTGAAGCTAAATGAATGAATTGTATTGCCTATTATGGAATGGCACTATCACTATGCCATCTAGCAAGAGTACAGCCTCTGAGTGTGAACCCTGTGGTTTGTGGGTTCGCGAAACTGTCCCACTGTACTGCACTTAGCATTCTAATTTATTAAAGGGAAAATTATACTGTATCTAGATCATTTTTTTTTACCATTTTGTAGGCCTTTTTTATGTGTATAATTAGTAAAATTAAAAATCAAACTGCATACTACCTGAATAGAATACTGTTACAGTTAATTTTTACATGTATCATTGGCCTAGTTTGTAAGCGTGCTAAATCCGTTGTTCAGTTTGTTCGTTGTGTATGTTTTTATATCATTCGAAAAGGGTAAAATAATACAAAATTGATATTTATTTAAATTTCATAAAAGATAGAAAAAATAATTTGTTTGGTAGTACATATATTTTTATAGTTTTTTTTTTTGTTTTAAAATGATAGTTTGCTTAATGGGCTCTTTTCATACTAAACTGATGAGAAAAGACATGTTCATTTAAATTTGAACCATCACCTATATATTTTTGATGTTATTGCACAACAAAAGTTACAACAATCTTACATAATACTGTTCTCTAATCTAACTTGACAAATACTGATTACTGGTTAAATATGAACTTTTTCGCCACTTATCTTTGTAGCACACTTAAAGACAGCCTTGTGCCTAAATCTTAAGAGTACTTAAGAAGACCTTGATCTAAATGGGGAAAAAGTATGAGAGTCTTTTTAGAGGCCTGTCGTGACGCAGCGGCACAAGCGTGTGACTATAACCGACAGGTTCTGGGTTCGATTCCCAGTCGAGGAAATGAAATATTTAATATTTTCAATTTTAATATTTAATGTTTCATTTCTTCGCTCTGGTAATAAGTCAAAGCGCGGCGTTGAGTTCCGCCACTCAACACGCAATGCCTCAAATTTGGCGGAAAGTGGGGAACGGAGTGTCTTAACACTAGGTTCCCGAATTCCCTCTGCCTACCCTGCCTCGTGCGGGATACAGCGTGAAGCTAAGAAATGAGTGTTTTTAACAGATTGCATATTCATTGTTAAAGATATCAAAGCTGATGTTGAAATGCTTTGTTTTATATATTTATAATGATTTCATTTTAATTTTATTTGTCTAAATTAGTTGTAATAAGTGGATGAATTGGTGCAAAAAAGCCACGTAATTATTTTCTCTAATACTTATAACCCTTTTTAATTATAAAGTTTTTCAGTTCGGAATTCGATCTTTTTGTATTATATCTTTTATATTTTTGATGTGTTAATCAACATTTATAAAAAAAAAAAAAATGTTTATTAATCGGACAACCAAAGATCCATGAAATTTATGAACCATTTATGAAAGAAAAAAAGTTTTTTAAAAAATGTATAAAAAAATTTAATATACTTACAAAAACGTAGCGGGATCTGAACTCGCGTCTATTATTTTTTTTGTGTGTCTTAGTGATTAGAGATTTCTTAACTTAACTTAACTTAGCTTCACGCTATATCCCTAGCGGGGTAGGCAGAGAGAACGGAGCGCCAAACACTACGGTCTCGGCATACCTCTTTCGCCTCGTCCACTCTTTTTACGTGACCTTCCTCAAGTATCATAGATACTGTATTATAGAAGATCAACCTAGGTCTCCCCGTCTCTCTCTTACCACTCACTTTTTTTTCATATATCTCTTTTGCCATTCTTTCATCACTCATTCACTTGACGTGCCCAAACCACCTGAACAAGTACTTCTCCTTTCTCACTGTGTCATCCACGCTAATACCGATTATTCTGTGTATCTCTTCATTGGGTATGCGATCAGCCAAACTGACACCACCAATCCTACGAATATATCGCATTTTCACCACCCACGTCGGTACGTATACTGCATTGTGTACGGCCATATGTACTACAGGTATGCTGATCTTTCATCGTCTTATCTCTATCAATGCCGCTAAGGCACTATTGACTCTGTCAGTCAATCACGTCTCTTTACCATATTTATTTTATTTAGCTTCACGCTGTATTCTCATGGCAAGGTAGGCCGAGGAACCTTGGGAACCAAGTGTGTGTTCTGTAAATAAAATTATATTACTTTTAAGACACTATTTTTATATCAAAAACTAAAATTATAGTTAAATTAATTAAAAAATTGCATTTTGTCGTCGAATATTTAAAATTCAACTTTCTTATCTGTTATTAACTGATTCGATTAAAACAAACACTAAATATTAAAGAAAGATTGCCATAATATATTAATGACAACGATATTTAATTTTAAATAGCTGTTTCTAAGATTAGCGCTTACGAACAGACAAACAGACAAAAAAATCCTATTACGTTAATAAACATCCCCTGTAATATGTTTTAAATATATCATCAGACAATAATGGGTTGCAAATTTAGTATAAGTAAAAATATAATTTCCTCGAAAGTCGACAGGCCGACAGGGTTTATTTATTTGAGAGATAAATAGATATTCGTGGCCAAATTAAAGTTATTCAACGATAAACAGTTTAGGGAAGCTTACGATACGATTTCTTTAGGGAAGCTAACAAAGATTTCCCTTTGAATATTCAAAGTCATTCATAAGGCCCGTCGTGGCGCAGCGGCACAACCGTGTGACTGTAACCGACAGGTTCCGGGTTCGATCCCCAGTCGAGGAAATGAGATATTTAATATTTTCAATTTAAATATTTAATGTTTCATTTCGTCGCTCTGGTAATAAGGCAAAGCGCGGCGTTGATTTCCGCCACTCAACACGCAATGCATCAAATTCTGCGGAAATTGTGGGGAAAGTGTGGTACGGAGTGTCTTAACACTAAGTTCCCGGCTGCCTACCCTGCCTCGTGCGGGGTACAGCGTGAAGCTGAAAATAATATATATTCAAATTCGATTCGTCCATCGCAGTGAAGCAGGATAGCGTGTTCGCGCTCGCGCCGGTGCTCGCCCGGTACCAGGCGGCGCACGCGACCGGCGCGCTGCTCTACGTGTCCTTCACGAGCGTGTCGGACTACTTGTGGTTGCTGCGCGCCGCGTGCGAGTGCCTGGCCCGGAGCGGCGCCCGGGCGATGCTGTACTTGGCGGCCGCTGTGTCCGATTTTTATATACCTAAGAGTAAAGTTGTGAGTTTTTGGTTTTGTTTTTCTTTTAGATGTTTTATTTTGTAACTTTGCTTAGCTTTATTCTGTCTGTATATCGAGGCATGTCGTGGCACAGTGGCACAGGCGTGAGACTGTAAACGACAGGTTGTGGGTTCGATAATAAAATATATTTAATATTTTCACTTCTTCGCTCTGGTCACAAGGCAAAGCGCGGCTTTGAGTTCCGTAAAGTAGGAAGTGGAACGGATTGTCTTAACACTAGGTTCCCAAGTTCCCTCTGCCTACCCTGCCGTGTGCGGGATACAGCGTGAAGCTGAGTTCATTCTATATCATTCGCACATGGCGAGGTAGGCATGAAACTTTAGGGGGGCTAGTGCTAAGATACTCAGTTCTGTTCCCCACTTTCTGCCAAATTGCTCAATTAACAATTGCGTGTTGAGTGGCCAATCTTAACGCCTAGCCTATTGTTACTAGAGCGAAAAAAATAAAATATGAAATAATCGCCTTTGCAGTCACGCTTGTACTCCTGCACCACTACAGGTCTGTGTGCCAGGCACTAGATGAAATAAAATCTAGGTTTTTATTTATAAAAAATATTTTAATTTCTTTGCTTTAGCGCATTTTTCCTAATGAAGCACCAGAAATAACGAGTGACAGAAGTCAACGTCTCCCTCTGCCATATTACCAGAGACAATAAATGATCATGTTTAATTATTCACCTAAGAATCGAAACGAATACGGCCTCTTTTGACGTTTGAGGTAATTTAATAATGTGTGACGAATAATTAAGTGTTTTATATACTTTTTATCTTTAGCCAACACATAAAATGCAATCGGGAAGTGGAGCTCCAGTGATACAATTACATTTAGTGCCAAAAATGTTGGCCCCACTTTGCAACCTTTGGGTGCCAGAAGCCTATGTGGTCTCGTTCAAGTTGGAGACCGATGAAAATCTACTTATACCAAAAGCCAGGGCTGCCTTAGAAAAGTATAAACATAAGGTAATGTATCAATTTAGATTTCAATGGTGGCATATTCCATATGGGTAGGGAAAGGAGCTTGGGAACCGTGTGATTCCGGCATAGAATTGAATCACCCTAGTACTGATGGTGTCATACGACTAAAGTACGTGTGGGAGAGTCACGTTGTCAGCAATGGCAACACACATGGGCAGTCTCGACCGGATCATTACCACCCCCGGCATTTAAAACCGGCGTTAAGTAGTGGCTTCGGCCACTGGATCTCGCATTGTGTAACGCAGGGCCCCGGTGCACATACACCTTAAAGGCTGGCAACACTCCTGTAGCTCCTCTGGAGTTACACGAGACCGTGGGTGACGGTGATCACTTACCATCAGGTGACCCGTACGCTCGTTTGCCGTGTCATATCCATAAAAAAAAACCAATTATTAGTACCCTTTGAGAAAAGAGTTTTCCTATATTCTGGAGATATTCCACAGTAAGTGGCAAAATTCAATACATTGACAGAGCGAGAAAATATTGCATATTTAATTTCCTCGAGTTGGAATCGAACCCACAACCTGTTGTGTTGAGAAACCCTGCGTAAAAAATAGTCATTTTATACAGAGCTTTCTTCGCTTTAACGATTGATGTTTTTAGATGGTGGTGGCAAATATGCTGCAGACTCGCCGCCAGAGAGTTATTCTGGTGACACCTGAGGCTAACCAGGAAATATTCCTCACGAGGGAAGAAGTACATGCAGGTTACGTTTGTTTAATATTATTACAACATTTTTATAAATTGTTATTTTTGTAATTTTAAATTATTTGCTGATTTATAATAGATAGTATTTATAGAAAGCCTCAAATTCGGCGGAAAGTGGGGAACGGAAGTGGATCAGAGTGTCTTGTCACTAGGTTCCCAAGTTCTCTCTGCCTACCCTGCCATGTGCGGGATATAGCGTGAACCTGAGAGAGAGAGAGAGAGAGAGAGAGATTAGAAAGTTGCGCGACACTCAACGACGTTGAGTTCTACCACTCAACAAGCAATGCTTCAAATTCGGCAGAAAGTGGGAAACCGAACGGAGTATCTTCTTAACACGAGGTTTCCAGATTTCCTTTCCCTTCCTGCCATGTGCGAGATACATCATGAAACTGAAAAAACACTTAAAGTACTTACTTTTGTGTTTATTATTATTGAATTATAACGTCAATCAAAAATGGTAAATGTAGTAAAATTGTTTATAAATTTCTGACTCAAATCGGGCAATCGTTACTGTTTCTAGGAGTGGACATAGAGTGCACGCTAGTAGCGGAGATAGTCCGCCTGCACTCCGAGCACATGGCGGGCGTGGCGCCGCGCTGAGGCTCGCGCGCCCGTCTAGCGCGGCTCTACCTCACCGACTAGACGCGGCCTGGGACCATTCCCTCCTTATATACTCTCACAGTGACATCATTTTTTTTTTCTTAGACCAAGATTCATTATCTTTCAGCCAATTTCCCCTTATAATTGAGGTGTTATTTTAAAGTGACAGTGACATTTGATTACATTTTTAAATGTGTTCTATAGTTTATTGTTAGGCCCAAGAAAATTTTCCACATATACTTCCAGAGTAACACGTTTTGTTTTTTTTTAAATAGAAATAAATTTTAGTCAAAAACCTTCAGTCTGTTTCTCCTTATAATTGAGGTGCTTTGTTCAGTATAAAGTGACAGTGACATTTGAATATATTTTTGAATGTGTTTTTGTGGTCTATGGTTTGTTGTTAGGTGTTTTGTGGTAATCGTTGTTGGTAATAAATTTTGTATCTATGTATGTATACATATATACTATATATTTTTGCACATAATATTTATTGCTTGGTCATTATAATTAACTATCAAATCAATGCTACCAACTCTACCTCACAAATTAAATAATCGAAACTTCCATTTCGCTTAATTCCTTATTATTATTTTAAATACTACTATTTATACAGATAATAAAATGAACTATGCATTTTCTGATTCATAGCATGTTCATAATTTAAAATGAAATTGGTTGATATAAAAAAAAAACTTTATTAGCTATATAAGCCTCGTAAAAAATTTTGGTGAAAACAAAATGA
The DNA here is from genome assembly GCA_019049475.1 of Eueides isabella. Lineage (NCBI taxonomy): Eukaryota > Metazoa > Arthropoda > Insecta > Lepidoptera > Nymphalidae > Eueides > Eueides isabella. The sequence continues at coordinate 14,162,375 of CM032387.1, forward strand.
TACATAAACAATTGCGATATCGATAAAATCCAAATTTTTTTATATGTGCTAAAATATATTGTAATTTACATGTGTATATTATGAAATGTCTGGTCGTTCATCGTACTTTTATTATTAGATGTATATATTTTGTTAAACTTTTCCAAATTGAAGTTGAAGAAACCAACATAATTTGTTGTAAATGGAAAAAATGTTGTAAATTTATGAAATAAGAAATGTATTAAGGAAAATGAAATTTAAATTTATTTATTTACGTCTATTTTGACTCTGGCTATGAATATATTGTTAAATTGTGGTTTATTATATAAAATATATATAGTTTTAATAGTTAAATAATATATTGGTGTTCAATGTGTGTATGTCTTCTATAATGTCGCTTTAAATTATATCTCCTTAACGATATTTGTTAAAAAATGTTAGCCAAATTAATTACAATTGTATTAAATAAAAGTTTTTAAACAAAATGTATTACAAAATAATATATCATTTTAAATAGTCATTTAATGTCATTCAACAATAAAATTAATATATTTATTCAATACATATCAATGTCAAAATAAAGGATCAAATTATTATTTAATAAAAAGTCTATGATCATATATTTTCTGTGGAAAAAATGGCGGGATATGAGAAGTTTTCTAAATTAACACTTTTATTAGAGCCATATTTATATTATTTTAGATGTCAAAAACCCATTTTATAAATTGTTAAAGTAATAGTAAAATCTTTAACAATAAAATGATTTACAATCTCTAATATATTTTATGAATTAAATAAAAAAAAATAAAAATTATTATTACCAAATTAATTTAAAATATATCATTAAATTATATTTTTAATCTTTATCTAGAATAGTCCAAAATAATTTATTGTGAATGTTGGATTTAAAGGGTATTTTTTTATGTAGATGTTTGTGGTATCTTGTTACTGTGTATTCCTTGTATTGGAAAAGGGAAATTCTTGAAGATAATTAAGCCCTTAGGACCTTATTGATCTGGGCTTGTCTATGGTGACTATGGTCTATGGTGTGCGTTTTAGAGAGGTCATAAAATTAAAAAAAAAATACTTTATTGTATTTTTTTTTTCGATTGCTGATAATTAGCTTTGAAATAAATTTTCAGTTTATTTAAAATGTATATTATACATTTTTTTTTAAACAAAAGTGCTGACAACATTTTTATAGCTCTTTAAAAAGTTAACTATAAACATGTTTCTTTTTTATTGTCTTAATTTAAAACATTAATTAAAAAAATATACTTTTTCTCGGTTTTTTAAGAATATTTATTAATAGATAAAAATCTAAGAAATTTCTAAAAGTATGAAAAAATATGAAAACTAAATATTTGTCTATTTAATTATGTAAGCCGTTGGTGTGTGTATTTAAGACAATAAGATCTTGTATTGGCATAGTATTGACTATATATGGCCAAATTAAATTTTTATGTCGTGCATTTTATTATTTTAATAGGTGTGGGAAATATTAAATGTTGGTATAACTGGCATGCATTTAAGTTTTTTTTTTTTTTACATTAGTCTTATGGCGACTTTGTTTTTACAGCCAGTTACTTGATGTACGTTTTATTCAAATCTTATATAACAAAACAAAAAATATATTATAATCTGAAATGGAAATATATATTAATTAAATGAATATCGTAACAGATACAGTACTGCCGATATATCATGGCCGCATTGAATTTTTATATTGAATAATCAAAATTAAGAGAAAATGCTAAAGCGCAGTCATTTCAAGCTACAGTGGGGCCATGACTCGTCGATCATCTTATATAAACAGTTTCTCACGATGTTAATATAAAAAGCGGGCTAAATTATATAGAAGCTCTGCCACGTAAATAAAAAAAAATCCTTATTTATTATAAGGATAGTTTATATTATCATGGCTTTTAAAGTATGTTATATGCATTATATTATATTATTAATGGTTTGGTGTGAATTGGTATATAACAAATGGGTATCTCTTGTTGTGATAATGTTCTACACTGATGATGTAGTCTTAGATGTGATTTTATTAGACCTGAATATATATTTCGTCATTATAATTTGTATGTTTTATTTACGTGATAACCAAATACAGAAAGTTCAACTTTTAAAAAATGTTTTTGAATTAAAATAAAAGATGGCGGTAGGCCAATTTTCTTTTAGTTTTGGTTATTAAATATTTTTCTATAGATACAAATTTCTGTATTTTTTTGAATTCAAATCAATCATTCATTCAATATTATAAATAAAATATACTTTAAATTTGATTCATCAGATCAAAATTTAAAGTGTATTTTATTTATAATATTGACAGATAACATATTATCGTTAATTTTCGTTAAATATCCGTTAAATCCCACATGTAGCAAAGTAGACAGAAAGCTCATACTACTAAGACACTCCGTTCCCCACCTTCCACTTAATGATCTAGACACTGAGTGACAAAATTTACCCCTCTATCATATATTAGTGTTAATAGATCATTTTTACAATGCTGTTCTGTACACACGTGATAAATACTCAGCTTCACGCTGTATCCCGCACATGGCAGGGCAGGCAGAGGGAACTTGGGAACTTAGTGTTAAGACACTCTGTTCCAATTCCGTTCCCCACTTTCCGCCGAATTTGAGACATTGCGTGTTGAGTTACATGTGATAAATCAATAAATAAATATATACAAAAATTTTGATTGATTTAATTATAGTTCATGCTACAAAAAGGTCGTAATTAAACTAATTATAAATATAAAGTAAGGACTATAATCAGAATAAAAGCGAAAGCTTTGACGTTTTCCTTGTTCAAAGTGTCATGGCCCGTCAGAATTACAATAAAATCTAAAAAGTACTTGAACACGCGGCCGCGTGGTTACACTGCGCCTACATGTTATGATTTTATATAATTTTTGTTCTAAATTTGTATAAATATGGTAAGCAATATCCACACAACTTTCTCTGAAATTTCAGTTTCAAACTTATTTGTTAGATTATAAGTTTGAACGTTCATAATTTCACAGGATGAAGATGTTGAAGATATTGTAGGCGACGTTAAGTGTACAGATTCCCAAAAGAGTGTAACCGTATCCGCCGGCTACTCACAGGACTTCACCGACAGCAGTTCCGACAAAAACACCTCATCTGGTAAAGATACTTACGTAATTGCTTGCGACAGTGATGACAGCGACAAAATATTCCATCTACATAAAAGCCAAAGCACCATAAATTTAATGGATACGACCAAAACACTTGATGAAGAAGACTTCGTTTTAGACAAAAATCAACAAGTGACGTTAGGTCAATCGACTTGCTTACAGAATTGTATATTTACGCAGACAAGTAAAACAATAATGGAATTGGCACAAAATGAGTTACATTTAAACAAACGGACGGACACGTTGGAGACGCAGACTTCGTTTGTTTCTATTACTGAAAATAAAACTGTTCAATATACTATACAAATATTGGATGCAAAAACTACACGCGACAATAAGGAAATTATTTTAACTGGTAAAGATTTTCGTAAAATTATCCAACACACAGTTCTCGGTAACGAGCCTGTACTAACAAATGATATAGCAAATGGGTCTTACGACGTTCGAGGCTCTGAACATGTGTCTAATGAGGATATTGGCTGTGAAAACGGCGACGATAATAATTCAGAAAGCTCTTTAAAAGAAAAATCGGAAGAAAATACTTTAAATCAACAAAAATATATTCAGTCTGATAGTACAGAATTCGATTCTGACATTGAATGTGATTCTTTAGAAGACATTTCCGAGGAGAAAAATGTTGACAAAGAAAACAAGAGCGATACTAGTGAAGTGCCGACATCTATTGATTGTGATATCGAAGAACTATATAACAAACTATCTGGAAGCCCTTTCTTGCTTTCTCCACTAGTTTCATCTGATCCTGTAGAACCTAATATTGGTATTCTGACACCTCTTACTGAGGAAACGGCACAGAAAAGAGACGTTGATATATCTCCGAGCGCACAAACATTAACCCAAAACACGGACGACGAGACCTTGTTTATAAACAATGGAATAAAAGTAAAGATGCTATCTCATCGTGAAAATAATTTAGAAAGCGATGAATTAAAATTGCCGCCTATCATAAATCATCGATTTTCAAACACTCAAAATTTAAATTCTTTATTTTCTTTAGAAAATCACACTGATATTAGAAATATTAACAAATGTTTTGATCGTTGGGAAGTTGGTGCTAAGGAACTTGCATCAGGCGAAAGCCCGCTTATAACCGGCAGAAATGGTAAGCTGTTCCGTCAATTATAATTTAACCTAGCAGCATACACTGATTAGGAAAGGAAACTGGTTCGTGTAATGAAGATTTTCTGTGATCATTTAAAAACTAATTTAAAAATGAATTCTAAACAATTTTCTTAATAGGTAGTTAGTTACCTATTAGTAACTTCAATTTAAGGTAAGCTACCTATTTAATAGAACTTAGGCCAGACATATGAGACTGTATTATATTACATATATCATATCACTTTGTTAGCAAGGCAAAGCGCGGCGTTGAGTTTCGTTACTCTAATTCGGCGAAAACTGCGGAATGGAACGGAGTGTCAAAAGCTGAAAAAAAATAATGTATTTAAATTATGTATATTCTTTACATATTTACTTCTCGCGTCGATAAGGCTGTGTGTGTATATTGTCGATGTTTTGGTAAAATAAAATTTGAAAATTTTCGATTCCAAAAAATCAATCAATAATATTATTTTTAGTAAATCTCTCTGATTTCCTAAGAATTTTACGAAAAGTACACCATAAAAAAACAACACACACAACCATAAAAAAAAACACTGTAACTTCTTTAATGTTCTTCTCATGCTTCAGATTCCACTGACCCTAAAGACCACGTCAGACTCCCTCCAATTCACTTAGAGGGTTTATTCTGCACTACTGTTGCTAGAAACAAAGTTAACTCAACGTCTGTCACTCCGAAAGGAAAAACTTTGTTTACTGAGTCACCTTTCGATGTCATCAGCATCAATGGAAAAATTAAGGAGCTCAAAATGAACACTAAGAAATCTGGGTACTTATAAAGTTAAAAATGTTTAAATATACATATAGTTAATTTTTAAAAGATATTACGTAAAAAGGTGCTTATCCTTATATTAGTTTTGAGGCCTGTTTTAGCGGAGCGGCAGAAGCGTGTAACTGTAAGCGCGACAGTTTGTGGGTACAATCCTCTCTCGTGGAAATTAAATATTTAATACTTACTTAGCTTCACGCTGTATCCCGCACGAGGCAGGGTAGGCAGAGGGAATCCGGGAACCTAGTGTTAAGACACTCCGTTCCACTTTCGTTCCCCACTTTCCGCCGACTTTGAGGCATTGCGTGTTGAGTGGCGGAACTCAACGCCGCGCTTTGCCTTATTACCAGAGCGAAGAAATGAAACAATAAATATTTAAATTGAAAATATTAAATATTAAAGTAATTAAATATTTCATATTTTAAATTTAACATAAATATTAATTATTTGATATTTCTACGCTCTGGTAACAAGGCAAAGTGCGGTGTTAAGTTCTGACATTCAACACGCCATACCTCAGTTTTGGAAAAAAAAGCCTGATTTTAACTATTGCCAATCTATTGATTTTAATTATTGAAAAATTCAATATGAGTATGAAAAAGCAAATTACCACTTACCTAAAATCGTAACAGATATATTCAACATGTATTGTGAACAAATTGTATCGTCAAATATCTGTTTCCAACTGTAAATAAGTTACATATTTTATTCATACAATTTTTTTTTATATAGAAAAAATATTTTATCATTGCGACCTGCACAGCACGCAAAGTGATCGAGACGATTATGGTTGCGATCCCCGCCCAAAGCAATGATTATATCTTATTAATTTCCAATCACTTTGTCTACCAAACACCGTCGTAGACCAAGCGCGGCGTTTAGTTTCGCCGCTCAACACCTAATATCTCGATAATTCGATATTTATATAGGTTCAAATATGAAAGTAGAAGCGGATCACCAACAAGTGTTTACTCTCCAGAAGAAAGAAAACTTAATGAAACAGCTGAAAAGGGATGTGAAGCGTTGTGTAGTGAGCTACTGCGAAAATTACGGTCTTCCTCGTGGTAATATTGTATTTAAGCTTCACGATCTGTTTCTACAATATTCAAAAATAACGTTACATATGTTCTTACTAACATTTTATGTAAGTTGATAATAATGCGTCATAGCTTTTTTCTCTCTATGGCTATATTTTGTACTAATTAACGTAATGTTTTGACAGTATTCTAAAATATAATTTGTGTTAAGAAATAGAAGATGCAGAAATTATTGATTCACAATCTATACTTCCATAATAATATTATATAACTAAGGAGTTAGTTTTGTTGAATTTCAGTTACCTTAGAAGATAATCATGGTTTGAAATAAAAAAAAACAAAAAATATTTTGTCGAAGAAAGCTTTATTAGTGGAAAGTACTTAGCATTGTATTATAGATTACTGCGTTCATCGTCTTAGTGCCAAGCCCATGGCATTGTAGAGTGAGTGTGCTTAAGACTTGTGACCGAAGGGCTGGCCGCCCGCCCAAACAGCTCCCTCATCCTTACCAAATTAAAAAATATTTTAATAGTACTGCCTTCAAAGTTGTGAAGATGATTCACACCTTTCGCAAAATCGCAAAAGCTACTCAAATATTTTTTTTTTTCTGTAAAACGTCACTTTAAGCGGCCGCGCCCAGAGCCCACTGCTGCACAGGGTCCATGACCGCCCGGCGTACAAAATTATCACTAAAGTAAAAAAAAAATGTAATAATGTAATTATAGTAATGTTATTTTTTCGGCTCCACGCTGTTAAGGTTAACAGAGGGAACTTGGGAACCTTGTTAAGAAACTCTGTTCTGTAGCGAAGAAATTTAAATTTTAAAGATTTCATTTCCTCGAATCTGTCGCTCACAGACAAATATTTGAACCCCTACGCCACGACAGGCCTCGAAATATCATGTTAGATCTACAAATTCAACATTTCGTATGCCAACAGGTGATCAAATAAGCCTGCTAGTTATACTGTCAAATTCATAATAATTTCAATCATCAGATCATTTCGTAAACCTCTTTCCCTATCTTCTAGATTCGAATTAACTTTAACTTGTCACTGTTCATCATAGGTTGGAAGTAACTGAAACTCTCGACGAGTTGCCAAAGTCATTAGAAAAGTTCTGGCTTGTCATATCGGAAAACCGAATAGTGGACTTATTACGAAAAGTATGTCGGCATTAATTTAATTTAGTCACATAGTCAATATTGAGTTTACATTTCCTAAATGTGGGTTAAAACTTTAAAAATTAGTAAAAATACAATAACTTTTATTTTTCTTTTTGAGGCCTGTCGTAGCACAGCATCAGAAGCGTGTGACTGTAAACGACAGGCTGTGGGTTCGATCGCCACTCGAGCAAATGAAATATTTAATATATTCAAATTCATTATTTAATGATTTCATTTCTTTGCTCTAGTCACAAGGCAAGGAGCGGCGTTGAGTTCCGCTTGCCAACACGCAATGGCTCATAGTTAGGCTGAAAGCGAGGAATGGAAGTGAAACACAGTGTATTAACACTAGGTTCCCTAGTTCCCTCTGCCTACCCTGGCGTTTGCGGGATACAGAAATAAAGTAAAATAAAGAAAGAAAGATATTTTTTTATTTACTAATAAAAATGTTTCATATCTTACAGTGAAGCCCGAAAGAGCCTCATGGCAGTCATTCGTCTCTTTTCTTTAGAATGAGGAAAAATTGTAACTGTTGAATTCCAAATACCATGCTGCACTTTATCTAAATAATGTTTAGTGATAAATAAACATTTAGTCTTCAGCCTTCATTTAGTGAAAGACTACATTTATTTAACGTCTCGCTGTATTCCGTACATAGCAGTGTTAGCAGAGAGAACTTGGGAACCTAGTGTTGAGACACTCAGATTCTATGAAGACTTGGTTAGGTAATTTTGGGTGCAAAAGATAATAAAAAGATAAAATATGGAAACTGTCACGCGTTTTACTTAAAAATCATCATCCTACCCCACTACAGGCGTAACCTGTCGTGGCATGGGCAATAAAATATTTAATGCTTTCAATTCTTCGCTCAGGTAACAAAGCAAAGCGCGGTATTTAATTCCGTTGCTCAATAAGCCTCAAATTCGGCGAGAAATGGATGAACGATAGTGTTTTAAGGGGACGGAGTGTCTAAACACCAAGTTCACAAAGTATCTTCTGGCTACACTGCCATGTGCAGAAAACAGCGTGGCAAAAATATCACCCCATTATATATTGTGATATTTCCTTAAGAATAATAATTTACTAAACTTAAATTTAAAAAGCGTATAAATATTTTGAACGAATCAGGATTTGAACCCGCGCCTCTGGAAAACCGTTCCAGAGGCGCGGGTTCAAATCCTGCTTCGTTCAAAATTTTTATACGTTTTTTAAATTTAAGTTGAGTATTTTCTGTCCTAAGTGTGGAATAACACTTTAAAACATAGTAAAAATAATAATAATTTATTTATTCAAGGAATAGATTTAAAAATGTATAAGTTCAGATTTATATAGAAGTAGAATTCAGGTGGCTGGACACATCGAGTCGCCGCGGACACAGGTCGCTCGTTCTGCATGTAATACACTTGCTGAAATTATCAAAAACACTAACTATACTAAAAAGCCTGTAAGTTACAATGAATATATACTGCAGTTTATATTTCAGGATTAATTTCTTAGCTGTATTTTTTTTAACTTAGTTTCTTATTCAACTTCTTTATTACTTGTACTCTCTCAGCTTCACGCTGTATACTGCACATGGCCGGTTAGGCAGAGGGAACTTGGGAACCTAGTGTTAAGACACTCCGTTCCATTTCCGGTCCCCACTTTCCGCCGAATTTGAGGCATTGCGTGTTGAGTGGCGGAACACCACGCAGCGCTTTGCCTTGTAACCAGAGCGAAGAAATGAAAACATTGAATATTTTATTTGAAATATTAAATATTCCATTTCTTGGAGTGGGTATCGAACCCACAACCTGCCGCTTACAGTCCCACGCTTGTGCCGCTGCGCCACGACAGGCCTCTTATTACTTGTGATTAAATTAAATTACTCTAAAATCGATTTATCTTCGTAGAATGAGGTATTGCAAATATATCCAATAATTTCGTTGAGTGGGGGTTGAACAATATCGTTTAGCGGTAGACGTAATGGTACATCGACGATTTTTTATTTTACCTGCAAATTTCTATTTTAAAAAACCTTTTTTATTCTTTTTTTTACTAACGTTTAAAAACGTTAATTTGTAATTCTAGTTTATCGTTACCTTTTTCACGAAATTAAACACATTTTTTTTTAAAGTTAACTCAGAAGTTAAATAAACACTTAATGCTTACCGTCCTTCAGGACTTCTACGAGGGAATTTCTATTTTACTGACGAAATCGGGCAGTTTCAACAGAGCGGTGCGGCGCGCGGCCAACGTCGCCCTTGACGATATCGTGTGCAAAGTTGATATCACGCACTCTATTACCGCCATATGCATTTATGGCGTGGGGTTAGTTAAGAATAATATCATTATTTCTTATATATTTCTTAAATATATTAATATTATATTCGTAGCAGTTATTATTTAGCAAAAAACACCTGTTAACCCTATACGTGAAATGAGAACTATTACAAAATACTAAAAGTTAATTCCATTGTATATGCTAGAAAAAAATATAATTTAACATGTGGACATTTTACCTGACTTTAGATATAATCATCTTAACACCAGGTTCCCAGGTTCCCACTGCCTACCCTGCTATGTGCGAAATGACAGACTCAATCCACTGTTATATATAGCAGAATATAATATGTCTACGATAGCCTAAAAATTGACCCTTTTTTCAGTATCCTTGGTATATTTCAAACTTCTATCTGTTTATATAATCGTAATTATATATTAAGTATATGTGGATGAAATTTGATTTTAAATTATATTTTAGAAAACATAAATAAAAAAATAAGTAGCGCATTCTTGAAAATCGTGATTTTGTACTCAATTATTTGATATACTTGAGTATATTTGTATTTCTATTTTATTGTATTTATATATCATTATTTTGTTATAGTATTACATTATTTCACATTTACATTTGGTCAGAATAAAAATATTTTCCATATAACTATGTATTTCAATTTTTTAATATTTTAAATATTCACTAACAGTAATTAAAATGGGTTATTCTTTATATTGTTTTATAAATTCCCAGGCACAAAAACGCGCTCGTCCGTAGTGCCTCAGCCCGCCTGCTGGTGGTGTGCTGCGCGCTGGCGGAGGGCGGCCGACAGATGCTACGCTCGCGCCCGACCACCGCTGTCACTGCCCGGAAACACGCCCTACGTGCTTTAGCTGAGCTTTTGCAGGATAAAAATACGGATACTAGGTTTTTAGTTATTCTTTTATTGTTTGTTATGTATTAAATTTAATTAGATTTTTTTTAATAATATACATAATTAATATATATAAATAATTGTAACAAAGAACGTATATATGTATGTACGTTCGTATATATGGGGACTTTGTAGCACGAGAGCACATGCGTGCGATTGGAAACGGTTGTAGGATCGATTCTGGTAATCGATCCTAGGTATGAAATATTTTTATTTTTCAACCAATAATGAACATTGATTATTATCGTTATTTTAGAAAATATGCAGAGCGCCTCTACGCAATGCTACGACCTCTTCAGAATTTCGAAGCTTACTTTCTCACAGACGTCAACACGGAACTCGCTACGAGACATATGAAAAAATATGATCAGCTTTTGCTTCAGAACAAACAAAGCAGATGATAGTTTATTTTTACTAAATGAGGATAAAGGAAGGTACTCTTTGTAATAATTACACTGTTCATAACTTCAATGCTTGTAACTTAAAGATCCTAGGAATAACGTCATAAGCCTAATTTTGTTAAAATATTTTAATTCCTAAATAATATTATAATTTATTAATTGTGGTAATTTTTTAACGAGAGACTTAAATTTAACTAGTTTAATGTAATCAATGTATTTAAAACATTTTTTTTTCGGCGAAATCTTTTGATTATTATAAATATTATTATGCGAGTGTAAACAAATTGCGGGTTTATCCATTATCTTATTATTTTACTAATTGTATAAAATGATTTAAATATTTTTTTATTTTGTCTATCATTTGTTATAATTGAGAAAATCTTCTTTTAATGATTTATAAATATTGATAACAACTTAACCGGTTAATAGTGGTGATGTCCTAAAAACTGACCTCACCCCCAAGATAATTGCATCATTTTATTTCAAAGATTACAAGCGTCGTAATGTATTGAGATTGTAGTGTGTGTATTTAATAAAAATATAAATACTAATATATATCACATTTTTCTTATTCTCCTTAAAAGTTATTTAACTAAAAAAATATAAATTGAAAAGTGAATCCTACGCATTGCGTAAGCCTTTTTTTATTCAATAAACCGCAAAAAAAATCTTATTGCTTTATTCATTTGAGAACTACGGTTCCACAGACAGACACACAGACAGGTCAAACATAACATCTCTCTTTTTGCGTTTTCAGTTAGAAATGTACAAAAATTGTTAGCATATTATTTTTATGAGGCCCGTCGTGGCGCAGTGGCACAAGCGTGTGACAGTAACCGACAGGTTGTGGGTTCGATCCCCACTCGAGTAAATGAAAAATATAATATTTTCAATTTAAATATTTAATAGTTTCATTTTTCACTCTCGTACATGGCCAAACGCGGCGTCGGGTTCCGACACTCATCACGCAATGCCTCAAATTCGGCGGAAAGTGGGGAACGGAAGTGGAAAAGTGGGGAACGGAAGTGGAAGTCCTAAACATAGGATAGTAGGCAGTCGGAATTTGGGGATCTAGTATTAAGACATTTTCTTTCTCTATTTTTCCTCTGAATTTAAGGCATTGCGTGTTGAGAGGCGTATCTCAACGCCTTACTTTGCTTTGTTACTTAAGAGAAGAAATTAAAGCATTGAATATTTTTAACATATTTAAAGAGTTATTCCACATTTAGTGACGATGATAATAATTAATTTCTCGGAGACGGAATCAAACCGCTGCAGCGCGACTGACCTGAATGTGAAATATTAAACTTAATCACTGTTGATTATTGAAATGTAAAAGATATGAGTGACTTATGACTGCATTCTCTCTATCTGACCTAAAATATATAAAAAAATACAAAAAAAAACTGAAAAAGAGCCGAACAAGAAGATTTCAATAAAACGTTAACGATAAAATGACGAAGCGATCTCGTATTCAATGAAGGGCTTGAACTTTGAGTGCGTCTGCACTGAGCTAATGTTCTAGTTCTTAGATGTATATAGCTTTAAATAAATATTTTTGTATGTTTGTTGTTTATATGTAGTTATATAATGAAATAAGTACATATAAACACATACAAAAATATTTATTAATAAGTCTGTTCCATTATACAATTTTTTTGTAAGTTTGATATGTGATCGGCACAAAAAATGCCCCAAGAAAACCATTTCGCGTTTTTTTTATCTTATCACAATGACAAAAATTAAAAAAAAAATGTTAATAGTTAATTAAATAAAATTGTTATCATTTCCAATTCCTCACTCTGGTAAAGCTAAGTAACGTAAGTTACCCTCACTTTCCACAAAAAACTTTCGGTGGAAAGTGTTGGAGTGTCTTAACACCTTCGATCATAAGAATGATAATAATAATGATCGAAGCTCAACACTAACTTCCTAAATCTACTGCTGCTCTCTACCTACCCTGTTATGTACACAGTAAAGCTGTGAGGAAAAATACCTACTTAAGCGCCAAATATCCAGTTTCTATTAAAGCAAACAATCATTTTGAGGTCAATCAACCTCAACCATTACTCTAAAACAAAGACAAGTCGCATAACTAGTTTTAAAACAAAGCTCGAGTACACAAGTACTTAAATGACCTTGTTAACGATATATTTCCCCCATCTCCCACCCACGTCGCTCGCTATCTTAATGGTAGTCAACATTCTCTTTGAAGTCAATAAAACGTGCCAGCCTCATATCGCCTCGTTCCAAAGCCTATAATCGCGTAGCAAGTAGGTATAAGCGTATCATACGATTTGATTGTTTATAATAATGGGTGTCGAAGTGCGTCAACTTAGGGTGCATGCTGCATAGAAGTACCTACCATCTGTTTTATTGATGCCTACTTTATAGATATAGTATAGTTTAGTGATGTAACGAATCTCTTTTAGTCAATTTTTCGTGAATACGAATGGGAATGCAGATATATACTATTGACATTTTTGTTCTAATTTGGTGTGGAAATGTTGCGAATATACAAAAAAATGTAAATATTTGGAAATGCGTATGCATATATTCGTTACATCACTAGTTAGTGATTCCGGCTTAGAATAGGATCACCCTGGTACTGATGGTGTCGTAAGAGGCGACTAAAGTGAGTGTGGTAGAGTCACGTTGCCAGTAATGGCAACACGCATGGGCAGACTCGACCGGATTAATTAAGATCGGCATTAAGTAGTGGCTTTGGCCACTGCGTTTCGCATTAGGTAATGCCGGGCCCCGGTGCCCTTCCACCTTAAAGGACGGCAACGCTCCTGTCGCTCCTCTGGAGTTACACGGGGCCGTGGGCGACGGTGATCACTTTCCACCAGGTGACCCGTATGCTCGTTTGCCGTCTTTTCCATAAAAAAAATAGTATATCTATTTGGAATGAAATCTCTCTATCTATACTATCTATTTTGATTGAATATTTATTTAGCACTGATAGAATTTATATAAAAACAATTTAATAATAATTTTCTTATACTCGTCCCTCAGTATGCAAGAAAAAATTATGATAACCCAGCCATATATTATACCTATTATCACTTTTTTACTATAATTTTATTATTTTCATATTTTCGTTATTTTCATACGGCGTAACTTTGATATTAAAAATTATGTATTTTAGTATGTTTTTCAACCAATAAAGCATAACGATTTCTAACATTATCGGCTTCGCCATAAATTCAAAACGAGAAATAATGTCATTTCTTCTGTGGGATAGGTAATTCTAAAAGCATTGATTTGTTAAAGCACTGCGTGTTGAGCGGCAGAATCAACTTCGCGCTTCGTCTCCTTACCAGAGCGGCGAAATTAAATATGTAATATTTTATTTCCTTGAGTAAGAATTGAACCCACAACCTATACAACTGGACTTACTGTAGCTTGTAATTATTGTATTTATATGCTTTTAATAAATATGTATGTATATGTAATGAAAATACTGTAATTTCCTAAGATGTCGATATATCGATTCCTGAAGTCGCTACCCTATATAATATAAATTATAAAACGTTGGATTAAAATTATTTAATAATATAAGACGTATTTATATACATAATGCTATATAAAACATATTCATAAAGAACGTAACAAATGACGTATAGTTGTTACCACTTCATATTTACCTACTGTAGTGATATGCACTTTCGTAGCTTAGATTAATGATTTATTGCTATCAATGTAGCTTGATGGCATTTGTATAAAATTATTGTGACACTTATTAAGATTATTTTAATGCATTTTGTGATATATCTCTAGCTTACAGCCCTGATTTTCCTCATATAAAATAATACGATAAATCGAGGCTTATCGTAGCTCAAACGCAACCGGCTGTGGGACGACAACTGGAAGAATTGAAATATTTAATATTTAATTTTTTTCGCTTTGCATCAATTTTCGCCGCCATCAATATTCTATAACGATGTACGATAACGACATTATAGGATTTTGTAATCTTAATATTAAAAAACGAATATTAACATTTGTACACGCGCTCCCCAAATATATACATTTCTACACTATAAATATAAATATTCCTTTGGATGAGATTTCAGCCCACATTAGTAATTTAGTAAGAGGCCGACATGGCGCAGGGGCACAAGCGTGTGATTGACTGTCTGACTGGTTGTGGGTGCCATCCCCACACGAGGTAATGTTATATTTAACATTTTCAAATTAAATATTTTCATTTTTTGAAGACGCGAGGAACAGAACGAAGTGATTTAACATTAGGTTCCCTCCCAAGTTTGCCATATGCGGAATATAGTGGAAAATAAAATAATTAAAATAACTATTAGCCAAAAACATATGCATACTGCGCTATGATGGTGTAACAACGATAAAACATAACTTTCAATGTTTATATTGAATTTCAATATATAGCTTTTATATGTTAGTATATATAATTATCGGTATCTATTATTGAATTGATATTAAATCATTTTATGTACATATTAGGTAAACAATATTGTTTCGGTTGAACTTGTGAACTTATGAGAGTGTCCAAGCTATCTTATTCTCTGGGACATGGACAGTAATATAATAAAAAAATATTTAACAAAAAAGATGACGAAAATTATTCCATTGCTTTAATATTATATGAAGCAATTAATTTTATTAATTAAATATTTAAAACATTATTAAACTCAAATAGGAATCTTGTCTCTCCTTTTTTAAATATCTATAATAAACGACAGTAAATATATTTATTTCCTACTTTTTAGTATAAAAATTATATTGATGTAATAATTTAACACCTTAATATGGAAAAAGTAATCTACTTACTTACTTAGCTTCACACTATATCCCTACCGGGGTAGGCAGAGAGAACGGAGCACCAAACGCTACGGTCTCGGCATACCTCATTCGCCTCGTCCTCTGTCATCAACCTCTTCATACATGCCCTCCGGGGGGTCCTCATGCTTTTTACGTGACCTTCCTCCAGTATCGTCGATACTGTGTTTTCGAAGGTCAACCGCGGTCTCCCCCTCCCTCTCTTACCACTCACTTTTTCCTTCATAAATATTCATAAATCTCTAAAAAATAATCTATGATTTATTATATATTCTAATATTGATTATATCTAGCAAATATAATAAATAAATAAATGCCAAAGCCTTCATGATTCATTAAACATAGTTTAGAATTTTCCAAATGTCTATCTATGCCTCGTCAGTCGATGAAGATATTTTTCTGGAAAATGTATTTGAATGTGTTACAGTCAAATATATTTAATAATAAATATAAATTAATAATTTGATCTATCGTTTAAGATATTTTTAAACATGTTTAGTTTTGTGAACAATCATCAGAGTCAAAAAACCGGCCCTCTTGATGGGTAGTAAGACCAACCCGTTACTACCCATGTATTATTTTTTTTATTTTTAAATTTTTATTTTTTTTTATTTTTTATTTTTAGTTTGTAATATGTAAGCGCCATTTGGATTTAATTTTTATGTCGTTTATTAATCGCTCAGAAAATATTCGAGTCTTTTTATTTATTTTTTTGTTTTATATTACTTGTTGAAATTATATACAATTGATTTTAAACTGTTTAAATAACTTTTGATAAAATTAGCTAATATATTTTAAGGATAGATTTTGAATATATATATTTTTTGCTTGGAACCGCTGAGTTTCTTTCGCCGGTTCTTCTCAGGTCGAGGCAGTAACTTCAGTGAACTGGTGGTAAATTATTTAACGTTCAAAAAATGAAGCTTGCAACTTCTTATTTTGAATAAAAATGTTTGAGCTTGAAACAAAAATAAAAGTCGTTATTATATCAATTATTTATTACATTTATTATTAGAACAATAATTTACATATATTGTGAAAAATTACCTAAATGTCGAAGTACAGATTAAAAAATACATATATTATATTACATTAAATACAATATGACAACTATTTCTACGATACTAATACTTATCTAACCAATACTAATTGTGGCTACATTAATTCAATTATATTGACGAATAAACAATTGCTAACATAAATAAACCAAAAAATACTTTAGTTACATTTTAAGTACAGACATTACTTCTGTTAGGCGGTGACCTAATATAGGTCAAATGTAACGAGTAAATACTCGATAAATTATAGTTATTAATTTTTCTCAAATTAATTTCCTTCTTCATAATTATATTCAATTCGTTTTTCATGTTGTGTGTTGCGTTTTCAGTACCAGCAACTTTTCATTGGTTTAATTGAGCCTGTGCACTCTGTGTGAAATAGGCGGATAGCTGCACAGCTTTAGTAGGCACCAGGAGCGTTTTTGAACGTGCCTCCTTCGATTCCTCGGCGGGCGACCTTCCGTCTGCGCAAGGAGCAGCAGAACAGCGAAGACGATAATAAAAATATTAAAGAAACGCATCTTGCTTATTAATTTTCTTATCTGAGTAGACAGTACACAAATTCAGCCAATCCAATAGGTTGGGGTAGAAAAGGCTCACATACAATATTGCAAGGGTTAAAACAGTTAATTTGAGCTTATCGATTGGCGTTTGAATGAGAACTGAAGAAGTTATCGTGTATCTCTGTCTTATATACGAAGTAGCTGGGGTTATCTCGCGCGTGTATGATAACCCACCGAAATGCGATACGTTAAGTTCGATGACTGGGGCTCAATGTCAACTAATTCATTGTAGTAAAATTATCTTTTTATAGGTAGGTTATGGTACCGGGTCTCTCGTGAACGTTTTACATGCGAGGTCCATTCATACTTAGATAGCCATTTGTAAATACGTTTTGAGCACATTACTCACTACGAGCATTTTTATTGTTTTTAAAGTTTCCTTATGACGCAATTGACATTTTATTTTAATCATTGACTTTTGACATTATATAGAAACATTTTTTTTTATTTCTAATAGAGCACAACAAAATATACATATGTATACATTTTCATAAGACTCATTATTAGTTATGTAGGTACGTACTTAAAGGAAAATAAATATTCGAATTCCATACTAAATATAAAATTTTAATTAAATATATCGTGTTGAATTTCGAGAAACCGCAGCTTTAAACATTGATGACCTGCCCCAATTAATCGCTGTTTAGTTTGATACTTTATCGCAACGTGAATAATCTTCAAATATTGCAGACATCTTCAATAACTTATTTGCATGCAATTAATAATATTTATTAACCTTCTCTAAATCATTTAATACTAATAATAAAAAACACTCCACATAAAATTTCAAAAAATAAAGAAAAAACAAGGATTTCTTTCTGGCAACCATTAAGATATAGTTAACAATTATTCGATTACTTATATAGGTGAAAATAATATTAAGTTATTTAATTGGTACGTTATCGTTGATTAATAAGTTTAAATCAATCACTAAACAGCAAAACTTTTAGGCTAAACATCAAAAATGCTTTCTTTCCCGTTAAAAGATCCAGCTATAATATATATCTGGAGAAATCCCCAAAGACAAAGGATGTTATGAGTTTTAGTTGTACGTTGGCTGTCAGTCACACAAAAACGAAACAGTTTCTTACCTATACAGACTTAAATATTTCCTGATTAAGTAAAGTGCATAATTGAATTGCTGGACCAGTGCAAGTAGTTCACAAAAATATGGCTTATGCATTCTTTCATAGCTGTACCCCACTAAAGCTAATGCCTACGTTGTGCTCTGTTGATGACTTAGGAAGCTTCCTTAGAGCTTTCAGCATTATTAGGTTCTATTTTTTTTTGTTAAAATATCGCTTAAACTGTGACCGCTTGAGTTATTGTTTTTATTTCGCCACATTATTCATTTTAAAATCATAGGTAAAAATACGTTTAAAAAAGTATACAAACATGCGTGCTCTTATAAACTGCTAGTTTTGCTAGCTAAGTCATCTTTTAAAATACGTGATATAATTCTAGGCGCTATCTTCATCACCCGGAATATTTTTTTTTCCTTTTGAACAGAATTCCTTCGAATTCTTCCCCCTCCACTCTTTTGATCGCCTTTTGCTTATGAACATTACGTAGCCGGCCAGAACTTTGATGCTACAAACAAAGGAGATTTCATAGTATCTATTAAAAGGCCAAAAAAATATTAAATCATCCAAGTCTCCAAGAGGATTTAATTTTTTTGTGGTTCCATATGAAACTTTGTTAACTCACGTAATGTAATCACAAAGATACAGTTTTCTCTATCACCCCACTTGATTTTCATATCGTAAAATATTGCACAATATATAGGCACAAAACTAAGGAAAACACAATGAGTAATCGTATCAAAATATCAGATTTCAAAAGAAAATGCAATGAATTCAAAAGCAATATTCGGTTTATTTTTAATAAATACTGTTACATATATACGGCCAGACCAAATATTGATAGTATTTGTGAAAAATGCAGCCAGGGCAAACTCTATGATATGGGCAGTTATATGATCTATAAATAACTGAATGCTGCTCAAAATGCTGATCTGATGCGAAAAGATAATTTAAATTATACAACCAGAGGCCTGTCGTGGCGCAGCGACAAAAGCATGTGACTATAAACAATAGGTTGTTGGTTCGATCCCCACTCGAGGAAATGAAATATTTAATATTTTTAAATTACATATATTTAATGTCTTCATTTCTTCGCTCTGGTAAAGAGTTAAAGCGCGGCGTTGAGTTCCAGCACTCAACACGTAATGCCTCACATTCGGCGGAAAGTGGAGAACGGAAGTAGAACGGAGTGTCTTAATACTAGGTTCCCAAGTTCCCTCTGCCTCTACCTACCCTGCCATATGCGGGATACAGCGTGAAGCTGACTAAATCATACAACGCATAATCTATCACAAAATATCAACATTTTAAAGATCACGAGTCAAATAAAATTAATTTTAAGCGTCGCATTTTCTACAGGTTTTTGTTAATATATTGAAGACGGAAACACTTTAATACTATCAACTTATCCGAAATACAAGTTTTTCTTAATATCACAATTTTAGTAAAGAAAATATATTTAGTTTAGACCACAACTTATTTCATCCTTCCTTCAATTCATATGTGTCTCATACAACGACCTCTACGCTGAGCTATCTCACCTAATTAATAGTTAATTAGGTCAATGTGATTTAAAAAGCCTTGATTGCTATAAACAGGGTATCCAGTATTTATCTAAGTGGGTTATGTAACAGTTATTATGTTTGAATTATATTTATTGCTCAGGTCTAATAAATTCGTTATCGACAGACACGAGACCTCTATCAATTATGATTAATGATTAAAATAATCAAAAATGAATGTGATATTGTAGTGTATTCGATGTTTCTAATGGAATGACGGCTATAATTTAAAATCTTGCTAAGAATATATTCATGAATATTTAAATATTTTTTTAAAAATGAAACACTTTTAAACGGATTAATCGCGTATATTGAATGGTAAACATTTTTGGGAAACCCGACGTTTCGAACACTTTACAGTAGTCCGTGGTCACGGGTGAAGATGTCGTCTCACACGTACCAAAATTGTTTTCTTGTACGTTGTGTACATTATTTAAATATTTAATCATCTTAAATAACTTTATTTAAATACAATACATACTCAAAGTTAACTTTTACATTTTTTTTATATTTTTACTGAGTTTTACTATTCCACGCGAACCGCGCCTCTTGGAAACTCTCCAAGCTCTTTGTCCAACTAAGCCATACGTTCATCAAGCTACGTTGAAATTCTTATACGCTTGATACAACTTATTTATACTGTTTGCCATCTCAGTAGGGAGATTTTTACAAATTAATATCACTTTAAACATACTGTTTTTTTTTCTTTTCAATAGTTTTCCCTGTTTTTAAAATTGTAATAGGTTTTGAAGCGTGAATTTGATCATCTCAAAGTATATCTTTACGAACTATAATGAATATAAATATAAACGCAATTCATTGTTGATTAATATTTGTTTTAAAATTCAATTTTGATAATAAAACTTAGGCTTCTAGAAAATTAATTATGACTTGAATAACTCTTTATAATTCGTAGTACCGTCACTTAAAAAGCTTCTTTTCGATTGGGCCTCCCCTATGAAGTGTTATTCACTCTACGCCAATCTTTCTCTTAGATATTTGATATTATTATACAAACAATCGCTGAGTAGTTTTATCTAGTGTCAACTGCTTCAAACCAATTATTTAACACTATTTTATTATTATTATTTAACTTCTCTTATATTGAATGTTGAAGTTGATCTTCTGCAAGTAAGTATGTACATAAAATTATGAGAGTAAAATAAATAAATTTTAAATTCAGTTTCAGTTGGATTTTCTTTATGAAAATCGTCGTTTTATTGTACATTGTTATTATGTATTAAATCTGAATTTTAATAATGACGTAATATTTTATTTCTTTATTGCTTAATTTTTTTATGAAGTTTTCTGATCTTCCTCCATTATAGGTATACTTTTAGTCCATATACTTTTAGAATATCACATTTGTTGAAAACCTTGACAAGGTTTTTAATTTTACTTAACTTCCTCAAATGGGTATGGGAGTTAACGTGAAGCTGATTATTACTTATTTATTTTTATTAATTTAAATAGAAAAATAAATGAATAAGTCTCAATAAATGAAATAATTAAATCTTTAATAATTGAAATTATTTATTTAGTTTTACGAAATTAATTTGTTAAACTTTAAAAAGTGTTTGCCAAGATATGATGGTCTACGCACAAAAAAAAAATAATAAGAACATTTAATATAAAAAAATCCATTTCATTAAACTAAAATGTCTGTCTGTGTACATATTTTATAATTATTTAAATACCAGATTTTTTAAATCTTAAAATAAATAATGATTAAATAAATATAGGACCTCCTCTTACTTATAATCTACTAATTGAAATTATTAAAACATATTCGTAATTGATTCATTAGTTGCATAACTAACATATCACTAAGTATATAATCAAATTTAAATTTAATTCAAAAAAATTAAAAACCTAATAAGAAATCAATTACCATTGTTCATTTTAAGAATTGAAATTTGTATTTTAGGACAAAATTCTAAATTTTAAATAACGAATCTGATGTCTTATAGTATGATATTTAATTTTAAAATCTTTGATTTTAATTTTAATTTTGAAATTATAATAGAAATCAGAAATAATAATATAATTATAAATAATAATAATAATTTATTATTTATCATTTAGAAAAGAATTATAAATGATAAATAATAAATCTGATGTGTAAGTTCGATATTTAAAGAAAATCTGAAATAGAGTTCAAAATCATTTTAATGAAGTTAAATTATTAAGATATTAGTACTTTTATATTTCACCCCATGAAAGTGTCTTACAAAAGCTGGTTATGAATTTGAAACATTACTCGAGAATTATTTTAATATGCGAACTGCTTTTTGATTTATTAAATCTAATAATTTAATCAAGTCAAATGGTGAAAAAAATAAGTTTTTTCAACTCTACATTCTCTTAGCACAACTTACGAAAAAAAGGAATAGGTGCGTTACTCTTCTTAATCTCTATTAACTACTTCAATTAGTAAACTTTTTATTTTTTTTTTAAGAGTCTAAGAGTACTAAATATTACATTACTCTGCCCTATATAACTTCAGCATAAATAAGTAGTCTGCCTATATAAGTATAGCGTAAATGATAATAATTTAAAATTCTATTAAATAACCTCTACATTGCTTTCATCAAGAGAAAATATGAGTAGATAGATATTATTTGTTTATACATTAGAGAAAAATGAAGTCAAAGGTTAACTTGCAATGGTGTATTACAAGCAAATAACGCATTTCTATATACAATAAACATTTGTTTAGATAAAAACGATAAATCATATTTACAACTATTGTGTCACAAATACATAGAATATTATTTATAATAACATTGAAGTTATAACGAATGTTAAAATATAATAAGGAAATAAATGTATAAACAAAATGAAAAAGGAAGTCGATGACGTAGTCATAGATAATTTATATATTTTATTCTGAATAACTGTCAAATATTCAGCTGTCATATGTACCTGTCATATGTACTGTTTCAAATATTCAGCTGTTATACAATATTAATAAAAATTAAAAAAAATACTGAACAAGAAGGATGTCGTTTATAAATGACATCCTTCTTGTTCAGTATTTTTCAAATTCATGGCGTCTAATAATAAAAGATTAAATAAAAATATAAAAGTTTTTGTAGTATTTCGTCATTTCAAACTAAAATCTATAATTTTTAGCGACATCTATTTTTGTATCAGTACCCTAACTCTAAATTATACGTAAAAAAATAAATTTCTTTATGAATATAAAGTTTATATACGCTATTTTTTTTTCAGCTTCACGCTGTATCCCAAACATGGCCTTCGAAAATTTGGGACTTCGGAAACTCATCTAATTTGTCACTCCGTTCTCAACATAAAAAATAAAACAAAATATTCAATTAGGTCATTACAAGCACTTTTGAATCGTCAACTTAAATAGAAATATCTTCTATTCCCTACTTACCAATAAATTTGAGTGTTATGACCGCCGCGCTTTGCCTCATTACTGGATCAAAGAAAAGAAAATACAACATATTTTATTTCCTATTATGAAAGTCTTGACTACTAACATTATTTGTCTTGACTACTAACATTATTTGCCGTGTGATCAAAACCCTTACTAATTTCATACCAACCCTTACTAATTTAATAGTTGTAGACTTACAATTATATTAAATTTCGCTACAAAAAAATATACAATAGAATTAGAAGAAATAATAGAAGAAGAAGAAATAAAGATAATAATAAATAAATAAACGTATAATTATATTTCTCTGCTCTTAATATCTTTTCAGTGGATTTTGAAATTTCGGGCACTGTTATATAGTATACTTCAACAACTAATAAGTTAAATTAGATGTAACAAGTGTATTTAAAGTTCGACGTAGCTAGATGACATCGTATGGCTTAGTTGGTCAAAACGTTTAGAAGGTTTCCTAAAGGCGTGGGTTCAAATTCTGTTACGTCAAACAAGAGCCATATAGATAAAAAAATATTTCTTTTGAAAAAAGAAATAAAAAAATAAAGGTGGTTTCAATAAATACGTTCATAAAATGTGATAAAATGATTTGAAGTGGCATTCCTCGGCTTGCCATATGATCAAATGTTTACATTTTGATCATAGGCATTATTCTATACAGGATATTTCTATACTATTCAGGATTATAAGTCAACAGAAAGTACGCCTTCTACAAGTTGACGATCTTAAGTTTGCAAGACTTTGTACTTATACAATAATTGTTGTTCTCACTTCGTGAATTTAATACAAAATGCAACAAATACGGTATATAAAATTGCTATTTTCTTTTGACTGAAATATTATTTTTTATGTGTTCTAAGGATGGTCCCTTAGAACACAGAAAAAATAGTGATTATTAGATTCTGAATATTTGATTTTATATACAATTCGATTCACGCAATCATCACCAACTTGTTTTACCATCAGAAATATTATACCAGCCTTAAAAAATTAATTATAAAAATCTTTCTATATTTAAAAACAAAAACTTATCAACTTAAAGAAACTATCTTCGACCTTTTTTATTATAAATCTTCACATGGATGTGATAGTTTTTAATATACCACTTCAAATCATTTTATCAAATTTTATTAACGTATTTATTGAAACCACCGTTATTATTATTTTTTTTTTTTTTTTCAAAAATAAAGGTAAACCTAATTTCATTTATTTGCGCATAAATTAGGAAAACTTTATATATTTTTACTATTTATAAAGTGTTATTCCACACATAGGAAAGAAAAATACTAAATTGAAAACGAATAAAAGAATTGAAAATGAGGCCTGTCGTGGCGCAGCGGCACAAGAGTGTGACTGTAACCGACAGGTTCTGGGTTCGATTCCCAGTCGAGGAAATGAAATATTTAATATCTTCAATTTAAATATTTAATGTTTCATTTCTTCGCTTTGGTAATAGGGCAAAGCGCGGCGTTGAGTTCTGCCACTCAACACGTAATGCCTCAAATTCGGCGGAAAGTGGGGAACGGCAGTGGAACGGAGTGTCTTTACACTAGGTTCCCGGGTTCCCTCTGCCTACCTTGCCTCGTGCAGGATTTGAACCCGCGCCTCTTGGGAATCGTCAGAGCGCTTGGACAGAGGCTTTCAAGAGGCTTTCAAGAGGCGCAGGTTAAAATCCTGCTTTGTTTGATTTTTATACGTTTTTAAGTAATAAATAGTAAATTTCATATACCTTTCAACACGTAAATTACCATGATGAGATACCGTGTTATTGTAGTACTTTGGCTTTTTAGACCTTTTATGAGGTATTCGCGAAGTGCGTGTATGTTGACCCAACAAACACAAGCCAATAAGATAAAAAAATATTTCTGATGCAATTTTAATAAATATGTCAGTATGCATAAAACTTATTAAAAATATAACATTAATTAATATTTATTTTAATAAATATTAATATAATATTTATTTTAATAAACATTAATTATGTATCTATAACCGTTTTAGTTTAAATGTAGTCTCTCGATAGAATAGTAGATTTATTATTAAATATGGTCAAGGCTCTTGCATACACCCCGAAATAAATCCTATTTTCCCGTTTTCACCGAAGTGTCTTCGTCGAACCTAGAAAATCTTAACTTTACAGTTAACTTTGAAAGAAACGTAATATCTTTTGGGCTTTGCGTAGTCAATCCTAGAAGCGATTGACAGAAGCGATTCAACGTTTACATTCTATACTGAACTTGTGGTAAAAGACCCGTATAGTGCTGTTAAATAAAATGAGTTATTTATTACTATTTTATTACTACATAAATTATTGTTGTTTTAAACATTTAACTTATAAACATTTATTCGAATAAATTTAAAGTAATATACTAAACTATTCTTGAAAATATAAAATCATTTTAAAAAAAAAACAATTTCATCAGGATTAATCACGTATATTTTTTCTTTATGGATAAGACACGGCAAACGAGCGTACAGATAAGAAGGTAAGTGATCACCGTCACCCACGACCCCATGTAACTCCAGAGGAGCTACAGGAGCGTTGCCGGTCTATTGGTTGGATGGGCATCGGGGCCCGGCATTACCCAATGCGAAACGCGGTGGGTTTGTAATATATGTATATAAATTTTAAATATGTTTGTTAACGAAACAAATACAAACTGTGAAAAGTTTGCTCCAGAAGTATTTTTTATTAGGGGTTCTGTCTCTGTCTTCAAAAGGTAAAAATGGAGCACTTTTAGTACCACTTTGTTGTCCATCTGCCAAAACCATTTATCTTGAGATTGCGTGAAGAGGTGAAGCTAACATTAATTTCAAATAATTATTTCTACGGCCCTTTAGAGCACAGAATAAATAACGCTTCTGCATCTACACAATTAAAAAATATGAGTATTGATGCATCGTTTGTCTGTATATTGGATGAAATTCGTTAGGTAATCAAAATCTATAGGATACTTCGCGTGGAACCAACGCATAGAATCATGTGTAGGTCCACGCGAGTTCACGTGTTGGCATGAAGTGAGAACTAAAATATATTATAAGCTTATATTTGTACCTCACTTTATATAAAATGACTACATACGCCCCCAAACTTAGTGCCAACTTTACTTACCGCGTAAATAAAACCTAAAAAGTATTGAACTTGCTTAAATATGAAACGAAAAGTAAAACACTTTTAACTGGATTAAGCTGTCTACCCGTGTCCAAAAAACATATTTAAAAAGTGTTTCATTTAAAGTGTGTAACAATTGCGAAAATCAAAGACATTATTATAAATAAAATTGAAAATGTATATTTATATTAACGGGTTCTCTCTGCCTACCCTCTTGCGGGATACATCGTGAAGCTATAAAAAAAATAGTATTCTCTCTTGCCAAGCGAGAAAAAGTCATTAGACTTTACATTAGAATTCGTTAGAATTAGCTTTGGGTAGCAGAAATTTGCAAAATCTCCGTACAGAAGATGATAACAATATAATTAGGGTTTAACAAGAATTTTGATGTAACTTGATGAAAAGAAAAAAACAGGTCAGACGGCTTGGACGGGTTCCACAGAGGCGGATTCAAATCCCGGTACTTAAAAAAAAATTATACGTTCTTAAGTAAGTATTTTTCTTACCTAAATTTGAGCTAACCTTTTAAAAATAGTAAATATAAATAAGCATTTTATAAGTAATTATGTAAATTTAAATACAAATAAATTACGATTCATGAAATGTAATAAAAGTTTAGTACATTACCAATAAATAACCAAGCCATTTTCCCAGCTAAATCATACCGTATATCATTATATTTGGATTATAACTAAAAAATACTAATTCTGTTGATAAATATAACAGAACTTTTATTTAAAGACATAATTGTACTGATGGTTGTATAATTGAACGTAATTTTATAGTTTTTATTTTATTTTTTTTCGCTTGACGCTGCATCGAATTGGTAGCATTGAGTGTTGAGTGGCGAAACTTAACGCTTCGCTTTACTTTTATACCAGAGCGAAGAAATCGAAATATTACATAGTTTGTTTTGAACACATAATGTTTATTTTCCTCGAATTGGGACAGCTCATTCTATTCTATTTTAACAATCACACATTTGTGGCTCTGCGTCATAATAAGTCTCAATTGTGATTTTTTTCATTGCTTTGTTGTTTTTTTAATTGCTAATAAATTAATATGAATGTATTGCCCTGATTTATAGTAATTTAATAAAAAAATGCTTTGCTTAGTTATTTTGATAAATTTATTTTACAGAATATTTATAAAACAAATATCTTCCTAATCTTTCGACTGTTACAGTTTATTTTGACGTCTCAATCCCCCGATCGCTGACGTGCGTCACGGACACGTGTGCTTACAGATAAAATAAAAAAAATGATAAAAATAGATCTTAAATACTTGATTCGAATTATTAATATGTATTTTTATACAACATTTATGACAATAGCATAAAAACAAAGTTTTTTTATAGTATGGTTCTTTGATTATGGCGTTTCGAGCGTGCCAGTTGGGCACATATCACTTCGCAAAGTTTTTTTATATTAATTTACATCTGTGATAACCTGTGTTCAGAATAATCGAGAACTAAATGTCACTTCTGGTAAAGGATAAGGATATTATTTGGGCGGAACATAATTAACGGACTCGAACGGAAGATTGAATAATTAATTTAAAAAAATAATGAAAATTTGTTCATTGCTATAAATCTTTCTAAATGAAATAATGCTTATTTTAAAAATTATAGTTTCAGTTATTTTATGCTCAGCATCTCATATATAATGGTAGCATTAAAATACGAAATCGAAACGTTCTAATAATAGGTACACATAATCTGACGCAACAATGTCGAGTGAGCTATCATTCCCGATATTTTTTACAAAAACTTTGTAAATTACAACGTGCCACAGTATAATATCTATATTCTTTATTGGATGGGAGAGATGGGAACTTAGGGTTAAGACACACCGTTCCGTTCCCCATCTACCGCCAAATTTAAGGTATTACGTGTTGATTGGCGGAAATCAACGCCACGCCTTATTATCTGAACAAAGAAATAAATATAATAACAATTTCATCAAAAAATATCGAAAATTTCACTTCTTCAAGAGGGGATTGACACATTCTGTCAATTACAATGTGTTTCTGCGTCACGACAGGCCTTAATATTTATTATATAATATTTATCTTTATTATCTTTATTATACTAAATAAAAGTTTAACAAATAATAAAAATATGTTATAATTCCAAATAATAAACGACTCTACCAAAACTCTTCTGAAAAATAAAATGTTAGTTTAAATAGCTTATTAAAGCCTTTGTTAAGACACTTGATATGACGAAACTAACGAGCTCAAACCTTGATTTCCTGTTCCTTGGCTTGTTCGGTCCTCACTAGAAAAAGTTAATAGCATACGTTCAAGTTACGGGTTCCATCATTAGACCGACCCAATGCTAGTGTATTCTAGCACTGTCATCTTATTTACATGTAATTGCCAAATTTCATAGTGATAAATAAACTAGATTGAATAAAATTATGGTTTAAATTTTATTAAATAGACACAATTCTACCTAACTAAAGCTTTTTTAACCCTAGGATAGTAACATATTTTATTTGAACGTTAATGGTAACTGGAGTGTTCAGACACCCTGTCTACTGAATTATGAAAAAAAATACAGATTAAGAGAAATAATCTTTGCTTTTATTACTAAAACAATCAAATAGGATTTTTTCTCAAGATCAAATAAGGTTACAAACAATTTAAACAACTAATTTATGAAAAACTTATATCTAAACACAGTTCAAGCAAATTTCTTTACGATGTTCAGGACATACTGGCTGCTGGCACTTTTTGCACACAATTTTCACTTTTTTGTCATTTTTTCGTGGGCATAATACACACCTGGCTTGCTTCTGCAATTTCAAAGGTGGTTCACCTTCAGCAACTTGTTCTGGGATGCTTAGAATAGCACGAATATTTCCGACTAAATCGCGAGGTAAACTTGACTGTAAACGCCGTTTCATGTGTGGTTCAGCTAACTGCAACGCTAAATTCTTCAAGAAGCCAATTCTATACTTCTTAGCTTGTGTTGTAGGTCGTTTAGTCTCGATATACAATATCATAGCATTGATGCCAGCGTGGTCAAGCATTCCAAAGAAGAATCTAAGAGGCCAGTGACGGGAGCCTCTGGCCGTCGAGTAACTATGCATCATCTTATCAAAAGTATCGACGCCTCCCTTTGTCGCATTGTAATCGTCAATTATAATAGGTTTTCTTGAAGTAGGATTTATTTCTTCTTTGTTATGCATGGTGGACAGCAATAAAACAGACTTGTTACGTTTCGGAGTAAAAGACACTAAAGTCTTTTTTGATCAAATGCAAACTGAGAAGACAAAGGTGTTTTGTTCTTGTTTGGCAAAAATGAAGACGGTATCTCACGTTTGTTTTTGCGCAATGTCCCAATGCAAGTCAGGTTATAATCCTTCAATAATAGATCAGCAAGTGGCACTGATGTGAACCAATTATCAAAGGTTATATTTCGACCAGATCCTTTAATGCTTTCAGCTAATTTTGTGACGTAATCTGCAGAGGTCTTTGCTTCGGTACCTTTTCCAATATAAGGGATAGCATCAAACATATAGTAAGTTTTGGCGTCACAAATAGCTATAATTTTCTTGCCATACTTGTCAGGTTTTAAAGAAATGTAGACGCTGAAAGGACAATGTCCTTTAAAGCCCAACAACTGCTCATCAATAGTTACGTATTCGCGTGGTTGGTAAGACTCTCTGCAACTGTTGATAAAAATCATCCAAAGTTCACGTATTGGCGCAAAACGGTCTTCTTTATCACGGCTGTCTTTATCGTCAAACCTCAGACACAGAAGTAGGAAATTATATCGACTCTCAGATATAATGCACTTGTAAATAGGTGTACTCATTGGGGACCACATTTCTTTAGCGCTTTTTCTGTATCTCGCGCACGGTAGGTTTGTCAGAGGGAACTTGGGAACCTGGTGTTAAGATACTTCGACGTTCTGTGAACTAAGCGAATAGTTAACGTGAGTTTTGTAGTTTAACAAATTAACTTGACATACTCGTATGATTCTATACATTTCAGTATGTACATACTTTTGATATCAAATTGTACATGATATGTTTTGTTCATAGTATAATTATTTTTAAATCATCATCATCATCATCAAATGAATATTTCCTAATCCAAAACCTTCTTTAGAAGAAACTACTTCAGAACTACGAAAACCTTTTTCCAGAAACTATGTTTATTATTTATCTCTAACAACAACGCAATATATGACTAAAAATAAAGATAATTTATTGCTACTATTTATTTATTTATAGATTCTTATGTAAACTAAGCGTCAGCCACGCCCCTGCGTGATGATTGAATACGCACTATTACAAAATACTCGTGATAGCACCAGTGGAAAAGAAGTGTAACTTAAAAATTAAATATTTTTATATTAAATAATGTCTTAAAATATTGTATTTATAATCAATTTAATATTATTTATCAAATATTTAGGGTATGTTCTTTACGAGTTTATATAAGTATTTCAAATTTCACCACTGCTGTACTTAGGCCACTTTCTCTACAATCGTTTTGATTAAAACAAAACCTTATCTTTCAAACTTTCAGCACGCGTTCAACATTATACATATAATTAAAATGTGGGGACTTCATGTTTTAATATGTTTGTTTATTCTGGCCTATTTCTTGTCCACGGTTTTGTCTATAGAATAAATGTGATATTTGCAAAAGTTTTTAATTATGTATCACCCATATTGTCAATTAGGCAAAGACAATGAGTTTTTTATTGTTAAGACACTACGTTCTCCGAATTTACGACAAATCTGTACATGTCGAGACTCTCGAGTAACTTCAGTCGAGTAATTTTATTACCTCGATATATGGATATATCCAAAATTGTTAAAACACAGCTAATACTAAATATAGCTTTAATACGCTTTATTAAGATTACAACGCTGATCTAAAATTTACTAATAATTAAATTAATAGTCGTTTGTTTAATCATCTCCATTCTCAGCAGTAATACTATATATATACATATTTTTGAAGTGAAAACTTCTTTAGGCGCGTTGAGCGTTTTGGTAGGGGGTAAAATCCTCGGTTCGCGTCACCGACATGCTAATGATAATAGTATATCTATAGCTATGGAGAGCCAGACTAGCGCACGCGCAGTAGCCTGTGTACACGTATACACTAATTATTAGTGTATACGTGTACATAATACAGTCAGAAATAGTCGATGTATTAGTGACTAATACATCGACTATTTCTGACTGTATTATGTGCGCGTTGGACGCTTTTTGGATAAGTATAATTTTGTGAGTCACGTCACCAATACGTTATAGTAGCAGTACCTATTGTATCTTTTTTAGAATAAAATGAAATGATTGAACGAACAGATAATCTAAGTATTGTCGAAATGTAAATAATGAAAATAATGTTCAAACTTGAATTCATTGAAATTCGTGTAAATATAAATACTATGTGTAATTAAGATAATTGTATATTAATTATTTTTCAACCACTTTGTATTTATATTTTGTTCATAATTTGTTTAACCCATCATATGTAACTAATAAATAAAACATAAAAAAATTCATATAATTTTTGCATATAGTTTTAATTACTCTCAACTTAATAGTTCCGTTTTCACTTCTATCGGCAGTCCCACGACTGCTATTAGTTTTTTATTTTTTTTATTTATCATGTGTTTTATATTTGTTATATATATATATATATATATATATATATATATATATATATATATATATATATATATATATATATATATATAATATATATATATATATATATATATATATATATATATATATATATATATATATAATATATATATATATATATATATATATATATATATATATATATATATATATATATATATATATATATATATATATATATATATATATATATTGTATGTATTAGAAGTAGGTATATGTTTAACTTTATTCCTCTCTCCAAGGGTTGTCTGGAAGAGATTGCTATTAGCAATAAGACCGCCTTTTCACAATCTGTATGTTGCATTATTTTCTTTTTGTGTTTTGTTATGTTGATTTTGTGTGCAATAAAGTTTTTCTATCTATCTAATAATAATGCACACTTAAAAGAAAAGTTCATAAATATTTACTAATGAATAAAAATGCATGTTTTACTAAAATATAACGTCAAAAAATAATTAACTTGCAGGTCATATTAGGTCAATGTCAAATAATTTAATTTTAAGTCAGTGCATTTAATTACAAGTTTTTTTTTTAACGTCAAACAATTTACCAATTATTCACTACAGTTACTGACTTAGACCAGCGCAAGACACTCACGGCATTGTTTTTATTAAATCCATTATATACAGAGTCACACCATTTATTAGCGACAATGAACCTATGAAATAGTCTGACGCCAGCATTTACTTTCCAAAGTCATCATTTGTTTTTTCAGTTTCATGTTGTATTTCGTACATGGCAGGGTAGGTACTTGGGAATCTAGAGTTAAGACACTTCTGTTCCCCCCTTTTCGCCAAATTTGAAACATCGTGTGTACAGTGGCAGACCTCAATTCAACGTCGCGCTTTGCATCGATGCTTGAGATCGATCTCCTGTCACGTTTACTATCACACGACTGTAAACGAGGAGATCGATCACTGGTTACAAGGTGTAGTTGTGCCCCTGCGCCACACTAACATCTTTTTAATATGTGATATAGAACATTTTCAGATGCCGTAGGACATAATAAGCACTATGAAAATAACGAAAGCAAACTAGGCGATAATGTGACTTTTTTAATCGTGAAAGCTGTTAAGCTAAGTCTATTCGCCAATCCATTATTTTGAGATTTCCACTGTAGTTTAGAGTCATAGTTCTTTCCAATTAAATATGGTAAATCAATTATATACTTATATTAAAAAGAGAAAAGGACCAAGGATAGATCCCTGTGAGACCCCCGTACTTGTAAAACCCAGGAGATTTCTTGCCTTTCCCTTCAAAGGTTTAAGACACTCATTCACTCAGCTTCACGCTGTATCCCGCACATGGCAGGGAACTTGGAAACCGTGTTAGATAAATTAGAAGTCAGTTCGACAGCTTCTATTATATGATTAATAAACTGGACAAAAATACTAATAATTCTGTTTCTTATTAACGAATTTCAATTTAAAACTACACTATGTTTGTGAACGCACTCATTAAGTAATGATTCTGTTACTGTTGTAGAAGCAAAGAAAGAGTGATTGCAAAGAGTGTTTCACATAGGGTATTTAAAAAAATATTTGCGTTTATTCCAGTATCCAGTAAACGTTATTGCAACGCTTTTGGTCTGAAATATAAACATAAGCATTTACGAAAGTAAATATTTTCTCCAGAATTTATTATTTTGATGAGAGCTTGCCATATCAATAAGAATGAAAAGGAATGTATCCATATATCGTACTCATGATTTTAAATTTACACTTAGCTTCACGCTGTATCCCGCACATGGCAGAGTAGGCAGAGTGAACTTGGGAACCTAGTGTTATTAAAAATTATTACCCTAGTATTATTAAAAAGGATAAATAAAAGTAGATATAGAAGCTATAAATAAAACCTAGTGTTATTAAAAACGATAAATTGTAAATATAATATGTATCAGACAATTTAACAAACATAAATTAAAATTTTATATATTATACAAATTAAATAAAGATCAAAGACCAAAATCAGGCTGAAGCCAGCCATCACACATTAGTCACACGTGATAAAGAATATTTTACGTTAAAAAGTAATTGTGGTGTGATAATTAGAGCAAATGTATGAAGTGATACGAGGTTAGCTGATGACACTTATAAATATTGTTACTTGTAATTGTCGGATATATGTATATGCCAATTGTGATTTGAAATTTTACCTGACGCTAACATAGGACATTGAGGCCTGTCGTGGCGCAACGGCACAAGCGTGTGACTGTAAACAACAGATTTTAGGTTAGATCATAAGTTGAAGAAATGAAATATTTAATATTTTTAATTTAAATATTCAATTTTTATATTTCTTCGCTCTGGTAACAAGGTTCCGAAGTTCCCTCTGCCTACCCTACCATGTGCGGGATACAGCGTGAAAGATAGGATGTCATTTGTATGAAACATTTGTACTGGGTTTCCCTTTCCAGTAGCGGAACTTGAAGTAGACAGAAATGGTATATATTGTCCAATGTGGATCGAAATTCCAATAAAATATTTTATTTATTTCAAGTAATTCTTTAACATTTACGACTATTTCAGTTTAAGCTTGTATCCCTTTAAGAAATT
Organism: Eueides isabella; assembly: GCA_019049475.1. Lineage (NCBI taxonomy): Eukaryota > Metazoa > Arthropoda > Insecta > Lepidoptera > Nymphalidae > Eueides > Eueides isabella. The sequence continues at coordinate 14,197,067 of CM032387.1, forward strand.
AAGTTACATTCTTCCTAAAATTAACGTTAAATCCTCTACCTGTGGTCTGAATTAAATATTAAATATCTCGAAATAATATATTAAATATCTCGAAATGAATGTTAATTTCTTCCTTAAATTAACGTTAAATCCTCTTCCTATGGTCTAAGATTTTGTGTCAAGTTTATTTAAATAATAATTTCAATTTAATAACTCTCTGACCGGAAGCAGATATATTATTTAGGTTTTTTAATAGCGTTAGTACACAAATTTGTGTACATTCGTGGTTATTACATTATGTATTTATACACAATGTAATAACCAATTAAGAAGTGCGTAAAGATAAGAAAAATTACATCATGATTCCTTAAATTTTACTGTTTGGAAATCGATATGTATACAATATTTTATCTATATAATGTTTTACAATATTTTATCTATATAATGTTTATGATCCGAGAAAATTTAGGAAACATTTTTTTTAAATTGTGCACAAACTGTAAGGATTGTGTAAAACTACCTCTAAATATCATACATAAAATAAATGTTTAACAAATTATTTGTATTGCAGTTGCAAACCGTAACGGTAAGCGTTAGACAGAGAGAAAGATAGAGAGAAGAATATTTATGTATAAAATTTTTCTTTTTCTTATTCGTTGTTTAGCAAAAAACACAGAAAACCAGTGTTACCACATCTTTACCCCTCTGGTATACATTAGAAAAGGGATGAATTACAGATTAATTAACCTGTAATTTATTTCTTTTTTTCCTTCTTCTTTTTCTTTCTTATCTATTCTTTACCGTATAACCTTCTTCGTGTCTTTTCCATACAACATAACATTGGCGAAGTGATACGTGATCAACTGGCACGCTCGGAACACTATAATCAAAGAACCGTACCATACCATACATCTCCTTTCATTATTTCTTTATATACTACCTTGAACGATGATTGATCTTTAATCATGCAGATTTAACGCTAAGTACGCATCCATCAGCTAATTTCTGTTTGTTGGATAGTAAAACATAAAAGGCTGACAAACTTAACTGATAAGTTATCGATATTAGCCAAGTGTCAATCAAAACATAGTTGGCTCTCGACCCTGAGATGCACGCGTGTATCCTTTCTTTTGCTTAACATAAATAATCTATCTTATTGTAGATGTCGTCATAGCGTGCGTGAGTTCTCTGCCCGCACGTGAGATTTTTTAATTTTATGATATATATGATAAAATTGAAAATTGAACATGAACATATATACGAACGAATGAATGAGTGAATGTCTTGAAATGAACTTTTAAATTATTGAATCATATATTTGTAATGCTACAGTTGGCTTATTTGGCGGAGGAATGCATAACAGATAACAAATAACAAGAAATAAAAATAAATTAACTGTAGGCATATTTAGTTGGTTAATTACCAATATTTAAATTTGATACCAGAAAATAATATTAATACATAATTTACAAATATTTTACTAAAATTACCTGGGTCTATATCTATGGTAATAGAGGCATTGATATTATTTTATGATTAAAATTTACTGCCATCGTATTTGCATTTAGTCACTTGAACACCACGAAAACATCTAATGTATCACAATGGCAACAATAATGCATAAGCTATGCTTTTTATTTACTATCATACGTCATGCTCAGATGGAAACGTTGGATTCAGGTGTTCATCACGCTGAACACACTTATCATGGCCATGCAAAAAATGTACTGAACTGAACTTTGAACGAAACATAAATCGAAATAAAAATTACTAAGATAAAAAGAATATTCGTGATGTAACAAATACATACATACACGGAACAAATTACATGCAATATAAAAATCACATTAATTTCTAAATGTACGTTTTATACATTTTTTCAGCTTCATGCTTTATTCCTCACACGGCAGTGTGAAAGCACTACCGGTCTTAGTGTTAGTTCACTACGTTTCCATTAAAACAATTCAGTTTTACAAATTTCTGCCGAATTTGACGCCTTGCGTTTTGAGTGGCGGAACTCAACACCGCGCTTTACCTTGTTACCTGAGCAAAGAAATGATATTTACTTTCGTCGACTAGATACCGACCCCACAAGCTGTTACGTTTACAGTCATACGATGCTCCCCTGCGTCATGACTGGCCACGATATTTTATATATATAACTAAAATATATAAGATAAAAAGACGCAAAAAATAAACAAATTTAAATTATATTTTAAAAGCTTCTTCCTAATTAGCTTGTACTTTAAATGCCTTATCTAAAATCCTTTTAATGAGACAGAGATAAATGAAAAAGAGAGTAACGATTATATTTATTATAAACTAGCTGATGCACGCGAACTTCGTCTCGCCAAGGGATGTTTATGTGTCAACAGAAGATAAAAAACTATTATAAAAAAATCATTGCCGTATGTTTTTAAAGTGATGGCGTGCTCTTGGTGTTGCATGCCAGTTAGGTAGTTAAACGGACTCTCTAAATAATGACTTCTTATAGATGTTGATCAGGACACTTTTTACTCCCACCATACCAAACGTCAATATTCATCGCAAACTGACGGATTTTCATAGACACTTACCCCCCTTTTTCACCTGTTAAGGCACAATTGCCAAAACTCCTTATTGCATCATTCCTAATTTCTAACCAAATAGCCAAATATTAATTTTAATTGAATTAGTTTCAAAACTGACGGAGTTTCATATAAACTACCCCCCACCCTTTTACCCCATTAAAAAGCGATTTTCCAAAAAAGAGATAGTTATATGTTAGCAAGGACTAATAGCTATATAACAAAAAAGTTTCATCAAAATCTGTCGAGTAGTTTTTGCGTGAAAAGCGCACAACAAACAGACAGACGGACAAATAAGAATTAAATCATATTTTTGGCTTCTATTGTTTGTATAAAGACCACCCATCTTAGGTTTTCTTTAATATCTATAATGTACAGACATGAGGTTGTCATAATTTTATTACATGTATAGATGTTTTTTTTGTAAAATGCTATGTCATTAGATGCTTATATTAATTAAATCGGCTGGTGATATTAACATAATTACTACGTTGAAGTCTATTATATAGCAATATTACATTGGGCATTTGGATAAACATGGTGTAATTTTTCATATCATATCGTCTGAAGTAAAGATGGTTAGTAAATTATTTTATGTTATTGATCCGTTATACGAGCTGATTTTCTAGAACACACTAAATTATATTATATTGTCTGATTTATTTAATAAACTAGTGGCTACTAAGCTAAGCAATTTCACGTACACGGCCATAAAACCACTGCAGAAAATGTCCGAAGGCTTAAGTTTTCAATATTTTTTTTCCTCCAACTTTCAGCTGTTTCTAGTTCACGGCAGGGAACTTGGGAACCTAGTGCTAAGATACTGTCGTACTTCCGTTCCCCGCTCAATCAGAGACACTGTAAATTTTATATCCTCCAATGGGAGTCAAACCACAACCTGTCGTTTTTACAGCCACACGTTTGTACCCCTGCGCTACGACAGACCACGATCACTTTCGAAATTGCTTATTCTACTGAATAACTATTCCAAAAGCGGCATTATATTATTTTGTCATGATTCAGCTGAATTATTATAATTGTCATCATATATTATAGGCCTGTCGTGGCGCAGCGGCACAAGCTTGTGACTGTAACCAACAGGTTCTGGGTTCGATCCCCAGTCGAAGAAATGAAATATTTAATATTTTCAATTTAAATATTTAATGTTTCATTTCTTCCCTCTGGTAATAAGGCAAAGCGCGGTGTTGAGTTCCGCGCGCAATAAACTCAACACGCAATGGCTCAAATTTGGCGGAAAGTGGGGAACGGAAATGGAACGGAGTGTCTTAACACTAGGTTCCCGGGTTCCCTCTGCCTACCCTGCCTCGTGCGGGATACAGCGTGAAGCTAAGAATATATTCTAGGAGCTGGTTTCACCACTGACTGATATAGTACCAGATTGCCTTATCTGTCAGATAATCAATACCTTTTCGCGTTATTGATTTCCCGTCACTTATTACGTGGTCTTTTAGTTCTTCCGTTAGATAGCGTTCATTATCAGATTACTATCTGAAACTTTATTTGTAACCGGTCGAACTGGTCTTAGAACTTTAAGTCTTGTATGCCGATGGAAAAATCATATCACGGTAAAAATTATCTATATATTTTAAATACTTTAGCTGGACATGTTTGTTGAGCAGATTTTTAAGATAATTTTTTATCATTAACAATGATTATAATTTTAAATTTATCTAATTTATTTTTAATTTAGCTCCAGTTTTGTATATTTAACGGCCCCTTTATCTACGTCGGAGAGAAAGACATGCAGGTGAGACATTTTTTTATCTTCGCGCTGTATCCCACGCACAGCCAGATAGTCAAAGGAAACTTGGGAACCTATATTTAAGATAATCCGTTCCCAAAAAACGCTTTTGCTGAATTTGAAACAGTACGTGTTAAGTGGGGAAACGCCGCAAGACTGCATACATGTATACTATAGACGATGACCTGATCCGTATTTCAATTTCATCATTTTAATTTTATCTTATCGATACACCTGTTGTTTGAGGCCTGTCGTGGCGCAGCGGCACAAGCGTGTGACTGTAACCGGGGTTCTGGATTTGATCCCCAGTCGAGGAAATGAAATGTTTAATATTTTCAATTTTGAATATTTAATGTTTTATTTCTTCACTCTGGTAATAAGGCAAAGCGCGGCGTTGAGTTTCGCCACTCAGCACGCAATGCCTCAAATTTGGCGGAAAGTGGGGAACAGAAGTGGAACAGAGTGTTTTAACACTTCGTTCCCGGGTTCCCTCTGGCTACCCTGCGTCGTGCGGGGATTATCCTCGATTATCTATAATAGTCCTGTATAGATAATCCTTTTTTTGCTCTCAGGCAGAATGTGATAAAATGTTATAAGAGAGACAAATTTATCATTTTATGACATGATCACGCGATCTCTTGTGGTCACGCGATCTTATTCAAGAGGCCTTTTACATTTGTACACACAAGATATCACCATTTTAGGTAATTCTGATAAGAAATATATAAATATGCAAAGAGTATTATGGAACACGTTTTTGTTCTTTATATCTACTTATGTCATTTATGATTCACATATATTATTTACACAATTATACTAATAAATAAACCTGCTATGAGATGAGAGAAGATGATTTGATGAGATGTCGATATAGATCTTCCAGATAAAATATGCAACTTTTGACAGTACGTTTCATTATATTTCTTAGCACTTTCCCCCAAGACAAATTCAAAAGCAACATTTTTATTTTTGATACATTTTTGTAAAGTTAATTATTATAATAATAATACATATATGGATTATGGAGAAGAATTATATCGACAGTGCAATCCAAATTCATGCAATCAACTATGCTATCTCATGAAATTTAATAGGTAGACTAAGAAAATAATTAGTGAGAGAAAATATTTGGAAAATATTTGGTCTAGACTGACCCGTGACCACGGACTATTGTAAAGTGTTCGAAACGTCGGGTTTTCAAAAAAACGTGTTTCAAAATCAATATACGCGATTAATCCGGTTAAAAGTGTTTCATTTAAATATTTGAAAAGATCTAAGCCTAGAACATTATTGTTAGCAATCTTTTTTAATTGTGAACGGTAGAGTTATTGACATTTATTATATTAAGAAAGGTATATCAAGTGCAGTAGATAGATAAACATATCTTATTAAAAAGAAGTACGTATGTTTTTGCTTTAATGGTTGTAGATTGTTGTAGTTTATTTTAAAATTATTCTTATCGTAATACTAATTTAAATAAATAAAAGGCAAAATATAAATAAGGAGCTTATACATTTAACTTAATTGCTTTATCATACGTTGCGGGATTGTGTCTCTTATTTTTCAGATTCATTTTAATATGTAGTTATATAAAATGGTTAAGATCTTGCACTTATCAAAAATAATAATCCTTAGAACATGTTACGTATTTCGTAAGAGAGGATTTTTTCAATATCTATGGTAAATTTTAGTTGTAAGTATTTTTTTTTTCATTTGGATACAACGGCTGACAAATTGTACTGCGTATTAGGCTAAACTTTTAATCTCTTACGTAATAATTATATGCGCACGTGGAAGGGTGTGTCATGTTGACCCATGCCAATTTCACAATAACACGAGCAATAAATATAACTGTTTTGACGTAAGGCCATATTATATCGATGTGATAAGGCGATCGATGCCTCGGTCCTGAGATACGCGTTGAGCCCCTGACGCTGCTTTATTGTTTACGCGGGAAAACTTAATACAAAGATAACAAATGACAGATAATAAAATTTTATATCTTCTTGATAATATCAATTGATATAATTCCGTAATGAAATTTTATTGCCGCTTTAGTTAAGTTGCAGCTACTTTGTAAATTGTTTTAAATTTTTATGTTCATTGGAATACAACCCAATATTTAAATTAAACTGAATCTCTGTTCTTGAAATAACATTTATAAAGATGGATGATGAAAAGAAATTAAACTAATTTGACATAAGTTTCTAGCCTCTACTCATATGGACACTATATAGCCAATACAAAATTGAAATTTAAAAATATAATATATACCTAGTAGCTACCTACAAATATAAATACTTAAGGTACTTATATAAAATTATTTTAGGAAATGAATGAATTAACAAGATTAAAAAAATATCAAATGACATAATATTCATTTAAAATAAATTCAAGTAAATAAAAAAAAATACTATAAAGCATCAGTTATATTTCACGAAGATTTTCCCTCCATTTATTATAAAAGAAAAAAAATGTACATCATTAACTTTTCCTTTTCTAAATAAAATTTTCTCCCTTCTTATCTTAATCGAATTTATAACAAGAAGGTACACGTGTCCTCTACAATGTAAGTATAAACAATAATATGTTATACTTTTTATATATTTATAGTGCTGGAAGTTATTATGGTTAATGTTTAATAAAATGAATGGAGCTTACGTAAACAAATAAAGTTATCGCAATGTTTACATTTATGCTGATCTGTGTATGACTATCTAGACTTTTGTGGAAATTATTAAGAATAATGAAATTTCCGTCAGGGGTCGCAGGTTTCGACCGTTCTCTGAATTAATATCAATATTTATTACAGCCTCATGTTACTTGTGTACATTTGGTAAAAAATGACGATGAGTTTCTGTTTATTTCTAGTAGATTTTGTTTTTTTCATTTTTGTCCTTATTTTTCTACTTTGTATTACATAGTTTTTGCTAAAAGTTATGCGTTATGTTAGATATTTTTCAGTAGGCTTTGAAGAACTACGTACATAAGTAGTTTATTTTATTTATTTTACTATTTTTCCTAAGGAAGTATATACATTTTTTGGATTGGGTATCCGAGTATTCAAACAGATTTAAAATTGTAGTTAGTTAAAATATTAGTAAGTATATTAGTCAGTTAAAATAATAAGTATCATATTGCTATACTTTAAAGGATTGCTTTGATTTACTGACAAACCGACAAATCTATAAAAAAAAAATTGATCATATTTTTCATTTAATAATTAAAATATCGCAGGTTTTAAGCAATAAGATTTTAAGTAAGTTTCACTTGCTTGCGTTTCAGCTGTATCTTTCACATACAAAGGGAACCCGAGCACCGAGTTGCTCTTTCCACTTTTGGGAGCTTTTGATTTCCACTTTCCGACGAATTCTGGAGGCATTGCGTGTTAAATAACTCAACGCCGCGTTTATCTTCGTTATCGGAGCGAGAAAATGAAAATATGAAATAGTTAATTCCCCTTAATTACTCGAATATTTCAAAAACAAGTTATTGTCGTTGAGAATAATTTTGGCGATAAGGGATCCGAAGGCAGCGGCATGATTGCAGAGGCACAGGGAGGGCTCTACCTCGCTGATAAGGTTTCACTGAGTCTTTCAGTTTTTTCTTATGCAGACATATTTTTTTATAAGAAGAGAGATAGATATGCTTTTAGTATACTCCTTGGCATGACACACATTCCTAGACTTTCTCGTGACTAAGTGGGTGAAATGCTTTATATTTAGACAGTCAACAATAGCCATGTCGATGCTGTCTGCTCTTTTTGCTGATTTTCATCGAGTGATGTATTTCAACAAAATTCTTGTATTTTTTTTTTCTTTTTTTTTTAGCTTCACGCTGTATCCCGCACGATGCAAGGTAGGCAGAGAGAACCCGGGAACCTAGTTATAAGAAACTCCGTTCCACTTCCGCCAAATTTGAGGCATTGCGTGTTGAGTGGCGGAACTCAACGCCGCGCTTTTGCCTTATTACCTCTTTTTATTGATTTACATCGAGTGATGTATTTCAGCAAAATTCTTGTAATACGATCCAGTAACACTTTAGAAAATAACTTGTAAAAGTTAGACATTAGACTGATGGACCTTTTATTATTAATGTCTGGTTTATTTTTTTTACAAAGCAATATTACGACTATATCCCACTGAACACGCAATGTCTCATTTGAAAAAGAACAGTGTCTTAACACTAGGTTCCCAAGTTCCTTCTGCCCACCATGGCATGCTAGACACGGTGTGAAACTAAAAAAAATAACATTATTGATAAAGTCCATCGGGATAAGAAACAAACACCATCGTTGAATATATTGAACTTTGTATTTATTGTCACGTCTGAATACATGTACTTTCAGAAATTTATTCGAGGGCCCATTTCCCCCTGATGATTTGTAATTTTTTTGTGACAGAATTAGGTCTTACTTTAATTACTTCGGATTTGGTTCAAAAAAATATACTTTCTTCGGTGCTAATATATGTAAGTTTTGTATTTGAGTTTCATCATTGTATAGTTCGTGATAAAAGTTTTTATAGCTCTTTCACTGTTTCAGTTTCATAAATTCTGAGTTAATACAATCTTGCAGCTACTGGCTACTGGCTTCTTGTCTACGATTTCTTATACAAGTAAATAATTGTTCTGAGCACGCCTATATTTGTTCAAAAGCTAAATATTACTATAAATATATCTTAGTAACTATAATCGTTGCTTAACAGTAAGTAAGTAAAGCTCCATATTAAATATCATAACGCGTCTGGAAAAAACCAGTTCATTACAATGTTTTATCAATCAAATACGCAAAAGAAGATGCGAAAATACCACCACAATTTACAAATTAAATATTAAAATATGTATGAAATATATAATAAAATGCCTCATTTTAATTGCTGTCCATAAGTTGTAAGCGAAAAATCGGAAGGTTATCTGTAGAAGATACGTTATATTGATGTTTAAGTGTAAATGGAATACATTCGCATAAAGAGGCCAGTAACCCGATGGGGTGATAATGATAAATATAACGATGATAATTCTTGTATATAATATAATAAAAAAAATATTCTAATGACGCAGTAGTAGTTTTAAACACGAGATGATCGTGTGTTCAAATTTTAATGTGATAAAAAATGTACCTACTTTCTAAAACAAAATGTGCTTGAGATTAATCGCAGGGGCGTGCGACTATAAGCACAGGTTGTGTAGGCTTGTGTCCGTTCCCAGTTTCCCACTCGAGAGAGTGAAATATTTAACATTTTCATTGCTTCACTCTAAAAACGATCTAAAAACGAGGCGAAGCGCGGCGTTGAGTTCCGCCACTTAACACGCACGAATTTCACAAAATATGGGAAAACGAAATGTACATTTAGCAGGGTAGATAGAGAGTAATTGGGAACCTTAGTATGCAGATACTAAGGTTCCCAATTACTCTCTATATATCACAAAACTGAAATAAAATGCCTAAGTCCCTTCGACCGGATAAGATAAAATTGAGTTGCGCCACCCAACACGCAACTAAAGAATGCAGCGATACCGCTATCATTACAAAATAAATTCGTAAGGCCTAACGAATGTAATATGAAAAATACCTACGTGATGATAAAAATGTACTAGTTATTATTATTTCGATAAGGTTTTATAACAGTCGTATAGAAAATTCTAGGTGTACCACCTATTGATATGAACTTAGGCCAAAGTAGATTACGCTTATGTTTAACATCATTATAATGTTAGAAACCTGCTTCATTTGTATATTTTTGATTGACCTGTACATACTTGTATAATAAATCTGAACTAATCGATGTCTATATAGAAGATATATGACATAAAGTATTATTGGAGGCATTTATTAATAATAATATTTATAACATAACCCAAAATAGTTAATTTTAGTATTTTTACTATGTTAAAGTGTTATTCCACACTTAGGAAACAGAAATACTAAATTTAAAAGTAAGTTAAAAGTAGTAAGAGGCGCGTGTTCAAGTCCTGGTTTTTAAATTTAATAGTTAATTTAGTATGATTTTCTGTTTTCTTTCTTGCATTTTGGTACACTTCGCTCACGATAGTGTTCGCTTTATTCCAATTGGTCTATAAATAAAAAAAAATGCGTCAATGTATTTTCTTTCTGCAAAGCTATTGTATTTGCAAAAGAATTAATTTATACTTTAATTTTATGAAAAATAAAGGTTATTGAAAATTAAAATTATTGTAGATATTTCATTAAATTACAAAGAAAAATTTTTCGTACCATTCTTTTTCGAAGCAAACTACATATAATACAGTAATTCAGTTAATTAGATAAAAAAATATATATGTCGAACAGATTGTATAAAAAAAATAATTAATTGATAATATAACCTTTTAATCTTATCAATAGAGGCTCCTACAATTGCGTCTTGTCCATTAATATGGGATGCAAGTAATTTTAAAAAGTATTATTTATAATTACATTAAAAAAAATGAATACTTTATGAGAAAACAAGAAATCCACGTTTTCTTTCCTTTTACTATTGTTTCAGTAAACCTTTCGAAAAGTTTCGGCGTGCTTAATTAGACATATACAGTACGGTCGATAAGTCATGGCCGCTATGGAGTTAACTGTAGATGGTTGTACATATATTATAAGATTTTATTTTCTTTTAGCAATTTTCTTCTCAAACAATAATACGTAAAAGATCACAAAACCTATTTTAACCGATTTAAAATCATACTTCACACTTAGGAAAGAAAAATACTTTTTTTAGAAAATGCCACTACATTACGCCATACGTTCTGAGTTGGTCTGAGGGCTTGAACGCTTTCCAAAGAGATGCGCCCTAAACCCCGCTACCTTTTAATTTTTATACGATTTCTAAAAGAAGTATCAGAAAACCTAACTTTAAGGCGGCCTCGCCTTGTTAAACGTACTGTACAAGCATTCCACAGAACAAAGCTTTACAGCAATCTCGCAAATAACAAAATGATACTTAATACTAACGTAAGTATGAAAAATAATAAAGGGCTATAAAATCAAAATCCAAAAAATATTACTTATTTAAATTTATTGCAGACACTAATGTTCAGTCCAGTAACCCCGCTGAACTGTGTTTTGGTGTACGACCCACAACTTACAAAATTAAACCTTATATATTTACAAATTACTTTAAAAATAAATAACCAATTCATACTAATAACCGAGTAGGGTATACACGCCATGTTACGAAAACATTCGATAAACAATCGACTCCCAATACGTTTTTGTTCATCGAACGCTCAGTAATGACGTCTAAAGCTATGAAATTTTCCTATAACAAACAAAAATCCAAACTTTTGTTGTGGTTTAAGTTACGAGATCATTGTTTTACGTTAAAAATAATAGAGAAAAAAAAATTAAATAAAAAATACAATATCGTATGAACACAGCTGGTGTGATTCACAAGACACACAACAAATGTTATAAATATATAATCATTTAGTATTCAATTTGGGAAACAATTGAACATTCACTGACACCAAAAACCAATTTCAAAATGACTTGGGCAAATTATTGCTATAGTGTAATTCTTTTATTTCATTTTTTTTTATCTAAACTTGTTAGATGGTATCTAGTTGACGTTTGATTCCCAAATTATTAAACAAAAAAATAAACAATAACAACAACAACAAACGGCTTAGGATTGCACAATTTGTTTATAATTTTGAATTTTCAAATATTTTCATATGAATAATATGTATATTGAATTAAATTTCAATGAAATCAAATCACAGTAGATTTTTTTTATATATATAAATATAGATCGATTATGGACTTATAATTACGTACGTCTATATTTTAATGTCGAAGTCGCCTATAATTTATATGGCAACAAGTGTTTTCATACACTTATGAAAAAAAAAATTATGCGTCAAAGGAAATATATATATAATATAGAATCGAATAGATGAACTGCGCCTGCGCTTAGCGAAAACGGTGGGACATATTAAATTAAAAATAAGAAAAATAATTACAAAAAAAAAGATCTTTTTTTGTAATTTCCTTTAAATTAGAAGGAAATTATATAAACGCAATAAAAAATAGCGAACATATAGAATTCATTTCATTTCTCTATATATTTTATATTATAAATGAAGACTAAAAATTTCGCTTTGCTGCGCGTACATATAATGAAATAAACACACAGACTGTACGTAAATTATTGGCATTGGCTATATATATATTGAATATATATGGCAGTAAAATGATTAATTTTATACTCCATATATTACATATATAAAAAAAAAGTAATTTGAATGTGCTTCTATATTTATAACTATAATAGTAACAAGGAGAAGTTAAAATATACTGTATACTTCGCTCAGCGCAGCGCATCTAACAAAAAACGAAACTAAAGTAACCTATTCAAATCATGTATCAACTCATGTACAGACAAATATGTGTGTGTAAATAATAATAATAATACATTTCCTACGACGTCAACTAACCATTAAATATATGGTATATAAATTTTAATCAGCTGTTCTTGTATACAATCATTGTATCACGAAATTGAAGTTTAATATTAATTTCTATGTTAAAAAACAGAAAAAAAATTGTTATTAAAAAAATAATAATATGAAATATCGTTATATCCACTTTATATTACTTAAAAGAAAAGAAAGTGTCTCTATATGCAACAATGTACCTTGTTTTAAGACATTACTTACACAATTTTTAAGCAAAAGCAACATATATATATATATATATATATATATATATATATATATATATATATATATATATATATATATATATATATATATATATATATATATATATATATATATATATATATATATATATATATATATATATATATATATATATATATATATATATATATATATATATATATAATATATATATATATATATATATATATATATATATATAGATTAATTGGTACATTAATGGAATGAGAATATCTATAAAATTGTAGTAGAACAATAAAAAGAAAAAAATGTTTCTGCACATTAAATACTGAAGTTAAAAATCAATCACGACATTGAAAAATATATTTGTCTGTTTGCAGGCTTGTTTCTCATAAATCCTATAATTGTGACCATTTTTCAAACCTTCTCGATTTAATCAATTAAAGCAAAATAACGGTACATACTAGAATGTAAATTAAAAAAAAAATAACACAAAAATTAATATTAAACTCGACCGTCCATTGCATATAGATTGAAGTGCGGAAGACATTTAATTATGAAAAAGTAAAAAGTTACCAACTAATATTAATAAATACAATTAAAGTAAAGTTAATAATAAATAAAACTATATCTATAATAATAACTAATACAAAAACTACACAAATATTATTGTTTGTTTACACAAAACACAATGACCATCGGACATATGAAGGAGGTTTACTAAGGCTTGAATTACATATATTCCATTTGAGCAATTCTCATTATAATAAAAGGTCACTATTACTATTTTTAAATTGCTTCAGAAAAAAATCCTGTGAAATCATTTCATAAATATGGAAGTACACATAAATGTATATTTATATACATGAAAAAAATTTTTACAAGTTTAAAACATTGAGATATTTCAATTAATTTCTTAATATTACCATTAATATTGACCACAATATTATATAATTACATTAGTTAATGGAATTCCATTAAAAAAAACTCTAGCAGTTCCATATATGAAGAGTCAGAATTCCATATGTCTTATCTAAATACTTATTAGTTTAGGAGTTATGACACATGGATTTCAATAGCTGATATATAAGTATATAATTAAAATTTTCATTTAGTTATAATTAAATGGTTTTAGGGTATTTAAGAAAAAAACAATTAAATTAATTATAAACACTATCTAATATTGCAAGATTGAACATTGATATGTATTTGACGCTTTCACAGAATTTTCTTCGGTGGACTATTTATAAGGAAATTAATGCTATTGAATAGGATGAAGGCTTAAGACTGAAAAAAGAGTGATCAAAGAAACCAATAGAGTTACATCACTCCATTGCTATACTTAGTTTTTTTTGTTCTAAGAGTAAGATTTTTTTTGTGTTGTATCCTGCAAAGAACTGGGAATTTGAGGTGCGGAACTCAACGCAACGTTTTATCTTTGTCAGAAACAAGAAAATAAAAACAATTTTATTCCTTGTGGTAAGAATCAAACCCAAGCATCTCTGTAGGCACAAGTGTCAGACTGCACAACCACTGCGCCATGACAACTTTAATTTGTGATCAACAAGTTTTAAAGAACATATAACAATTATTTCATTATATTCAAATTCCATTAAAAGAATAAACATTTTATAATACATTTTAGTATAGCCCAACTTTAGAAGTTTCTGGTCATTTACTAAATTCTCCGCCTTCCCAAAAAAATATTAGAGATGATGAGATTTTTTATGACCATAGATTAAAAATCGGGCATTAATAGATTAAAGAAAAAGAAAAACACCATCTTAAGCCCTCAATGACATAGTTGACATATAAAAAAAAAACACATTTATATTATAAAAGCGGGGTACCACTACCAAAAATGCCCATATAATTTGACTATATAATACTCGCTATACACATTGTCGTACGACGGGTGCCTCGTATACAACTACCGTCTATTTACAAAATTCGTAGGACTCATATAGTTTTCACAACCTATTTAGATTAGAAATATAATTTAGTACTGACACTGAATTCTCTTTGACAAAACGTCCATTAATTTATTAAAAAAGAACTATTTTAAGATGTGTGAATAAAAAGAAATATTATTGTTAACGGAAATCGTTACAAAAATTGTAGCCTATATTATTTATAGCCATATACTATAGTTTCATCAAAATTAGTTCAGGATTATTTGAGTGAAAGTAAAACACACATCCATCCTCACATACATTAACAATATTAGTACTCTATATATGATAAAATTGCTACAATTTTTCTATGGGAAGACTTTTTTATTATACTATCAAGTGAAAACAAATAATTCAGCAAGATATATGGAAATATGATTGCTAATCTTAAATATTAATTTTATAATTTATAACTGAACAGTTTTTTTAGTAGAATGCACTAATATTGGGTACTACAAACTTAAATTAAATAAATAAATATTTTTCTATTGGACACTCCGTTTACCGAGGAAGAAATGAAATTGACATATCACATCACATTCTAACTACTCCACATAATCTGTCATGTGTCAAATGCAACATTTAACTATTTCTATTTGACAATACAAGCAAAACCACAGGTACTCTCAATACTCAGCTTCACGCTGCATCCCGCACATGTCAGGGTAGGCAGAGGAAACTTGGGAACCTAGTGTTAAGGCACTCCGTTCCACTGCCGTTCCCCACTCTCCGCCGAATTTGAGGCATGGCGCGTTGAGTGGCGGAACTCAACGCCGCGCACAACCACAGGTAAATAATACTAGATTGTTTTTTAAATTTTGCAAGCAACTTTCGTTAAAGCACACTCAGTATCAGTAATACAATTTAAAACACAAACAGAATGAAAATAAGGACACCCATCGCCCATCGTACAACAACATGGTAGAATGAAACTGCAAAATGCCGTAACTCCATCAATTTACACGCAAACTTGGTCCTGTATTTACACAATAAAATTTAAATTTAACTAAATATTTACATTGTGGCGGGCGCCATATTGGAATATTCAATAATAGTGCTGCTATCCCGTACATACATACATACATACAATTTGAAGAGATTATCTAACAATATTAAATAAGTTAGCAGCCTTGATTATTTCTATAACGTTTCAATGTCAATATCATACAGATTATCATATAGTAATATGCAAATGAATAACTAGCTATGAATTTCAGTTAAGAAATTAAATGAATCATATGGAATCAAATATAGCAGTATCCGTTTTTGCTAAATAAAAAAAATATAACTTTACGATATTTACGCTGTTTCACGCTGTATAACGCACATGGCAAGGCAGAAGGAACTTGGGAACCTAATGTTAAAACAATTTGTGGTATTGAGTATTAAGTGACGGAACTCAACACCGCGCTTTGCCCTGTTACCAGAGCGACGAAATTAAAACACTAAATATTTCATGTCCTTGTGATCTTGTGCCACGATAGGCCCCTGTTTTCTTTATTTCCTAATATTATACACATATTATATAATATATCAGTTACAGTCCAATAAACTACGTTCGTAATTTATAAAAAAAAAATTTAAAAAACCGATATTAAATTTAATTTTCAACCAATACGAAAAACGGAAACGGAAAACGCTTCACCTGCTTCTATACAATTCAAATAAAACACCACAACAATAGACAAATAAAAAAAGGGCAGCACTATCAACACAGACTTACGCCTCAGTCGCGACCGGCTCCCGGGCGTGGTGTATTTTGACATGCTTGTTATGATTAGACTTGTTGCTGGAGGTCTTCCCGCATATGTTACAAGAGAATGGCCTGGCACCACTATGCACTTTCATATGTTCGGACAAATAATAACTCCTATGGAACGATTTACCGCATTCCGGCACTTTGCACACGTACTTCTTCGCCATTTCGTGTTCGCGGACGTGACGTTGACAGTTGTATTTCCTTATGAACTGGCAGCCGCAGTAGTTGCACGTGTAGGGCCGCACCGACTTGTGCGCGTTCATGTGGGATATATACTCTGTGTGCCGTATAAATGCACCTTTGCATAAGGTGCATTTATAGGGCTTCGCTGAGCGGCTGAGGTGGGTCCATCTGTGAAGTTTGAGGTTCCATTTGGTTGTGAAGCCCTTGTTGCATATAATGCAGTTGTACGGACGTTTGCCGCTGTGCGTTAGGAGGTGAGCGCGTAGATTCGCCCGCAGGTATAACTGGAATAAGTAACATAAATAATTAAATACTATTAACAGATCATGCCATACTATGTTATTATTTAATAATTACCACATATTCGATCATTCAATATTTTAAACACCATGTGGTTCAATTTTATTTTCAGTTTTACGCTGTATCCGGCACATGGCAAGGTAGGCAGAAGAAACTTGAGAACCTAATGCTAGACGCTCTGTTCTGTTCCCCACTAAATGCACAAACACTAACTCACACACACACACACACACACACACACACAGAGAGAGACGCACGCACGCACACACACACACTTTCATTCCTCACGCACACCAGGAATTCTGGAGACTTTAAATATTAATAAAACTAAATAAAATCTTTATACACAAAAAGAAAACGATATATTCCCAACAGCTTTTGTACGTTAGCAAAGTGCTCATCATGAATTCTCCTAACATGGAGTCTATGAAAGAAATTAAATCCAAGCCTTTTGTCACTTACCTACAATGCCAATGCAAGAAATTAAAAGAAAATTGCACATCAGCAGAGTACTTATTATGGCAGTATGAGATATATATTCAGTATAGTATTATATTCAGTATAAAAGAGACTTTATTACATATGAGGCCTGTCGTGGCGCAGTGGCACAAGAGTGTGACTGTAACCGACAGGTTCTGAATTCGATCCCCAGTCGAGGAAATAATAAAAATATTTAATGTTTCATTTCTTCGCTCTGGTAATAAGGCAAAGCGCGGCGTTGAGTTCCGCCAATCAACACGCA
The DNA here is from genome assembly GCA_019049475.1 of Eueides isabella. Taxonomy (NCBI): domain Eukaryota; kingdom Metazoa; phylum Arthropoda; class Insecta; order Lepidoptera; family Nymphalidae; genus Eueides; species Eueides isabella. The sequence goes on from CM032387.1 coordinate 14,214,966, forward strand.
ATGCCTCGAATTCGGCGGAAAGTGGGGAACGGAAGTGGAACGGAGTGTCTTAACACTAGGTTCCCGGGTTCCGTCTGCCTACCCTGCCTAGTGCGGGATACAACGTGAAGCTGAGAGAGTTACATACAAAAAAAATACCTCAACAACTAAACAAATAAATTCTTCTTCATTTCTATACATCAGCAAAAGCTACATGGATCTGAGAAATATATGTATATAAGAAATGAAAACTGACCTATAATAGACTAACTTAGAAAACGTAGCAAGATTTGAACCTGCGTCTCTTGGAATCCTTTTCTAACTGTGAATTAATATTTAAAAAAACTAACCTGTTTACACACAGGGCAGGGCACATTCTCCCTTCCCTTCTGAACATCAGCGAAATGTTCATTATGTGACCTCCGCACGTGCCTGGTGAGGGAGGCGGCGTGCACGAACTTGTCGCTGCAGTACAAGCAGGCCTTGGGCTTGTCCTCGTGCGTCTCCTTGTGCCAGAGGATCTTCGCCCTGGAGTGGAACACGGCGCCGCAGTGGCAGACGAAGTCGCGGACTTTTGTCTTCTTCTTGAAGTGGTGACGATCTCTGCAGTGTTACAATATTACGTACTATTTGTTTAATTGGGATAGTTTTCATTTATGTAAAAACAATCTTAAAAAACGATAACTGAAATTGTATTCTGATGTTTTGGGCTCAACTTTGCAAGCTTATTGAAATGGATTTAAAAATAGAACGCAAAATATATAATTCTTTGTATTGATTGGATTAAACAAAATTTGTTAAAATAATTACATTAACTTTTTCCTTTTCAGTTTCGGCACAAATTACGTATATAACTTAAGTGAAGTTTGTGTTCCTTTGATTAATCAATATATAATTATATATAAATAAAAAGTTCACTTGTAGCGTAGTTGAAACAAACGGAAGTCCAAATCTTATTCAGATACTTTATTGGTTTTTCTCTTCGATCAACTTTTATAGTGTCACAGTCCAAAAAACCGGCCAAAAAATAAGAACACAAAAAAAAAGTGTTCTTATTCGTTTTTAGTACAATCCAACTATAGCCAACGAGCCGGACGTGTCGAAATGCCATAGAGTGTTTTTATAAAATGCGTGCGTAAATAAACACCGAAAAATTATGGTTTCACAACGAATATCTTTCTATTGGTAAGTGCACGTCAAAATAAATTTAATACTACTTTAAAATAATAATAGAAGTATTAAAGCGAGTATCTGGGAATTGTTGGTTTAGCGCAAGTAGATAATATAATTTAACAATATACATTTTTGAATACAATTCATAATAGCCCTGTATCGCTTCTAGTAAGCACATAAAGAAATAAACTTTATTCGATAAATTAGTACTGAACTCCAACAAATTTAAATAATACCACAATACCAAGCATAATCATTTTTTGTTTAGCTTCACGCTGCATCCCGCACGAGGCAGAGTAGGCAGAGGGAAACCGGGAACCTAGTGTTAAGACACTCCGTTCCACTTCCGTTCACCACTTTCCACCGAATTTGAGGCACTGCGAGTTGAGTGGCGGAATTCAACGCCGCGCTTTGCCGTATTACCAGAGCGAAGAAATGAAACATTAAATATTTAAATTGAAAATATGAAATATTTCATTTCCTCGACTGGGGATCGAACCCAGAACCTGTTGGTATATCCATTACGCGCTAGTTTAAAATAAACCTTAAGTTACGCTAATAAGGTTGGATTTTATATAATAAGTCTGTGTGTAATAATATTTCGTATATTTGTTCATAATTGACTGGTGTCATTTTTCGGCCGTATTTGAATGCAAGCTGTAATCTAGTGAATAGTTGAACGAAGGTTTTTGTACTTATTTTAATCTGTTATTTTCTTTAAAAAAAAATTACAAAAATAAAAAAAAACATTTACTATAAACAAAGAAGTCGAACTAATCCATATTTCACATAATATAATAGCAGTGCACGAAGACATAATAATCTCCCAAAGCTTTCGAACAATCACGTAACTCAACGCCGCGCATAAAACAACAAGACCCACCTGTGCTGCACCATGTTGGAGTACCGTCGGAAGGTGTCGTCGCACAGCGTGCACTTGACGGGCGCGCGGCCCGTGTGCGTGTTGTGGTGCTCCGTCAGCTTCTGGCGCGTTATGAAACGCTTCTCGCATATGTCGCATCTGGAAATCATTGTTCATTTCATCATTATATTGTCCGTGCATATGTCTGCGTGTACAGAGGGAACGTGGGAACCTAGACTTAAAATACCTTCCCACAATTAGAGCACAATTCTTGAAGCATTGCGTGTTAATTAGCGGACACCCGCGCTATGCTGTCTTGTAACCAGAACGAGGAAATGAATATATATACATATACATATATTTATATATATATATATATATATATATATATATATATATATATATATATATGTATATATATATATATATATATATATATATATATATATATATATATATATATATATATATATATATATATATATATATATATATATATATATATATATGTATATATATACACATATATATATATATATATATACACAAACGCTTTTATATCAAAACAAACGTTATCACTATTTGAAACCATAACACAAACAAATATATAAGATATTTATATATATACATGTTTAAAATAGCACAACATTGTAAAGTCATTCTCTATGATAACATCGTAATTAGATTATCTGACTATTAACGCGATAATTATCAATTCAATTTTCAAATTAAATCATATTTAATTGGAAAATATTTAATATTTCATATTCTCGAGTGCGGAATGAATCAACAACTTGTAGACTTTACATTCACACGCTTATAACGACGCGCCACTACAGGCCTCGAAAAAGTTAGGAATTTCTTTAATAATCTATGTTTGCATGTTCATAGTTCATAATAAGAATCCCGTACAAGGAAATGAAGGAAATGGCGGCGTTGAGTTTCGCCACTTAACACCTCGAATTCATCGAAGTGGAGAACGATACAGAGTGTCTATATCGTTCCCCACTTCGATGAATTCAATTATACACAAGGTTCCTAGGTTCCCTCCGCCTATCCTGCCATATGGGAGGATACAACGCCAAACTTTAAAAAACTATATATATATTTTAAGTAATAAGTGTACTTTTTGTTACTTTCCACGAAAAGTCCAACTACCAAACCAAAACCATAGCAGAGAAGAAAACACCAAAAACCACACCATGCCAATTAAGCAATACTTTAAAGTCTCACAGACAAAATTAATAAAATATTTATATTATATAAAATATATTGAATGAGCCATATTCAACTTTTAAACCTATTTTTGCATAGTTTTATGTATTATATATTTATAATCTGTTTGTTGTCTTTTTTATAAAATTTTAGATATATATTTTTTTTATTATTTTAAAGTTAACCTTCAAACCAAATCAGGGGTAAAAAACCAAAAGTACAAGAAAACTCATTTCATTTTCTAAAAATCAGTCATTTTATGTTATTATTGACATTTATGTTATATAATAAATAATTTAATACTTTAAAAACAAAAATGTTACTGCATTTGTTCATATATACATAAGTGTCTAAAAACCTATACCAACACCAAATGTTACATATAATACAGTATTATTACAAACATACATACTAATGATATGATCCTAGAGGCGCTGGTTCAAATCCCGTTACATTCAAAACTTCAATACTTTTTTCAAATTATTATTTTTCATTCCTTAGTATTGAATAACACTTTAAAAACAGTAAGAAAAGAACGTACGACATATTGATCAAATCACTCGGACAGCTACCGAAACAAACACAGGCTCCAATCCCGCTCAATATAAATATAACAAACCCAAATTAACTATACACAAAAAGTTATACAAATAGTTATATGTCAAGTCGTTGTTAAAAATAAGCAAGATATCCTTAAAATGGACGTACATGCACAACTCACTTATAGTTCTTTATCCCTAAGTGCGTTTTCACGTGAAGCGCCAGGTTCGCTCGTCTGAAGAAACACTTCCCACATGTGAGACACTCCAACGGATGTATCTTAAGATGGGCGTGGAAGGCCGCGTCTGTTAATTGATCCACTTTACAGGTCGGACATACGAAATCTTTGCGGCGTTTCTTGTTCTCTTGCTTCAATATGCCATGTAGTGATGGTTTGGCCTCGAATTGCTGATGGTACACTTGGAGCATGGCGGACGCTATTGTTTCCTTTGACTCCATTGATAGGAGATTTCCTGAAAATGTTAATTAATCGTTCTAAATTTCGCTATATTTTTAAGTTATTACAATTATTATGACGATTTTTGATATATTGCTTAGTTAACTCAATGTTCCGCTTGGACGTTGTCAGAACAAATATTATTTCTATAATGACTATCGGATTAATACATGTAGTGTGCAAAAGAAAATCACAAATCACATACACTGCTACTTCACTATAACATTCTACATTTAAAACATTTATTTATGTATTTCTTTGTAATTTTTTTTATTAATTAATTTATAGCGTTTATAAATTGTGACCGCCATTTAGTAAATTAAATCATATTTTTATACTTTCACGCTTCATGCATCCGTATATAGCAAAATAGGCAAAAGACATGTAGCAATAAGATTCACCATTCCTTGTCCAAACTCGAAACACTGAGTGGCGGAACTCAACGCCGTACGCAGTGCTTTAATAATAAAATATAAAATAAAAACTACTATACCTGTTAAAACGTTTTCATCCGGTTTCTCTTCCTTCTTTATCGCCCTCGCTGTCATAAGGCGGCTGTACGAAGTTTTCGAGTTAGAGCATGTAGGTAAAACGTGAACGTTTACTTTATGGGCACGTAGTTCTTTAAGGGTTGGGAACTTATTACCGCATTGGGCACAATTGTGCATACGTTGTGCTTTGGGAAACGGAATTTCTTCTTCTCTGAAATTTATATGAAATGTGTTATAAATAAATTTTAATTAATCAGCTTCACACAAATGACAGGGTAGGCAGAGAACTTGAGAGCCTAGTGTTAAGGCACTCCGTTCTGTTCTTCAATTTTCGCCGGTTTGCCGTTGAGTGACGGAGCTCACCGCCGCGCTCTGCCATGTTACCAGAGCGAAGAAATGAAAAAAATTAACTATTTAATTTAAAAATATATTTCTTTGTTTCTTCGGATGAGTATCGACACTCCTCACTCCCACAACCTGTCGCGTTTACCGTTATGCGCTTCTGCGCCACGACAAGCCTATAATTTTTTATTTTTTTTTTTAATTCAGCCATATCTTACTTTATATATAGAGGTATTGTTAAGAAAAACATATGATGAAAATATTAGTAATGGCGTGCGATAAAAATCGTATATTAGTTAGTATGTATAAAATTTATTAACAAACAAACACATACAGCTTTAAAAAGAAAATTTTTATCACTTGAATTTAAAGTGTAAATATATTTACACAATAAATAAAAGAAACAAATCAAAATAATTAACTTACATATTTTCAATTTTCTCCGTCACTTCGACGTCAGAGCCGTCTGACACCCAACTTTCCCGCGCCATTAGATCGTAAGCTTCTGCCGCGGGCGGCACTCCGGAATACATCTTAAAAATTAATTGTAATTTTTATTTTATATATTATTAATTAAATTGCTTACAGATTATGAAAAAAATTAAAGCATTGATTTATTAAATATCATCACTAAATATAAATTTGTATATATATTTTTTTAAAAATGGAAACCATTAAGTCTAAGTCGTTAATTTTGGGCTTAAATATGACTAGAAATAGAAAGTAATAATCCAGTGCGTTGTGTTAATTTCTTTAGTTGTTTTTTTCCGACATTAACCATAAACCGACTATCTTTATGAATTAGGAGTTACTTATTTACATCGCGTATACGACCTTGACACAAAAACCGCGATTTCGTAGCTAATTGTATAATTATTGTTAAACTCTTGCAGTTGAATATAAATCGTGAATAAATTTAATATATATATAAATATTTAATCACCAAGCTTACCCCGTTCCAAGGTGACTCCATATCTCCATTGCTTTCCTGTCCGCTCAGTTCACCTCTCGGCGGCATTCTTTCATCTGCACAAATATTTAAAGGTGGTTCACCCTCACTCCTACTTTCACTTAAAACATCTAATTTGCTGTCCTTCTCGGCCCTATCCCCGTCCGCTGGCTCTTCACCAGCGCCAACATCAGAGTAATCCATGCCACTCTCTGCTATTTTATAACTCTCATGAATAAAATTGGGCAAAACAAATTCAGCTTCCTTTTGTGATGGCTCTCCCCAAACGTACATCGCGTCTCTAGGAACTTCTTTATTAAAATTAGACGCTTTTTGAGCTTCGAATGTTTCTCCTCTGTCAGGTGTAAAATAATCTGCATAAATATTGTCACCAAAGTAATTTTCGTTCATCATAGACACAAATTGCTTATTTTTTGATGTTGCCTCTAATTCTAACAGCTCCCTATGATTGGAATCATCATCAAAATCCGCCATATTGCTATAATTGATCACATTAATAGGCCTAAGCGTCTCCATTGGTGCAATATCAGCAGGGGACCTCACGGCTTCATTACTAAATTCATTACTGGAATTTACTTCTATTTTAATTTGTACCAAACCATTATATGCGTTGTTTGAAAACTCATTAGAATGATTGACGTTGGACGGAGTAACTGGTTCAATATCCATCGACTGCTCCTCGGTGTTAGCGTCGAAATCGTTACGATCGTCAACATCATTATCTTTGATCTTTTCAATGGATACAGTCTGTAGAGTAGGTTTAGCTTCGGTTAAATCTGGTTGACGGATTTTTGTCATAGAAAAATTTTCCGGTGACTTACGAGACGACGACGATGCTCGTGGCTCTTGTTCTGCTTGAGAAACTTTTGAAGGGTGATCTAGTTTCGAATTCTTTATTTGTAAAACTTTTTTGTGTTTCTTTACGAATGTATTGCTCAGCCTTAACATATTATTCTTTTGTGCTTTGCCAGATTTCTTACCAGCATCATTACTATTACATAAAGGACTTTGGTATGGTTGACTACTTTCGGGTTTAGGCGATGGTAAGATATGTTCAGTTGAATTATCACCCTGTTCAGATAATTCACTGCAAGGAGATATAGAAGGTTTTTCGTTGCATATAAGATCAGGCACTGGACAACTGTCTGAAAATTCTGCATCTAGTTTATTTTCAACAGTGTTTGATTTTGATGAAGAATCTTTAAAAGATTGATTAGATGAACTTTTTATTCCAGTAAATGCATTTGATGTAATACTATCTACACTTATACATGAACGTTGGGTACATTCATCCATTATACTTGTGGGATCTTCATCCAAGTCCGGTAATATTTTTTCAGGAGTAACTGGACGATCCGGATAATCTGCTGAACCTGTCAAATCCATTACAGTATTAAGCATATTTTTATGATGTTGTACAGGAACTTCCACTTTAATATTACTAAGAATTTTCAATCCCTTACTAGACCCTGGTGATTCAGTTTTAAAGTCGTTTTTTTCCTTCACAAGTTTTCTTTTAATTGGATGAATTTTTTGCTGCGAGGCCCGAGGAACTTGAGTTTCTTCATGAGATTGTATATCTGACATTGGACTGACTTCAATAATCAATGTTTTCTTAGTATCATTGACCATACGCTGGGATGCTTTATTGGTCATACTTTGCATGTACGAAGGTATGCTCTCATTAAACATAGGATTGCATGGTCTTGGCATAAGATGTTGCGGTGTTGAATACATACATGATGTGTTACCGTACTGGTCGACCACCATTACATTTTGATACATGGAACTACTCTGCGCCACATTTGTAATAGTTTCAGGGCCACCCAGCACCGGTGGCATATTTGAAGGAAAAGGTTTACCATCAATGTTGTGTACCATCTCCCTATAAATAATATGAGAGTTTTGTGTGACAACAGTAGTTCCAGGTGTAAAACCAGCATTCAGAGGATTGAATTGACCACCAAGAGGATTCATTGAAGACATTGACTTTGGGTCTAGCATTGGTGTTGCTGGCATGGTACCAGCTATGATCATATTATTTTGCATATTTTTTTGCATAAATTGTGGTGGTGTAGGCATCATTACATGCATTGGCTTCCCTCCAGGGGACATATATTGCATGCCACTCATATTTGCTTTCTTTAATACATTTCCTTGTTTAGGTAAAATTTTCGCAAAATCCCCGCTCTGTCTAGGCACTGTTGGCATCACACCTGTTGGAAGCTTTACTCCTGGCCCCATGACAGGCATACTGTATGTAAATAAATTATTTGGATTTTCTACTTGTGCACTGTACTCTGAGCTTCTTGAAAATTTAATTTCAGTGTCTTCTGGTTGATCTCCATAATAAGGATATTGTTGATCAAATTCAGATACTGATAATTGGCCATTAGAACCATATGTCTTCTGAGTTTTATCAGATTTCACTGTATAAGAATCAGAACACTGACTGGAATTATTATGAGAGCTATGGTTTTCAAATGAAATATTTCCAATTCTTATATCTGGAGTTGGGTTTCTTGAATTATTTGAAATTGGGGTTGATTTCGTGCGACTTGGTGTTCTTCTCCAATATCTATCAGAATCACTATTGCGATGGGAGTTGCCCCAGCGAGCACTGTCATCTGTGGCTGGAGTGCGTGATCTGCTTCTGTATGACCTTTCCGAGTTCAATGGAGTTGTACTTCTGCTTCCAAAGTTAGAACTCTTAGCTGATAGACTACATAATGCTTTTATTACTTGATCTTTTGGATGTGTATCCAAATGTGATGCTAATGACATCCCACTGTGTAGATACAGTGTACACACAGGGCACTGAACTCTCTGATCCATGTTTATTTTCTATATTATATAAATATATACAAAAAACGCGTCGCGCAGGTTAACCCTGGCGAGGCGTGAAACGTTATATCGTCCAATGCGCACTCAGATGGAAGCACCACTTTGCACGGCGCCCCTCAATCCTGTCACGCGCATATTCACTATACACACGTAAGGCGAATTGCCCACAACACATATCTTCACTATAACTCGTCTCCTTATCGATCTGTCGGACAAAATAAAGCAACGTCAGTATAAATGAACGAATTCGCATAATCAAACACCAAAAAACTCGTTCGACATATGAATAAGAGACAAAAGAAAACAAAAGTCCAAGATAAAGGCCATTGATATATAAAAAAGTCGATTACGAGAAGAAAGAATTTAATACCTTTGTAGTGTTAACATAATAACGGGGCTTACCTCTTTATAATATATGTCATTTATAGTCCATATCATGGACACCTTTAAAATAGATCTTTTTTATTATACACGACTACGCTAATTCTAAAAATATTTCCAAATAGTCAGACATATTGTGATATTGCAGACGTCTCGATCACAGGTTCACATCACATCACCACAGAATGCTCACGGACACACAAAATCTTTTATATTCCGATATACGACAGTCCAATTTCAACGACATGATATCTTTCATAATACTATAGTATAGTACTAGAACTTATTCAACGATCGATTTTACAACTACCAATGTATGCGTGAAAAGAAATAGTCATTTAGTGTCAATAAACTGTAAAGCTACGTACACACCATTCAATATATTCAATATAAACTAACTATTTTACAAAATAAAAAAATCTATAAAAGTAATTTTCATATACCGTAGCTTAAGAATAATGACTCTAATTCAAAATAATAATAAAACTGGCAATCTCTAAGATTTAAAAAGTAATTATTTTCAATACTCTATTTTCTAGAAATATACTACTATAGTTATTTGTTTCCTAATCTAGATTACTTACATGTTCTAATATCGTTATTATTTTCTATACATAAAAAAATCGATTAATCAGAAAATTCAATATTTTTTGAAGCAATGTTGTCAATTTAAAAAAAGTACATTAATCTAAAAAAAAATCACGTACTAAATTGTAAGTTGCAAAAATAAAATAATAAAACGAGCATTGAAATCTGTTTCTGAGATTTGTCTATATAAACAAAAGAAAACACTTTTTGTATTCTATTACTCTGATTATATATTTTAAGTACATAATATTATTTTTCATATATCTTCTATGCTGCTGTCTGTATGACAGCGATTGTTACATTTACTGATACAATTTGATTACATAAAATCATATTTATCATAGATTATTTTAATCATTTTATGTATAGATTATTTTAAAATTGTTGTAAAAAATTAATAACTAAAAATCAATTATAAAAATCAATTAAAATAATTAATTAAATTTTAATATGCGTGGGTGGTCTGATACGATACAATATTGCACGTAATATATTTGCAAGGGCAACATCGACAAATGACAGTCACAATGACGTTTGACTTTTAAGCAATAAGTTTTAATTTTCAACGTGAAATTAGTACCTACCTAATAATTTAAAAAATTAAAAGTTCATACAAATAAATAAATACTGAGCTACATTAAACTTTTTAGGAATTATAACAAATTTCGATCGTTAAGATGGCTTACAACTACAACGATTTAACCCATACAGGTATGTGCTTTACAATAAGATAACGATACTTCATGTATAAAACAAGCTTTAATTTAATATTAAAAAATGTTGTATTTCAGAAATTTTAGATACATTACGACAATGGCGTGAAAACAACGAAAGGCCAAATAGAGAGCTGTTATATATGTTTGAAGCTATTATGAAGCATTTACCCAAAATGGGAAATGAAAGTGCGTATAACAATGTATTTTAATGTATATTTTCTACATTATAATAGCTACGATCTCGAACATTAATCGAATAAACGTAATGAAAAATTGGTTTTGACAAGTAGCATATTATACTTAATATCTATTGCTTTCAGAATATGTTATAATGGAGCAAATAATTTATGCAGCATTGGATTGCCACTGCGTTGATAATATAGGAAAACTAACAATAATGATGCTGTCTGATGAATTTCCTGACAGTCTTAGAGTTATGATATTTAAAGCAATGTGTCTTGAGGCAAAAGAACAGTAAGTGCAATTTCATATTTTAAAACTGAAAAGTTTTCTTGATTCAACATGTTGACCTCATGAAGCTAGTGGATGGAAATTAATGTTAATCCTAAACTTAAATTTAAAAAGTGTATAAAAATTTTGAACGAAGCAGGATTTGAACCCGCGCCTCTGGAATACCGTTCCAGCGCTCTGACCAACTAAGCCATTCATTCTCACCAAGCTCCGTCGAAATTCTTATACGCTTGTTACAACTTATTTTTGTTGTTAGCATCTCTGTAGGGAGATTTTTACAAATTTCTGCTACCCAAAGACAACTCATAAGAATTATCGTTTGGCAAGAGAGAATACTATTTACTTTAATATTTTTACTATGTTTTAAAGTGTTATTCCACACTTAGGACAGAAAATACTAAACTTAAATTTAAAAAGCGTATAAAAATTTTGAACGAAGCCGGATTTGAACCCGCGCCTCTGGAATACCGTTCCAGCGCTCTGACCAACTAAGCCATTCGTTCTCACCGAGCTCCGTCGAAATTCTTATACGCTTGTTACAACTTATTTATGTTGTTAGCATCTCTGTAGGGAGATTTTTACAAATTTCCGCTACCCAAAGACAACTCGTAAGAATTATCGTTTGGCAAGAGAGAATACTATTTATTTTTAATATTTTACTATGTTTTAAAGTGTTATTCCACACTTAGGACAGAAAATACTAAACTTAAATTTAAAAAGCGTATAAAAATTTTCAACGAAGCAGGATTTGAACCCGCGCCTCTGGAATACTGTTCCAGCGCTCTGACCAACTAAGCCATTCGTTCTCACCAAGCTCCGTCGAAATTCTTATAAGCTTGTTACAACTTATTTATATTGTTAGCATCTCTGTAGGGAGATTTTAAGAAATTTCCGCTACCCAAAGACAACTCGTAAGAATTATCGTTTGACAAGAGAGAATACTATTTATTTACACTTTAAAACATAGTAAAAATATTAAAATATAAAATATCCTAATTAAATGAAAAATATAAAGTTTCTTAACACTTATTTCTTTTCTTACTTTTTATAAATATGACATAATTGATAAATAACTTAGTATAAGAATATTCTTCTTTTAGGTATGACGAAGCATTAGAAATCCTTGACAGTGTTATAAAAATGGATGAAACAAACGCCCTGGCACGTAAGCGTCGTGTCGCCATTTTAAAAGCACAAGGCCTCATTAATGAAGCTATAAAAGAATTAGTTGATTATTTGAAAAAGTAAGTAAATAATATAAAAAAATAAAATCAATCGAAACCTTCATACACATACACACATTTATATATATATATATGTATATATATATATATATATATATATATATATATATATATATATATATATATATATATATATATATATATATATATATATATATATATATATATATATATATATATATATATATATATATATATATATATATATATATATATATATATATATATATATATATATATATATATATATATATATATATATATATATATATATATATATATATATATATATATATATATATATATATATATATATATATATATATATATATATATATATATATATATATATATATATATATATATATAATCTGTAAGCATTAAAAATAAATTTAAATAATTATTTATTATTTGTTGTTGTTAATTGAATTGGATTACATTGATTTATATTGAATAAAAAATGATATTTTATTATCCTACGTTAAAATATTATTAAAATTCACATCTACTAAGCTATGTCTTTCTGCATTAATTAAAAGTTATCGGCAATCTAGGAAAAATGTATATTATTGTACTGATTATAAGCTGTAATTATTTTTTAAAACTTGTTTCATATAATTATATTTACCTGTGGAGGCATTTTTGATGCGTTTCGCTTTGAAAGTGCCGATAATATTCCCAACCCTCACAACGACCCACCTTGTCACATGAGTCGCCGTGAGCGTCGCGTGAGCCTTAGTCATGACCTCATGGTTGACGTTTTCGCCGCGATCACAACTACCGCCTAAAGAGGCGTTTTGATCGTTTTGAACGCTTCGTGGAACGTAGCCCTTATGTATCTAACAAAGTTTTTTAAAATATTAGTAGCTGACAAGCTTATTGTTTATTTTTTTAATTTTTTAAAGAAAAAAAAAATGAAAATAACTTTGGTCTAATTTGATAAATTTGTTCATATAATGTTCCTAAAGTGAATTAAAAGAAATATATTGTGCTATTTTTCTCCAGCGGTACATCGACTGACTGACCTATAGCGGTACATCGAGTGACTGACCAAGATGATTATCGCGTTAATTCCCACTCAGGGTCAGTTACAAAGAATAACTGCTGAAATTAAAAATATATATATTTTTTGCTTCATTTAAGGTTTATGTCTGACATGGAAGCTTGGCAAGAGCTGTCTGAATACTATCTACAAGTCCAAGAGTACTCGAAAGCAGCGTTCTGCGTAGAAGAACTTATTCTCCACCAGCCTCACAATCATTTGATGCATCAACGTTACGCTGATATACGATATACTATGGTAATGGATCATTAAGGTTGTAATAATGTTGATGTGGACAATTTAATATTAATAAGTACAATTTCCAATCATGTCGTGGCAAAGCGTACAATCCATAACAATCCGACAGGTTGTGGGTTTGATGCCCATTTGAAAAATTGAAATATTTAATATGTTGCATCTCCGCTCTGGTAACGAGCTGAAACACGGCGTTGAGTTCCGTCAACACTCATTGTCTCCGGAATTCTGCGGAGAGTAGAGAATAAAAATGTTTTAATGGAATCGATTTTTATTAGTGTTACAAAAGCTACCCATGTTTCCTTTGCTAACCCTGCTAAGTGACATTTACAGCTTTAAATAAAAAAAATATATTGATTATATCTTTTCTTTTTTCAGGGTGGTGTAGATAATATGGAGTTAGCAAAGTCTTATTATTGTCAAGCTCTAAAGTTGAATCCAGATAATATACGTGCGTTGCTGGGACTGTTCTTAGTAAGTGCTATTTATGCTTATTTAGAAAAAATATATAAAAAAATAATGTCGTGAAATTTGAATTTGCACCTCTTGGGTAACTGTCCAGGCGCTGAGGCCACTAAGCCATACGTTTTCATCATGCTACGTCGAAATTCTTATAATCTTATTTATGTTTATAACGTCTCTGTAGGGAGATTTTTTTAAAAAATCCGCTAAACAAAAGTTTATCGTTTGGCGAGAGAGAATGCTATTTATTAAATATTTTTATAATTTTTAAAGTGTTACCTAACAAAGTAACATACTTATTTAGAAAATATATAACAAAAATTGATGGATTGTTGGCGCGGGTTTAAATCCAGCTATGTTTAAGTTTATATATCTTTTCTAAATAAACATATTTCTCTCCTAAGTGTGGATTATAACTTTAAAAATCGTTATAATAATTATGTATATTTTAAAAAAAACTTTTGCCATTATTTTAACTCATTGAAATAATTTTTATACTAGCGACCCGCCCGAGGCTTCGCCGGCTTTAATTACACTACTTATTTACTAAACTCAACTACTTTCTTGTTTTAATAAAATGATAATTTTTAAGAAAATACTTACATTGAAAACTAACATTTAGCTAAATAAATGTTAAGAAATTTTTGTCACTAAATGTTGAAGGCAGTTTGCTAAAATATAAGACTAAAAAAATGCATTTAAATATAGTAAATCATTACTGGGTACAGAGAAACTGACAAAAAAAAAAATAAAAATCACAATTTTGGGCCTAAGTAAACTTACTAAATTAATAAATGTCCCCAAAAGTTTTTTTTTTTCAATATCTTCCATAAACAGACAGTTGTTTTAAAAATAATAAATATTTAATTTCCTTTAGTGGAGAATGGAACCCACAAGTTTACAGTAGCCCTGGCCTTACAGTGCCCCTCCGCCACAGCAGGCCTCAGTTTTTCCAACATTAGTTCAAAATGAATAAATTCCATAAATAAAACCTAAATTAAAACTTCCAGGTCACTAATAACTTGCTCACACATTACAAATCGTCTGGCAGTACGAAACGTAAGGAAATATACAAATTGTCTCAATGGGCGCAATCTGAAGCTATGAAGAAACAGAAAAAAGATCAACCTTCCGCTTCAATACCAGCTTTGTCTAATTTTATGTTGAGTTTAGCTATAACTGATTGAATTAAATAACTGTAGTATACTAAATTGTAGAATAATTTCAGATTATATATTTAAAAGTGTTTATTACAATATTACAGTCTAATGATATAACAGAATAAAGTTCAACTTTTTGCTTTAGTTGCAGTACTGGTATTTACCGACTTAATATTCAACTTAGCTATTGCTACTACTCTACTACTACTTTTGAGTTTAATTACAAGTAATGAAATAAAATCATACAAAATATTATATATAAAAGTAAGATTTAAGTGATTAAGTAAAAACTGCTATACAAATAAATACCATTTTTACATATTTTAAAATGTGTTATAGTAATAATATATAGAAAAACTTATATTTACGATTTATTATTTTTTATGTCATTAAATGGTTGTTTCTTCTTGTATGTATATTAAAAGGCTAGAAATAATAGTATATAGTATGAATTTGGAGTGATGGATTCATTTCAATATTGTAACCATAATTATTTTAAATCTTTGTATGTACCAAAGTAAAATTATATTATCGTTTATAAATGATTTAGAATGAATAATAAATTTTAATTTATATTGGCCATGATTGCCACCTAAAAAAATGTAATCTGTGTTCAAATATAACAACTGTAGGTATAATTTGGTTTTCTGTATACTTTGGTGTAGTAAATATAAGGATACTTTAAATTTAATTAAAGACTACAATATACAACTAACGTGTTTTTTTTATTCTGACGCTGTATCACTCACATGGCAGGGTAGTTGAACCTAATATTGGGAACCTAGTGTTAAGACACTTCGTTCCAATTAAGATACTTCCGTTTCCAACTCTGCTAAATTTGAAGAGTTGCATGGTGAATGGCGGAACCTCAAAGCGCGTTTGCCTTTTTAAGAGCAGGGTATAGTTATTTCGGTGAAACAAAGACATGTTTTCAAGTTTTTTTATTTGACTAAACATAATGTTGACATGTTTCATAAAAAAAATATTAAACATTGGACGATTGACAGCCAGATTTTTCTTTTTTCGTTATTATCAATTTTTTGTAACAATTGGAAAAACACGATTTTGCTGACATAAATCGACTAATTTGTTACTGTAAAATCTATAACTATTAAAAATAACTGGAGCCAGACACTACTTTACGCCAAAACACCGTTTGGCTTTGTATATGGCACAGATTTGGCCTCATATGGACTGTTTTCACCTGTGGGTTGGTGCACCCCAGTACGAGCTATTTGATCACATAAAACGTAGCGGCATTCGAATCATTGGGGACCTAAGGATCTGTGATAGGCTTGATACTTTGGCTATGCAAAGTATCCTCGCTGTGCATTCTCTATCGCATTTATCACGAGTCGATCAAGTTGAGCGTGAATTGACCCCACAAACGTCGCGTTTGCCGTTGTACTCTTGCGCCACGACAGCTTGAATAAATTATTTTAAATTGATTTAAAAAAAATCCTATTTATTTAAAAAAATCAATTTAGATATTTCTAAATTAATCTGAGGCCTGTAGTGGCCCAGGGAGTCAAGCGTATATCTGGTTGTAAACGGCCGGTATTACATTTGTTTAGTTTAGTTAGGTATTATGATAGTTGTTAACGTAATTCCATCGTCAAAAATATCTTTGTACTATTTTTTATTTATTTTAAATAAAATATAAAACGTTACATGGAAATACAATAAGCAAATAGGATTTTAGTTATATTTACCCGTTAAAATTTGAAGTTCTATATAAAAAATATATACATACCTATAGGAATCTTTTTTCAGCCTAACGCTGTATCCCACACGAGGCAGGGTAGGCAGAGGGAACCTGGGAACCTAGTGTTAAGACACTCCGTTCCACACTTTCCGCCGAATTTTTAAAGCATTACGTGTTGAGTGGCGGACCTCAACACTTTGCCTTAATACCAGAGCGAAGAAATGAAACATTAAATATTTAAATAAATTAAATTATTAAATTATACATATAATATAAGAAGATAAGTCTGTTCTCACGAAATATGAGTACCTAAATGATCATTTTTTGTGATAATCTTACAGATTACCTATAAAATTTTAGGAATTAATTTGATTAAATGATGATGATGAATGATGAATGAAATAATAGCTAAATATATATTGATAAAAAATGGCCAAGTGCGAATTGCGTTGCTTTGTGCTGATTTTAGGATTGTGATCAACTGGAAGTGTGACAGTTGTAAGTATGTAGTGCTTTTTTATCTATGAACTACTATGTTTTTTTTATAGCTTCACGTTGTATTCCGCACGAGTACTTAAGTACTATGTATAAATTTTAATTTTTCGGACTTTTTCTTTACTTGTATTATAAGTTCTAATTTCGCGCCAAATTATCATCTAATTTCATACAAAAACACCATAAACGATGCATATATGCTAGTATCTGGGTTTATATGCGTTGACCTACACTTTTATGTGTTCCGTGCTCCAAGGGTAGAGCTTGTTACATCAATATTTAATTCAGTTTTATACCTCCACGTGATTTCAAAGTGATCTTATAAGGGCACCGTTTCTACTTTTAGAGGCACGAAACTCTGGATAAAATTGTTCATTTTATTGCCAGCTCATTCTACGACCCTAAAATTTATTGGTTTTAGATTAAAAAATAATTTTGAATTAAATTATATATACAAGCATTTGCGTATCGATAGTACGCAAATACTAGAATTGCCATAGTAACCGTACATCTGTAAGCTATATGCAACAGGTTAACCCCAAGGTCAATTACTGGTACTGTGACAATTAATATATTCAATTATCTATTATCAGCTAATATGAGCATGGCATATGGCTTACGTGCTAAGGTTAATGCTTATGTTTCATCGCTGGATACCAAATAATTTTGGCTGCTTTTGAATTTTTAAATGAAGACTACTTTCTTTTTTAAAATTGTACGTAAGCCTAGCAAGAGTTTAAGGTGCTTTAGTTTCTCTTAGCTTAGGTTAGCAATGAACTGGGTGCATTTGTTTTACTTCGCTAACTGAAATAAAAACGACAAACGACTAACTCGATACATTGAATTTTTGACATAATTATATAGTCCTATGAATTCACACATGATCTACACAAACAACTATGAAGTGAGTGCTATATAATTTATTACTTCGTTTATAAATTCCGATATCACATAGAACCATATCATAAACAAATATAAGAATTTGCAGCAGAAGATATTATTTATAATACGATAAGGCATACGATTGTCTACGGTTGCATTATTTGTTTAATTGCTATTCGTGACTTAGTGACATTTACTACGTTGATATTGAATACTTACCTTTTTTTTTTATTTCAGCTTCACGTTGTATCTCGCACATGGCAGGGTAGGCAAAGGGAACTTGGGAAGCTAGTGTTAAGACACTCCGTTCCACTTTCGTTCCCCTCTTTTCGGCGATTTTAAGGCATTGTGTGAATGTGGCGGAATTCAACGCCGCGTTTTTGCCTTGTACCAGAACGAAGAAATGAAAACATTAAATATATATTTAAATTGAAAATATTTCATTTCCTCGAATGGGGATCGACCCCACAACCTGTCGGTTACAGTCACACGCTTGTGCCGCTGCGCCAATCAATTATTTAATTATTTACCAGGCCCCAAAAAAGGGGCTCCATAATCATTATATGACCTTGCCAAACTTTTCTTCATTTGCTTTAGTAAAAATAATAATGATAAACTCGGGAGCGGAAACTAGTCTCAGAAAATTATTAAATTTAAAATCAATAAGTCCAATTGGATGAATACATATGTTTATGGCTATGCAGTTGTTTTGTCAAAAGTCTTTTAAGTCCATAGAAAATTCTACACCTTATTTATTATTTATAGATATAGAAGTAAGTAGATATTCTTCTTTATCTTAAAAAAATCTCTTCTGTATAGAATCATTAATGTATAATAACATGGTGATACTACATTTTAAAATGCTCCGTTCTCTCTGCCTACCCCGCTAGGGATATAGCGTGAAGCTAAGTAAGTAAGTAAGTAGGTATTCTTCTCTATCTTAAAAAATCTCTTCCGTATAGAATACTACTAAATAAACAGAAATTGTTAATTATTTAAAATTACAATATAAATAATATTTAATAATATTTTTCTGTGTTCATATTACATAAGCCGAGCTGCAGTCCACAGCAACAGTGGAGGGGATCGCTTAGGCTAATTGCACATTGGTAGCCTTGTTAAAGTAAATTTTAATTTGCGTGAATGCTAATTTCTTTTTGGAATTCCGTCGTAATGAATATTTTAGTATTATTTTTTTTTATGAAAAAGTAAATATACAAATTGCTTTTTATTTGTATATTTACTTTGAGGTTGCTTTAAATGAATAAAATATGTACAACTATATTATTTATACTTTTGATAAAGGTAAATAAAAGAACCAATTCTACTTATATTTATTATTACCTATTTTCCATACATATAATATTTACACAAGTCCAATTTTAAGTTTTATCTGAGGTGACACTAACATAAATAGACTTATTTATTCTACTTACTTACGTTACATTCTTCTATTAGATCATTTTCACCTGCTTAGATTACACTATTTTATTTACTAACTTCAAGTACTTTCTTGTTCGAATGACATTATCACTTTTAAGACAATATTTATACATTAAAAACTAATATTTCAGCTATTTTAATAAAAAAATTGTGGCAACATTGTCCACTTTAATATTATAAATTGGTGTAACTTTTTTTCTAACCGATTTAAATAAAGCAAACTCTAAATATTTAACGGAAGTTGTCATAATATAATAGTGAAATCTACATCATCCTAATTAGCCATTTTTGTGAGTAGCGTGTACAAATGCACAGACAAACAGACAAAAATTGTAAAAATCGTTATTTTGGGCCCTTTTTCATTATAAGTACTTATCCAGTCCAGAATGACTAAGTTCATTATAATACTACTAATACTGGTAATACTGGTTAAAGAATACCAGTTACTGCTTAAGGAATTGTATGAAAACGATTTATTTTAAAACATCTCATAAATATAACAAAAATAACTGATATGTTTGGCTTATTCCATAAAGAAATATTCTTTTTTTTTAGCTTCACGTTGTATCCCGCACGAGGCAGGGTAGGCAGAGGGAACCCGGAAACCTAGTGTTAAGACACTCCGTTCCACTTCCGTTCCCCACTTTCCGCCGAATTTGAGGCATTGCGTGTTGAGTGGCGAAACTCAACGCCGCGCTTTGCCTTATTACCAGAGCGAAGAAATGAAACAATAAATATTTAAATTGAATATATTAAATAAATTTTCGATAAACGTTATCGAATATTTTGAATACAATCTACAAACGCCTTTACCTCGAGTAATTTCTTGGTTGGATTGTTCATTTTTAAGTGACTGTTTCAATTTCAATGCTGAGAAATGAGAATAAGACTTTAGTCTATAGTCTGTCGTTCGTTAAGTGATAACGTATATTTAACCGAAATATAAAGATAAAAGTTGCTGATATCTTTTCTCATGAAAGTTATTCTCTGCTTGTAATACTAATTACGGGTTGTGTATTCAAGCATAGGACTTTATCGACGTACCGGTGAGATGGCTTTTATGTAACTATAAAATATTTTAAGATTTTTCATTTTAATAATATAACTTCAAAAATTATTATACCTATATGTTAATACATAGGTACTAATGTTTATGTATATCTAAAAATACAATATCATTATCAATGTATATATATTTTTTTTGTATAAATGTATTAAAAAAAAACTATGAAACGGCAAATTATTTCAAGCAACTACTTAACAAAAAGAAAGTTGATTAAAATGAAATATTTCGAAAATTCACAAAATTTCAAATGTGGTGTACAGAACATACTTGCGTTAGATTGTAGGTTCGATTCCCACTCGAGAAAATGAAATATTTAATAATTTCAAATTAAATATTTAATGTTTTCCCTCAATTTCGGCGGAAAGCGGGGGATGGAAGTGGAACAAAGTGTCTTAACACTAGGTTTCCAAGTTCCTGCTGGCTACCCAGCTAAATGCGGGATACAGCGTGAAGCTGAGTTAGTAGTTAGAGTAAGTCAATTTTTATCTTAATTTATTAAGATTTTTTTCATATTATTTATTAGTGAAAAATGTCCGTACAAGTGGAAAAAATATTGGATGAATCGTTTGAGCTGGGCGAGGGTCCACATTGGGATGTACGACAAAAAGCATTGTTTTTTGTAAATATTAAAGGGTGTACTATTCACAAATATGTACTGGCTAGCAAAAAACATACTAAAACTAAAGTAGGTAAGTTATTTACCTCGAAATTCATATATAGACATGAAGATATTTCTTAAATAACATTATTGTCAATATCTATTTTTTTGAGTAAACAAGTTATAAATAAATCTTATTTTATTCCGTTTAATATGTAAAATAAGTATATCAAAAATATCAATAAAAAAAAAAAACAAACATTCTATACTTACATCTGTACCAACTTTGTAGCCAAAATCGTGCAATTTGTCCCTTCTCATATTTAATTATCCAAAAAAAAATAAAGAAATCGTAATAATGCTTTGTCGTCGACTGTAGATTATATCCTTGTAGAGTCTGTAGAGCTCTGGTACCTAATGTTAATATTATTATTATATTATTAATAATATATCTAAGATAAGATATAAGTTTTAGAACGGCACATTATTTTCTAACATTATCAAACTAAAAGTTAGTTACACTCATGTCTATTACATTTATTACAGAAGGTAAGGTAGGCTTCATTATACCTGTCGAAGGGACAAAGGATCAATTTATAATTGGAATAGAGAGGAAATTTGTAATCGTACAATGGGATGGCGAGGAAGGGACTCCGGCTCCGATAATAAAAGATATTGGTGTGGTCGACAGTGATGTGGAACCCCCAAGCAGAATCAACGATGGGAAGGCTGACCCTATGGGAAGATTGTATGCAGGTATCTTCTCTAATTGATCAAGGCTAAATTTTATATTATTTTTGTTGTTTATTTTGGTAAGATCAAAAACTAACTTTTTTTTTTTTTTTTTTTTATGTTTTGATTAATTAAGAAAAAATGGACATAATTTAACATTATTTGCCTAATGTTAATATTTCTCATCGATCAGAAGTTCGAAGTATATTATATCTGGGTATATGTTCCGAGGCATGCTAACGTAACCAACAAAAGTTTTATCAAAATCCTTCTTTTATGCTTACTTTGGGTTTCGCAAACCACTAGACAAATGAAAGGCAGGGTAGGCAGAGGGAACCCGGGAACCTAGTGTAAAGACACTCCGTTCCACTTCTGTTCCCCACTTTCTGCCGAATTTGAGGCATTGCGTGTTGAGTGGCGGAACTCAACGCCGTGCTTTGCCTTATTATCAGAGCGAAGAAAGGAAACATTAAATATTTAAATTGAAAATATTAAATATTTCATTTCCTCGACTGGGGATCGAACCCAGAACCTGTCGGTTACAGTCACACTCTTGTGCCGCTGCGCTACGACAGGCCTCGACAGTTAATATTTAATGTACACAATTCTATAATTATAAATATCTCTAAAGTAAAATGTATGTATGTGTATATAATGTCATTTTTTTTGTGATATAATTTTGTATTTTATATATAGGAAATTCAGAAAATATATACACAAAACTTACTTAGTTAAGGCAGTAGCTGATACTAGGTAAGGTACCTATCGAGTTTACTTAGTGACAGTAATAAATATATTACGTAACGAAGCAGAAAATGTAAGAGTCTATCTTATATAGGACCTATAAACTATAACCTCAGCCTTAATTAAGTAGAATAAGATCACGGATTACTTAATAAATATAGGCACTAGAGCTGCGCAAATAAATAACATTTGTGTACATTTAATTACATTTATTACGTAATACTAAAATAAATTGCTACTATTTATACCGATTTGATATCGGTTAAACATTTGTTGACATAAGTTATATAAATAAGTGACTCGGGAAATTTTAAATCCTTGAAGACAACGATAAGTGACTTGACTAGTTACAGCAAAATCGGGGTTATACATAATATTAATACTAGAAATAAGTTTAATCTTAGTGCATCTTAAGTCAGATGAAGTTCTGCTGTCTCCTCAATATTTTAATAAGGTTTAAGTATATCAAATATATAAATATATTTTTATTCTTATCACAATACGTAAAGTAGGTAGTTGTCATGTTTACATATAAATCATAATTAATATATGTAAATTTAGATAGTAATTATAAAGTAGAGATTCGATAGGACTAATTTAGTACTGTAATTTCATATTTATATACTTTCGATAAAATGTCATAAAGATAATAAATATTTTAACCGCCAATTGCCTCCCAGTGGACTTTAATAGAATAATAACGATACTTAACTAAATTATATAATAATGTATGTATGTATGCATGTATATATGTAAATATGTTTATGTATGTATTAATCTGTATATATCATTTATTTTGTATAACATGTACATTTGTTTTTTTTTTAAGTATCTAATATTAGAATATTGTTAATTTTGTTGCTCTTTTACATTCTTTACTTCCACCACCTACCTGTTAATTTTAATATCGATATATTTTCGCCCTAACGGTTATTTGGAAGAGATGGCTATTTAGCCATAAGATCGCCTTTTGTACATTGTCTCTCATAAGTTGTGAATCCCTGTCAATTTGTTATGTATGTGGTGTACAAATAAAGTTATAAATAAATTAAATAAAATAAATTGTTTCAGTATCGTCACGAACTATATTATTTTTTTTTGTCTGTTTTCATCCTTTTCCTTAAAGTTAGAAAGATATTGTATTTTTAAAATAATAGGTAGATATTTATATTACAATTTTTACGGTGGGCATGATGGTGCTACTGAGCTGAGCTGAAAAAGATAAAATATTCTGTTCATCCTGTACCTACATAAAAAACTTTTTGGTTTTCTCATTTTCAGGTACAATGGGATTTGAGGACCTTTCGGGCCAAATTAAATTGAACCAAGGTTCCTTCTACCGTGTAGATAATAACGGGATACACAAGTTGTGTAAGGAGATAGGGATATCTAACGGCTTAAATTGGGATCTTAAGAGGAAGGCGTTTTATTATACCGATAGCATGGAGATGAAGTTACGCAGATATGACTATGATGTTGAGACAGGCGAGATTTGTGAGTACAGTGTTTCTTATCATCGTTAGCTATATATAAGTACATATTGTATATTAGATACCTTATGAATAATATCATAGTAATTGAAGTCAACCGGATGATTCTTCTTTTCTATACACTTTCACGCTGTATCCCGCACATAGCAGGATAGGCAGATTAAACTTAGGAACGTCGTGTTAAAATATTTCCGTTTTCGGAGAGACATAATATTATTGGTGAAATGAAAATTTTAATATCAAATTAGAGATCGAAGTCACAACTAGTCGCTTTACAATTGCACACATGTGCTCGTGTGTCACGACGGGCCTCAATGGATAATAATAATTTAGGTATATTAAACAGGATCAAAAATCCAGTTTTAAATATAATTGCAAAACAATTATTTAGCAACGATCGATGTTATTAAATAAATATTTTTACAATAAGGTATTTATTTTTTGTTACAGCAAACCTTAAATACATTTTTGACTTAAAAGCAAATGGCATAGAGGGTTTCCTAGACGGTTCTACCATAGACGAAGATGGTAACCTGTGGATGGCTGTATTTAACGCTTCATGCGTTATCAAAGTCGACCCGTTGAGTGGGAAAATACTTCAAAAAGTACCTTTACCGGTACCTCAAGTAACCTCAGTAGTATTTGGAGGAGATAACTTGGACATTCTGTTTGTTACTACAGCCTGTATGAAGATTAAAGGCTCGCCAGAACCTATACCGCCTTCGGGAGCTGTTTTTGCTATCAAAGGATTAGGTGTGAAGGGAACGAAAAGCATGAATTTTAAACTTGAATAATCTTTTGTTTATTGTAATTATTTGTTAATTTTGTATATTAAATTTAATATATATTCGCGAAAAATAGTTTTTTCTTCATTCTTGCCAAATAAATATTCGCAGAGTTAAAAATACAAACATTTTATAATAACCTTTATTGTTTATCTTAAAATGTTATTTAATTTAACTTAAAATAAACTATATATTTAACGATTTTTGAAACATATTATTCGCGATTTCTTCGGCTTTCTTCTCTTTTTTCTCTTTCCTAGTCATCTCCCCAACTGAGAAATACTTATCCCTGAAATAAGTATAAATAATTGAAATAATTGCATATAAAGATTTTTCCCAGTAAATTATTAATTTATTGATCAACCAGTATCAGTTCAGCTGTAGAAGCCCGTCTGTACCGAAACGAACAAATGAAAATATAAAATATTTAATTCAGTCGAGGATCGAACCCTGAACCTGCCGCATTTACTTCACGCTTGTGTTTTTATGCCACGAAAGGATCCATTTCTCTAATATAGTAGTGAGGTGGCAAACAAACGTAAAATAAATCGCAAAAAATATAACCTCGAAAATTAGGCTGGCCTGTCGTGGCGAATATGATGAGCTATTCAATATTTTCGATTTAAATATTTAATATTTTCATTTTTTCGCTCTGGTACGAGGCAAAACGCGGCGATGAGTTCCGCCACTCAACACGCAATACATCAAATTTGGCGGAAAATGGGGAACGTAAGTGGAACGAAGTGTCTTAACACTAGGTTCCTAAGTTCCCTCTGCCTACCCTGCCATGTGCGTGATACAGCATGAAGCTGAGAGAGAAAGAGAGAGAGTTTTAATAACAACTAAATTAAAAATTTCATTACTTTTTTATAAAAAAATAACTTCAAAGACATCGTAAGTAACCAATTATTGTATATATAGATTATAATATTAAAAATAACCTAAAATTATGTGTCCCAGTACTGCTGTCTAATTGCATGTCAGGTCCCATTTCGCTAATCTTCTCATACGTCAGAAGTCTCCTCGCGGTTAGTTTTGATAGAACTTGTTCGGAATTAGCAATTAACTTTAAACAAGGGTGTGCTGGAAGTTGATCTTCGTTGTATTCATCTCTGAAACACGCATAAAAAAAATTAAATTGTTTTATAAGTATTTAATTAATAAATTTGGGCCATGAAATAAGATTTAATATTTCTTCTATATATATTCTATTGAATATATATAAAAGAAATATTCCGCCGTTTAACACGCTACAATTCTGTCGAAAGTGAGGAAAGGAAGTCTTGACACTCGACTTGATTGCGGGATACTAAAAAATAAGTTAGAATTAAAGAAAATAAAAGTGAAATAAAGGCTGACCTGATAAAACTATATACAAACGTTAAGCTTTGTTAACTAAATTGTTTAGATATATATATATAAATTTAAAAAATGTTCAGGGGCTGCTACAGTACTAAATTAAAGACACTGACAACTGACAAAATGCACATATTTGTTATGTACTTTATATGAAGACACTTCGTTCACTATGTACTGCGCAATCCTTAAGACACAATGTGTCAAACGGCGGTTCTTAACGCCGCTTTGTATTACCAAAGCGAAATATTGACAATAATTAATTCCCAAGAGTAGAAAACGCTCTTCCAACTAATATTTACAATCAGACACTGTGCCGTAAAAAGATATTTAATACTACTACTACTACACTCACTCAGCATCACGCTGTATCCCGCACAGGGTAGGGTAGGTAGAGGGAACTTCGGAACCCAATGTTAGGACACTCCGTTCCGGTCGCCACTTTCTGTCTGTGACATAAAGCTTTGCCTTGGTACCAGAGCGAAGAAATGAAAACATTAAATATTTAAATTGAAAATATAAAATATTTCTTTTCCTCGAGTGGGAATCTAACCCACGACCTGTCGGTTACAGTCACACGCTTGTGCCACTGCGCCACGACGGGCCACACTAAACAACTACTAATATTCAGTAATGAAATATTTAATTTTATTCGGTGTAAAGTGTGGAACGGATGTGTTACCTTTTTATGTAACCCTACCATGTGCAGCGTGAAACTAAAAAATAATTAAAAAAAATATTCTAACCTTACAATTGGATACCAACACACAAGTCGTCTACCAACTTCCAAATGTTTCACAGCGAAATCCAACAAATCACTGTACATGTGGACTAATCCATATTCAACCTTCGAGGGCACGTGGTTGATGAGGTGCTGTTCTGATAACGTGTAGTTGTCTCGTTCTATGCCTATCCGTTCTGTTGGCTCTCGTACGCCGTATGGAGCTTTAATTGGAAAACAAATGATACTTACCAAATTATTACATATATAATAAAAAGAAGCCTCTATTATTACCAACAACCTTACTTAACTAAAATGTACAAATTTATTCTGCTATTGGAACCCCATGCTGGGTATAGGCCTCGTCCAGCTTACACCACGTTTTCTTATTCTTTGCTTTCTTTTCCCATTCTTTCCCTGTCGTCATTATTACATATATAAACAATATGTAATATTTATAAAAATCCCAGACCGGAAAAAAGGCACTACCTTATCTTAGCAAAGTGCTTGTAGCTCTTGTACGAGTGATCTTATGTTCATACAACAGCAAAGAACCATTTATTAAGGATTTTGATTATTAAAAAAATGTTTATTCATTCAGAAGTTACAGACAGACAGGTCCAACTTATTCGCATTTATTTTTCACGCATAAAAGTGATATTTTGAAGATCATCATCAAGTGAATTTACAGAAACCAATATCGCGTTTCGTCTCACAGAACGGAGAAATCATATCGCAAAATATAATGCGTATATGATGGTAACAAAAATAAAATAATAACTGTGCAAACGTAAATAGGATTTTGCCCTTCGAGGGATCCTAATTTTAAAATACGAGTTAAACCTGTTTCAATAACACTACAAACTTGAGGCCTGTCGTGGCGCAGCGGCACAAGTGTGTGACTGTAACCAACAGGTTGTGGATTCGACCCAACTCGATGAAATGAACTATTTAATATTTTCAATTTAAATATTTAATGTGAAAACATTTTTCTTCGCTCTGGTACAAGACGAAACGCGGAAGCATAAATACTATATCTTACTATATATGATATAACCTCTCAGACAGACAAACGGATGTCAATTCTTATAACGATCTTATAAAGTTCTATTTTTTTAAGTAATGCAACACTTAGAAACATAAAAAAGTTATTAATATGTCTAGATGCCATGACATTTGCCAAAATGTCATGCCATATAAGTAATCGAGACTTTTTTAAGTATGACATAATTTAATGTCAAAAATACCTACGGTCAGTTATTATAGCGTCAAATTTCAAATCCCCCCTCCACATTGGTAATGAAAAATCGCTCACTACAACATCTAAATACCTGGACTCGGTCTTATATTGCTTCATATTGCCTCTAATACTCTCTTCCTTTGTGCGTACCTATAACATTAAAAACAAAATACAAAAATCTAAATAAAATAACAATATTCCAAATACAATTAAATTTGCTACAAAAGTAGATGTTTTTTGACCGCAAAATAATGACTTTTTTACATTCAAGCATCTAAGGATAGTCTAAAATCTAGAAAATAAAATGATCAAATATTCCATTAAATTTCTGCCTTTTACATTTTACTTGGCAGCTGCAATTTAAAAAATATATATATTGTTTATGAAAAAGACAAGGCAAACGAGGGTACGGGTCACCTAAATGTAAGTAATTACCGCCGCTCCTCGTACCTCGTGTAACACCGGAAGAGCTACAGGTGCGTTACCGGCTTTTAAGGTTGAAGATAGACTCGCTTTTTGAAGGTCTCAATATCGTATCAACCTGAAAACACTGCCGCAGGTAAGCCATTCCACAGATATGTGGTGCATAAAAGAAAGTTGCAGAGAGTTACATAATCAGATAGTGAGTGAGGTTAACATCTCAGCTTGTGACGTACAGTGCGGTTAGAACATTCAGCGGCATGATCAAAGACTCCAGAACACACACCATTATAAATGCGGTAAAGAACCCATAGCGAGGAGACTTGTCTACGTAGGGCCAAAGTTTCAAACCTCTCACAGTCCTCAATACACAGATCCCCAACGATTCAAACGACTCTACGTTACATACGAACTAATTGTTCAACCTGATACTGGGATGCACCAATCCATAGGTGAGAACCCATGAGGCCGAACCTGGGACCAATATAGGGCCAGACAGTGTTTTGGCGTGTAGTACCGTCTGACTCTTGGCTGCTAGCTACTTTCTATATGATCGCGATACTACTGGCAGTCAAACGACACACTAAGGCCCAATTTAATAATGCTGGGCGCGAGTTTAAAAGGAGTGTTCCCGATAACTGTGACACGACAAATAGGTTTGGTTTTCTTATTGAAAGTGACTCACTTGAATAAATTCACATGTGTTATCAAAAACGAATTATTCACAACTTAACTGCGGAAGTCATATTGACAGTCACTGACCATTGGGTGATCTTTCAGATAAGCCAAGCACTGGCTATTTACAATGCTCTATAATTCTTGATATTTGAGATACAGGGAGATCAGGGAGGTGACAGCAATAAGTTGGTCTATATTTAGTTCAAAAGAGAAGCAAACAGGTCCCCAGAGATGAGACAAGTCGAATAATCCAATACCAATCTGCTGACTTGTAGTGCCAATCGCTGATGTTCTGCGACTGCCGCATCTGACGGGCACAAAACTCCGTACCAGGCGGTGGATTAAAGGCCCCAAATCGATCATAACGTAGTACTGTTCCAGATGTAAAGTCAACAGAATGTTCAATAAGGAGGCATTGAGGTAGTCTACGGTCGGAAGTCGCGTTGGCGACTCAAACAATTGGGACAATCCATTCGACAGTTCCCTGCTCAGTCGGTGGATGCATGAACCCGAGCCAACTGACGTTATGAGCATTAAAATCGCCAAGACTTCTGTGGTAGGAATATTGTAGATAGTTGATTGCATGTGCTCCATGGGCCGGTCCCGGCGAATTAGGCAAGACGACGACAACTTAAGTCCATCCTTATGAACAAAACGACTTCGCCAAACAAAACGATAAGATCAGAAGACAAATGTATACAATAAAAATTTTAAAAATAATTCTAAATATAATATTATTAGAGCAATTTTTATAGTAATATAAAAATTAACCCTCACCTAAAGCCAATAAATACATACATTGTTTTACCTTTTGACCAACTCGGGTAGGGCGGGAGCGCGCGTGCAGTATCATGAAATCTATGTCAGAACCCCAAACATAACCTAAAGAATTACAGAAATATATTTTTTTTTAGGCGGAAGTAACTTGGGAACCTAATGTTAAGACACTAAATTCCGTTTCCTGATTTTAGCAAATTTCAGGCATTGCATGTTGAGACTTCAAAGCCTTTACATTGAAGAGAGAACTGCCAATTTAATACTATGGCCATTGCTGTGCTAGGAGCAGGGACTGTTTTTATTATACTAGTGTATAAAAAAATTCGGAAAACATCAACGAATTTTAATGTCTTTTTGCATTTTAGCAGCTCTTGTAGTAAGTAATCAGCCTTATTTACTGACATTATTATATAAAAAATCTCACACAAAAACTTTTTATATAGTAGAAGAATAAAATAGATAAAAAAGGTCTGTTGTGGCGCAGTGGCACAAGCGTGTGACTGTAACTGACAGTTTGTGGGTTCGATTACCACTCGAGAAAATGAAATATTTACTATTTTCAATTAAAATATTTAATGTTTTCTTTTATTCGCTTTGGTATAAGGCAAAACGCGGCGTTGAGTTCCGCCACTCAACACGCAATGCCTCAAATTCGGCGAAAAGTGGGGAATAGAAGTGGAACAGAATGCCTTAACACTAGGTTCCCAAGTTCCCTCTGCCTACCCTGCCATGAGCGGGATACAGCGTGAAGCTGAGCGAGAGAGAGTAAAAGAAATTAAATAGCGATTATATTCATAAAATTGAGATATTCAAAACACAATTCATTGAACCATAAGTACCTCCAAAATGCGCCGCTGCTATCAAGAGTGACCCTGACCCTACAAACGGATCCAGTATAATATTTCCTGACATAACTTGAGCCTGATTTGCCATTATAATTGATAACTGAGCATCCATACTTGTGTTACCTATAAACTGTCTTTTCTTCAGTGAATGTGTTTGTATGAGGTCTCTTTGACCATCAGCCACCTAGAGTTTTATAAATGTTTAGTGTTATGATTTTATGAGACTTCGCAGCTTGATCTTGCAAGGTAGGGTTGACAAAAATACCTCAATTCAGGATATTCTATTCTGTAATTTTGAGCCAAAACTTAAGATATTACAAGTAGAGTGGGAAGGAATTTAATGTTGCCCTTTGTTATATTGGAGCAACAAAATGAAATAATTAAATTAGTATGGCCTGTACCCATATCCATCGAACCCACAATCATAATATATACAGAACAAATTGTTTCACTGGTCCACAATTGAATATAAATAAAATTTTCACACAGGCAATACTATTTTTTCAATATACAACAAATGAGAAAGGAAAAAAAAATTACTTACTTACTTACCTTCACGCTATATCCCTAGGGGGGTAGGCAGGGAGAAAGGAGCACCAAATGCTACGGTATAAGTAAGAAGAAAATGTACTGATGCAAAACAACAAACACATCAAAAACTTAATTATAACTACTATTACTAAAATATATTTTTTAATATACCCATTTTCCAAAAAACAAATCATGTGGTTGATCAGGAACATTGTTGGGATCAACACCGTAAAACTCAAGATAAGCCAATTTTATATCAGGATTATTTAGTTTTACAGGACCCTCCATGGCTAAGTAACTAAATTTCTGAAAATTAAATAATAAATGTCAAAATCATAATCACAGCAGGAAAATTGCAGTATATTCATAGAAAAAATCATATCAACTTCACTTCTGATATCAGAATAATTAATTGATAAGAAATAAATACCTCTATTTTATCAACTTTCTCCTTCATAGTAAAATGTTTACAGAATGTTTCCACTTCTACTTTAAATGATTTCTTTTTATCATTACATGCCAACAATAGTTCTCTAGGACATATATGTACATCACTGCTACCATTCAATGTATTTTCAGGTAAAATCCATTTTCCAGTTTCATTTTCCAATGCTCTTTTTAAATTGTCATGTAATCGATCTTCTGTTTTTGCTCTAGACCAAAGCTCTATGCAATTTTTTAATAAGACAGATCTTGAAGCAACCTTTTTAACACATACATCAGATGGAAATTCAACCACCCAATATGGTTTGTTTACACATGGTTTTTCAATAAAATTTATTGGAATATTCAGTACGGTTAGAATACTTTGCATTTCCTATTAATAAATACGTGAGTGTTTGTTTGTTATTAATAATTTAACGAGCAAAATACAAAATATGTATATATTAAATCTATATAAACTTACCGCGTATCGAAAATCAACATATTCATGAGCAAACCAAAGTAAATATCGTCGCCACATTTTAGGATTGAACTACACTATTTAGATACTTAACAATATATTTATATTTTTGATAAAATATTATTTACACTAAAAAATGAGTTTAAAATGTGGTAAAAAAACAACATAACCTAAAGGATTTGTTTACATGTCAATTCCTCGATTGTCACTTTCTCTGTCATTTATTTACTAGTGTCGTTCCAATTCAGTCTTCCAAATAAAAATATTCAGGATTTAATTAATATTTATTAAAATAATATACTTTAAAAAATAAGGGTATATAATTGGAAAACTTTTATAAACGTTAGAACATAAAGTTTGTACAAGATAAAATTATTAAAATATATATGAAGCGGCTGCTTGAATACTATAATACATATATCATATACTTTACAACTACTCGTAGGCAGAGGGAACTTGGGAACCTACTGTTAAAACACTCTTTTCCACTTCTGTTCCGCACTTTCCGCCGAATTTGAGGCATTGCGTGTTGAATGGTGGAACACAACGCCGCGTTTTGCCTTGTACCAGAGCGAATAAATTAATACATTAAATATTTAAATTGAAAATATTAAATATTTCATTTCGTCGAGAGGAAATCGAACCCACAACCTGTCGGTTACAGTCTCAAGCGACTTTAAGTACTTTACAACTACGAAAGTCAATAATGTTGCAAATTATTATAATAGTAAACATATGTTGAGTTTCTTCACAGCAGAACCGCATTCCAAGCCGGTGGTAATTTTTATGTTCGTTTGACGATTCAAAATTGCTTGCGAAAGCCTATTTGAATAAAGAATGATTAGAATTTGAATTGAAAACATTATTTCCCACTACAACCTTATGGTAATAATTAATATATAAAACAAAAATATAGCAAAGCAACATTCAGTTTATTAACTATTATTTACACATTAGATTAAAATATTTTATGAACTTTTATCTTCATCTTTGTTATCCTCTATCAAGTCTTGATATCTATCATGTAAGAAGTCCAAATATGCATCTTTAATGGCACCAGAACATGCCACATAATGTCCCCCAGAGTGCTCAGCTACCACAGGTTTTACAAACAAATTGATGAGTGATTCACTCATTTCTGCAAATTGTCATTAAAAAAATTAAATTTATGCTTTTATTGTTATAATAAAATAAAATTAATATTTTTAATTTTATTAAGTCATGGATTTTAATTTCTCCTTATAAGCATATTGGAAATTTTAATTATACTCTCATGTTTTCTGTTTCAACAATAGAAAGATAGCTTAACATAAAATTTTACAGACATTATTTGTTAGATAACTTTTCACTCTTTGTTTACCACAGTAGAAACAATAATCTTACACACCATTATAAAATAAACTCAATACCATTTTATTAACAGTTAATTTACAATTCACAGAAAATAGTATTTTATATACTTCTCTTTGCTCATTTACAATGTACAATATACTAGGGCCTAATGTTCTTTAGGGTATGCCTGCTTACAGTCAATAAATCTGGAGACTAGAAAGGTTTTTAAAACACTATGAATATACATATGTATATTATGAGAAGGATTTTATAAAGGATTTAGAATTCTATAGCCAATAATATTTATATATCAACTTCAGTGACTATTACTGTTTATTCAAATGATGTGGCTCAGACAGCAAATTACGATTTATCTCTTTAAATAAAATACAAACCCTTTGGAATAATGGAATCGCTTTCTCCATATATGTGGAGTGATGGTAGGTTAATGTCTTCATCATAAAATCCTTTATGAACCAAGCTCCCAGAGCGAAAACCAGAAGCAAATATTGCAAATTTAAATGTATATCGTAAATCTGGAAAATATTGAAGATATTTTTAGTGAAGTGAAGACCTTTCTCCTTCTTTTATTGTGATAAACATTGATAAAATGAGATACACAATATGATATTCAGATCATAAGATTTTGTTTATAATATACTTACATCCTTTTTGTTGCATTGCCGCAAGAAGTCCAACTAAGCAGGCACCTTGAGAAAATCCCATAAAGCCATCAAATGGGCCATGTTCCTGGACAACTTGTTCAATAAGATGTAGGGTATCTTCAAAACCTATGGCCGGCCCTCCAAGACATTTTCCACTAAAGGAGTTGTCTTCTGCATTGAACCACCATGCTCGTCCATCTAAAGAAAACATGAAGAATTTAGATTTATAATGTAAAAATTATATTATAGTTTTCGTTTACTTCAGAAAAAGAGTAAATAGAAGCAGTGAATATGATTAATAAATTAAATTTAAAATTATTTAAATATATAATATTATTATTTAAATCAATTAAAATAAATGCTTAATAAAAACAAAAGTTCTACTTAAATTATTTGGAATTTAAATGATTATTAATTATTATTTAATTTATTTTTTTTACCTTCATCGCCGCCACCTTCGTCACTAAAGATTTTATGAGGTGCTGACACGAAATATAACTGAGCATACTTCGAAACGGCTTTTCTGAATGATCCTATTTTTCCTTTAAAAAGTATACCATTTTGCCGATATCCGTGAAAGGCTAAAATCTTTAATTTACGCTGATCCTCTTTATTATTGGAAATTGATGATTGGTTAGAATTTGAATTTTGGTCTGCCATATTAAACTGCCACCTTTTGCTATAATAAATACAGGCCCATGTGTTATTTAAAGACCGTAGGTTTAATATCAAAATTATATTGAATCTTTTAAAATAATACAATGTAAATTCAAATACATAAGAAATTATTGATGATATTGTTCTCCACTCGAACAATTTTGACAAATGACATTTGACATTAGTCAACATTGACAAATGTCAAATGTCATTTGTCAAAATTGTTCGAGTGGAGATGAGGAACAATTTTCAATATTGCGCTGGACGCACATATTTGCACTCGTAATGACATTTAACATATGAGCAGGCTGCTTGCGCTTGACTCCGTGCCAGTGTTCATGCTCGAAGTTCGGGACGGCTGTCGATATTTTGACAAAGATCAAAAGCTGAATGTTCTTGAGGTATGCTATCACGAGCTCTTGAACATTCGCAGGGTATGGACGTCGGAATACAACGTATATATATTTTCAATATATTATAATATAAAACTAATAAAATATACTATTAATTTTAATATGAAAATATCTTATTCGATGATAGAAAGTCTAAGTGTGTGCTACCTCTAAATATTAGGTAATTTGTACAATAAAAGTAAAACAAAATAGATTTACGAAAATAAATGTTAATTTATCGAATATACATTATAATTTGAGGCCTATCGTGGCGCAGCGGCACAAGCGTGTGACTGTACCTGACAGGTTCTGGGTTCGATCCCCGGTCGAGAAAATGAAATATTTAATATTTTCAATTTCAAATATTTAATGTTTCATTTCTTCGCTCTGGTAATAAGGCAAAGCGCGGCGTTGAGTTCCGCCACTCAACACGCAATGCCTCAAATTCGGCGAAAAGTGGGGAACCGAAGTGGAACGGAGTGCCTTAATGCTAGGTTCCCGGGTTCCCTCTGTCTACCCTGCCTCGTGCGGGATACAGCGTGAAGCTAGGAAATATACATTATAATAGCATATCCTGTGTCTGAATATGCTATAATAATGCAAGTCTGGTTAGTAAAAAATTGTATCTGCTCGTTACACTAGGATGACCAGATACACAGATCATAAACTAGAGGCAAAGTCGTGAGACTATAAGCGGGACAGGTTATAGGCTAGGTAACTTAGAATTGCTTACAAAGAACCGTGTAAATATAAAATACCTCCTGTTTTTAATTTTAATGAACTATTTGGTTTGTGTATCTTAGTACAATGCAGTTGGATATTTTTATTCTTTTTTAAAACAATATATTTTGAAGATAGCCTATAGTGAGAATCTGTAAAGGTGTTTAATTATATAAAAGATTTAATATATAAATTGGTTATACGTAGTCCAATCGATTGAAAATAATTTTATTGAAATTAAATACTAATTAAAATAAAAAAAATAATATTGTGTGTTTGCGTAATTCACAGTTCGTCAAGCGTCGTTATTATCATCCGAAACGTCATAAATAAAGAAACAATGCAGAACTGTCTTCTTGAATATTTATTAACATAAAAAACGATAATGCTAACTAAATTGTTACTTCGACTTGCTTGTATGTTAGGAACGCACTCGCGTGCTCTCATGCGTTTAAATAGGAGCCAAGCGTTTGTAGACTAACTTTTGTGAAGTTTATGAGCGCTTGCCGAGTCATTATAAGCGTATAATCGGTTCGGCCTATTAGTTAGAGAGCACAGGTTAAAATAGTCCAACTATAACTGCCAAATGTCAATAATTCCGTTTGGAATTCTGGCGCCAAATTTTATCAATTTGTCAAACTTTTGTTGTGCTTAAGTTAGGTTTTGTTTTAAACAAAGTATACGAGTGTTTTTGTTCTAAATATTGTATAATTAATAATAATAATGGAGGAAGGTGATTTTGACCAGCGCTTACGCGATCTGCAAAGAGAGTACCTGGAATTTTTAGACGATGAAGTAATTTTGTGTTTCATAACCTAATATAGTAGAATATCTTCATTATATTATTATTTTATCCCATATTATCTTTTATTACGTTATAGGAAGATCAAGGAGTATATGTAGAAAGAGTTAAACAAATGATAGGAGAAAAAAGTAAACGGCTTGTTGTAAATATTAATGATCTGAGGCGAAAAAGTCCTGAGAGAGCTAAAACGTTGTTGGAAAATGCATTCGAAGAGCAAATTGCATTTCAAAAGGCACTAAAAGAATACGTTTCCTCTATAGACCCAACGTACGCTAAAGAACAAGAAGAGTTTTTTGTTGCATTTTCAGGTAGCTTTGGTACAAAACATGTCACCCCAAGAAACTTAACTTCAGGGTAATTATAATTAACAACTAAATCACTAGATAAATTACGAAAAGATAATACGGTTTATTAATTTATTTTATTAAATTTATTTTAATTTAGGTATTTAGGAAACTTAATATGTGTGGAAGGTATAGTTACTAGAGTGTCATTAGTTCGACCTAAGGTCGTACGAAGTGTACACTATTGTCCAGCTACTAAGAAAGTAATGGAAAGGAAGTACACTGATCTAACTTCTTTTGAAGCATTCCCTACTTCTGCAGTGTATCCTACAAAGGTATAAATATAAAATATAATTATTTTGGAATTCTTTGCATAAAAAACATATAAAAATTGAAACAAAGCAGGATTTGAACCCATGCTTCTTGTAAACTGTCCAAGCGCTCTGATCAGTTAAGCCATTGGTTAAAATGGGTAATCTTTGTTAAAATTTTGATACATTTTTAAATTTAATATTTTTCTTTGCTAAGTGTGGAATAACACTTAAAAAATATTAAACATATTTAAAAATATTTTTCACCAAGCTTTATTTATATTACAGATTATATATCTTAAATTAGGTAAAAATAGTAATGTGTTTTATGATTAGCTTATGCACTCTCTATTAACTTAAATTAAAAAAATATAATATGGAGTATAAGACAATAAAAAAATAAAAATTATAGAAATTAAACCAATTTTTGCTGTTATAGCATCTTCGTTGTTTTGCTCTCCCACAGCACCATTAAGGTCTCAAAAAAAAATTAAAAAATAATATACATTACAGGATGATGAAGGCAATCCATTAGAAACTGAATACGGCTTATCTCGATACAAAGATCACCAAACTTTAACAGTTCAGGAAATGCCTGAACGGGCACCCGCTGGTCAGTTACCGAGGAGTGTGGATGTGGTTTGTGATGATGATCTTGTAGATAAGTGTAAGCCTGGGGATAGAGTCCAGGTTGTCGGCAACTATAGATGCCTGCCATCGAAGCAGGGGAGTTTTACTGCAGGCACTTTTAGGTGAATTTAAAATATTATTGATTTTTTGGCCAAATAAATGATGAAAGAAAGGCACATAAGATTAAAATGAACATTAAGAGATATAGGTCATGTAAAAAGCATTTTTTTACTCAGCTTCACGCTGTATACCGCATGTGGCAGGGCAGGCAGAGTGAACTTGGTAACCTAGTGTTACAACACTCCATTCCACTTTCGTTCCCCACTTTCCGCTGAATTTGAGGCATTGCGTGTTGAGTGGCGGAGCTAAACGCCGCGCTTTGCCTTATTACCAGAGTGAAGAAATACAAACATTAAATATTCAACTTTAATATATTAAATGTCTCATCCTCGAGCGGGGATCGAACACACAATGTGTCGCTTGCAGTCACAAGCGTGTGCCACTGCGCTAGGCTTCGATAAATAAAAAAAAACCACATGATCAAATATATTTTATTTGCAGAACAATTCTAATAGCTAACAACATAACGCAAATAAACAAGGACATGAATCTCAATATTACCATAGAAGATATTAAATTATGCAAGAGACTGGCCAAACGGGCGACCAACGACATGTTTGAGTTGCTAAGTAAATCCTTAGCTCCGTCTATTCATGGACATGAGTATATCAAAAAAGCTATATTGTGTCAGTTGTTGGGAGGCATGGAGAAGATTCTTGCCAATGGTACTAGATTGAGGGGGTGAGTTTTCTTTTTTTTTATTCGTAGTATGTATTTAAAAAAGCTAAAAAGAATAATTATATACAATTTATTGGCCATAGTGACACAGCCCAGACTGTGAATATGATGATTGTGGGTTTGGTTCTCACTTTAGGTAATTAATTAATAATATTTAGATATCGCGGCGTTAAGTTCCACCACTTAACTCACAATGTCTCGACTTCAGCGAGAACTGTGGGACGGAATGGATTGTCATAACACTAAGTCTCCTAAGCTCCCTCTGATTACCGTACCATATGCTGGTT
The DNA here is from genome assembly GCA_019049475.1 of Eueides isabella. Lineage (NCBI taxonomy): Eukaryota > Metazoa > Arthropoda > Insecta > Lepidoptera > Nymphalidae > Eueides > Eueides isabella. The sequence goes on from CM032387.1 coordinate 14,254,451, forward strand.
ACAACGTAAAGCTGAGAGAAAATGGAATGGCGACAGAATCTCAAATTATTGTTATATATTGTTATATTATTATTATTCTCAACAAAAAATAATGGCACTCTGTTTTAACAAAACACAAACGCACTTATAAATGGCATGGGCCAGCTACAACTAACAGGTTGAAATCTCGATCTCCGTTGGTCCAATTTTCATTTCTTCGCTTCGAGGCAAACGCGGCGTTAAGTTCTGCCACTAAAGGCGTAATGCCTATGAGGCATTACGCCTTAACATTAGCTATTCTTCAGTCTTCAAACTGGGTTCCCAAGTTTCTCCTACAGATGATAGATAGAGATTTTTTTTAGTGTATTAGAATAATATATTTTTATTGTTATTTCAGAGATATCAATATACTCCTAATAGGCGACCCGTCAGTAGCTAAGTCCCAACTCCTCCGCTACGTGTTAATGACCGCCCCCCGGGCTATCACTACGACTGGCAGAGGCTCCTCTGGTGTTGGTTTGACAGCAGCTGTCACTACCGACCCTGAAACTGGCGATAGGAGGTGTGCCTATGTTTTAGTTTAATTATGTTATTTTATTTTATATTTAGATTATGTTTATTATCATATGTCGAGTGCGGTGCGTACGAGTAAACGGACAAATCACTGCCCTGTGAATATGGGGTACCACAAGGTAGCACCCTAGGACCACTGTTATTTTTAATATATGTTAATCAATTATGTCAACTAAAAATTGAAAAAACTTCTATAATAATGTATGCGGATGACACTGTGATTGTATTCCACGACAAAAATCAGGATGATGATAAATCTTCGGCAGAGAAAGAATTGTACCTTATATCAACATGGCTTCAAAATCATCTAACTCTCAACACCAAAAAAAGTGTTGCTATATGTTTTTCCAACAGCACAGCTGGCGAAGCTAATGAAAATTTCGCGGTGAATATCCACTCTCACTCTTGTCTTAAACTGAATAACAGGACTAACCATCAATGTCTTTGTAAAGGATTAATCCGTGTAAACACTATAAAATATCTTGGTGTTATTATAGACCACCGTTTAAATTGGAAAGCACATATCACATCTATGGCACAAAAAAATAGAAGATTAATGTTACTCTTTAAAAGTCTTAGGAACGTCCTAGAAGTAAAACATACATTACAAATATATAAGTCCCTAAGTGAATGTATATTGACCTATTGCATAGTAGCATGGGGAGGGGCTGCAAAATCTATTCTTTTAACATTAGAAAGAGCACAACGTACTATACTTAAAGTGGCTATGGGCTTATCTATTTGTCACACAACGGTATCTGTCTACAAAAAGTCCGAAACACTAAACGTTCGCCAGTTATTTATAAGTAAATGCATTTATAGATATCACTGCACTACTGCTACCAAAATATCAACGACAAACAAAAACAACAACAAAAGATTAAGACAAACAAAAGATTAAGTAAATATGAATTCCCTAGGGTAAAATCTTGTTTGGCGCGACGAAATTACGAATTTATATCCCCCATGTTATATAGTATTTATTTTAGTAGTATATTTCATTAAAATCATGCAATAAGTATGCTGCGAAAAAGAAGATAGTCAAGTGGCTTTTAACATTCGATTACACCACCACTGAAAATTTAATGACAATACAAAAATGACAACTACAGTCACTCGTATGTAATGCAACTATTCACACACTCGCGGGCACGGGCACAACATACTGACACACGCACATACTTACACACACACACACACACACACAAATTCACGCATATACACACACAGGCACATTCACAAGCACACGTACATACTAAATTATAGTTGATACTTTATAATTAGATTGTATTCTTTTGTTTCTGGTTACACTCACTTATTTTTTGTTTTTTTATTTGTTTGTTTTTTGTTTTTTATTTTTTACTTGTTGTTTTTAATTAAATGTACTAAACAGGGAAGTCACTAACTCCTAAAACACAGTTTATACTTATTTAGGAGTTAGTAGCCCATAAAGCTGTAATTAGGAACTTTGTCAATAAAAAAATATTTTTTTTTTATTATTAGCAACCACTTTGTGGCTTCGCCCACTTGAATTACACTAATTTATCAAGTCTACTAGTACTAATTTATCTAGTTTATCAATTTCAACTACTTTTTTGTTGATGACATTATTATTATTTTTTTTTTTGTCGACTTTTATAATTTAATTTGGCACAACTTTGTTATTTTTTAACCAATTTTAATAAAATAAATATTAATTATTAAGTAAAGGTCGCCAATATATAATAGTTAAATCTACATTTAATTAAAACGCACAGACAAACAGAAAAATTAAATGATTACTATTTTGTCTCTATTAATGAATAATGTTCTGTATAAGATTTCTCGTCATATATCTTCCATGTACAGGTATTGATGGGTTATAGATTTTTAATAAGTATAAATTTATTATACAGGAGGCCTGTCGTGGCGCAGCGGCACAAGCGTTTGTCTGTAACCGACAGGTTGTGGGTTCAATCCCCGCTCGGAGAAAAAAAATATTTAAAATTTTTAATCTAAACATTTAATGTTTTCATTTCTTCGCTTTGGTACAACGCAAAACGCGGCGTTGAGTTCCGCCACTATACACGCAATGCCTCAAATTCGGCGGAAAGTGAAGAACGGAGGTGAAACGGAGTGTCTTAACACTAGGTTCCCAAGTTCCCTCTGTCTACCCTGCCATTTGCGGGATACAGCGTGAAGCTAGGTGAGTGAGTGAGTACTATTCAAATCAATCAGACATCAAATATTAAATCAATCAAAGTTTCTTAATTTCCGGCCCATTATAGAAAAATTATGTGTAGAGTATTCTTCAATCCATTATTCATAGGACAAGGAAAAAGAAAATATTCAAGCAGTTAATTTATTTTCATGACTATTTCCTTGAATAGATATAACAAATATTATCTCTTACATATAATAAAATTAAGTAATTGGTAAATAAATCTTAAAAGATCGATCTGTAGTCGAATTTTATAAGATATTTAGAAAAAGTTTTATACAATTGAAATTAAAAACAAAAATGTTGACCCATAAAAATATCACATCTGGACAAAAATGCTCGTAGCTCTTAAACTGCTATAACAAACAATTCGATGAAAGAAACTGCAATCACACTGATTCATTAATTCAAGAGCCAAAGTACAGTACCACACACAACACACAACCTGAAAAGAGATATTTAAAACATAGCTTTCTTTATTGCTTACTCCTAAACAACTAAATGCCACCTAGTAAAACTAAAATACTAATTTATTATCAATATTAATATTCATTAATGTTATTTATTTATTTATTTATTTATTTAAGGTTCACCAGCAGTTGTTACAATGATACACTTAAGTTAATACATGCAATACAAAAAAATTTGAAATTGTACAACTATTTGAAGGTAAACACAGCATGCAATTATATAATTGTAATAATTAAAACTAAAAATTTATAGTAACATTTTCGAGCACAATGACGTAAACACGCTAGTCGGAATAAAATGTTGTCTACTTCATATTTGCAAACACAGTATTATGAAATTTATTGATAGAATCATGGAAGACATCATTAATCATACTATAATTGTTCAGCAGTTTACTCAAACGAGGAATTGTCGAATTTGAACCGAGTACAGTGCGACGAAATGGAATAGATAGTGGTGTCATTTTTAATCTAGGATAGCAACGAGGTATTCTAAAGTTAAAGCTACTTAGCAGATGAGGACAGTCAATGTAGTTGTTAAAAATTTTATAAATAAAACGAGCACCTAGCAATATTCTACGATTGTCCAGTGACATTATTTTAAAATGTTTTAATCTCTCAATTATACTAATTTAAAAAAAAATCGTATAATAATATCGTATAATAATAATATATATTGATACTAATTTTTAAAAAAAACGTATATCAAATAGATTCCGCGCCTCTTGGAAACAGTCCAAGCGCTCTGACCGAGCCACGTGCTCTGATCAAGCAACATCGACATTCTTATACGCTTGTTACAACTTATTTATGTTGTTATCCTATCACTAGGGACATTTCGTAGGGACGGTTTTCAAGGGGCGCGGGTTCAAATCCAGCTCTGTTCAAATTTTCGTACATTTTTTAAATGAATATTGTCTTTCCTAAATGTGGAATGACGCTTTAAACATAGTAAAAATGAAACAATATATTCGTGATTCCCCGTAGATTGGAAGCAGGTGCCATGGTGCTCGCCGACCGCGGCGTGGTGTGCATCGACGAGTTCGACAAGATGTCGGACATCGACCGCACCGCCATCCACGAGGTGATGGAGCAGGGCCGCGTCACCATAGCCAAGGCGGGCGTGCACGCGTCGCTGAACGCGCGCTGCGCCGTGCTGGCCGCCGCCAACCCGGTGTACGGGCGGGTCTGTTCTTTATTTGAAAATTGTTTTTTTTTTCTTTTTTTAAGTGTGATACTGGCCATTGACAATAATTTGCTGTTGAATGGTTAATATGAATGTTCGTTTCCTTTTTTCGTTTTTGTATCATTTATCTGCTACTGACTACTGCCAAACTTGTTTATGAATAAGGTTCTTTTTTCGATTATTTCCTCTTTATTTAATTCATGTCAGCTTCACGCTGTGTCCCTCACTAGTCAGGGTAGGCAGAGGGAACCTAGTATTAAGACACTCCGTTCCACTTACATTCCCCACTTTCCATTTCCTCGACTGGGGATCGAACCCAGAACCTGTCGGTTACAGTCACACGCTTGTGCCGCTGCGTCACGACAAGCCTTGACCTAATTCATGTCGATTTGCATATGTTATTTAATTCTCGCGAAATACTTGCCGCTGGAAATCCTGTTGGTGGTTGAAACAGAATCCTCCAGAATTCGGCACAATGTGGATAACGACAGAGTCCTAATGAAAAAGAAGTCACTTAACACTATATTTTCAGGTTCTCTCTGAATGCGAATATAACGAGCTAAAAAAATGACTAACAAAAAAAAAACTAATTTAACTAATAATACCTATATATTTTTTAATCCGAAACAGTATGATCAATACAAAACGCCAATGGAGAACATCGGGCTGCAAGACTCTTTGCTCTCCCGTTTCGACCTTCTGTTCGTGATGCTGGACATCGCGGACGCGGACCATGACAACATGATATCTGAGCATGTCTTGAGGATGCACAGATATAGGTATTTGTATTGGCTTTTTTTTCTCAGCCTTACACTGTATTCCGGAACGACAGTGTAGGCAGGCATATTGATAGAAAAAAAATACTTTAAATTTTAAAATATTAGTAAAAGCACAATAAATAAAGACAAAATTATTCATTTTATATTTTCTTTTTATATATGAATTATAAAATAGTTACGATAGCGTAACAAGGCAATGTGCGCCGTTGACACCACTCAACACGCTATGCCTCAAATTTACTACTCTGCCATGTGTGGGATACAGCGTGCAGCTGAAAGACATACATAACAAAAACACAGAAAATGTCTACTTTTGGACGGAATTTATATGTAAATATATATATATATATATATATATATATATATATATATATATATATATAAATAATTTTTATTGTATTTTTTTAGAAATCCGAAAGAACAAGACGGCGAGGTGTTACCTATGGGTTCGCTGGTTGAAATGCTCTCTACTGAAAATCCTGACAACGATGAGGAGGTCAGTGTTGTTATTTTACTTTAAATAAAATAACGAGGCCAGTTTCAATCAGGCAATTGGTTTGTTTACCACTTGACAAAATTAATTGTTTAATATTTTCATTTCTTCATAACGAGGCAAAGCGCAAATTATTTTTTTAATTTTAATCACAATAACGCCAATAAGCGCAATTAACCTTTGCAAAACTGGAGAACAACCATATTGGAATCCAACCAAGCGCTTTTAAGCTTCTTTTAAGCTTCATGAAAACCTATGGCTGCGTGAACGAACGCTCAAACGGATTTCAAGAGGCGCGGATTCAAATCCCGCGAGGTTAATTTTTTTATACATTTTCTACAATAACTTAGTTTAATATATATATATTATCTGTTACACAGGATACATCAGAATCAATATACGAAAAATACGACCCCCTGCTTCACGGACGTACTCGCACGAGAAAAGATCAAATATTGAGTACTAAATTCATGCGTAAATTCATACACATAGCCCGTCTCATGAAACCCAAGCTGTCTCAAGACGCCTGCGATACCATAGCTGACGAGTACGCGAGGTTGAGGAACCAAGATGGCGACGATGTTGGTGTTGCCAGAGTGAGTGGTTTTCTTTTGGTCGTAGTCGTTTTTGGTATTTAAGTCTGATTTATATGGAATTATTTGTGTTGGTAATGTATTAAATTTTATTATATTTAAATTTTAGAGGGGGGTTGAAAGAATATTCCAGAAAATTAAATATTTTTTTTTCTTTCTTTACTATGGTATAAAAACGGCGCTCCATTCATTGAAGTGACTTAATGGGAACAGTGTCTTAACATTAGGTTCTCTCTGCTTACTCTATTATGGGCAAGATACAGCATGGAGCAATTATAAACAAAAATATTATTAATCCAGATATATTCGAGTCAATTTTTAAAACATTGGATGGTGATTGGCCGTATTGAACACCTTTGCCTTGTTGAGATTACACTACAGGGCAAGGAAATGTATTAGCATAATTAGTTTCCTACTTTCCACGGGGGCATGCAAGGCTTTGGCAAATGGCGAAACTCAACGCCGCGCTTTGCCTTGTTACCAAAGTGAAGAATTGAAAAGATTAAATACTTCATTTCCTCGAATGGGGATCGAACCCACAACCTGTTGATTTTTTTTTTATGGAAAAGACGGCAAACGAGCGTACAGGTCACCTGGTGGTAAGTGATCACCGTCGCCCACGGCATTACCTAATGCGAAACGCAGTGGCCAAAGCCACTACTTAACGCCAGTCTTAAATGCCGGGGGTGGTAATAATCCGGTCCAGTCTGCCCATGCGTGTTGCCATTACTGGCAACGTGACTCTACCACACGCACTTTAGTCGCCTCTTACGACACCATCAGTACCAGGGTGATCCTATTCTAAGCCGGGATCACAGGGCTAAACAGTCACACGCTTATGCCTCAAAGTAAATAACGAGTTCGTGTAACATTCCAGACGCAACCGGTGACGGCGCGCACGCTGGAGACGCTGATCCGGCTGGCCACCGCGCACGCCAAGTGCCGCCTCAGCGCGCACGTCACGCAGGACGACGCGCACGCCGCCATTGAACTTGTGCAGTACGCTTATTTCAAAAAAGTAATTCATGTTTCCTACAAACTTAGCTATGTGATGGTTATATGTACATCTTGAAAGTGGTGTAAGTCCATTTTTTTTTAAATGAAATATGACGTAATTCATGCCTCATTGCATTAAATTAGGCATGAAATACATTCTACGTCTTTTGTTTTTTAAATGGACTTATTTATTATTTATTTATAATTTTATTTGTACACCACATACATAACAAACTGACAGGGATTCACAACTTATGAGAGACAATGTACAAAAGGCGAGCAAGGCATATTTTTCAAATTTGTGGTTATCATAGATTTTGCTTAATGTTTTTTTTATTTACAATACTTCAAATTCAAATTTATTAAATTAAAAATAATATAATTTATTTTCTATTTTATTTTATTTGGTTATTATAAATTGTTTTCGCCTTCTCGCCCTGGTAAGAAAGACACAGCGCGGCGTTAAGCGCTGCCGCTGTATTGAAACTAAGCAGCATGTGTAATAGAAAGTCTTATCAAATTCTTGTCTACCTTAGTACTGTAGTGTGACCCTAGATATATATACTTTTTAATCTTTATATTAAAAAAAAATCCTAACCTTATCTCTGAAGGAATATTTGATTAATAGCATTATACATGTATAAAATCGTAAAACTTAGTAAGTAGAGCATTTAGAAGGTTTCCAAAACATATGGAGTACCCAATAAGTTTAAATATTTTATACATCCTCTAAAACAATGACACTTTGTTAATGTAAATCTTCTTCCAAATTCCAGGTGTTAACAAAGGAAAAGCGTCGTAAGCGCCGGGCGTCGTCCGGTGAGGAGGGAGCCTCAGATAGTGAACAGCCCGAAACCAATCGTAGACCACGAGCTAAGAAATCAAGGAAAACTGTAAATATATATTTTTTTTTTGGACACTTTAAAAATGTATATAATGTAATAAGCATATATGCAGATGGAAGGGTAGGGTAGGGCAGGGTTAAACTACCTACAGATGGCAGGCTGGCTGAACATTCAGGTCTGAACTAAACTTATAAATAAAAATAAATTTTAAATATTTCTAAAGTTTTTTTTATTGATAATTGTGTAGAATTCTTCTCTTACCAAACGATAATTCTAAGCAATTATCTTTGTGTAGTGGATATTTGTAAAAATATTAGAACTTATGGCTTGAGTGCTCCTAGCGCATGGACGGTGTCAAATATCCACAGATTAAAATTCAAATTTCCATATGTTTTATAAAAAATATTTTAATTGTTATTTCACATTTCTAAGCAAGTATTAACATTCCAGACGGATTCCCAAACTCAAGATCCCTACGAGTTCTCATCGGACGAGGAGGCCGAGCCCGTGCTCCGCGCCGCTCAGGCTGTACAGCCAGAGAGCGAACGTGTCACTCGCTCACAAACCACTATTGAGGCCAATCGGTTTGTACTTCTTTGTAATTTCACCATCACGCTATATACCATGGCAGAGGGAACTTGGGAACCTAGTGTTAAGTCACTCCAAGCTATGCCGAATTTGAGGCGTTGTTTGTTAAGTGGTTGTGCTTAACACTTCTTTATATTGTTTGCAGAGTAAGGAAAATGAAAGTATTAAATGTTTTATTTCTTCAAGTGATAATTGAACGTACAACCCATCCAGTTTACAATCACACGCTTGTGCTCCTACGTTATTATATATCTAAAATAATTATAATTAATATAATAATAGATCTAAAATAATTATAATTACTGCAAAATTATGAAATAAATAATTAATTATCTGTTTTCCAGATTAACTCAATTTAAATCAGCTTTACAACAATTGTTCAGAGAAGAACGCGCCAACTCGTTGCCTCTAGATCGTATAACTTCATTTGTAAATGAGAAGTATTCACATGAGATATTTGAAAGTGGTGAAATCCAGGCGGCTTTGAACAGAATGACTCAAGACAACCAGGTCATGATGGCGGATGATATAGTGTTTCTTATTTGATTATAAAAATTGCTACCATTATTAATTTTAAACGTGTACGTTTATATATATATATATATATATATATATATATATATATATATATATATATATATATATATATATATATATATATATATATATATATGTATATATATATATATATATATATATATATATATATATGTTATATTATTGATTTGAATCAGGATAATTATCGTTTATTTTTTTTCTTTTCATCTGTATCCCGCACATAGCGAGGTAGGCAGAGGGTATTTAAAAACTGAGAATTTAGTCACTCCGTTCCGTTCCGTCACCGCGTGTATATACACATACACATATACATATACATATATATATATATATATATATATATATATATATATATATATATATATATATATATATATATATATATATATATATATATATATATATATATATATATATATATATATATATATATAAATATATATACATATATATAATGTTTAATAGATATTATGTCGATAATTATACAATGCAACCATTTTAAAATATTTTTTGAAAATTGTAAAAGTATAGCATGATGAAAGATCATTGTATAAATCAAAAACGAATGAAAACGAAATTAAAATGTGAATTGAAAAAAGTAAACTGTTTTAAAACCACATAATTCTTGTATGACGTTATGACGTTAAATCCATATATTAATTATCATTAAAAATTGTATTTTACATAATTTTCATCATAAAAATTTACAAATGTTTTGAAAATAAAAAGAAAAAAAATAGTAAGAGTACCAAATAATGTTTATTATGACCACCATGTTAGTGTTAAGTTTTATACAAACATTAAATTTAAGGCAACATTACTCCAATAAAGTGATTTTTGAACAAAACTGTCTATTTTTTAACATTACATATGACCATAGGCAGAGATGGGAACATGGGAACCTAATTGTAGTTAAGTAACTTTGGCCACTCCTCTAGTATTTATAATAATTTATATATCATTATATATAAACACATTTTTTAAATAAATCTAGGTATTCAATGATTATTTACGTTACAAGTCTCTCAGCTTCACGCTGTAACCCGCACATGGTAGAGTAGGCAAAGGGAACTTGGAAACCTAGTGTTAAGACACTCCGTTCCACTTTAGTTGAATTTGAGGCATTGCATGTTGAGTGGCGAAACTCAAGGTCAAATTTTTGTCTAGTTACCAGAGCGAAGAAATAAAAACATTAAATATTTAATTAGAAATTATAAAACAATTTATTTCCTCAGGTGGGATCAAACCCGCAACCTGTCGGTTACAGTCACACACTAGTGCCGCTCACGACAGGCCTCAAGGTAGTAGGTTACAAGTTATAAGAAAATAACCTTTATTTTCACTGAAAAGTTATACAGATATCCGTGGATACTCATATCTCAAAATTACTCGACTATTCTATAACTAAGATTTTCAGAGACTTCAATGATAAAACGACAAGACAAAGACTTCAATGATAAAACTTGGACTAATCTATAAGTAAGATTTTACTTTAAATGATAAAACTTGGACTGTTCTATAAGTAAGATTTTACTTCAATGAAAACTAAACCTCTCGATATGATTTTTGATGATGTCCAATATTTTTTTTTATGGGGGCTCGCGATGATAGGAATCGCAGCGACGCCTGCCTGCCTGCCTTCTAGATGCCTCTAATCACCAATGGTGACCCTCTAGAGAGCTGCAACGTTCCATCCGCCACCATGTGCACCATACGAGCGCGCACTGAGGAGCACTAAGGCATTCCAAACACTCCGCTGGTGTGACTAAAGCTACATTGGTGACCGCCACTCCTCACGTTATGTTCGGAACGGCGAATGTAAGAGAAGTTAGTTAGTTACAGCTGTTTATTGTCGATTGACTTAATGATGACAATGGTTGCATCATCATCAGTCAACCGACGTCCACTGCTGCACATAAGCCTCCCCAATGCGCCTCCAATACGGACAGTTCTGTGCGGTCTGCGTTCAACGGCTCCCTGTGACCTTTATTAAGTAGTCAGTCCATCGAGTGGGGGACCGGCCCAGGCCACGCCATCCCGTTCGTGGTCTCCATTCGAGAACCTTACGGCCCCAACGGCCATCAGTTCGTCGAGCTATGTGCCCCGCCCACTGCCCGAAGGTGAGTGATGTACTCGCCGTTAATGTTGATGCCGAATCCTTTCCAGTCTAGAAGCTTGAAGGCATCTTCTAGCCCGTTGTTTTTGTACAAACACTTCAACATTTCGATATTCCGATAGTCAATATGGCACCGTTGGAGAGACTGAAGCACAGCTCAAATCTCGATCGAATCGAAGGCTTTTTCATAGTCCACAAACGCTAAGCATAATGGTAGGTTATACTCTTTGGTCTTCTGTATAACCTGCCGCAGCGTATGTATGTGGTCTACCATGGATCAATATGTGAGACGACTAAAACGTCATCATATACTAGAGCTAGAACACCGGCAGTAGCTATGGGCAGCAGAGGAGTAGATGCTTCCAATGGGAAGACACTCCGCATGACAGCATCACGAAACAAATTTGATCATAGTCTTGGGACTAATTGCAAATATACACAAAAAAAAATGTATGTGGTCTATGGTAAAAAAGCCCTTTTGGAAACCGGCTTGTTCGGGAGGCTGGAAGTCATCAAACCTACGAGCGAGACGATTCGTAATGACTCTTGAAAACAGCTTGTGAACATGACTCAGGAGCGACATTGGCCTCCAGTTCTTCAATTGGGTGTTATCTCCCTTCTTGAAGAACAACACGACGATGCTCTTGTTCCATAGTTCAGGTGTGGTCAGGCCCGCCGCAAGCGGGCGTGCAAGGCGTGCAAGGCACACGGGCGGCACGTCCATGGGGGCGGCAAACCGAGCGATTCGTCATCGTCACGTCATATTCAAAGTTCTTTTCTTATTAAATAGTTATCTCACTTACATCATAAGATATGTCATGGCATGGAAAGACAGTGTGCCGTCAGCGTACAGCATCTAAAGTTTAAGGACAATTCAAGAAGTGAATCAGGCTTTGTCGGTATTGATTTGTTTAATGTAGTTGTTGCATTAAAGTTGCATTTTACAGATAATTTGAATAATGGCCCATAAGTCCTATTGCAATATCTTTTTGCCATCTGTTTGTGAGATATGGCTCCATAAACAAGCAGTAGCTATGCGGTCAAGATAACTTTGTATAAATTATATGAAAGTTCAGCCATGTAGTTTATACAAAGATATATACATATGTATTTTTTTATAATAATGGGACTTTTATCAAATTACATTCATTCATGTAATTTGATAAAAGTCCCATTATTATAAATACGAGTAAATACAGCAAATCTGGTGTTTTATTTAAATCTGTTATCCAGTAGGTTGGGATTATTACCGTCAAAACATAACTTTAGTTGTCTGCCTTTAGTTGTTGTAAACCTTGAGCCTGCAGTATGTATGTTTAGCGTCCAGTCACCATCAGCTACAATTCTTCCTCCCAGTGATGCAAAATTCTTCGCCAATTAGTGAAACTAAATTCTTGAAATATAATTGCACCAATTGGCAAATAGTATATTACTGAAAGGTTCAGTCGACCAAAGTTACCTTCCACCACAACAATCGTAACCTGGATGTGCTTTGTCCTATACTCCGGGAGCACTTGATGTTTCATAGAATTTCTTATTACAATGGCTGTTACTGTATGTCCCGTCCCATCTGGATAATAAGTCACGTTAGTTAATGTTTATAAAGATTTCTAAGTCATTCTTGTTCGAAACAAAACCATTAATATTCCAGGTCGCCACTATTAGGGCAGACATTTTGATATTGGTTCAGAAGGTTGAAGTGAATGGCAAGAAATCTCCTGGCTCACTAATCAGTATGGGGGTCCCACAGGGGTCTATTCTTGGTCCTTTTCTCTTTTTAATATATATAAATGATTTACCTTATTTAGTTGAGAGGAGCCATGAGATAGTATTGTTTGCTGATGATACTTCGTTGATTTTTAAAATGCGAAAAAGACAAAAAGTATATGACGAAGTAAACAATGCTCTCTCCAAAATAATACATTGGTTTAGCGCTAATAACTTACTGTTAAATAGTAAAAAAACAAAATGTATAATATTCAGAACACCCCAAACGAAAATTGTGAAAGCCAATGTACTTTTGAATGGTGAAGCCGTAGAGCCTGTTGATTCTACGGTATTTCTCGGTATCACCATTGACTCCAAATTACAGTGGGGACCTCATATTGATAGATTGGCGAATAGACTGAGCTCTGCAGCTTTCGCTGTAAAAAAAAATTAGACTATTGACTGATGAGGAAACGGCTCGCCTTGTTTACTTTAGCTATTTCCATAGTATTATGTCTTATGGCATCTTACTTTGGGGTAATGCAGCCGGTATTAAGTCAATCTTTGTCTTGCAGAAGCGAGCTATTCGCGCAATCTATAACTTAAGCCCTAAGGATTCTTTAAGGGAAATGTTTAAAATATTAATATATTGACCGTTGCATCTCAGTACATTTTTGACAGTGTTATATATGTCAAGAAAAATAAGTAAAATAGTACTAAAATCAGTGATGTACATAATATTAATACTAGAAATAGGCATAAACTTAGTGCGTCTGTAACTCGATTGCATCGAGTCCGTAATTCGTTTATGGGACAGGGTGTACGCTTTTACAATAGGATCCCAGAAAACGTCAGAGAATTTTCTGTTTCACAATTTAAAAAAGTTGTGAAAAGACGTTTGTGTGTTAAAGGTTATTACCATATTAACGATTTTATAAATGATAACACGCCTTGGAAATAAAATGCTCGCTCCAGGCTGTTTCAAGTGTATCATTGTCACTTAATTATATAATGTTAAGTTTTTAATAAAAAAAAAAGAATGGACATGTCCCGCTGAGTTTCTTTCGCCGGTTCTTCTCAGGCCTGAGGCAGTAACTTTTGTGAACTGGTGGTAAATTGTTTGACGTTCAAAAAACGAAGTTGTAACTTCTAACTTTGAATAAAAATATTTGAATTTGAATTTGAATTTTTTCAACAATGGTGACTATGAAGCTCATAAGAGTGCTCATTTGTTATAAAGATCATGTCGAATTCTTCCGAACGGTTGGATTAGCAGTTCTTCTGTTTTAATGTTTACACCGGTTGTAGTTGTTGGGTTATTTCTATTATTTTTCAATATATCAGAGTATAGTTGTTCTTCCTGCAATTCTTCAGGATGTGGTCGTGTAACTAAGGGGATAGTTTTGGTTGGCACTTTTCGTATTTTGCCGCTGAGTCAATACTCAGCGGCCAATGGTTTCCTGCTATGTGACTTTTTAGGATAGTTGGCCGAAAGTGCTCCTTGGCAGAGAACACATTGTGCTGGTGTGTTTGTAAAGTTGAGGTACTCCTGGTCCAAATTTTGAGTTAATAATTTACCAAAGACTTTATTTCCAGTCTTTTCGATTGCTTCAACAGTTGCACTATGTGTAGTAGTGTAGATTTTTACAACTATTCTCTAGTAGCGTTGATCTTTTAAGTTAACAATGTGTCCTATAAGCACTTTATTTCAAACTAGTGTCGTTTTGTATATCGCTGTGTTTACACAAGTTATTCTTAATTGGTTTCTGTTGTGTATTTCTGCAGCATCTTTGGGATCAAGGGGTAACCTGTTAAATCTATTACTTGTTGTGATTTTTATGGTGAAGGCTAGTTACTGCCTTTTTCGCTTCTGATTTTTATCTACAGAGACTTTTAATCTGTCTGGTTGATCGGACTTAAGGATGTTTCTTCTGTAGCATTGAATTTACTGTTGCTGCCTGGAGTATGCTCCCAGCGACGACTTTCTCGATCTTGTGAACAGATTAGGGTGGAATGCCAGTTGAACAAATCGTTTTACAGTAGCAGTCTCTCGTACAGGAGCCTGGTACTCACTTCCGCAATCTTCAGTATCAGATTTCGCACAACGAGGGCCGGATACCTCATGGCGCCGGGGGTTGGCCGGATCGCATGACAAATCATTTTCCTTATTATCCATAATTTCATAAAAAGAAGGTCGGAGGGGAGCAGGAAGTGTTTCCTGCTCCTGCCCTCGGTGTTTTTGAAGAAATTTGGACGCTTATAGTCTCCGATGGACAGTTTAATGGGTCACATAACCGCCGCCCGCCAAAATGACTATACCAAATTTATTGGATTGATAATAATATGATTTTACATTTCAGTAAACAAAATTTGTATTAATCAAAATCATTTTTTTATATTTAGTTAAGATGTTTTTCTCTCAGCATATGTAGTAATAGGGCGGCACAATCGGTATTGCACGCGGGCGCTCAAACACCTAGCAGCGGCCCTGGATGTGGTACCTTCAAGCAGAACGGTAGTGAAGAGCTTCTGAAGGACTTTAAGCACCAGTTTTCCACCCGCTTTCGGAAGCTCCGAAGATCCAAAGTGATTTCGTCCTCACCCGGTGTCTTGTTGTTCTTAAACTGTTTGTTTCAGAGCCATCCTAATATCGTAAAGGCTGAAGTCTGGTATGTCTTCGGTGAAGTGTCATACTAGCTTGGCTCTGGGATCTTTCTCCAAGCCAACATAATGTTTGAGATGTTCCTAGCGAAGATTTTTGAGCCTTGGTGTCGCTCGATTGTGTCTTCAATACTAAATGAGTATTAAAAGCACGATTGTCGCGTCGCAAGAAAGTTTTAATCTCTCTATTGAGCTGCCCATATGACTCCGCGTCGTCGGGCGACTACAGCATCATCGAACGTTGACTTGCCATGAGTTCGAGAGTATGGGCCGAAAGTTTTTGAGGTCTATCTTTACGCTATGTAAAGAACTTTGACCCCGTCGTCGTCCCTGTTTCGGAGAGTTGACACAGTGACAGTTTCCACAAACCTGTTATTGACATCGTCTACTGTAACACAATCCTCTAGAGCACTGAAGCGATTCTTCAATTCTAGGTGAAAGCTCTCGGGGTTTTGGATATAGACATTAGATGGTCGGAGTGTAGACATCAGTCGAACCTTTTCGACTTTCAACGTGCCTCTTACTAGTAAGAGGCACGTTGAAAGTCGAAAAGGTTCGACTGATGTCGGTGATCACTTCCGGTTTTTACCCTGTGAATCACGGAGACATCGTTGAAGATGTGTCTCTTGTTAGTCAAGATGAAGTCTATCTCATTTTGGACCGCACCATTGTGGCTTATCCAGGTCCACAGACAGGTTTCTGAAAAAAGGAATTCATAATAAAGAGTTCCTCCTTTTCCAGAATGTCGGAAATGTGAAGAGAAGGAATGGAAAAAAACATGAATGAATTGTTAGTAGATTGATAGATAACAGAGATCTGCATGTTATTTATGTGACTAAGACCTAGCGAAAAGGCACGGCTCATGTGCCTTACAGGACCTGGCCGGTGTTCCGGAGAGCGCGTGATAGTGTCACGGTTTCAGTATGATATAGTTCTCTGAATTGGTTTGTGCAATGATATAGTACAAGGCAATCATTCTGAACTACTTTGGATGCGCGTCAAGCTGGGGATAACAAGAGTTTTTTTATTAGCGGCGTATGCGCCGATATCCTCAGCTCCATTATGCGAACTCGAGATATTAGCGAGACTCGCATAATTAAACGTTTTAAGTACTGTTAAAGAGAATGAAAGACTAATAATATATGGAGATTTAAACGGATGTGTCGGAACTGCGCGATGCGGTTACGAGGGGGCGAACTTTTATGATTTCAATATTTTCTAATAATTATTTTTTTTATTATTGATTGTTATCTATATAAATAATATATAATGGTATCTATATATATAAATAAAAATCAAGTTAAATACAAAATCATATATATTTCACACATATACAATTAACTGTTTACATTAAAACACTATTTTCGTCCTTTTCCTTTACCTTTACCTTTACCAGATGTACCTTGTTTTTTACCAACTTTGTTATTCTTATTAAATTTACCACCAAACACTTTTTTGCTTTTACCAAACTGACTCTGATTTCTTTTTTGATTCTTAAATCCTCTGTTATCATCTTGGTCTCTATCTCTGAACTGCCTTTTTCGACCATCTTTTTTGTTAAAGCCGCCATCTTTTTTACCATTAAATTTTCTCTTTTTATCATCTCTATTATTGAAGCCGCCATCTTGTCTGCCTTGAAATTTTCGTTTTCCTTTATTCTCTTGATCTTTTGAGCCAGTATTCTGATTTTTCTGATATTTTTTCTGCAATTTTTTGTCTAGCCTCATCTTCTTGAAGCCTCTAGCTTCACCTTCCTCTCCAGACTTCCTTTTCCTGGATGGATTTTGGCTAAATAAATCTGAAAAATTAAACAATAATATTTTCAATTTGTCCCTTTTTTAAAAACAAAATTATCAAACAGTAGACGTATTGTATCCTTTTATTATTTAAGAAGTTTATGGTGAATTTAAAAAAATTTTTAACCATTTTCAATTATATTCACAAAATAAAAAAAATCATTACCATGTTCCGGTTCAGCGCCCACTTCCTCTCTATAATAGTCAGCGTCGTTGTCGTCCTGCTCCATCTCCGATTGGTCTTGTGTTTCAGCCGCCGCCAGCTCCATTAATCTAGTACACGTAAGAAATTAAATATGTATTTAGAAAAACAATGATGCAATATAATTTTAATATTAACAACAATAATATTTAAAACAAAAAAAATCACGCAGTATCCCGTAGCAGGCCCTGCCCGTAGCGGGATGCAGCGTGAAAGTGTGTGTGTAGGTCGAGAGAACTTTGTAACGCTTGGGCCTCTCCATTCCCTCCTCCCTCCTAATATGAGGCATTCCGTATTTGTTGGCAGAACTCAACTTTTCAATCATTATTTTTTGAGGTCTGTCGTGGCCCAGTGGCACAAGATGTGGCAGTAAACGCGGTAGGTTGTGGCTTTGATGTCCACTCGAAGAAATGAAATATTTAATATTTTCATTTCTTCGCTCTGGTAACAAGGGAAAGGGCGGCGTTGAGTTCCATGTGCGGGATACAGCGTGAAGCTGAAAAAAAATCTTATCCATATTGTACTGAGTCGTTTATGAATAAACTCCAGTGACTACTGCACAAATATTGCAGATCTGTCACTTTTTCAATCACAAAAATTACTTTGTATACTACTTTTTTTTAATGGACAAGACACGCCATACGAGCGTACGGGTCACCTGATGGTAAGTGATCACCGTCGCCCACCGTCAGCCCCGTGTAACTCCAGAGGAGTTACAGGAGCGTTGCCCGTCTTTAAGGTGTATGGGCACCGGGGCCCGGCGTTACACAATGCGAGACGCAGTGGCCGAAGCCACTACTTAACGCCGGTTTTAAATGCCGGGGGTGGTAATGATCCGGTCGAGACTGCCCATGCGTACTTTAGTCGCCTCTTACGACACCATCAGTACCAGGGTGATCCTATTCTAAGCCGGAATCACACGGCAAGACTATATACTACTATATTAACGTCGTCCAACTTTACAAATGGGGTATTTTTGTAACGATTTTTGTTTATTAACTAGCGACCCTCTCTCTTCGCCCGCTTGTATTATACTATTTTATTTATTAACTAAAATTACATCTTGTTCTAATAAAATTATCACTTTAAAGAAAAGCAAACATATATAATATTTATAGCAGTTTTGTCAAACTTTTAAATTGATTTAATTTAACTACGAATTTAAATAAAACATAACCTCAATGTTTCTGTGATAAGCGCATGCATACAAAAGCACAGGTAAAAAAATCACTATTTCAGGCCCTATTACATTAACAAACGTGCCCTATAATATTTTCCAAAATATCTTACATGTACAGATTTTTTTTATGTATAGATTTTGTTTGAAAAAAGAAATTTAATTACAGAAAAATATCTTTAGTTTTAACGGCATTACGTTTTTATAGACTAGAGCCATAACGATATTATAATTTGAAAAGAGCTAAAAAAGTAGCATACCTTTGATTTTCAGTTAATTCCTTCTTCTTCTTGATGCCCTCCAATGCTTTCTGTTTCAATTCCTCTTTCTCCTTCTCTTTACGTTTCACGTTCTCCGCTTGCTGGGATTTACGCTTCTCCTTTAATCGCCTAAAATGTTAAGTACATTAAATTACTCTTACTCTCTCTCACTCAGCTTCACGCTATATCCCGCACATGGCAGGGTAGACAGACGAAACTTGGAAACCTGGTGTTAAGACACTCTGTTCCACTTCCATTTACCACTTTCCGCCGAATTTGAGTAGATATGGCATTGCGTGTTGAGTGGCGGAACTCAACGCCGCGTTTTGCCTTGTACCAGATCGAAGAAATGAAAACATTAAATATTTTAATTGAAAATATTAAATATTTCATCTCTTCGAGTGGGGATCGAACCCACAACCTGTCGGTTACAGTCACACGCTTGTACCGCTGCGCCACGATAGGCATTAAATTACTTCAAACATTTTATTTTTTTTTTATATATAACATTAATAGACAGCAATATCTTATGGTAAATTATTATATAGCCATATCAGGCACCTGCTAGAAAATAATTACATAAATCTTTATAAATATTTTCAGTTCCTCGCACCGACAGACAAAAAACGGCGTTGAACTCCGCCATTTTAAATAACATCTCTACTCAACAGAATGTCTTAACATAAAATTATCTTAGCTTACCCAGTAATGTACAAGATAATACAATAAGTACTTCAAAATATAATGTCAAATTAAGTTACCTCTTCTCCTCGCGTTTCTTTTTAATCAGCGCTTTTTCGTCATCAGTTTTTTCTACAAGCTCGTGGAATAGAACCTCTCCGTCCATTAAACCATCTTCGACCTAAAAAAGCAGAAATAATAATAATATATGTTGTTGAAGAAATTAAATATATATTTTTTTCATTTCCCTCGCAAATTGCGGCGTTGAGTTCCGCCACTCAACAATTATAACTCTCCAAATTGGAGGAAAATCGCCCAACAATCAACATGCCTCAAACCAGTACGCGAGGCAATTAAGGAATCGTTGGCGGTAGTTTAATATAATAATTATATCAACTCACAGACAAATGCCACCTCAGTCTACCCGTGACCACGGACTACTGTAAAGTGTTCGAAATCGAAACGTCGGGATTCCAAAAATGTATATACGCGATAAATTTGGTTAAAAGTGTTTTATTGAAAATGTGTAACAATCGCGAAAATCATAGACATTAACATACGATTAATTCGGGGGGAAATCGTCCAACAAACAAAATGCCTCCAATTCGGGAGAAAGTAACTAACTAGATTATGAGAACGAAGATCCCATGTTACCTCTGCCTACCCACTTAGCTATATCCGGGATACAGCGCGAAAATAAAATTGAATTACTAGTAAATACATGACTATCGACGTTTCGGAACTCGGGTTGTTTAATAATGATTTTTATAAATATTAATTTATATTACAATTAAAAATATCAATATAAAATTCAAATCATTCTTTATTCAAATAGACTTTAGCAAGCACTTTTGAATCGTCAAACGAACATAAAAATTACCAACGGCTGCGGTTCTGCTGAGAAGAGCCGGCAAGAAACTCAACAGTTGCTCTTTTCAATATTGAATGTTACAATTTCATTGTTTAATACAATGGTGTTTTCCAGCTTTTCAGCTTTTCAGTGTAAGAAATATATATACCTTTATAAGCTGCAAAGACATCCTGGGCCCGAGCTCGACGAGGCGCAGCGCGGAGCGGGACTGCGCCGCCGCGCCGCGCGACGACAGCGCTTGCGGCAACACCACCTGGTTACCGTCGTCCTCGAACTCGCTCTCCGATAGAAGAGCTGCCCTGTAAAGATGGCATGAAGGGGGTGGAAATGTGAACGTGACGGGAACAGAACCCATACTTAGTCATGTATTCAACGTAGTTTGTTTAATTAATTTGAGAAATATGTCGATTTCTTTTTAGCATCACGCTGTGTCCCGCACGAGGCAGGGTAGGCAGAGGGAACCCGGGAACCTAGTGTTAAGACACTCCATTCCGTTCTCTACTTTCCGCCGAATTTGAGGCAGTAGTAATATGTTAAGTGACGGAACTCAATTTCGCGTTTTGCTAAGTTATCAGAGCGAAGAAAACAAAAATGTCAAATATTCCATTTGAAATTAATAAATATTTTACTTCTTCAGCTGGGTATCGAACCCACAACCTGTCGTTCAGAGTCACATGTTTGTGCCGCTGCACCACAACAGAACTAAATCAAAGTAAACTTACTTGTCAAAGAATTCAGACATATCTTTACATTTGTTTAAATTTGGTATCTTTCCTTGTACCATCTGCAACAAAAATAATATTAAATAATTCAAAAATTAAAGGAACAATAATTATTTTTTTTTATTATTTTTTTTCTTTATTATTTAATATTATAAAGCTGAAGGGTTTGTTTGTTTGAAAATGCTAATTAAAGTCTTAAGACCTATTGGAATGATTATTTTTGAAAAAAAAAATAAACATCTTTTCAGGCAGCAGAGAGATATTGGGAATTATGTGCTAAGACACTATGTTTCATTAAGATACATCCATTTCCCATTTTCCGATAAAATCTTAAATTATTAAAAATTGAGTGGCATAACTCTACATGTCGAGAGGAGAAACAAAATATTAAACATTTCAACTATAATTTATTGCGTTTACAGTCGCAAGCTCGTGCTTCTGTATCCCAACCTGCCTTAAGACCACTGTTTATTGAGAAAACTGACGATATATGGAGGAAAACTGTTTTTGAGCAAAGAGAAAAAAATATTATGCTATTAAAGGTTAGAATATTTTACATAATTTTAAATATTTTTCCATAATCTTAATTATATCTTCATTTTTAACCTATTAGAAAGTGAAAATTAATTTCAGAAAATGAATTACCTTTTTAGTGCCCTTGTTCAGTCCAACTGGTGTAGCTCTTATAACATAATGCCTTAGATCTACTAATTTAGTAGACGGATTATAGTTCATGAGCACACATCGGCGTATATTTTTCAATTTTACCTAATTTAAAATAAAGAAAAACATGAACACAGGTTGAAAACTATCACACTGTATCCTGCACATGGCAGAAGAAATTTGGGAGCTGCAGAGCTCAAAACATGCATATTGAAATGTTATATGAGTGAAAAATGTAAAGTATTTAATATTTCAATTCTTTCAAATGGGATCAAACCCATTTACTTTGGGATTTACGGTCAAATTCTATTCTAATTAAAGAAAACAAATTTTTATTAAATATATATTTACAGATAATTAAAATATAAGAAATACTTACTGTAGTAATATTAATAGTGGGAAACATATTCTGGAACATGGTGGCCATAAGTTTCATGTGCATGCCTTCCCCAGAGAAACTATTGAGAACTATCAGTGGAGCATGCTTGAAGGCCCGTGATATTACATACTGCTTGCGCAGAGCAGATATGACATCTCTAGCTAAACTGTACTGGAAATATTTTAATAAAAATATATTTTCCAAACTTTAGATAATATTAGTATATTTTTCTTTAATTTAGTTTTTTTTTTTTTCTTTTTATAATTATCTCTAGTTACTTCTAGTGTATGAAAAAAAAACTTTAACAAAAGGTAAAAATATGTGCATATTTACTACAAAACAAGATTTTCAACCAATTTCTTATTTCAATCATATTTTTTTGTTTCAAATTATTAACACCCTTATTATATTAATATTTTAATAATTGCTATAGTAGAGTAATACGTAAATTCAAAATAAATTTTATAAACAATAAGCAAAAGCCTCAAGATAGCATTTTGATAAACACATTAAATAAAAATACTGTTTGAGATATATGACGATGAGTAGTAATAGAATACACTGAACCTGAACCTTACATTATGAATGCGAAATGTCAGCGTCGGCCCTCGAGGTAGCCGAGCCAATCTCATATATGATCCTAATTCAGTCTCTGTGAAAGCCATCATGTGTGAGACATGTAAGTATCCTGATATTGACAAGAAATCCTTTATCGTGTTCTTCTTTCTTTCCTAAAGAAACATAATTGAGACTATCATCATTTACGCTAATATATTTGAGTTTGTAAATAACCTTAATTATTTAATTTATATTATTTCCAGATTATGTTACATTTACTATTTAGTAAATGATAATTAATATACATACTTTTAGTTGTGAGGCTGTGAAAGGTTCCATTATTTTTCTAAAATCCTTCGTTAAATCCATGAGATCCTTTGAACATTTTCCACGATGTATAACAAACGAATGTGGTGCCTTGACCAAATTTTCGGGCTCCAAAGCTTCTTTGGATGCCGCATTTTTTTTAGCACACTTTCCTTTTCGTTTACCCATTATTATTTAATAGACAAACTTTAAAAATAATAAATTCAATTTTCACAATTAGTAAACAAATACTTTGAGGTTAGGTACATGCTCCACTAAAAAATGTCAAAGTCACTGTCATATGTGGCAGATATAAGTCGGAGCGAGGACGTTAGTTTTTACCACAGATAGCGTATAACCAAGTACTATTTTTCTAGATTTACGCTGAATCCGCCTAATAGAGTAGAGGTCCGTAGTGACGCAGGAGCACAATCGTGCTACTGTAGACCCAACAGGTTGTGGAATCGATTACTAATCAAGGAAATATTAGATATTTTCACTTCTTCGTTCTGGCAATAAAACAAGACGCGCGCTGTTGAGATTCACCAATCAACACGAAATGCCTTAATTTCTGTGGAAATTCAGGGAAAGGAAGAAGTGTCTTAACAGTAGGTTTTCATGTTCTTTTTGCCTAATAAAAAAAGAATATGATTTGCTTCAAGCAAAAGTGATTTACCTATACTGATCGGAAAACTTCTGAAAAGGCGAACTTCGGAGCCTCTGGGAATACGCGGTATATCACTAGACCTCTTTACAGATTACTTAACTAATAGGTACCAAAGAGTTAGGGTTGATAGGTCCGTTATTGAGGATCTTTTACTTGATCGCAGACTCCACCAGGGAAGTATTTTGAGTCCCACTCTCTTTCTCATGTATGTCAATGATCTTTGTGACTTACAGCTCAAAAATGGAAAAAATATTGTATTTGCTGACGACACAGCGCTTCTTTTTAGTGCCAATTCGTGGGAAAAAGTTTACGAATCTGCGCAATTAGGGCTAAATTCGGTCTCTCTTTGGTTGACCAAAAACAAACTAAAGCTTAATATGAACAAGACAAAATACATTCATTTCTCTATGCTCTTGCCCATCTCTGGACAATGTCAGTATAATTAAATACTTGGGAGTTATAATACATAGTACACTTAGTTTTAAATATCATATAGATCAGCTTGCAGAGAGAACTCGTAAATTAATTTATGTGTTTAGGAAATTAAGAAAGTTGCACGTCCAACAGTACTAAGGACGGTATATCGTGGGGTGGTGCATCCAAATCAGCACTAATTACACTTGAACGCGCCCAAAGATCTGTTCTCAAAACCGGATACTCTCTCCCTTTTCAATATTCAACATCGGCACTATGTAAACACTGTAGTGTTTTAACTGTACGTCAATTGTTTATATTATATACTATCTTAAAAAAACACTCTGATATTGTGTATGATCCTAATAGTAAAGCGATTTCCAGAAGAACAAAAACTATTTGTCCAATGAGTAATTTTAAAACGATTTTTTCCCATAAGTTCTATCCATTCCTTGGGGATTTCCTATATAATAAAATAAATCAACACTTAGCCATATACCATATATCTACAAATAAATGGAAAAAATTTGTAACAGAATGGCTCAAATGTTGTAGTTATTATAAAACAGAGAACTTATTCGTAATTCCCAAATAACACGCCCATGCACACAAATACAAACATACACATACACACACACACACTTCCACACTCCTTAACACACATAACCATATTTAAAAATAATAGTTAATTTATAAAAATAGTATAAGGTCTATACTGTTAATTATTTGTATTCTACGAATATAATAAACCACTCCTATTGTTATTTCTAGGGTGAGTGCCTGGTGTATTGTGATACAGGTGTATACCCAGTATGGACACCAGTCTCTCACATTAGCTTTTATTGTTCGCCATTAGTTTCTTTGTAATTTTTTTAAGACCAAGCATTGGGAGTTGAAAATAAAGATTATTATTATTTAGTGTTCCCCGCTTTCTAGCTAATTTCTTGTATTTCAATAGATACTAAATTAATTTTATCGAATTTATATTTTGAGAAAGCTGTCAACTTTTTAAAATAAAAATCCCTTACAGTGAGATCTAACCCACAGACCTCTAGTTTACGGTTAGATGCATATCCACCAGGTCATGATGAACACTCATCATTTTATTATTACGATGTGTTTCATCCATCATAATATATATATATATATATATATATATATATATATATATATATATATATATATATATATATATATATATATATATATATATATATATATATATATAAGTGATCACCGTCGCCCACGGTCTCGTCTAACTCCAGAGGAGCTACAAGAGCGCTGCCGGCCTTTAAGGTGGATGGGCACTTCTAGACTTTATTGACTTTATGACATATCTTCATGGATCATGGATAACAAAATCGTATAATAAATCAGCTGATTGCACAAGGAATCATTTTTTTTTAAATGTAAAAAACAGTTAACATAATGAATGCCTCCAGTCCGGTTCGGTCCCCACTTGAGGAATCAATACTACTAATTCAATACTTAATATTGAACATTTCGAAATAAAAAAAATATATTTTGAAATATTTACTATTTCATTTCTTCACTCAATATAATAATAAATATATAATAATAAATCAAAGCTGTTCCTAAAATTCCACCACTCAACACGGAATCTCTCAAATTCGGCGAAAAATAGGCAACGGAATATAGTGTCTTAACATCAGGTTTCCGTGAATGTGAAACTGACAAAGTAAAGCTAACTTTTATTAACTTTCAAGCTATAAGATATACATTATTTTATTTTTACAAAATTTCAAACTCAGAGAAGGGGCATAAAATAAAAACACAGCACAACAAATGAAAACAGCTTTATTTCTGCTGGTTCTTTCAGGTTTCCCATAGTTGCAAATGAAACACTACAATAAAATTTGGAGTTCCGCTAGTAATATAGTAAGGTGCGTTATAACCGCCATTATATAATTTGTTCTGTGGTTCTACAAATTGGAATAGCACATAAAATATTAATAAAAACATTTATTGCCGTGTACTAAAATCACAGTTAATATATCGTTGATTAAACGCTGTGAGAAATTAATTTTATTTGGGATAATTTTTATTATTTCCAGAATCTACAACCACTTATTTTTTTTTGTTATATTTAGTTTACACTCCCAAATTAAATTTGAAAACAAAAGAAAAAAAAACAATTTTTTTTACAGCTATTTCATAATGTCAACATATTTAATGAAAAAGAAAAGTATTTGGTAACAAATGAATTTTGAATAGTTTAAGCTAGCTACACACCAAAAATTGACGATACATATCAACTATAGTTTTGAATAATATGTCTATCGTACAATATACTAATACACGATAAAACATGACATTTTTACAATAAATGACTTTTATGGAATTTGACGAAAACGTTTAACTGAAATTGTAACAACTATTTTTTTTAATTATTATTATTTTAACGCCATCTTCTGGTGGGTTGAGCATTTATAAATATCTATAGAAGAGAGACACTGAACAGCGGGTCTATTAATTCAAAGCCATATTATAAACAAAACATAAAGGAACCATAGACAAATAATTTCATTCAAATGATCACAACAATAAAGAATGTCTACATAGACGTTGGAACATTCTGGATTCTAGAATATAAAAAAGCCCCTATATTACCCTATTAAATTAGCTATTACCTATAGTTCGTACTAAACTATCATCAGATAAATACCGCATTCAAGTGACACGCACGATGTTCACTTTAAACATTAATTAATTATTATTATTACTGAAACATATTTAAGAGACCCGTCAATTTTTTTAGGCTGTAAATTCAGACTAAGACCGAAGCTAACTTTTGAGCTAAACAAAGGAATATTTATTAAACAAAACTATTTGCTCATATTTTCGCGTATAATTGTGTCATATATTCTCTTATAAGCCCCAATCACGTAAAAAGATATACAACAAAATTATACACCATAAACATATGTATAATTTAATATATCTAACAATTGCAAAAACTGAAGAAACTTCTAGAAAGAAATTCTTTAACATGAATATTAATTATGTGTAGAATCGAATATGAAGATCGTATAAGTCCCGAGATCATATTTATTTTAATTGTTTAATTTTTTTTATAATATACGGTGTACAAAGCATTAGGCTGAATAATAATCATTTATGTGTGGACACACTAAAAAAATAATGATAAATTACATATATGAAATATTTGTTTATAAAAAAACTTGTGGCATTTGTATTCGGAATCTATAATCGATTATAGTATACAATATCGATTAATCGATTAGATAAATGATCGAATCGGCATACCATACCATATAGCATACGAATACCAAGGAGGACACAATGCGATTTTTAACTATTACAGTCTTAAAAGAGATAAAAGCGTGCCTCTATATTTTATTTTGGGTTGAATTTAAATTGTACCTAAGCTACTGTTCTCTTATGTTTTTTTTTCTTTTCCATATAATCTATTTGAACGATATTTTTGTTATATATATTTTAAATTAGTTTAATAAATATGCCTTAAGGATTTTTAATTATGAATTCACTCAATGTGTTTTGGACGTATAATTTTTTTTTTGATAATACCGTCATAGATAATAAAACATTTTGATCTATCAAATAGATTATACAGAAAATAAATATATGTATATAAATACGAAATACATCATCGTGTAGAATGCGTTTAAAATGGTCGTTAAGCGTAAAGCTGTGACTTCGATATTATTAAAATTGGTTAAGTATAAATAATTAGTTAATTAAGAAAGGCACGAGAACAAAATGAAAGCATTATTAGAAAGTTGTTAAAAAATACAAAAATATACAGATCGAGACGGTCAGAATCTTTGTTCTGTAGTTTATTTAAACAATTTACCAAAATTCTGAGTCACGGAGGACTAGTGTTGCCAGGCGCAGAAACTAAAATGTTTATAAAAAAAAAAGATTGATACTCAAATACAACATATTGTATTTCATAGTACATTATTATGAATTTCATACATTCATTTATTTTATTTCCACCAACATTGTATATGCCTGGCAACACTTACAAATTGAATAGCAACATTAAATCTACGATACAAATTAGCAACAAGTGGTTGCAATAAATACATTTATCACGATATAAACCTTGCTATGTTAAGATTCCGGCAGTTTCTGATAAAAAAAAATATATGACATTAACTACAATTGTTTTCTCCTGTCATCTATGCACCAATAAAAAAAATATTGCACCTAATGAGGAACCACTTTGTTCAGTGCACGATTAACCATACTCATAGACGTCAATTAGCGTTTAACTGTAATTTAATTCAGCTTAATGTCAGTTAAACAGCGAGGCAACTACGGCTTCTTAACATACCACGGCCTGACATTTTGCCATACAGTTTCGTAAACAAAACTACAAACTATGCGTGAAGCGTCACAAAAATACTACATATAATAATAATAACACGGTCTTATCGGAGGGTGTAAGCCAAACGAGTTGCGAACACCACAATCGTCCTAAATACCATTAGTAGAATGAGCCCCTCCTAAATTAATTCGGATAATCCGGTTTTTATTTTTTTTTTCAACACAAATAGATAAATCGTTAACAAAATATATATGTAAAATTAGTAAATGCCCGCAACAATGGCGGGCGGCAAAGTAGTTCAAAACAAAGAACTAAAAAATCGTGTCGAGATATTACTGGTGGTCGTATCTCGTGTCGTGGCCGAGTCAGTTAGTGCTGATCCATCTGAAAAGAATTTCACAACTAATTTTATAAATATATTTTTTAACTTCTCGTTGTATCACGTACATAGCAGGGCAAGCAGAGGGAACTTGGGAACCTGGTGTTAAAATACTTCCATCCATTTTCTATTTATTTATTTATTTAATATTAACTTAAAATAATTTCAACACTCGCTATGGTAAGAGCTAACGCGGTTTTAATTCAATACGGGGAGAAATGAAATGCCCATAAGAAAAGAACAGTAGATTATGACGCAATGATAAGACGCATTCATTTGCCACTTGGGAGATTGATATTTTTTTTAAGAAAGAAAAAAAGTTTCAAACAAACAGGTAAATGACAACCCACATTATTTTTCTTAGCAGGGAAGGCAGAGGGAACTTGGGAACCTAGTGTTAGAACATTCAGTTTCGTTCTCCACTTTCGCCGAATTTGTGGGGCCCCGTTTTTGTAATTTGTAATTTGTGTATATGTTTATTTAAACTATTTAAGGTAAAAGGAACACTAAAAATAAAAAAATACAAAAAAAAGGTAAGCTTTTGGAGCGCAGAGATAAGCTTCACTCTATAATCTATATGATAATTCATCATTCTATTAGCTAACAAGGCAGTAGGATAAGGAAGTATAAAATATTTTTTAGCTTCTAACTGTATCGTGCCTATATACAGGAAAACCATAGTGTGATATCATTGACATAGGGTTATCCCCTTTCTGCCCAAATTTCAAAATATTCAACGCCTTGCCTTATTAAATTTTATGGAAATCTAATCTTTCACTAGTTATCCTAAATCAAAAGGCTCAGCTTCACACTGTATCCCACACACGGCAGGGTAGGCAGAAGGAACTTGGGAACCTAGTATTAAGACTCTCAATTCCACTTCCATTCCCCACTTTCCGCGGAACTCAACGCCGCGCTTTGCCTTGTAACCAGAGTGAAGAAATGAAAATATGTAATATTTAATTTGAAAATATTAAATATTTCATTTCCTCGAGTGGGGATCGAACCCGCAACTTGTCGTTTACAGTCACACGTTTGTGCCGCTGCGCCACGACAGGCCTCAAAATATTAAAATAGTACTACAAATTACAAATATTCACCTGTTCCTGTCCATTGGTTTCCTGAGACTTCATGACATCTGGTAGATCTGGTGGGGTGGAGTATGGTGTCAATTCAAGTGTTTCAAATTCGCCATTGTCTTTTCTGTAATTAAAATGATAAAAAGTTAAAGCCAAAAGGTTAATGTACCATCTTCATCAATAATTATTATGATCATACAACCACGCTTGCACATTATCACATAAATATTCATATTTTTTTATACAGACTATATAGGTCTGAGCGCAATAAATAGTTGTGGTTTCAAAATTTAATATGTATGTTCATTATAAAAAAGTTATGAATATTTTTATGCGTCTTAGTGGCCTCTCGTGGTGCAGAGGCACAAGCATGTGACTTTAACGCGACAAGTTGTGGGTCGATCCCCATTCGAGAAAGTGAACTGTAATGTTTTCATTTCTTCATATTGGTAACAGGGTAGAACGTAGTGTTAAGTTCCGTTATTGCGTCAAATTTGGCGGTAAGTTAAGAACGGTACGGAATGTTTTAACACTAGGTCCCAAGTGCCCTCTTTCTACCCTGTCATGTGTAGTATACAACATGGAGCTGAGTCTTAGAAAAAAAGCAAGAAAAACGACGAATTCAAATAGCTTACTGTTAGGCACAGTAAAAAAAACCAAACGGGGACTTATGTTTTTAAATTAAAACGACACCTTTAAAACAATTGAATACAGTAGTTGAAAAACAGAATCATATTTTAACTAAAATAGTAGAATTACAACAAAAAATTGAATTCCATTTCCCCGAATTGGGATTGAACCTATAACCCATCTGGATTACAGCCCTTACGCCACGACAGGCCTCAGTTATGTTTACTTAATTTTTAATTCAATTAATCAAATTATAAGTAACATTGCTACCACACATAATCTATGTACAGCGTATCGCAAGTAGCGTCCTTATCATATCATTAGTAGATTTATCAGTTCGACTTAGAGCCGGAATTACATTTTGCATGGCATTGTTACCAAGTGCGTTAGTCATCTGTACATTTTTTTTTCTATTTGAAATTAGCAGCGTTAATAGGATTATGGTCATACATTCGATTCGCATTCAATTGAGAGTATATATTTCTATATATATCTTGAGATAATATATAAAATAACAATGGTAGTTTATTAAAATTCTAAAATGCAACATTTCCTATTTGAAATAAACTTTGAAAAATCTAAATAAGCTGTTTATAATTTTTTGTTCATATATATTTTGCGTAATGTAAAAAGTTATCGCTTTAAAATTGTTTAGAAATAAATCTTAAACAAAACGTTTCCTGTCTCGTTGTCTCTATTTCGACAGAAAACTTTAAATCGAATGAATTTCGCTACAGTAGATGTGACTCATTTAGTGTCAATAACATTTATTGCCTATTTAAGATAAGAATAAAACAATAGATGCCCTTTCCTTATGTAAGAAATGATTATTTTTGGAACTTTACTTCAACGCAGAATGTGATTACATTTTTAATTCCCGCATTTCGTCTAAATACTATATATTGCGTGTAGTATGGCGGCACTCAATACCAAAGGTGTTACCAAAACAGAGAAATTAACTAATTTCTCTTTCAGTGAACATCAAACCCACAACCCTCATGTTCATGTCAGATAAATATCGCACTAAACTACAATGGACAAAACGTGCAATGATTTCAAATTACAAGTCACGCAATTTTCTTTTTGCTAGTGTAGTTAGGCGAAATAAGGCATAAGATTATCTAAATTTATCTTTACATATAAAAAAACTTGTAACTGATCGCGCGTAACGTTAATTATTAATATTTTGTTTGCTTGTCGATTTACCCGGGTGCATATGTTCACGCTAATCCCAGAAATAACCCAAACGATTTAAACGCAGTTTACACTACCATGTTTCGGCAAATTTCCCTTAACATTTAGTGTTTTTTTTTTCAAACTTTTATACTTGGTTCACAAATATAAAAGTTATATAAAATAACTAATTTTAATATATTTTCTAAAAAGGAGTATTTATTTCTTTTTATAAAATGTATAAATGTAATAATGTAGCCCTCTGCGACACCCAAACGGACACCGTTTGTGGGACAAAAGCGATTGTGGGTTCGATCCTCACTCGACGAAATGAAATGTTTTATATTTTAAATTTAAATATTTAATGTTTTCATTTCTTCGCTCTAATTATTAGGCAAAGCACAGCGTTGAGTTCCGCCAATTAACACAGAATGCCTCAAATCCGGAGAAAGTGGGGAAAGGAACAGAGCGGGGTGTCTTAACACTAGAGTCCCAACTTCATTGTCTACCCTGCTACATGCAGGATACAGTGTGAAAGTGAGTGAGTATTATTCTTTCTAGAGTGTCCTCGATAGTTGGATATCTAATACAAAAAGATTATCAATCTAAGCACTAGCTTAAAACCTTACTGACTGAGCTTTTGTGATTTTTTTTTCCCAATTTGATCTGCAATCAGTCGCAAGACTATAAGCAGATGTGTTGCATAAGGTGGCGGTTAGGCGAAGCGACCAGCGACTCTTCTGCCTTTTATAGCACATCCTTCCTTTTCAGCCTTCTAGTCGTAGTTAGGGGATTTAGGAGGTCATTAGCCACAATGTTTGGATGAATGGAGAGCCGGGACGCGTATTTTATTTTGTATTTATCTATTTCAACCTGAACTGTGGGAACATTCAGATATTCGTGGATCTCGTCGTTTTTGGAGAACCACGGGGCATTTGTTATAGTACGCAGAATATTGTTTTGAACTCGTTGCATGCACATGATGTTACTTTTGCTAGCAGTGCCCCAAAGGGGAATTCCATAGGTCCAAATGGGCTTCAGCACAGAGTTGTAGATGAGCAGCTTGTTGTCGACAGATAAGACAGAATTTCTACCCATAAGCCAGTACAGACTTCGGAACTTGTGGTTAATTTCATCTCGTTTTTTTCTTATGTGATAGGCCCAGGTTAGCCTTCTGTCTAAGTGAAAGCCGAGATACTTTACGTGGTCACAGTCTGGCCGGACATCATTGCCAAATCTAACAGGAGGGCAGTTACCAGATCTCAACGTAAAGGTAATGTGATTTGATTTTTGAGCACTTGCCCGGATGCGCCATTTTCTCATCCATCTATAAGTTTCGTCGAGTACGTGTTGGAGCTTGTTACTGGCCGCTGTTGAAAGTTCATCACTAGCGAGATAAGCTATATCATCGGCGTATGTTGCAACGGTTACATGATCGTTTAGTGGTAAGTCTGCTGTAAATATGTTATAGAGCACAGGGCCGAGAACTGAATCCTGTGGGACACCGGCTTTTATTGGACGCAGTGTCAATCTGGCATCTCTCTGTTTAACATGAAAGAGCCTGTCTTCTAGGTAAGACTTGATGATAAGAAAGAACGAGTGTGGGAGTTTATCTTTTAATTTGCACAGGAGTCCCTTATGCCAAACTCGATCGAAGGCTTGCTGGACGTCAAGGAATGCCGCCGAACAATACAATTTCCTTTCAAAGCAGCGTCTGATTTCATTATTGACTCGGTGCATTCGCTCTATTGTGGAATGCTGGTTTCAAAATCCAAACTGATGCGCAGCGATGATGTAGAATTCTATGCTTTCTTTCAGACGGATTATGATTTTTTTTTCCCATAATTTTGAGAGTATTGGTGTAAGGCTAATAGGGCGATAGGACGAGGCCTCATAGGGAGATTTTCCAGGTTTATGGATCATAAGGATTTCCGACACTTTCCATATTTTTGTAAAATATGACAGTCTAAAAGTTGCATTAAAGATAGATGTAAGAAGTGTGACGCATTTTCGAGGTAGATTTCTTACTATTGTGGGAGTTATTAAATCAAATCCAGGGGCCTTGTTCAAATCCATTTGCCTAATTGTGATTGCAATTTCTTTTGGCGATGTGGGCTTGAGGGGCAAGCACAGCTGGAGATCCTGACTGAGTACACCATCGACGTCGTAATTGTCACCATCATCATTAGGTCGAAACACATTTTCCAGATGATTCGCAAACGCTTCTGCTTTTTCAGTATCGGTTCTCGCCCAGGAATTGGAATGTTTAAGAGGATGAATGTGTTCTTGCGGCTTTTTAAGGGTTTCAGTAGCTTTCCAGAGACATTTTCTCAAGGGTATAACGGAGCGAAGAGTTTGCTACATCTAGAAGTAGCAACTTCAGTTGTTTTGCAGCTTTATTAAAGGCTGTTTTGTCTGCCGGGTGCTGAGATTGTTGCCAGATTCTACGTAGTCGTCTTTTTTCGACGATTTCGCCCTGATGTCCGAAGATTGGAAGGTTATTTTCGGGGAAGATGGGCAAGGTGAGTTTTTCCAAGCAGACACTTGAATCAAATTTGTGAAAGACTCACACACTTTGTCAATATCTTCAGGGGTCTTCAAAGAAACATTTAAATTAATGTTTTTAAGACCAGTCAGTTTTTCGATTACAAAGCATAGCAGAAGGTTCAGCAAAAACAACAGAAGTGCTCAACGTAAGGATTACCGGTGTATGATCAGATGAGCCATCAAGACTTGATTCAACGGATGAATACAGATGACTGATTCCTTTTGTTACGAAGAAGTCTAGTAAGTCTGGACACCGCTTATGATCCGTTGGCAAATCGTCGGCTCACCGGTAGATATTGGCGTAAGATGAAGAGCGTCGAGGCTGCTTTTGAGAGATCGACCTCTAGGTAAAGTAATGCGCGAGCCCCAGAACGTGTGCTTGGCATTCCAATCACCTCCAGATACGAATTTGTTACCAAGTTGAGAAAAGTAATCGCAAAACATTTGGGTAGAAATTTTGTGTTTGGGTGGGCAGTAAATAGCAGACAATGTGATAAGGCCAGTTCGATCGATTACTCTGATTGTAGTAGCCTGTATGTGCGGCGTGGCGCAGTTGTCCATTATTGTGTGCTTAAGATTTGACCTTATGATTATTGCAGTACCCGCATGAGCTTTGCCATCGCCGGGATGGGGAGTAAAGTAAATGTTGTAATCTTTTAAGCGATAGGAACTATATTTAGTGGCATGGGACTCAGAAATCAGAACAATATCTAAATTATTACTAATGATCATTGCTTCAAGTTCTAGTTTGTTCGATGATAGTCCATTTATGTTCCAGGTGGCAATTAATATGTTTTATTATTACTAAATAAGTTCTACACATACACAGCCAGGAATCGCACCCGCCACTTGAGACCCACGAGTTTATTAGTATTCTGTTCCCATATTTAATAATAACCCTTCTAAACTATCAATGTCGTTTATAAGTCGTAAAATGTAACTTCGATCAACAAAAAAAATATTTCGAAATATATACCTTTATTTATTAACGCATAAAACTAATTACTGTTGGTTATCCTCACGAAATAGACATAAGCTGTCGCAGACTTATTTTTAGTAGGAAAACTTTAATCACTTACACAGTGTACGGACAAAAAATTTAAAGTTGAACCTGTTTTTGCAATACTTTATCGGTATAGAGTACCAATTATCTTTTGGTCTTAGCAAGAATTTCAAAGTTTTAACAAACAAATTTCTCCTTTTTATATAACTTCTCCTTTTATATAAGGTAAAATAACATTTATTGATAAATTTTAACAACATATTAATAATTATGTTTTACAATTTTTACCCATTGTATTTAGGGCAGCTTCTATTTAACATTTACTATTTGTTTTATTTCAATCAAAAAAGAAAAAAAAGATGTATAACATTTTAAAAAATGTTAATCAGCAAAATTGATATAAGTAGCTGTTTTATTAAATTGGTTGACATCACTTTTCAAAGTATAGATATTGCTTTTAAAATTATATTGTTATTGGAAAAAACAATAGGCACTCATATTCAAATTAACTGGATGATTATGTAATCATTGGTTTAGTAAAAGTTACTAGTTCACTGAAAAAAAAAAAAAAAAATTTAACCTAATATCAATACAGAAAAATATTTAATTCCCTTACTTTTGTTAAACAGGCCAGGCTAAGGCATTCTAAAGTTAAGAAACTCCTTTATCTACTTTCCTTTAAATTTTTAATAAATTAAGTGAAGAATCATCATATTTCATTTACCAGAGGATCCCTAGATCCATTAACATTTAGAAATTTCTTCACCGTGCCACAATGGTAATGTCATTTCACTTTTATAACATAATAAAATATTATGTTACCTTAAAGCAAGTCCAATCGGTGCAGGGCATTGAGCTTTAGCTGTAGCAGATGTAAGGCCATATTCAGCAAGGGTCTTGTCATCCTCCATGAGCTGGCTGTCTTTGTTAAATAGCATCTGGCTTGGTGGTGCCACCTTTAGGATACCTGGAGAAGTGTTGTTAATAAGTATTGTCTATGAGTGAGAAAAATATTAATATGTACAAAAATTTTAATTATTGTAATTTGTTTCCATTTATAATATTCAGCTATAGTTGTATACTTACTATATATTTAAATATTTCCTGTACCAATTTGTTAAAACTCATTTGTACTGTTATATGTTGTATTTCTTATAATCATTATTCTCACTAGTAAGTAAGTAGTAACTTTTGTGATAATAAACTGCTTAATAACATTTAAGTTAAAATTTTAAAAGTAAAAAGACAAAGATATTCACGTAAATATTTATGCATGTAGTAACGTATTATAATTATATCAAATATGAGCTGTTGTAATCAACATTTGGTTATTGACCTCTTTAATTGTACATTTAAATTTACGACTTCAAATTTCGTAGAAATATCTATATAAGAGCTGAGCTTTATTTTAAATTGATATTTAATTTTCTTCTGACCAGTTAGACGCTTGAAAACACAAGTCTACGTGCAATGATCCGTCAGACAATGTCTCGGGACTAAAAATAGACTTTTGGAATATCGTGTAAATCGCACTCACCTTCTATCATTTTCTTCAATTCTAAAACAGTTGTAGTATCCTTTGCATCTGTGAAGATGGTCAATTTTTTTCGCCTAATCATTAGAAAGACATCCTAAAAACAAAAAATAATTTTTAGGTTACTGTATTTGGCACTATTTTAAACGGATTAAATTAAATATTGTATATACATTTCATAATGCATTTATAACAGCGAAATACTTACCATTATGGTATTATTATTTTAAACTATAAACTATTTATTTTATACAAAAAACGCTTCAAGGCGTACGAAGCGCAATTAAATATTGAATGACAACTAGCATCGCACAGACTGCAAAACTTTTTACTTAAGCGATGACTAATCGCATTAGTGACGCATTCGATTCGAATGGTGACAAAATTGTAATTATTTTTTTCAATATCAGCTTCATAGAATTAAATCAATGGACTATGTATTTTTATTTATGCTAATATTGAAAGAAATAATTATACACATTACTTTTAAGGTACCGTATTTTCAAAATACAGTGTTTATTTTCATTACGATTTATACTTCTAAAGCTGCTTGTTGTTAAACCAAAAGTATGCTTATTCCTCCTTTTATTTAAGCATAGCTACAATAATTATTTTAACTTTGATAAATACTAAAATAAATTATAAAATGTTCATTCATAAACCTAAAAAGCTAAAACGACATTCGTACAAGTTTCCGTAACCTAAATTTTAAAAGATATTCTGTCTAATTTAAATTATACATGTTATTCTAATTTCTTTACTACTTTAAATTCTAAGAATCGTGGAGCTCTGAAATTAGTTATGTTTCTTACTATAATATATATTATCGTTATATATTCTTGTAAAAAATTATACTGAACCAATTTAGTCAATTTCACTTATATTCATATAAATTTTTTGATAGTGACAATACCTGTAAAATATGAACGCATTATTTATTAAACGTCAAATGAATTTCGGCGTCCAAATACGTACGAATATCTTTAGGTCTTTTTTAATTTATGAGTATACTTCTAAGTAATTTCTTATATCCTTTAACATATTATAGGTCCTTATTTCGTGTGGCTTATATCTTCAGTAAATTGTTATTTTATATACTTTATAGTAAATTTAAATATTTGTCTATCATACAATAGAACTTTTACAGTCAAAAAATATATAGACAGTCAATATAAAATATTTGTGTAAAATTTGTACATTGTGCTCGTCAATATGATTTATGATAATTTTCGTATTCAAATTTTAAATATTATCTAATAAAACACCTTTACGGTAACAAATCCAAAGATGTCAAATATTTAATCTTATAGATTACTATTTAAATAATCTAAATATTATCGAGATGAGTTCTCAAGTTTGCGTTATTTGCTACAACAAAAATAATGTGAACCAAACTGATAATCGGCTGGTAACCGAAAGCTGTGGTCATATAAAATGTATGAATTGTCTACTCCATGAGAAGTCAGGATGTTTAGCTTGCTTAAGAAATGGTAGCGAATCTGAAATCAACCATCAACAGTCCCAAAATGAACCAAATCAAATTTTTGAAGTAGCTGGACCTATAGATGCTATTTCCAGAGAAAACATTCAGTTAGAAAATTTGGCTCCTAAGAAAAAATATGATTATTCACACATAAAAACTGAAATTGGTATGGTTATATTATTTATTTTTTATAGAATTTATCTTTAAGGAAATTTATATTGTTTTTTTTTTATTTTTATTTAATTAAAATAATGATTTTAAATTGTTTCAGAGGATGGCAAAAAGAGCTATTTCTGTACAGTTTGTAAGAAAAAAATCTTTTCTAGAAGTCAAGTTTGCTATCATGCCTATTGCACTGGTGAGAAAAAACCCTATAATTGCCAGATATGTAAACAAGTAAGTTTATATTTCAAATTATATATTTATTATTGCAACAACTTGCAACAAGAATTTCAGTACTGTAATACATAATATATGCCTGTTATAGTAACAACTACATAGATAATTCAACAAAAAATCTTTGGTATTACAAAGCTTATGAAATTTTCAATATGCATTTCTATTATTGTCAAAAAATATTTTTTTCTATATTTTAAAGGGTTGACCAATAATTTACTTGATGTAATTGTCTGTAACTCTTGTTTGTACTCTTCATATCATTCAATTAATTTTGTTTAATGTTTAGATTAGAAAGTTGCTAAAGATAGTAACACCCTTGCTGCTCTGCAAGTTTGGACTACTTATTAATTATTTATTTACTAATTTGAGTTACTGTGTTTTCTAATAACAATACAATTATAAAGATGATATATAGATGACCTATATTAAATTAAACATTTAAGGTTTTTTGTAGTTATATGCAAACTTATATGTATTACATACAGGCAACAAAATTTAAAATCATTGTTTTGCATTCTATCAAATTGATTTTTTTTTCTTATATCTACTTCATGTACAGAAAGTACTCAGTTACTATTTTATTATATGTATAGATAACAAATAGTATTAAAAATATTTAAAACAGTGCATGCTAAAATAAAATTATTTTATTTATAAATAACATATACTAAGCAAAGCGCGGCGTTGAGTTCCGCCACTCAACATGCAATGCCTCAAATTCGGCGGAAAGTGGGGAACGGATGTGGAACAGAGTGTTTTAACACTAGGTTCCCGGGTTCCCTCAGCCTACCCTGCCCCGTGTGGAATACTGCGTGAAGCTAAGAAAGAAAGAATATACTAAGCTTCATGCTGAATACCCCACATGGAAGGCAGAGAGGTTAACTTTCCGTCTAGTTTAAGGCATTGTATGTTATGGATTTCATTTACCATAACGTTTGGTGCTCTGTTCTCTTTGCCTACCACGCTAGGGATATAGCGTGAAGCTAAGTGAAGTAAAGTTATTTCATTTCGAATGTTAAAATATTCGTCACTTTATCAGTGCATTTTTCATTTTGCTAATCCCAGAAAAAGCTAATCATATTTAAATGCAGTTTCTACAATTATATTTTGGCAATCTTCCTTTAACATTTAGTATTTGTTTTATTTAAATCAATTGATTATAAATAAAAAGTTATGTCCATTTAAAATATTCAGTTTGTCAAAATTGTTACAATTTTTTTATTTGTTTAGCCTGACATTTTGGTTTTTTATGTATATAGTGCATATGAATGTATATTGTCTTAAAACTGATTGATGGTTATCAATCAGTTTATTAGAACAACAAAGTAATTGAGTTTGGCAGTATTAGTTTCAAGCGGGCGAAGCCGCAGGCGGGTCGCTGGCAGTTCTGCAATATTAACAAAACTATTGATAATTTACAGTCCTTTATTACACTCTCCCATTACAAGTATCACATGAGGAATCACAGTCGTGACAAGACTTACGTTTGTGATGTATGCAACGCTGCTTTTTATCATGAATCCAAACTGAAAAGGCATAAGTTAAAACATACTAGTAAGTATTTATACTATGTATTTTTAAAGTGTTATTCTACATTTAGGAAAGGATAATATTAATTTTAGAAACATATGAAAATTTTTACGTGCCTGGATTTGAACCCGCGTCTCTTGGAAGCCTTCTTAGGGCGGTTTGTCTTAGGTGTGTTTGTGGTTCAAATACCGCTACGTAAAAATTATTATATACCTACTGTTCATTTTAGTCTGACCTGTCTGGTCCCTGTCACTGGGGTAAAAGCCAGTGGTATACTGGCCCACCTGTCTATAACCGCGAGGTTGGTACTGGGGGCCAGTATAAAATAAAGTTAGTCTCGAAAGAGAAACAGGGCTTTGTTCATTTTAGTACACTAGTAAGTAAATTGAAATTTAAAATATTATATATTTTTTATAACATTTTAGGATTTTTTTATATATGTATGATATTAAGAAAAAATAATTACGATATACATTTAATATTACATAACTTTTTGGATTTGGAGGTCATTAATATTTAAACATTTTGATAATAATTTATATATGTGTTTTTTTTTTCCTAAAAAATATGACCTATAATATGACTGACTATAATATGACTTTTTCACTGTAGTAATTAGGCAAAACGCATCGATGAGTTCTGCCACTCAACACGTAATTTGCAGGAAATTGGCGGTAACTGAGGAACGGGAGCGTCTTTATGGGAACGGAGTGTTTTAATACCAAATTTCCAACTTCTTCGCCTAGTCTTCCATGTGCAGGATACAGAGTGAAGCTAAAAAAACATATATCAGTTTCTTCTTCTTTTCTTCTCAGCTTCACGCTGTATCCCGCACGAGGCAGGGTAGGCAGAGGCCATCCGGAAACCTAGTGTTAAGACACTCCGTTCCACTTCCGTCCCCCACTTTCCGCCGAATTTGGCGCATTGCGTGTTGATTGGCGGCTCTCAACGCCGCGTTTTGCCTTATTACCAGAGCGAAGAAATGAAACATTAAATATTTTTAAATTGAAAATATTAAATATTTCATTTCCTCGAGTGGGGATCGAACCCAGAACCTGTCGGTTACAGTCACACGCTTGTGCCGCTGTGCCATGACAGGCCACATACATCAGTCATATATTTATATTTAACATTGTTTTTATACTTTTTCTTTTAGAAGAAAAGAATTATTCTTGCAATGAATGCAGTAAAGCGTTTAACAACATGACCGCTCTCCGCAAGCATATATTATTGCATACAGAAGAAAGGCCTTATACTTGTCCGGTATGCAATAGAAGGTTTCGAGACATTTCCAATTTTAAGAAACATGTGGATAAGCATAGTAAGTGATATTTTTTTTAATTTCGAGTATTTTTTTCATGATTTTAAAGTGTATTTATCCTATGTTGTAGTAAATCTGGAGTATTTTTTTTTAAATCATAACATACAATCTTTTTAATTCTTTTTTTTAACGCATTTTTTACCGTTATATCCGTATTTGTCCGCCTCCGTATTTTATGCGTTCTACAGGGTGGGCCCCAGAGTTTTGCGAATTTGAAAAATTCATAAAAAAAAACAAAAGTAATATTAAAACCAATTTATTTTTAAATTAAAGTTAACATTTGGGAAAATCATTTCCTAAAAATAACATCATCCAGATGCGCACCATCCCGCTGCAAACATTCTTCGAATCTCGACCTCAAATTGACAAAAACTCGTTCGCACATGGCACGCGGAATAGCGGCCATTTCTTCGCGGATATTGGCCTTCAACTTTGCAATCGTGGTCGGATTATTACTGTAGACTCTACTTTTCATGTAGCCCCACAAGAAAAAATCGGGTGGAGTTAAATCCGGACTCCTCGGTGGCCATGGAATGTCACCTCGGCGCGAAATGAGTTTTCCAGCAAACATTTCCTTTGCGGCTGCCAAACTCTCGTTAGAGGTATGGCAAGTGGCGCCATCTTGTTGAAACCATGTCGAACTATTGTACCCTCGAAATTCTGACAGCTGTGGGTAAAAGAAATCGCGCAACATGGCTGTGTATCGCTCAGTATTAACTGTCACAGAATTCCCTCGCTGGTCTTCAAAGAAAAAGGGTCCGATGATTCCGTGTGCTGAAATAGCCGCCCAAACTGTCACTTTTGGCGAATGCAAAGGCTTTTGGTGTTTGAATTGTGGATTTTCTGAGGCCCAATAACGACTATTTTGTTTATTTACGTGCCCATTTAAGTGAAAATGGGCTTCGTCTGAAAAAGGAATATTGTTGAAGCTCCGAAACCGCTCAAACATTGTTTCGACGAAATCACGTCGTAAATTGTGATCATTTGGCTTCAAATCTTGCACTAGTTGAAGTTTATACGGGTGCAATTTTAAATCTTCCTTCAAAATACGACGCAAAGTCGTTCTTGATACAGATAGCTCTGCTGATCGCTTGCGAGTTGATTGCCCAGGATTGCGTAGTACGGAAGCTCCGACTTCGTTTATGTTTTTATCTGACCTTTTCGTCCTTTCGGGCCCCTTAGGTTTCTGATTAAGGGTCGAACCGGTAGCCTCGAACTTTCTGACCCACGCCCTAATCAAACTTTCACTCGGACACTGTTTTAAAATCATGCAATCCATAGTGGGAGCGAAATGAACGTCGAACAATAACGCACGAATCAGCATTTTTGTAATAATTTTTTACACAGAACGCACGCTGTTCACCCGTGAAGTGCTCCATTGCGACTAAATTTCCAAGGCCCGAGTTACAGATCCCCACCTCCCGCGCTCCGCCCCCCTCCCCCGTTCCAACGCTATGGCGATTTCAAATTCGCAAAACTCCGAGGCCTACCCGTTATTACCGGTGGCTTGTAGACTGCCTTAATACATGATATGATAACAGACTTTTTCAGCATCACATAGGTATAAGGAACTTGAGACTCCTAAGTTAAAATATTTAATTTTTATTAAGGCCCGTCTGTTCTCCGCTTTCTGGGAAAACAAAAACATAGTGTTGCATGTTGATTGGCGGAACACAACAGTGCTCTTTGTCTCGTTACCAAAGCGAGAAAATGCAAAATATAAAAAAAAAATCACCCAGAACCTTTGTGATAACAATTTAATTTTTATTTTTCCCTGTTAATATGGTCAATTCAAAAATTATGTACTATAATATACATAAATGTGGTGATATAAAATCATCTGAACCAGAAGGCACGAAGCACTACAGCACCGGCCACAAGGGTCCCAAGGTTCACAGCTGTCCGCGATGCAGCATGATGTTTCACTCCAAGAAGGATATGAGAAGACATGCTGCTATACATTCTGGTGAGTGAAAAAAAAAAGAAAAAAAAATTGTTATATATTAATATATTGTAAGTTTTAATTATTTAGTCACAATATGTATCTTTATTATTTTAGATTCAAAGCCCTACCGCTGTAAAATATGTCCGGAGGAGCGACGTTTTAGAAGAAAGGATAATCTCGAGAGACACGTGCGGAACTCCCATCCGAATTCCACCATGTCCGATGCATTGGACTGCGATAACAACGCGTTAGAGAGCATTGCCCACCACGCAGCGCCAGATACCGATGAAAACTTCGAACAAACTGAGAAAATCAGACTGGAAATATTGAATCCGCTACCGCCGTTGCCTCAAGAAGTCATACAAAAACATATAGACCCCGCAATGAATCCAAAAGAAGTGATAACAAGTGTTACCAACAATGTTGTAGACAAAAAGTCTATTATAGAAGCGAACAACGCAAGAGAAAGCGTCATAGTGGAGAAGAAAGTTCTGGAGAACGAAAAGAAAGTTCCGAGTCCAGAGAATGAGTATGTTCATAAGATTCGCAAAGCAATAATACCCTTGCCGCCCATAGACCAGGAAAAGTTTAGAAGTGTCCAAAGAGGTATACTGCCTAGGAGTGATTCGTCACAGCCCATCAAGAATGTTGAGATCTATAAGAAGATTTTGTATGAGAAAATAGAGAAGGATACGGCTGAAGTGATACAGAATCCGAAAATGCACTGGCGGAGGAAGATGGAGCAGGATATCAATTAGTG
The DNA here is from genome assembly GCA_019049475.1 of Eueides isabella. Taxonomy (NCBI): domain Eukaryota; kingdom Metazoa; phylum Arthropoda; class Insecta; order Lepidoptera; family Nymphalidae; genus Eueides; species Eueides isabella. Next base: position 14,299,010 of record CM032387.1, read on the forward strand.
GGTGAGGGGCTTTTTTTTATAATGTAGTTTAGTTTCTTGGCCATTTTATTAGAAAGGGTTACATAATAGGTTGTGGATATATTTTTTTTATCTTATCGTTTTTGTAATGAGGCAAAACGCGGCGTTGAGTTCCGCCGTTTGTGTGTTGAGTGCCTCCTGAAATTAGCACTAGGTTCCCAACTTCCCTTTGACTATCTTACTATATTCTGGATACAGCGTGTAGCTAATATTTTTATTGTAAAGTTTATATTTATAATCATTTTTTTCCAGATATGAAATGATAAGGCTGATTTTTGAATGGATGGCAAAGCAATCCGGACTGGTAACGTTTTATAAATATATAACTTTATATCATACGATTTTAATATATATTTTAGAAATGGAAACTTTAAATTATATCTTTGTCGTAAATATATGAAAAACCTTTCATTTCATATATTGCTTGGTGCAACATATGCATGTCTACGTATGCGGTAGGACGTACTTACCAACTGTTTTGGTATTTATTTTTGCACACCTCGAAAAGAGGAATAGTTATTTAGAAAACATATGAAAAAAATTGAACGTAGCAGGATTTGAATCCGAGCCAATTGGGTCGATGGACCTTGGACGGATGAAAAGAAGCGCTTCCCGATACGTAACATTTTTGTAGAAGTTTCCCAAATAAGTATCTCCTGTAATATTTTAAAAAGTGCAAATACTTTCTGCTGTAGTAACTTTGATATTTCGTCTCTTTCAAGAAGCTGAAGACTGTAATCTGTAAAAAAAAATTGTCAACTGTAAATTTGAAAACTTGTAGGGCTTGTACTAATTACTTGAAATATTAAGTACATATGTATATAATATGAAATATTCAACTACACCTATGTACAGTGAAATTATTTTTATTAATAAAATGTATCATTTTTGCAATTGCTGTTACCAGTGTTGGTTTATATTTAGTCTGTATGATTCGTCAAAACTTCTTTTTTATATCAGAAAATTTAGTAAAATATATAAATTGACAGCATTTTATATTAAATAAAATGGAGAACTTAAAAAATTATTTCAGTGAAGTAATTTAATATATATTTATTTTGTGTGTGTTCATTATTATTTTTGAATAATGTTTGTAGGTTATCAAAATAATTATCTGCATCGTTCTAGCAACTGGCAATACTAAAGGAAACAATAATAATTGTTTATAAATGACGGTTAATATTTATAAATTTAATGTTTTTTTTTTTATTTTCTCGACAATTTTTTGAGACAATGTGTTTTTGTATGAGAAATATATATATATATATATATATATATATATATATATATATATATATATATATATATATATATATATATGTATATATATATATGTATATATATATATATATATATATATATATATATGTATATATATATATGTATATATATATATATATATATATATATATATATATATATATATATATATATATATATCATTGTATGCTGTCAGTAATTTAAAAACCATAATGTCGTGAAGTTCTACGTTTACCTCTTCTATATACATTATTTCTAATTTTGAAATTTAGAATGGTGCAGGTAATTATATATATATATATATATATATATATATATATATATATATATATATATATATATATATATATATATATATATATATATATAAGTATAAATTTAATAATAATGATATATTGAAGAAGATTGTATCTATTGTATCGGCTCGAAGCGTGATTGAGAATTGTGCCTCTAAGTCAATGGTTTGGAGAGAACTGAGTACTACTGGTGAACGGTTATTTTACTACCTTAAATGATAAGTACGTCCAAGACGTTTATTTTACTTGTAATATGTAATATTGAAAAATTATGGATGTGTTTTTAAAATACGCTTTTTACTATTCCTGAGATCCTTTTTGATGGACCAAAGTATGATTTAAATTTTTCTATTTTTGTTTTCAGCTTTTCGCTGTATCCCGCTCAAGGTAGGGTAGGCAGAGGGAACTTGGGAACCTAGTGTTAGACCACTTCATTCTGTTACCGAGTAAATCTTTTATTTATTTAGTTAATTTTAGTAAAAAAAATAAAAAAGCGATATTTTAATAATACATCCTAAATCCTATCATTATATGTTACATAGCTCGGCCGGTTTGACTATGTTTTATGTAATGATTTCGGTCTACGATTATTATTGTTTAAATAATAATATGCTAAATAAACATTAAAGAAGCTATGAAAATTGAAAATTGGAGAGAAAGTAGTTCTCAAGAAAATTTTAATATTATAGCTCTTTATAAAGATCTGGTTATGTTACTATACAAATATTTTTAATTTGATAATGTGGCAGGATTTCAAATAAGACCTTACTTCTGATCTATAATATTGATGTTTCATATTATTTAGATATCTTGCAATATATAATGTACATACTTTTTTTAGTTTACTTCCAGATGACTAAGTCGGTAAAATATTTCAATGTACACTATTAATTCTGTTACCAAGTTAAGGAAAGTGCTTTGTATATGGAAAATGGTCTTACAAGACTGTGTTTGGATAAGAATTTGGAAGGATTTTCTATTGCGAAAAGAGAAAAAATATATAAATTTAAATTGTTTAATTGTGATTCTTGATGTAATCGAGCTCTCGGCTGCCAAAAGTTGTGATAAAAAAGTTATTTTGATTTGTTCAAATTTAGCATGTAACGTTGACTGATGTTGATCTCTTCACGTATTGATCTCAACAATCCTTTATAAATAAGACTTAATATGATGTAAAATATTTTTTTCTCACAATTTCATTTTCGCCATCACATTGTTGAATTTTCTATTAATTAAATTAATTTACATATATTAATTACTGTTTTACAGAAAAGATAGATATAAATCTGTGTATTGTTTTATCTTTTACAAGTAGAAAGATGTCTGTTTCATTATAAAAATCGATTTTTAATTATATGTAAAAAAAAATATCGATTCTAGAATGAAATTAATCGATATTGTAAAAATATCGATGAGTTGAGTTAATTTTTACTTAACCGAAAGTGTTATTATTTGTTTCATACTTATAGTGTTTGTAATATTCGATATACTGTCTACTCATATCCTGTACTGCAATACTTTGATATAAATTAACCAATTTTTAGTAATATGGTTTGTTTTTATTTTTTTTTATTTTATTTTTTATTTGAGGCCTGTCGTGCCGCAGCGGCACAAGCGTGTGACTGTCACCGACAGGTTCTGGGTTCGTCCCCAGTCGAGGAAATTAAATATTTAATATTTTCAATTTAAATATTTAATGTTTCATTTTCCTTGCTCTGGTAATAAGGTAAAGCGCGGTGTTGGGTTCCGCCACTCAACACGCAATGCCTCAAATTCGGCGGAAAGTGGGGAACGAAAGTGGAACGGAGTGTCTTAACACTAGGTTCCCGGGTTCCCTCTGCCTACCCTGACTTGTGCGGGATACAGCGTGAAGCTAAAAAAAATAATAATAATTTTATTTTCATATTTATTTATATATCCTCTTAAGGTACTTTCGTTTAATGATTATTACGTCGTATTTTTTCAATACTATAATTATAAAATATTTTAATCGACTCAATGGGATCGAATCCACACTCAAACACTGTTCCGCTTCGCAATTATGGCTTTGATGTAGTGATGGCCTTGATTTTTTTCGTTTTCAATTGAAACCCCTGACATCCTTCGCCACGACAAGCTTTATATAACATTTATGTGTAGTAGCTTTTGTTTCGTTTATACAATATATAATTAATTGGTTTTATATCTGTACCTATATGTTTTCAGCTTCACGCTGGGATACAGCGTGAAGCACATGGCATGGCAGGCAGAATAAATTTGGGAACCTAGTGTTAAGTCCCTCCGTTCCCATTAAGACACTTCTTCCCCTTAATATGTAATACGTAACAAATGTACGATTTATCTGTAACCGTTTGACGTAATAACATTGTATTATTATTATTATGTATAACCGATCTCAGCCAAGCAATTGGGCGTTCGCCAATATTCTAATCGCACCTTGTAAAATATACAGAGGCGGATTTCGAGCCGTGAATTGAAAATATTATATAAATAGTTCCCTTTGATTACTCAGTTGTGACACCAATAACTAAGGAGTATTTGTAGGTTTGACCCCGCCACTATTATATTTGTGTATTTTTTTTATTACTGGCCCCGTCAACTCCTCAGAAAATACATATGACAACAGAAGACCGCCAAGGTGGAAATGGTGCGATTTTTTAAGGTACTCATGTTGTATAGACCTGGAAACACTGCCGCAAATACCTTTTTCTAAACGCCACAACGAGATAGTGGGGAAGAAGATATATCAGCTTGTGACGTAGGTACTTGTACGGTTAGAAAATTCGGCAGCAGAAACCAAATCAAACAGTTCTTCAGAACATTCTTCGGGATGAATGCGGTAGAGAAAGCACAGCAAGGATACGTATACGTAGGGCCCAAGTGTCATTCAAACGGCTCTACGTTATATACGAGTATATGTTTCCAGTTGATACCGAACCTGGACTCTATCCAGGGCTATACAGTGTTTTAGTGTGAAGTACTGTATCGCTCTAGAAATTTGCCTTAGTTTCTTTAAATTGAGTTACTTGTAGATAACATAGAGGTTGCCCCTCTTTTCCGTCTAATTTTCGAGCTATTACGTGTTGAGTGGCAGAGTTCAATACCGCGTTTTATGTATTAGGGCAGCGAATTAAAATTAACATAAATGTGAAGTCGAACGTGCTTTTAACGTTTTTAACGTTTACAATCATACGCTGTCCTAAATCGCCATGATATCCTCAAAATTATTAATTTTGAACAATGGCAGTAATAGAGAGTGTGTTAGTTGCTAAATGAACCATATAGTATCGCGTAAACAGGCATGGCAGTAACATCAAACAAGATTTGAATTTTAATGATATCTATATTTTATTCATACAATATTTCAAAATACAGCCCCGCTAAATACGCAAAAAATACAATCATTGCAGAAGTTACGTAAAGGTAGACGTCTTACTTCAGTGTCAATGATAATAGTATTTTTAGTATACAAAAACTCGTGGTTCATTCTTTACCACTTGTTTTCAAATATGTATATTTTATAAACTTTTATAATATTTTTACTTTAACGTAAAAAATTAATTTAATGTAAAAAATGAGTGACAATAATATTGTAGAAGACATTACTAGTTTATACAGACAGAAAGATTGGAGGACTATAATAAAATCCTACAATAACCACCCAGATAGAAATAAGTTACTGTGGGTGTTTCCAACTGAAAAAAATTTCGAGTTTATTACAAATTGTATGGTGGAATTGCAGTGTGATAGGATTGTTAGTATTGGCTGTGGTAGTGGTTTACTGGAGTGGATGATAACGGAAGCTACAGGTGAGTGGCAAACTTTTTTTTAATATATATATATATTTAGATGGCAAAAGGCATATGGTAGAACTTAAACCTAAGTCAAAACTTTTTGTTTTAGCTGTGTACAAAACATAGTATGTATTTATAAAAAACAATCTCTAAGATATCGAAGCAATAAGTCATGCACCTAATAACTATATATTTTGATAAATATTTATCGTATAAATAATGTGTAAAAAGGTAAGGCTAAGGAGCTCGATTTTTTTAATAAATACATTTAAAATTATGTATTTTAAAATTATGTTACGTTTATACAATATGATAGGTATAATTATCAAACTACAATTTAAGAAAAAAACTTTATCGTAACAGGTACGGAATACTTAAGAAATATTCAACTGTGGATCAGTCACTTTCAATATAACAACTTTAAAATATTTATTTCAGCTTTACGCTGTATCTCGAGGTCTGTCGTGGCTCAGCGGCACAAGCGTGTGACTGTAACCGACAGGTTCTGGGTTCGATCCCCAGTCGAGGAAATGAAATATTTAATATTTTCGATTTAAAATAAATGTTTTATTTCTTCGCTCTGGTAATAAGGCAAAGCGCGGCGATGAGTTCCGCCACTCAACACGCAATGCCTCAAATTCGGCGTAAAGTGGGGAACGAAAGTGCAACAGAGTGTCTTAACACTAGGTTCCCGGGTTCCCGGGACTTGGGAACTTAGTTAACACTAGGAAAGTCACTCCGTTCCATACTCCACTTTTCGCTGAATTTGTGGCAATTCGTGTCCAATGAATCAACTCAACGCAGCTCTTTACCTTGTTACCAGAGCGAAGAAATGAAAATATTACTTACATATCGTCGAGTGGGGATCGAAATCACATCCGGTCGCGTTTAATCACACGCCTCTGCGCCATAACAGACCTTTTTATAATTTTAACATAAACTGTGAACTCTTTATAACGTCTTTATAACTACCTATAAAGTAGAAGTGAGCACAACTTGGTTGGTTTGCATTAAAACCCATATGTTGATTGTTCAGTCTTCATATGACTTAGAAATGCTCAGTCCCTTGAGTTTCGATATAAAGAGATTACACTGTATTTTTGATATTTCCAGGTTACCAAGTAACGGGCATAGAAGTAGACGGTGCTTGGTGGCGCTGCAAATATGCTCCACCCACATTTATACCTCTCCTTTTCACACAGCAAAAGTTAGACAAGGACGTCATTACTTTGCTACAAGGAAATCAAATTGCATTACTATTTTGTTATTTCAACAACGGCCCAGCATTTAAGAATTATATAAAGAATTATTCTGGAAAGGTTATTTTTATTATTGGACCGGGAGAAGGGAAAGTCGTGTATACAGATCCTAAGCCGTTTGGGGACATGCCGAAGGATTGGGTACTTCATGCGTCACAAGAGGTCGGGGACAGTCAAGATTATATTGTTGTTTACAAAAGGAAAAGGAGATGCCAATAAAGTGTTAATTTAAAAAATTGTTTAAAATATAACCTTTTATTTATTAAATAATATATATTAATATAAAATTTAGAAATATCTTTTTTTTTATAGATTTTGATTTCGAAATGCGAGTAAATTTGATATCCCTTTTTTTATAAAAATGATGTTAATTATGCTTTGTAGAGACAATACACAATACAAGCAACGAAAATTTTCAATTATAAAAGATCCCCGACCAATATAATCTGTACCATATATTTTCAAAGTGCTTGTACTACTAAACTGATAATCAGATATACAAATAATAGAATAGCTAAGGACCAACGCGATTAAAATGATTTTAGATTAGAAGAAACCACACTCAAATCAGATCATTCATTTGCAGGCTAGGCAGAGGGAACCTAGAATATTAAATATTTACATTGAAAATATTAAATATATCCTTTTTTCGAGTGGGAATCGAACCCACAACCTGTCTTTTACAGCCACACGTTTGTGCCACTGCGCCATGACAGGCCTCAAGTAAACTTTTTTGAGACTAAGAATTTCCTTTTCTTTCCTTTAATTTTTTCTTTTATCAAAAGCAAAGTTTCGTTAAGTTCTATATCTTAATATAGAAAAGGATAAATTAATATAGAAAAGGTAAAACATCAAATATATATATAATATTCAATAAACAGTCTTTTAACAATAATCAGAGTACCTATACTTAGTTCATTACGTACATATACAAAATGTTTTTTTTTATTAACATTCGTCCACCGTATTACGGCATTTCAATATATTTACAATCACTTTTTTTCAGCCTCACGCTGTATCCCGCACGTGGCAGGGTAGGCAGAGGGAACTTGGGAACCTAGTGTTAAGACACTCCGTTCTGTTCCCATGATATATAATATTTATAAATCTAACTTTATGTATATAGCAATTATTTTTTTATCATCTACTGCGTTTCGAAGGTGAGTTGAGTAGTTCTTTCTACTATTTTACGCCTTTTAAAGTCGTATTATGTTTAGTCGGACAAGAAATTATTATAATTGTTCCCTTTAATGGTATTGGAATCTACAACCACCGTAGTCGGTCAAGCACTTCCCAACCGAGCCACGATGGCAAGAAAAACACTAATTTTTCATTAACTCAATATTTTTAACATTTATCTTGTTAGTCGACGGCCGCACCGACGTGTTCATCATGGGATCTTTTTTGCCTTGGATATAATTTTGACACTCGCCATTACTTTCAACAGGAAGCACATCTAAACTTTCCTTTTGATTAATTATAGGCACTTCCGCCACCATCCTATTCATTTCATTGACAGGCTCGGAGACCATATTGCCGTTAGGTATATCATTATCTAAAAAATGAAAATCATTGTGCATCAAGTAAAGAGATTCTAGGGAAAAGTTCATATCGAAACGCGGCAACAGCTTATTGTCATCGGAGTTGTCATCTATTTCTATGACGTCATTTTGCTGATTCACTTCCGGGAGAACGACCGTGGAAAGATCTAGATGAGCTGGATACTGTTCCGGTATTATATTATCTATCATATACTGATCTATGATTGGTGGATTTGTTGTTGAATTACTTATGGTCATATTGTAAAAAGCGTCAGATTTCACTTCATTTTTTATTTCGTTCACGTTTTTGTGAATGTCCTCGAGTGGTGGCGACGCCTTGTACTCTCTACTTATAGCTTGATTATTAAGTAAATTGGCGTTACACATCCTTTCTAAGCTAGGCGATTGAGTATTTTGTTTTATCGTGGCTTCCAATTTAATGTAACTCGGGTCGTTGGTTTGTATTTTCTGTTGCGGTTCCATCATTTTTAGTGAATTGACGTTCATTTGCTGGTTGAAGGAGAACATTTGGGGGTTATTCGTCAGTTCGTTATCAACGGGGGTAGTTGCTGAGTTGCCCAACATATTTTCTTGAGGATAAGTCATTATGTCGTTGGGAGACTCGCTTAACGCCGGCTCTGGCTGTAACTGCATGAACTGAGTCGTTATTAGGTTATTAAACGTAACTGGACCCCCGAGGCCGTATCTCTCGTTGTCTTCTAAGCGTTTGAACGCCATTTTTTGTTGCGAATGAAACATATTCACTTGGTCTGGCCCTTTTAGTATAAGATTGCTTTTCACAGATATTTTAGGCTTCTTCCTTGGAACACCGTCCGGTTCATTAGAAATATTGATAGGAGAATGACTCGATGACGGTATGGGCAATATTTGCATTTGATTAATTATTGAACCAGTTACTTTAGTCATGGGGACAGAAATCTTGTCCACCGGTTTTAATGTTATGTTATTTCGTACTGATATAGGGGAGGGAGGGATTCATATAGGGAAATTACTCATAATATTATTATTCATACCATTGCTTATTGGCGAAAGGTTAGACGTGAGAGAATTTATGGTATTATTTTGCAAAAGACCCTGGTCGATGGTCACAGTAGGACTCAGGAAATGCAAATTGCTTTGGGACGCATCATAAGACATTTGTAAAGGATGCTGGGAGGGGAACTGATGTCTCTCTTGCATGTTGAATGTGTCAGAAATGAGGCAATCGGAATTATTATCGTCTTTGCTAAGATCTGTTACAGTTTCTGTACTAAAATTCGACTGCTGAACATCATATATAATTATATATATATATATATATATAATATATATATATATATATATATATATATATATATATATATATATATATATATATATATATATATATATATATATATATACATACATATAAATTTAATAATAATGTTATATTGAAGAAGTTTGTATCTATTGTATCGGCTCGAAGCGTGATTGAGAATTGTGCCTCTAAGTCAATGGTTTGGAGAGAACTGATTACTACTGGTGTACGGTTATCTTACTATATTAAATGCTAAGTACGTCCAAGACGTTTATTTTACTTGTAATATGTAATATTGAAAAGTTATGGATGTATTTTTAAAATACGCTTTTGACTATTCCTGAGATCCTGCTTGATGGACCTAAGTATGATTTGAATTTTTATATTTTTGTTTTCAGCATCACGCTGTATCCCGCTCAAAGTGGTGTAGGCAGAGGGAACTTGGGAACCTAGTGTTAGAACATTTCATTCTGTTACCGAGTAAATCTTTTATTTATTTAGTTAATTTTAGTAAAAAAATAAAAGAGCGATATTTTAATAATACATCCTAAATCCTATCATTATATGTTACATAGCTCGGCCGGTTTGACTATGTTTTATGTAATGATTTCGGTCTACGATTATTATTGTTTGACCTATTTAAATAATAATATGCTAAATAAACATTAAAGAAGCTATGAAAATTGAAAATTGGAGAGAAAGTAGTTCTCAAGAAAATTTTAATATTATAGCTCTTTATAAAGACTGGTTACGTTACTATACAAATATTTTTATTTGATAATGTGGCAGGATTTTAAATAAAACCTTACTTCTGATCTATAATATTGATGTTTCATATTATTTAGATATCTTGCAATATATAATGTACATACTTTTTTTAGTTTACTTCCAGATGACTAAGTCGGTAAAATATTTCAATGTACACTATTAATTCTGTTACCAAGTTAAGGAAAGTGCTTTGTATATGGAAAAATGGTTGTAAGACTGTGTTTGGATAAGAATTTGGAAGGATTTTCTATTGCGAAAAGAGAAAAAAATATATAAATTTAAAATTTTTAATTGTGATTCTTGATGTAATCGAGCTCTCGGCTGCCAAAAGTTGTGATAAAAAAGTTATTTTGATTTGTTCAAATTTAGCATGTAACGTTGACTGATCTTGATCTCTTCACGTATTGATCTCAACAATCCTTTATAAATAAGACTTAATATGATGTAAAATATTTTTTTCTCACAATTTCATTTTCGCCATCACATTGTTGAATTTTCTATTAATTAATTAAATTTACATATATTAATTACTGTTTTACAGAAAAGATAGATATAAATCTGTGTATTGTTTTATCTTTTACAAGTAGAAAGATGTCTGTTTCATTATAAAAATCGATTTTTAATTATATGTAAAAAAAATATCGATTCTAGAATGAAATTAATCGATATTGTAAAAATATCGATGTGTTGAGAATGTGCTGTTCATAATTTTTACTTAACCGAAAGTGTTATTATTCGTTTCATACTTATAGTGTTTGTAATATTCGATATACCTGTCTACTCATATCCTGTACTGCAATACTTTGATATAAATTAACCAATTTTTAGTAATATGGTTTGTTTTTATTTTTTTTTTTATTTTATTTTTTATTTGAGGCCTGTCGTGCCGCAGCGGCACATGCGTGTGACTGTCACCGACAGGTTCTGGGTTCGTCCCCAGGCGAGGAAATTAAATATTTAATATTTTCAATTTAAATATTTAATGTTTCATTTTCCTTGCTCTGGTAATAAGGCAAAGCGCGGCGTTGGGTTCCGCCACTCAACACGCAATGCCTCAAATTCGGCGGAAAGTGGGGAACGAAAGTGGAACGGAGTGTCTTAACACTAGGTTCCTGGGTTCCCTCTGCCTACCCTGACTTGTGCGGGATACAGCGTGAAGCTAAAAAAAAAAATAATAATTTTATTTTCATATTTATTTATATATCCTCTTAAGGTACTTTCATTTAATGATTATTACGTCGTATTTTTTCAATACTATAATTATAAAATATTTTAATCGACTCAATGGGATCGAATCCACACTCAAACACTTCCGCTTCGCAATTATGGCTTTGATGTAGTGATGGCCTTAATTTTTTTCGTTTTCAATGGAAACCCCTGACATCCTTCGCCACGACAAGCTTTATATAACATTTATGTGTAGTAGCTTTTGTTTCGTATATACAATATATAATTAATTGGTTTTATATCTGTTCATCGTAAATGTACCTATATGTTTTCAGCTTCACGCTGGGATACAGCGTGAAGCACATAACATGGCAGGCAGAATAAACTTGGGAACTTAGTGTTAAGACCCTCCGTTCCCATTAAGACACTTCTTCCCCTTAATATGTAATACGTAACAAATGTACGATTTATCTGTAACCGTTTGACGTAATAACATTGTATTATTATTATAATGTATAACCGATCTCAGCCAAGCAATTGGGTGTTCGCCAATATTCTAATCGCACCTTGTAAAATATACAGAGGCGGATTTCGAGCGGTGAATTGGAAATATTATATAAATAGTTCCCTTTGATTACTCAGTTGTGACACCAATAACTAAGGAGTATTTGTAGGTTTGACCCCGCCACTATTATATATGTGTATTTTTTTTATTACTGGCCCCGTCTAACTCCTCAGAAAATACATATGACAACCGATGACCGCCAAGGTGGAAATGGCGCGATTTTTTAAGGTACTCATGTTGTATAGACCTGGAAACACTGCCGCAAATACCTTTTTCTAAACGCCACAACGAGATAGTGGGGAAGAAGATATATCAGCTTGTGACGTAGGTACTTGTACGGTTAGAAAATTCGGCAGCAGAAATCAAATCAAACAGTTCTTCAGAACATTCTTCGGGATGAATGCGGTAGAGAAAGCACAGCAAGGATACGTATACGTAGGGCCCAAGTGTCATTCAAACGGCTCTACGTTATATACGAGTATATGTCTCCAGTTGATACCGAACCTGGACTCTATCCAGGGCCATACAGTGTTTTAGTGTGAAGTACTGTATCGCTCTAGAAATTTGCCTTAGTTTCTTTAAATTGAGTTACTTGTAGATAACATAGAGGTTGCCCCTCTTTTCCGTCTAATTTTCGAGATATTACGTGTTAAGTGGCAGAGTTCAATACCGCGTTTTATGTATTAGGGCAGCGAATTAAAATTAACATAAATGTGACGTCGAACGTGCTTTTAACGTTTACAATCATACGCTGTCCTAAATCGCCATGATATCCTCAAAATTATTAATTTTGAACAATGGCAGTAATAGAGAGTGTGTGTTAGTTGCTAAATAAACCATATAGTATCGCGTACACAGGCATGGCAGTAACATCAAACAAGATTTGAATTTTAATGATATCTATATTTTATTCATACAATATTTCAAAATACAGCCCCGTTAAATACGCAAAAAATACAATCATTGCAGAAGTTACGTAAAGGTAGACGTCTTACTTCAGTGTCAATGATAATAGTATTTTTAATATACAAAAACTCGTGGTTCATTCTTTACCACTTGTTTTCAAATATGTATATTTTATAAACTTTTATAATATTTTTACTTTAACGATATTAATGTAAAAAATGAGTGACAATAATATTGTAGAAGACATTACTAGTTTATACAGACAGAAAGATTGGAGGACTATAATAAAATCCTACAATAACCACCCAGATAGAAATAAGTTACTATGGGTGTTTCCAACTGAAGAAAATTTCGAGTTTATTACAAATTGTATGGTGGAATTGCAGTGTGATAGGATTGTTAGTATTGGCTGTGGTAGTGGTTTACTGGAGTGGATGATAACGGAAGCTACAGGTGAGTGGCAAATTTTTTTTAATATATATATATATATATATATATATATATATATATATATATATATATATATATATATATATATATATATATATATATATATATGTACATATGTATATATATATATATATATATATATATATATGTATATATATATATATATATATATATATATATATATATATATATATATATATATATATATATATATATATATATATATATATATATATATATATATATATATATATATATATATATATATATATATATATATATATATATATATATATATATATATATATATATATATATATATATATATATATATATATATATATATATATATATATATATATATATATATATATATATATATATATATATATATATATATATACATATTTAGATGGCAAAAGGCATATGGTAGAACTTAAACCTAAGTCAAAACTTTTTGTTTTAGCTGTGTACAAAACATAGTATGTATTTATAAAAAACAATCTCTAAGATATCGAAGCAATAAGTCATGCACCTAATAACTATATATTTTGATAAATATGTATCGTATAAATAATGTGTAAAAAGGTTACTATTATCTAAGGAGCTCGATTTTTTTAATAAATACATTTAAAATTATGTATTTTAAAATTATATTAGGTTTATACAATATGATAGGCATAATTATCAAACTACAATTTAAGAAAAAAACTTTATCGTAACAGGTACGGAATACTTAAGAAATATTCAACTGTGGATCAGTCACTTTCAATATAACAACTTTAAAATATTTATTTCAGCTTTACGCTGTATCTCGAGGTCTGTCGTGGCTCAGCGGCACAAGCGTGTGACTGTAACCGACAGGTTCTGGGTTCGATCCCCAGTCGAGGAAATGAACTATTTAATACTTTCAATTTAAAATAAATGTTTCATTTCTTTGCTCTGGTAATAAGGCAAAGCGCGGCGATGAGTTCCGCCACTCAACACGCAATGCCTCAAATTCGGCGTAAAGTGGGGAACGAAAGTGCAACAGAGTGTCTTAACACTAGGTTCCCGGCTTCCCGGGACTTGGGAACTTAGTTAACACTAGGGAAGTCACTCCTTTCCATACTCCACTTTTCGCTGAATTTGTGGCAATTCGTGTCCAATGAATCAACTCAACGCAGCTCTTTACCTTGTTACCAGAGCGAAGAAATGAAAATATTACATATCGTCGAGTGGGGATCGAAATCACATCCGGTCGCGTTTAATCACACGCCTCTGCGCCATAACAGACCTTTTTATAATTTTAACATAAACTGTAAACTCTTTATAACGTTATCCTTTGCAACGATAAACTACCTATAAAGTAGAAGTGAGCACAACTTGGTTGGTTTGCGTTAAAACCCATATGTTGATTGTTCAGTCTATATAACTTAGAAATGCTCAGTCCCTTGAGTTTCGATATAAAGAGATTACACTGTATTTTTGATATTTCCAGGTTACCAAGTAACGGGCATAGAAGTAGACGGTGCTTGGTGGCGCTGCAAATATGCTCCAACCACATTTATACCTCTCCTTTTCACACCGCAAAAGTTAGACAAGGACGTCGTTACTTTACTACAAGGAAAACAAATTGCATTACTATTTTGTTATTTCAACAACGGCCCAGCATTTAAGAATTATATAAATAATTATTCTGGGAAAGTTATTTTTATTATTGGACCGGGAGAAGGGAAAGTCGTGTATACAGATCCTAAGCCGTTTGGGGACATGCCGAAGGATTGGGTACTTCATGCGTCACAAGAGGTTGGGGACAGTCAAGATTATATTGTTGTTTACAAAAGGAAAAGGAGATGCCAATAAAGTGTTAATTTAAAAAATTGTTTATAATATAACCTTTTATTTATTAAATAATATTTATTAATATAAAATTTAGAAATATCTTTTTTTTTATAGATTTTGATTTCGAAATGCGAGTAAATTTGATATCGCTTTTTTTTTATAAAAATGATGTTAATTATGCTTTGTAGAGATAATACACAATACAAGCAACGAAAATTTTCAATTATAAAAGATCCCCGACCAATATAATCTGCATCATATATTTTCAAAGTGCTTGTACTACTAAACTGATAATCAGATATACAAATAATAGAATAGCTAAGGACCAACGCGATTAAAATGACTTTAGATTAGAAGAAACCACACTCAAATCAGATCATTCATTTGCAGGCTAGGCAGAGAGAACCTAGAATATTAAATATTTACATTGAAAATATTAAATATATCCTTTTTTCGAGTGGGAATTGAACCCACAACCTGTCTTTTACAGCCACACGTCTGTGCCACTGCGCCATGACAGGCCTCAAGTAAACTTTTTTGAGACTAAGAATTTCCTTTTCTTTCCTTTAAATTTTTCTTTTATCAAAAGCAAAGTTTCGTTAAGTTCTATATCTTAATATAGAAAAGGATAAATTAATATAGAAAAGGTAAAACATCAAATATATATAATATTCAATAAACAGTCTTTTAACAATAATCAGAGTATACTTAGTTCATTACGTACATATATACAAAATGTTTTTTTTATTAACATTCGTCTACCGTATTACGGCATTTCAATATATTTACAATCACTTTTTTTTCAGCCTCACGCTGTATCCCGCACATGGCAGCGTAGGCAGAGGGAACTTGGGAACCTAGTGTTGAGACACTCCGTTCCATTCCCATGATATATAATATTTATAAATCTAACTTTATGTATATAGCAATTATTTTTTTATCATCTACTGCGTTTTGAAGGTGGATTGAGTAGTTCTTTCTACTATTTTACGCCTTTTTAAGTCGTATTATGCTTAGTTGGACAAGAAATTATTATAATTGTTCCCTTTAATGGTATTGGAATCTACAACCACCGTAGTCGGTCAAGCACTTCCCAACCGCGCCACGATGGCAAGAAAAACACTAATTTTTCATTAACTCAATATTTTTAACATTTATCTTGTTAGTCGACGGCCGCACCGACGTGTTCATCATGGGATCTTTTTTGCCTTGGATATAATTTTGACACTCGCCATTACTTTCAACAGGAAGCACATCTAAACTTTCCTTTTGATTAATTATAGGCACTTCCGCCACCATCCTATTCATTTCATTGACAGGCTCGGAGACCATGTTGCCGTTAGGTATATCATTATCTAAAAAATGAAAATCATTGTGCATCAAGTAAAGAGATTCTAGGGAAAAGTTCATATCGAAACGCGGCAACAGCTTATTGTCATCGGAGTTGTCATCTATTTCTATGACGTCATTTTGCTGATTCACTTCCGGGAGAACGACCGTGGAAAGATCTAGATGAGCTGGATACTGTTCCGGTATTATATTATCTATCATATACTGATCTATGATTGGTGGATTTGTTATTGAATTACTTATGGTCATATTGTAAAAAGCGTCAGATTTCACTTCATTTTTTATTTCGTTCATGTTTTTGTGAATGTCCTCGAGTGGTGGCGACGCCTTGTACTCTCTACTTATAGCTTGATTATTAAGTAAATTGGCGTTACACATCCTTTCTAAGCTAGGCGATTGAGTATTTTGTTTTATCGTGGCTTCCAATTTAATGTAACTCGGGTCGTTGGTTTGTATTTTCTGTTGCGGTTCCATCATTTTTAGTGAATTGACGTTCATTTGCTGGTTGAAGGAGAACATTTGGGGGTTATTCGTCAGTTCGTTATCAACGGGGGTAGTTGCGGAGTTGCCCAACATATTTTCTTGAGGATAAGTCATTATGTCATTGGGAGACTCGCTTAATGCCGGCTCTGGCTGTAACTGCATGAACTGAGTCGTTATTAGGTTATTAAACGTAACTGGATCCCCGAGGCCGTATCTCTCGTTGTCTTCTAAGCGTTTGAACGCCATTTTTTGTTGCGAATGAAACATATTCACTTGATCTGGCCCTTTTAGTATAAGATTGCTTTTCACAGATATTTTAGGCTTCTTCCTTGGAACACCGTCTGGTTCATTAGAAATATTGATAGGAGAATGACTCGATGACGGTATGGGCAATATTTGCATTTGATTAATTATTGAACCAGTTACTTTAGTCATGGGGACAGAAATCTTGTCCACCGGTTTTAATGTTATGTTATTTCGTACTGATATAGGGGAGGGAGGGATTCTTATAGGGAAATTACTCATAATATTATTATTCATACCGTTGCTTATTGGCGAATGGTTAGACGTGAGAGAATTTATGGTATTATTTTGCAAAAGACCCTGGTCGATGGTCACAGTTGGACTCAGGAAATGCAAATTGCTTTGGGACGCATCATAAGACATTTGTAAAGGATGCTGGGAGGGGAACTGATGTCTCTCTTGCATGTTGAATGTGTCAGAAATGAGGCAATCGGAATTATTATCGTCTTTGCTAAGATCTGTTACAGTTTCAGTACTAAAATTCGACTGCTGAACATCGTTTGAGGATGTCGTACAGTAATTTTTTGGATACTCTTGAGGCATAGTATCAGGTAAGCTATCACAATCGTACACTTCTATAGGGATAGCGTTTACTGTTTTGAGATTCGCATCATTAGTTTGCTCATTCACTGTATTTGGGATATCTTTGGACTTGTCAGTTTCGCTCGGTATCGTCCAGCTTGGCTTATTAGTCTTAGGCCCTGTGTTCATATCTATTAATATTTTGATTCCTTCCTTTTCTCTATGTGTTGTGAGGTGAGTCACGTATTTGTCCTTATTGATTGATTTGAACGGACAGAAGGCACAACAATGCACATCGTCAGAATTAAGGCTGGGATGTTTGGAAATCATGTGATATGCGAAAACTGTAGATTGTATAGTTGTGTAGGGACAGTATTTGCATTTATATACACCCTCCTTGGAATGTAGCTTTTTGTGTCTGCGCAACGCATTGTGGTCTCCTGTGCAATAGCTGCACTGATCGCATGTGTACGGTTTATCGCCTGGAAATTATGGAACATTTGTTGAAAGTATAATATAGTAGAAAGTTTTATTTTTTTTTATTATTTTTATATTTGATATTTTTTATGTTTTATTTTTAGATTTTATTTGAAATAATTCAGTATATATTATGTTAAAAAAGGAAATGTATTATGATACTAAACTAAGAATAATTAACAAATTAAAGAGAATATATGTTTTTCCCAGACCCCAATTGAGTAGTGAAGCAGGGTATTCAGAGGAAACTTAGAAACATTTTTGGTGTTAAGACACTCCATTCTATTCCCCACTATCCGCCAAATTCGAGGCATAGTGTAATGTGACAGAGCTCTGCCTTGTTACCAAAGCACAGAAATATACAAAAAAAATATATAGTTTATAAAGAGCATAAATAATGTAAGCTTTTTATACATAATTTTTTTCTATAATATAATAAAACATACCTGTGTGAGATCTCAAATGGAGTTTAAGCTGTTCTTTCCTAGCCGCACTGTAATCACAGTTACAACATTTGTAAGGCTTTAACTTATCATGTACTGAAGCAACATGTTTCCGCATTAGCCTCTCATTGCCAAAGCCTCGGTTGCAAATATGACACTGCACTCTGTGACCTTTGTGAATCATTTTGTGTTTGGAGAGCTGGTTTGCATTTTTAAATTTCTTTTGGCATATTGAACCTGATGAATGGCAATTTTATATTTAAAAAAATATATATTTTTACTCTATTTGCTTTTTTAATTAGCTAGCGGTCTTAAATTCTGCTATAACCATAAGCAATTTAACACAAAGTTCCGAAAATATATTACAATTCAGGTATAGAAATGGTTTTAAAGCTAAGTGTCTAGCAGTGCCTAGTAACCTTGGAAAAAGATTGAATATGTTTTCCTCATACAATAAAGCATAAGCATGTATGCTATGGACAGTTTAAGTTAGTTATGTTATTATAAAGAGGGAATAAGGAGTCTTAGCCACCAGCTCTAGGAAACAAAGTACAGTGTGAATTCTACCATTGAACACCCATTATTTAAAAACAAAGAGTGCAGAGGATTAAAAATAATAAAGATTCTTTTTTAGAAAGAAAATACAATGACTATTTTAAACTTACACGCATAACTTTTGATATTATCGTGACATTTCATATGAATATTTAACAGCCTGTGCCTTAAAAATGTTTTGTAACCACAAATCTCACAAGTTGGCATCTCTAGATCAATACTATGTAATTTCCACAGATGTGTGTGGAGTTGTTCTGTCGAAGACAACCATTTTGAACATTCAGGACATTGAAATGAACCATTTTGATGGCATTTCCTATGATAAGATAAATTGTTTGGGTCTTTGAGTCGAATGCGGCAATTCATTATTGAACATAATTCACCATTCTTTTCAGGGTCAGTGTCAGATTTTAATTTCTTTTTAATTGGTTTCATTTGAGGTGAGATATGAGATGGATCACTTTCCGTCTGTGGTGACAAGTTACTACTATCTAAGGTTGTTGGTATTCTAGTTATTGATGATATGAGATCTGGTGGCGCACTTGACATTTGGATTAAGTTACAAGAATTAGTTGAGGCTCCTGTATTGGATACATTAACATATTGTGTGGATACATCATTAGTGTACACAATGTTTATACTTGCTTCTTGAATAACTTCTTTGGGATCTACCTTTTCAAAGTTAGGTGTACTCATTTTATGTAATTCATCTACAGATATAAAAGCCACACCTTTAGGTAACTGTTCATGTGTTGCATTTACATCTGGTACTATTTCAATCACTTGTGGTATTTTCACTTCAGCTATTTCTTGTTGTTGTTGTACAGGAGTATCTGTTTGAGTAATTTCTTTCTTTAATTTTGCATCTTTAAGTGCTATTTGAACAAGACTTTTAACCATTTTCTTAACATCTTTGATTCCCATTTTGTGATGATTGCGTAAATGGGTTCTTAGGGTTTCTTCTGCATCAAAGACACTGGTACAACCAGGACAAATTATCTGAATGTTATCAGCAAGTCCATTTCGTTTGGCAAGATCTGGATGTACGGTAAACAAGTGAAATTTTATATCATCTTCTGCAAAAGCCATATACGGACAAGCTTCACATTTAAAGAAAGCTGTCGAGCCCACGGATTTCTCCTCATAGGACATTACCTTTTGCTGTGATAAAGATGGTTTGATTTCAACATTTTCTGTTATATTTTGTGGAATGACCCTATTGACATTCATTATGAAACATTGAGAAGACATTTTACTAAGAACAAAAACCAACTTCCACGGTCCTAATATTTATTTTAATTAAAAATTACATTCTCTACACAACAAATATTTTCATTTCAAGTAATCTGTCTTCTGTCAATTGTCATAAACATATAACAATTGATTTTGATATAAGTGGCAACATATATTGACAAATTAGACAATAATGGTTCTTAAACGAATCTTTTTTTAATTTTTATATTCAGACCCAGACCCCAGAACATATTTAATCTAAGGAACTAAGGCTTCCAAAAGTACTAGCTAAACTTAATAATCTCAATCATTTATGACAACAGGATATTTTTTCTAATATATTTCTCAAATAATATCTTACGGCATATCTTCTTTTACGGTACCGTACAGAATAAGTGAGCAAATATATTCTGTGGACGTAGCCACCTATTTTGACATATGGGTTGTGACGTTTATCAAGATTTACTTGGATTGTGGTTATTGGCCGGTTTCGATATTTAGTTTTATATTAATTCCATTAATTTATATACAAAATGGGTGTAAGTATATTTTATATTATGTATATTTGTTTGAATTTATGATATCTAAGTAACTAATATTTGTTTTTTAGCTTGAAATCGAAACTATGGTGCGTTATGCATCGCCTATCAACCCGGCGGTGTTCCCACATCTTACAATGCTCTTACTTGGTATCGGAATATTCTTCACAGCATGGTTCTTTGTGTACGAAGTCACCAGCACAAAAGCATCTAGAGATTTATTCAAGGAACTTCTTTTATCACTCGTAGCTGCTATGTTCTCTGGATTTGGAATACTGTTTTTATTGTTATGGGTTGGCATTTATGTATAGTATAAGCTATGATTATTCTAAGAACCATTCCTGTGTAATATGTCTAAATATTAATGATTTTTATATATAAGAATAAATTTATAATTTTAATGTCTTTTGTTCATTTACAACCAAGAAGAAATGAAGTAGGTAAACATATGATTTTCTAAACTATTATTTTTCTTGAAACAATATTAGAAATTGCTAGTGAGTGCTATAACATTTACTTAAAAGAAATAGAAAAAAATAAAATCTATACAAGTTAATAAAAGCTGAAGCATGTAGGGTGGATATCATTATATATAAAAACAGTAAAAAAATAGCAGAATCCTAGTAATATGTTCTTATTTCATTCTTTTTTGTGTGAAACCTTTTATAAAGTTGCTTATAATATATTTCTTGACATGCTTTATCAATCACAAATGTAAAATTCAACATTTAAAAGCGAAATATCAGTCATAAATTAGATTTTGATCTACAAACACAAATTTCTGAATTTTAAAAATGGCTTAATTTCGATAGTAGTAGTACTGAAATTATGCCATCAAAAATACTGTTTCACCCAAATTGTCTCTGTATAGCAGAGAGATTATTACAAATTACTTGTATACAAATAAATGGTTGGTGGTGAAGAAATAAAAGAAATTTAATTTTGTATAGAATTTGTTGAGTATCAGTTTATTTATTAATAAGAGTTTAATTATACAAACAATTGAAAAATATTATAAAATTACTAGCAATAATAAAAATACATTACTTATATCAATCAATATAACAAACAATACAAGTAAATAAAATATACTATTTACATTTTTATATATAAAAATAATAGAATAAATGTATTTATTTAAAGTTAAATGGTTTGTTCGCGAACTCCGGGCTGAATGGAGTTGGGTTGAATCTGAAGTTGTTATCGTGAGTTGCCAACTCGGACTGCAAAAAAAAATAAATATATAAACATCAATATATTGACTCAATGATCAATCATTCAATGATTTGACTGTAAACATATAGGTTTTGTATTTAATTATCTCTCGTAAGAAGTGATTGTTTTAATTTTTCTGTTCTATTAAATAATTGCTATTGTCGCACAGGGTTGTGGGTTCGATCCCGACTAAAGTCAATGAAGATTAATATTTTCAAATAAAATATTTAATGTATTAATTTCTTATCTTTGGTAACAAGGCAAAGTGCGGCGTTGAGTTCCGCCACTTAATACGCAACGCTACAAATTGTGCGGAAAGTAGGGAACGGAAAAGAGTATCTTAACATACGCTTTCCAAATTCCTTCTATCCGACCCTGCCACGTGTGGGATACAGCGTGATGGTGAATGAGTAAGTAGTTAAAGAAAGGGTGGCGATGATTCTCGCCACTCGACGATATCTTGAATTAATCTAGACAGAATAACAAACTTGTACGAGATAGTGTAAGTAGGAACATTACTTCATTGGCGTAACTTGTCTAGTTTATATAATTTAACATCTTAAATCCAGGTTTTGTTTTTGGCAGGAGACAACTTAAATTAACTTAAAAATTTATTTCTTACAATCAAGATTTTTTTATCTTGAAGTTGTATGTCGCATATATAATAGGGTAGGTAGAGAGAACCTGGTGTTTAGGCGTTTTGTTCACTATTTTCATCTTCTTGTCTTGTAACCAGAGCGAGGAAATGAAAATACATTTTTTTTGCGTTTACATTCGTAAGCGGAGCCCCTGAGCGTTTTGACATTTAATGTACAAACTTACGTTATTGTCATTTTTATCGTTTATTGGCCACTGTATGGAGTTATCGTCTTCCGGGAAGTAATCGTTGCGGAACTGCGGCAGATTCTCAATACCTATGAGATCAGAGTCGTCTGTTTGTTCGCTGGAGAAATTAATAAAATACCCATGTTATAAAGATTACATAATCTATACCTACTTATATCATATCTGTAACTGATCACTATCTGTACATGGAAGATATATTAAAAATAAACTTATTTATGGAATAGTAATAGTGATTTAGTTGATTTTTAATTTTTTTGTTGTGCAGATACGCCTAACTAAATTTAAATGCTAGTTTCACCTTTTTGACTACTTTTTCAAACATTCGTTCTGTTGGTTAAAAAACATTTAGTGATGATTTAAGTATTTTGTAACATTTAATAGTCTTTACAGGCATTTAGAACGAACAAATAAGTTTTTTTTTAAATATTATTATATAGTATTTATTTTTTCGATTGTGAGGATTTGCTGTTAGCCCTACTGGCTTTTACAGCGCCACCGGTGGGGAAGGAATGGGGTAATACGATATATATGCATATATTTAGATGTACACTGAATTCACTGAATCGTCTTCCAATGTGTTACATAAAGATTACCATTATAATAAAAATAGGAAATAAATTATTATTTAGTAACAAAAAATATAACTTTACTGTAAACTCATCAAAAATATGTAAGTATTTAAAAAACTATCTCTTCAACTTCTAAACTTCTTCTCAACTCTTACCTGAGAGCATCAAAATCTGGCGCCTTAATAGTTTCATTCCATATCGGATTGGATCCCTCGGTGGCGTGCTTGTTGGTGCCGGGCGCGGCGAGTGCGAGGCGGTTGAGGCCGGAATCTTGAGAGCCGTATTTTGTCATTGATAACGCTTGGAGGCGGCGGTTTAACCTGAATTTTAATCACAATGCTCTAACTTGGTATCGGAATAAATAGATCAAAAGATGGCGATGTGTAGTTTGTAAAGTAGAAGCTATAAAAAATAACTCTTCTATTCTTAATTTTATAATGCTGCGGAGACTTATGTTATAACATTGCTTATGAATTTTTAGTTTAAATAGCAAATTTGTATTATCTGGTAGTTGAATTCTAACGAGAAACAAAAGAAACAAGATATCATTCAGGGTAGGGCAGGGTAGGGAACTTAGGAACTAGTGTCACCTAGCTTGACACTTTGTGCCGTTTCCCACTTTGTGCCGAATTTGAAGCACAGCGTGTTGAGTGGCGGAACTCAGCGCCGCGTATTGCCTTGTTATCAAAGCGTTGAAATTATAAAATAAAAAAAATCATTTTATCGCGTGGAGATAGAAACCACAACCTGTCGCGTTTATAATCACAGGAAATCAAATATTTAATATTTTCAATTTAAATATTTAATGTTTCATTCCTTCGCTCTGGTAATAAGGCAAAGCGTGGCGTTGAGTTTCGCCACTCAACACGCAATGCCTCAAATTCGGCGGAAAGTGGGGAACGGAAGTGGAACTGAGTGTCTTAACACTAGGTTCCCGGGTTTCCTCTGCCTACCCTGCCTTGTGCGGGATACAGCGTGCATTAGTATAGCGTCCACAGTTCTGTCGAGCTGTCGCCTGCATAGTAATGAATGCGAGAATTCTTTAACACGTCATTGACATGGAAAAGGACCAGAGTAGGGGACACCACATAGTCTGAGGACGTGTGACGCCAACGTTCACTGTTGGGCAATCGGAGCCGAAAATGTCTACAACGTACCTTTATGCCTAGCGAGAAAGCTCCTCTATAACGAGCCTGATACCATGCTGTCTCAATAAAACTGAAACTAACGTGTTTACACCAGAGTCAGCTCAGGAGCACTAAAGGACAGATGCGATCTGGGCCTTCCGACTTGTAGATGTCCCCTTTCCCAGTTTTGACATACATACACCCATACAAACATATGTATATTTATATATTTACGCTCTAGTCCTAAAGAGATACGCAACGAGCAATACGAGGCAAATAAAGGCAAGTATAGCACACAGCGCCGCCAGCGCGTAGACTGCGATGCGCCCGCTTTCTGGCGACAAGTCGGGACTGGCGCCGGTCACGAAGTCGCGCAGCACTAGCAGCTCGGTGTTGAGTGTCGTCTGTATGGCGCGGAGTAGTGCCGTGTCACTACGTAGACTGTGGTACAAATTAATAAAGTTTATATTATAGATGTTAATATTGTATTTATTTTCGTATTTATTTATTTATTAATTTTATGAAGATAATTATTTTTAATAATCAATTTATACGAATTTGAGGCCTGTCGTGGCGCAGCGGCACAAGAGTGTGACTGTAACCGACAGATTCTGGGTTCGATCCCCAGTCGAGGAAATGAAATATTTAATATTTTCAATTTAAATATTTAATGTTTCATTTTCTTCGGTCTGGTAATAAGGCAAAGCGCGACATTGAGTTCCGCCACTCGCAATGCCTCAAATTCGGCGAAAAGTGGGGAACGGAAGTGGAACGGAGTGTCTTAACACTAGGTTCCCGGGTTCCCTCTGCCTACCCTGCCTCGTGCGGGATACAGCGTGAAGCTATTTTTCATTTCTTCGCTCTGGTAATAAGGCAAAGCGCGGCGTTGAGTTCCGCCCCTCAACACGCAATGCCTCGAATTCGGCGGAAAGTGGGGAAAGGAAGTGGAACGGAGTGTCATAACACTAGGTTCCACTTCCGTTCCCTCTGCCTACCCTGCCTAGTGCGGGATACAGCGTGAAGCTGAGAGAGAGAATTTATACGATATAACAATCCATTTCCGTATTTTTAATATTAAAATATATATATTTTGTTTTCTGTCTCTCTTTCGCACTTTTTAAAAAAAAAAATCAAATCCAAACGCACTCACTCCTCAATAACCTGCGTAGGCACCGGCTCGTCGTCCCTCACGAAGTGCGCGCGCACCTCGGTGACGTCATCGCGCGCGACGCCGTCGTCGTCCGCCGCCGGCACCACCTGGTCCACGTTGCACGTCATCTCGAAACCAGTGCTGAATGTTTGTGCTATCTGTGCGTTGTTGTTTTGTTATTTGAAATATGTTTACGTGAAAAGGAGCGGCTTTTATGATTTAATTTGTCATGAATGTTAGTACTTTTCCTAAAGTAACTTATGTTTAGCAAATGGCAGGGCAGAGAGATGTCACTTGGGGATCTTGACTCTCGCCCTATTTTAGCGCAATGTCTGAAATTCGGCGGAAAGTTGGAAGTTGTGTTGAGTGGGAATTTCAAAGCCGCATATTGCCTTGTTACCAAAGCGAAGTGATGATAATATTATCTAAATATAAAATTACTCTAGTGGGAATCGAACCTACACACCTGTCGTTTACAGAAAACTTGTGCCCCTGCGCCACGACATGCCTCAATAGTTTTGCTATAACATTTTATTATTAGTGAGACCTATAGAATACTGATAATAAACAAAATAAACGAACAGTTTTTTGGCGAATGTGAAGTAAATGAATGAGTGTCTTAACACTATGTTACCAAGTTTCCTCTGCCTACCCTGCCATGTGCGGGATACAGCGTGAAGCTAAGGTTCTTGGCCGAAACCAAAACCAAAATTAGAACAGATGAATGTACTTACAAAGCCCCTATGATCCTCTACTTGCTGTAATGTGTTGACAAAGCTAAAGATGACTCGATTCAGTGAAGATATCAAATAAATCTTAGCGGCTGCCGTGTCGTAGGCACCAGCTATATAAAAAAGACAATATTGTTGTAACATTCATTACAATAATTTTATGATGTATGTACGATTACTTTAACATATTAAAATACTAGAAAGTATTTAAGCTCTAGTATTATGGACAATTGAATTTGAGAACGGAGGTGGTTTTACCGCTAGGTTCTCCCATGTAGGTTGTAGGTTCGATCCATTCTTCATTTCGTTCTGGTAAGCAAAACGCGGCGTTGAGTTCCGCCACTTAACACGCAATGTCCCTGATTCGGTGGTCTTAATACTAGGTTTCCAAGGTCACCCTCTCACTTCTCTCTGCCAGCCGAGAAATAGCGTAAAGTAAGAAAAGTAGAAGTATGTTTAATCAAGTTAAAAAAAATATGTATACCTGGATCAGTCGCTGAAATATTAAACTCGAACATGCCATGCATGCTAGCCGTGGGCTGTATGTTCAAACGTAAAGCTCCAGTTACACTGTTAAGTGTGAAAGCTGTTTCCCGAACATTGGCTAACGATGGATCCACTTCTATGGTGTTCATATCTATTGTGTACGTTATTGATGCGTTTTCTGAATGTGTTGCCTGTTGATGATAATAAAAGTGTCTTTTTAGGGTTTCGTTTTTCTAAAGTTCAAAAAGGAGACTTTTATAGGATCACTTTGTTGTCCGTCTGTAAATACAATCTCTTTCTGGATATATAAATGAAATGAAAAAAAATAAAATAAAAAATAAATATGTATTTCATAGAAAAAAATAATTCAAATTTATTTTTTTTAGTTCTTTTTATAAAATAATCGTAAACTTTATTCGCCGTGTTATTGGACTCTTAGGGTATTTTCCGTAGACATACAGTAACGAAATTAGGTTTTTACGTAATTCGATTCTTACCGACTAAGGAGATGGTGATGGAGAGTCAGGATGTTTTTGGTAGATTAAAAACTATTAAGACTTATGTTCGCTACTTTTATAATTTTTATTTCCAGTTGAATTCCATCTAGAAATAGGTACCGTACCTATATATAGAGTTTCATTCCTTGGTGGTCGTCCTCGATTTGCACTAAACCGGATTATTATGGGAAATGAAAAATATTTCATTGAGAGTGGCTAGAAAATTTAAATTCACCTTTGAAAAACATTATGTTCAATCATATTTGAACGTACGGCTTAGTTGGTCAGAGCGCTTTGACGGTTTCCAAGAGGCGTGGGTTCAAATCCTGCTACGTTCAAATTTTTAAACTCTTTAAATTTAAATATAGCATTACCCACCCACCTTCTGAGGCAATCGGGTTATAAATAAAAAAAAAATCTAGCCAAGAACTTCTCTAGCTATCTTATTATTTTCGATGCTTGTTTTTAAAATAAAAACTTAAAATACAAAATAATTTAAAACCTTAATAATTTGATAGAAATTTTTAAGGACATAGTAATTTATCTACAAATTAAAAACAAAATAAGTAAGAATTGACGTGATACCTGAACAACAAAAAGTTCTCTATTGATGGTGTCCAGTGTTGATATGCCAGCTGTATACAATTTCCGTACAAAATATGGTTGTGGATTGGCTTCTCGTACCTGTTCATAATTTTTTTTTTAAGAAACATAGACAAAATAAATTAAAATAACAGTATTAGGGTAGGGTATTTCTCTTGGTCCACGTTTTCATTTAAGAACAAACACGAGCATTTTGTTCTTTGTTTCCATTGAATTCCAGTCAGTTAGAGCTACATAAAGGTACTTGACGTGGCTGTTTGTCTTACAAGAACGGGTATTGAAAATAATTTTAATATAATAATTTCCCCGATTCAGGAACATATATTCTCTGGTAGTCGTTGGCTACATATAAAATTTTATAAAATATAAATAAAAAAACTTACATTAACAGATACAGTTAACACTGAAGTGCTTGTACCGTCTCTAGTATTAGATGCGGATATCCTCAAGGTATGCATATCGTTGTCAGCGCGAAGCAATTCTTTGTTTAACGTCAAAATGTTCTTCTCTGAATCCAGGGCGAAGAAATTTTCGCTGTTTCCACCTTAAATAATTAAAGTAAATCTTAGTAAAATAATCCATTTAGCAGACAAAATTTAGTTTTAAGACTTCCATGTTTCTCATTTTGGTCTAATTTCGGAATATCTCAGTCAACTTTAAAAAACCTGCAGTTTTTATTTTACATCACGCATAAAATAAATATTATGTATAATTTAAAAGAAAAAGAAAACCTACGAAAGAAATTTATTCAAAGAAAGAACAGATTCTAATAAACACGAGAACATAGTGTTAGGAAACTCCGTTAAGCTTCATCTGATGGAATTACCCACAACATGCCACTTTTACAGCCGCACGTTTGGGCACAAGCTGCGTCACACACAGGCTTCGATAATAAACAATTAAATTGTTAATGTACAATTTAATTGCTAAGTTAAATAGAGAATAGGGAACTCTGCTACAAATTATTTCTTAATTGTTGTAAAACACCAATTGCTAACATATTTTTATTATAACCATTATGATAACAAATATATATATATATATATATATATATATATATATATATATATATATATATATATATATATATATATATATATATATATATTATATATATTTTACATACCAGATCGTACGAAAATTACTGTTAAAATTATTACTTACTTATAATATTGTAATAAATGGTGTGACAGTCATCTTCGCAAAGATAGTTCTTAGGGTCTTCGGCCAAAGGCAGCTGGTGCGACTCTGTAAGACCTGCCTCTCTTTCTGAAAATTATTCGATATATACATATATATATATATATATATATATATATATATATATATATATATATATATATATATATATATATATATATATATATATATGTATGTATATATATATATATATATATATATATATATATATATATATATATATATATATATATATATATATATATATATATATATATATATATATATGTATGTATATATATATATATATATATATATATATATATATATATATATATATATATATATATATATATATATATATATATATATATATATATATATATATATATATATATATATATATATATATATTAGCTTCACGCTGTATCCTGCACGAGGCAGGGTAGGCAGAGGGAACCCGGGAACCTAGTGTAAAGACACTCCGTTCCACTTCCGTTCCCCACTTTCCGCCGAATTTGAGGCATCGCGTGTTGAGTGGCGGAACTCAACGTCGCGCTTTGCCTTAATACCAGAACCTGTCGGTTACAGTCACACGCTTGTGCCATATAAACAGCTAACACTCTTTATTTTTACACAATTTATTTTTATATTAACTGCGGCACAAGAAGAATGAAGAAAATAAAGAAAAGAGACTTCGAAAAAGTTAGCAGTTCCAGCCATCTTTCTGATTAAGATCGACTGTCAAATGATAAGCAAATTATTTATGAGGCAGGTACAAGTTTAAAAACATACATTTAAAATTGTATTGTTATATATTTTTTTTTTACTTTTCGAGGGGTCGTGGCCGCCCTGAAGTTGGTTACAGGTGGCTGTAAATTTAATTTTAAGATTTTCTCTCTTTTAATTATTTTGTCCTATTTTGTGGTGCAGAGGTAAATGTTTGTGACTTTAGACGCGACAGGTTGTGGGTTCGATCCCCACTTGAGTGAATGTAATATTTAATATTTTCAATTGAAATATTTAATATTTTCACTTCTTCGCTCTGGCAAAGCGCAGCGTTGAGTTCCGCCACTCAACACGCAATGCCTCAAATTCGGCAGAAAGTTGGGAATGGAAGTGGAACAGAGTGTCTTAACACTAGGTTCCCAAGTTTCCTCTGCGTACTCCACTATGTGCGGGATACAGCGTGAAGCTGAGTGAATAAGTGAGTAAATATTTAATATTTTTAATTCTTTGAAGTCGTCGTCGAGTTTCGTCACTGAACACACATTGCGTCAAAGTCGGCGAAAAGTGCGGAATGGACCGGAGTGTCTCAACACTAGATTACAAAGCTTCCTCTGTCAACACTACCATTTGCGGGATACAGTGTAAAGCTGAGTGATTATTTTCTTCCAATGTGGAAGTGCAAATGTTCAGCTAACGTAATTTAAGGGCGGCTGCGACGCGTCCGTTTAGTAATTCGTCCCAACTTACCGACAAAACCAACTTCAACAGTATTACTAACAAATGCAGGATCTCCTTGCGTAGGCACGAACACCGCGCGCACTGTCGCCTCAGTGAACAGCGGCCCGGGGTCAGTACCGCCGTCGGTCGCGCGAATTCGAATCTAATAATCCATTATTTATACATATTAATAAGGAGTTATTTTTCAGTTTCACGCCATATCCCGCACATGGCAGGGTAGGCAGAGGAAATCACTCGCTCACTCACAATCGCCACTTTCCACTGAATTTGAAGTATTGCGTATAGGGCAAAGCGCGGCATTGAGTCCTCCAATAATATATATATATATATATATATATATATATATATATATATATATATATATATATATATATATATATATATATATATATATATATATATATATATATATATATATATATATATATATATATATATATATATATTATTGGGGGACTCAATGCCGCGCTTTACCTTATTTTGCTGAAATGCAAATAGTAAATATAATAGGTACCTGAAATTCTTTTATATTTTCCGTGAAAAGTTCCTTTAGCATAAGTGTGCCCATGTTCTCACCATCGTTTACTACATTAAAATGTTGAATTGCTTCTTCTAAATAATAAAAAAAAACAAAATCGTATAAATATGTGTAAATGTGCATATATTATGTACATATTAATTAAATGTATTTATTTAAAATGTTCTGTAAAAATTAAAGAAGTTTAAGAGCGTTATGCAGAGAACACTGAAAAAGTACCTTCACTGCTTTTCAATAATATAATAATTAAAAAAGCTGAGGTCTATTCTGGCTCAGAGGTACAAACGTGCGACTGTAAACGCGACAAGTTGAGTGTTATAGTACTACGTACGTATGTACCTACTCGACGTTTTTTTTTGGTTTTGTATCAAGGCAAAGAGCGGCGTTGAGTTCCGCCACTCAACAAGCAATGTCTCGAATTTGGCGAAAAGTTGAGAATGTAAGTTTCTTAATGAGAACCGAGTGTCGTAACACTAGATTCCTCTGCCAACCTTGTCAAATGCAGGATACAGCACGTAAATAAAAAAAAAGTCATAATTCTGGCTTATTAAAGTAATATATTATTTAAACTAAATTTCATTAGCTCTATAAGAACAAAGGAATAATTTATTACCATCGCCTACGATTTCAAAAGTGACAATTCCAGCTTGAAGTCCGTCCTCATCAGTGGCGTGTATCCGGTCCAAGAAGTTACCGTCCACTAACGCCAGCAACCCGTTGACCACTGCTCGTTCCTATTGGGTGAAATGTAAATCAGTCACATGCAAATATTAACTTATAAATAACTTATAAATATGTATTAGATAATATAGCATTGTGTCTTAAAGTGCCTTAATCTCCGACGCAAAACAAAAAAAAACGATGTTACTAATTAAAAAAATATATAGCGGGGCGTCTTGGATGGATCAAGAAAGTACAAACTTTCTTGATCCATCCAAGAAGATGATCACTTGGATGGTTTCCAAAAGGCGCACTTTCCTAAATGTAAATTATCCAACTTATAAATTTGTCTGTCTGTCTGTGGCCACGTTGCTTCTTGAATAAATGAAAGCCCTGTTTCTCGCTGTACATCTTAGTTACGTGTGATAAAAATTGGGTTAGCAATTGAAGAGCTGCAATCACTTTGCCAAGATTCGGTTAGGATTTTTTAAGTTGTTCGCTTATGCACACAAACATGCGTCAGAAATTTTAATCATAAAATCTTGAGTCTGGGGTTATAAAGATGTTAGATTTTTTTTGTTAGCGTCATGCTGTATCCAAAATATAAAAAGGTAGATAGAGATAACTAGGGAACCTAGTGTTATGGAACTCCGTTTACTTCTCCACATTCTGCCGAAATTGAGGCATTGCGTGGTGAGGAGAGACTCAGGGACAAGGTCTCAAAGTACTAAGTAGGGACGGACAAAGCAAGGATCGAACCTACAAGCTATCATGTTTATGTCTCTGCCAGGACAGGCGCATATTTAAAACAAGTTTTAATGGTTTGTATGAATATGGCTGCGTTAAAAATCATATTTATTAATTAATCACATAAATATTCAAAGATAAAAAATATAGAATTAAAAAGGACTTACTCTAGCGAATCTTATTATTGCATTATCTTTCGGGAACACGAACACAGGCGCGTAAAAGTTAAAGGGGTTGATTATGATTTCATACGTCTCGTTGGATTGCTGACGAGGTTCGCCGTGATCGAAAGCCTATTTTTAAAAAAATATATAATATACGTATTAATGCATTTTTTAAATACATTTCTTTCAATAAAAGACAAAATACCCATGTAATGGTTTGAATTGTTATTATTAAATTAAATGAACGTATACTGTGGTCGTAATTATTTTTAGCTGAAACATTATTTATATATTTTCGTTAATATTAAAAAAAACATATATAGAAGTAAGTTTTTTCTTTTAAAATAAATGTACTTACCCTTATTCCAATACTATATGTTCCCCAATATCCCTTTAGATCTCTACTAGCTTCTAACTGCGCTGATACGTTATATCTGTTTTCATTGTTATAAACGTGCGTTATAGTGAAAAGATCTTGAGGAACGGTTATATCTCGGTTTTTGACCAATAATTCCGTTACTTCATATCCAACTCTAGAATTATCAGTGTTCGGTTCGTCACGATCTGGTGCATATATCAACGGTGATAACTTAGATCCCTAGAAATATAAAAAATATAACTGTTATTAAAAATAAAGTCTTTAAGGTATGATATCAATAATGGTCAATGAGTGATTTTT
Organism: Eueides isabella; assembly: GCA_019049475.1. NCBI lineage: Eukaryota > Metazoa > Arthropoda > Insecta > Lepidoptera > Nymphalidae > Eueides > Eueides isabella. Next base: position 14,332,721 of record CM032387.1, read on the forward strand.
AAGCTTAACGCAGTATCCCCATAACGTTAAGTGCCGTTCACCACTTTATTCGACACGACGTATTCCGGAGGCATTGGGTGTTGAATATCGGAACACAACGCTGCACGATTTCTTTTCGGCTTTTTAGCTAAGATCAAAGTGTATTATGAAATAATAAATATTTATTAATATAAATAATTAATAAATATTTATTTTGCTATTAAAAAAATACTAATTTGTTAAGAATGAGGAAATTATTAATTTAAAATGGTAACTAAGCCCACGACTACAGCGTTACAGTCAAACGATGGTCCAAAGTAGAATTATTTTTTTAACTAAAAAAAGTTACCTCGTTAAGACTTTCCGAGATTGCCCATTGGAGTTGGTCAGGTGTAGGCAATTCTGGTGCGTTGTCGTTGACATCTAACAATACTACCAAAACTTCTAGTTCATTTTGGTTCCTGTTGCCATCTAAATATGTGTTATTAATACAGTATTTTGTAAACTTTAAGTAATATTCATATGATATATATATATATATATTTAACGAATATATTAAAATTTTATATATTTTTTTATGATATCCAAGAAACTAGTTATCATTTTATTAAATTTCAATATATATAAATGTATAAATATAATTTATTAAGAAAATCGAGCAACTACTATCCCTTGCTAAATTATCAAATTTAATTTAAAAGTAAACAGAATATCAATCGTTTTTAGCGAAATTATGGATATCGATTTTATTTTTTATGAATAACATTAATTTAAAAGTTATAAGAAGCGTAACAGTTATTTTTTAAAATTTCTAAAGCCGTGTTAGAGATTAAATTTATTCATGTTAATATTACTCAGTATATAATTTAAGAAAAGTTATATCTCTTAAAATCTGCAAATATATCTTACCTCCCTCAGAATAAAAATTGTCGATAAGATTCAAAAAGATCCTGTGCGTCGGTTCGTCCCCGTCTCTGTCCAGTACTTCGTTTGTGGTATAGTCAACAAACACTCGACCTGTCTCCAGTTCCACTTTGAAGAAACTCGTTAAACGAGGATTGACCGCATAGTTTATTTGATAGCTGACCGTATGGTACATTTCTGTAGGCAATATTTATTATTTTTTAATTTAACTTTACTTAATTGTTGGGTAGATTTCAGATAAAATTTGATAAGGTATTACAGAGGCCTGTCGTGGCGCAGCGGCACAAGCGTGTGACTGTAACCGACAGGTTCTGGGTTCGTTCCCCAGTCGAAGAAATGAAATATTTAATATTTTCAATTTAAATATACTATGTTTCATTTTCTTCGCTCTGGTAATAAGGCAAAGCGCGGCGTTGAGTTCCGCCACTCAACACGCAATGCCCCAAATTCGGCGAAAAGTGGGGAACGGAAGTGGAACGGAGTGTCTTAACACTAGGTTCCCGGGTTCCCTCTGCCTACCCTTCCTCGAGCGGGATACAGCGTGAAGCTAAGAAAGAATGTTTTTAAGTAGAAGTAAAACACTTCACATCAAATAAATATGTTGTAGGACCACAACAGGAAATAGTTAAATAGCTATAATAATAATTTATATAGTTATAATAACAAATCAAAGCACGGCGATGAGTTCCGCCACTCAACACGCAATGCTTCAAATTCGGCTGAAAGTGGAGAACGGAAGTGGAACGGAGTGTTTTAACACTAGGTTCCCAAGCTTCCTTCTGCCTACCCTGCCATGTGCGAGATATAGCGTGAAGTTGAGTAATAATATCAATGTAGTCAGTAACAGAGTAGTATTCACATGATAACAAAATACAGTTTCCAAAAACATAATAAATATCAGAATTATATTGGTTTAATTTTAATCTTAAGTCTATTAGGTATTTGTTCTTTTGTTCAACTTCAAGCTGTGTACCGCACATGTGACAATGGGAACTTAGGAACCTAGTCATAAAATACCACGTTTCGTTCACCACTTTACGCTTTTGAGGCACAGCATGTTCAGTGGCGATACTCAACGCCGCGCTTTGTCATTAAATTATATATTCAATTACCATCTCTATCAAGATCTTTAGAAACTATAACGACAACTTCATCACCGGATATCGCGTCTTCTTTTATGTACACTGTTGTATTGAACAATTCTGTTTGAGCTTCTGGATATTTGTTGTTTGTATCTGTTATTTGTATGGTTATCTGAAAAGTAATAACTATAGAAATACATTTTTTTGACTAATTTTAAAGTGTTAACTTAAGGAAGAGTTAACTTGAGGCCTGTCGTGGCACAGCGGCACAAGCGTGTGACTGTAACCGACAGGTTCTGGGTTCGATCCCCAGTCGAGGAAATGAAATATTTAATATTTTCAATTTAAATATTTAATGTTTCATTGCTTCGCTCTGGTAATAAGGCAAAGCGCGGCGTTGAGTTCCGCCACTCAACACGCAATGCCTCAAATTCGGCGGAAAGTGGGGAACGGAAGTGGAACGGAGTGTCATAACACTAGGTTTCACTTCCGTTCCCTCTGCCTACCCTGCCTAGTGCGGGATACAGCGTGAAGCTGGAAAAAAAAAAACTTAAGGAAGAAAAAGGTCTGTCTTGGCGCAGGGAATTTTTCGAGGAAATCAAACAATATTTTCAAATATAGTACTTAATATTTTCATATCATCTCTCTGGTAACACGGCTGCTTCTAAATGCATGCCTAAATAAATAATACTCACATTGCCCTCAGTCTCCCAGAACGTATCATCTGGAGGGCAATTCGTAAGATCCTCCTCTGAACATTTATCACTGGCTGTGACAGTATAGTATAAGTTATATCGCGGCGGTGTATCAGCATCGATGGCTCCATTCAAATCCACTTCTATTTGACCGGAGTGGAAGTCAATTTTAACTAGACTTTCCGGTGTATTTTCTCGTGGACTGAAAAGAGATTTTATAGTTTTTTAAAAATTATTATATTACTACTCTGTTAGCTATAGTAATCATTTAGGGACTAAACTAAGTAAAAGGAGTCTGGCCCTGTCTTGGCGCAGAGACACTCGGGTTATGGTTACGGGGTTATGGGATATAAAAGAAATATTTAGTATTTTCAAATGAAATATTTAATATTCATATCGTCGCTCTGGTAACAAGGGTAAGCACGGCGTTGAGTTCCGCCAATTAACACTCAATGCCTCAAATTCGGTAAAAAAATCGGGGAATGGTGTAAACAGAACACTAGGTTCCCAAGTTCTCTCTAGTTGGCATCATCAAACCCTAAAAGCAAGATATTACTTAGTTAAACTAAGTAATAACTTTAAAAAACTAAGCAATAACTTTCTTTTTAGGGTTCCGTGTTAAAATAAGGAAGGAGAAAAAAAAGGAGCCCGTATAGGATCACATTGTTGTCCATGTATTCGTGTACGAAGACCATTTATCTCAAAATGACATGAAGACGTAACTCTATTTGAAAGAAAATAATTGCCGTCATTACAGGGCACTTTTAGTACACAAAATTAGGTTACTATAACTAAGACAATCCAGTTTACAATATTTAAACTGGAGCCTACATGCATTTATACTGCTTTACGTACAGTTAGTAGTAGATCACTAGAAGCAGTGTGGCAATTACATTTGCTGAACCCTTGAAGCAAGAGACTTGGCTTAAGAAGAAAATATAAATGAAAAATTTAATACAATCATTTTTTTGTTTAAATTATCCTATAAGTTTATTTTTTTATCGCATCTGAAAAAAAATCATATCAAAAATATTAACAACAAATAAAAAAGTACACTTACACAATAGTATATCGCACTTGATTGTAAAGTGGACCGTCGATATCTGTTGCTTGTACTGAACCAATTATTGTATTTGTGGCTGCATTCTCCCTTACGCGTAGTGCTTGAGACAACGTACCGGCGGTCCACTGAGGTGCGTTGTCGTTCATGTCAATTATTGTTATAGTGTATGTCACTGAAATGTTATATGATGATAATAAATATATATATATAGAAGACATTATATAGATAGACGTTATAACTGGAGCTAATTAGAAAATTAAATAATATAATATTATTATAATATTAATGACAAAAGGCCTGTCGTTGCGCAGCGGCACAAGCGTGTGACTGTTACCGACATGTTGCGGGTTCGATCCCCACTTGAGGAAATGAAATATTTTATATTTTCAATTTAAATATTTAATGTTTTCGTTTCTTTGCTTTGTTACAAGGTAAAACGCAGTCGTTAAGCTTCACCACTCAACACGCAATGCCTCAAATTCGGCGGAAAGTGGCGAACAGAAGTGGAACGGAGTGTCACTATGTTCCCAAGTTCCCTCTGCCTACCCTGCCGTGTGCGGGATACAGCGTGAAGCTGAGTGAGTAAGTGATTTGGCCTATTTGAATAATTAATATTGTGATTTTGATTCTTGATTTTGGTTAATGACAAAACAGTGACACCAATGCGATACGAAATAACACATTAATGTTCGTTATTAGTTTAATCTTAAGCTTACAATATTTTTGTATCGCTTCACGTTGTAAGTTGGACAGAGGAAATTAGCGAACTTGTAAAAAAACCCGTTCTCATAAGGCGCTTCTTTTCTCCAATTTCCGTCAAATTTGAAGCATTGTGTAATGTACCACCAGATCGAAGAAATTAAAATATATTTTTATCAGTATTAGGTACGCTATATCATTTCACATATGACAGATTACCCTTTTTAGCCATGCCGTTCCGTTCCTCACTTTCCGCCGAATTAAAGGCATTTGGTGTTGAGTGGCGCAAGTCATTAAATATTAAATATTTCGTTTCTTCAAGTTAAAATCAATCCTGTCGCGTTAACATTCGCACGCTTATACAGAGCCACAACAGATCGTAATATAACATACGTATATTTTTTTATTATACATAGTTTTATAATTTACTCAAAAAAAATAAAAAGGTCTCTATCTCTTTTTCGTCTCTCTTAGTTTTTGTACAAAATGTGTGAAGATTGAAGTAACAGGAAATATAAAAACTAAAAATTGTCACATAAGAAAACTTACATTCGTCAAAATTAATGCCGATTTCCGTATTATTATCAATAACTTGTACAGTGAGATATAGAACTTCAAATTCTTCATAGTCAATTGTAACGTTTGGACGTATTTCCTTCACAACTAGACGTCCTATGGCGTTGCCGTGGTCGTCCTCATTAGGATATATTGTTTCTATATCTATACAGCTAAAATTTTAAAGCAAAGAGAATTCAGAAATATATTTTTTACATTAATATACAAATATACCACTTTAACATATTTAAAGTGATTCCTCACTAACAAAAGAAATACTTTTAAGAACAGTTAGGGCGCTTTGACGGTTTGCAAAGGCCGCGGGTTGAAATCCGTTACTTTCAAATTTTTATTAGTTTTTTGGCAAACAGGTTTTGTGTACGTTTTCCTTCTAAAAAAACCAAATTTTCTTTTTGTAAAACAATATGTAGATATTGTAGTAAAATATCGACATCGATTATTATGATAAAACAAATACTATTTTTAAATTGTATCTTCCTCTGTCTCACCTTATGGGAGTAGTAAGAAGATGGAAGGAAAATAATACTGAAAGCTTGTATCTGCGAGGTTTATTTCTTTCAGTATAATTTTTTGGCGTTGTGTGTAAATTAATAAAATCATTTTCATATTATGAATCCTTACATAAATACCATAAATGTACTTTTTGTAGCAGCTGGACGGAAAAAATATATTTAAAAAATTACTTATGGTACTCTATAGATGGAGTCGCTCGTCCTTGCTTGGAGGCGTAAGAAGTTTCCCAAATTATTTTAAAGTATAGATCGGCACTGGTATCCGGATCGCTTGCGGTAATTTCTTGATCTTCTTGCACAATTTGATATCCTTGCGGGACATTTTCTTCCACTTGGGGACTGCCTCTTGGCTGAAACAATAGCAGTGATACTGTATTTCACTTTGTATACTGCTCGCTGCACGTTGATACTGCTATTTGCAGGAAGTAAACAGAGCGAACTTGGGAACATAGACAGTCTTTTCTGCATTACGCGTTGAGTGGTGAATTTTAACACTTCAAGTCGACTGGGAAATGATCCTGCCGCGTTTCACGTCGCGTCCTCAAAAGTGCTTTTGTGCCCCACTACAGCGCCACAGGCCACTAATCTTATATTGTTGAAAAAGAAATACATACAAAAAAAATGTAGAAAATAATTATAAAACAATAAAACACTAAGTTTTATGATCCTTTCAAGAGTATATTTTTATGTATATTTACATAACTTAAGAAGAAGGCCTATATTTTCTTTTAAATCATTTTCGTTTTCTCACTCTCTCCCTGATGAGAAGATAAAGCGTGGCGATAACCGAGTGAACCTAGGTTTTCTGTGTCCACGAACATATCTAAATATATTTCAGGTCCAGTTTCTGTAATACTTTTTTTTTTTAAATAATTAACTAATATTTGTGGGTTAAGCAAGGCTGTTTTGGGGTAGGCACAGACCACGTTGCTATATATATCACAGCGATAGGCTAAGTATTCTCACACTTACTAAACGTAACGTAGGCGGTGTATTATTTATGTCAATAAGTTGAATGACAAGTTGGGATATAGCGGTGTTGTACGGCTCGCCTAACGTGTCCACGGCTTGCACCTAGGGTAAAAAATATTTTAAAAGTTATAATTCACACTAAGGAAAGAAGAATATTTATTAGGAAAACGTATAAGGGTAGGTAAGGCGTAGGTGTAAGATACATAAACTATAATTATTATAATTATATTAAGGCTCGAATTATAATGTTATCGAATATCGAGGCCTGTCAAATGAAACATAAAAATTTCTCTCTCTCTTTTAAATGTAAATATAACATTTTCATTTCTTTGCTCTAAGTAATAAGGCAAAGCTCGTTGAGTTTCGCCCCTCAACATGTACTGTACTGTGGACTCAACGACGCGCTTTGGCTTTTTACCAGAGCGAAGGAATGAAGACATTAAATATTTATTTGGAAAATATTAAATATTTTATTTCCTCAAGTGGGGATCGAACCCACAACCTATCGTTTACAGTCACGCGCTTGTGCCGCTGCGCAATCACAGACCAAACAGCTATTGACAAAATAAAATACACTAATATTATATTGTTGTATTTTAAACCACCAAATAAATAAAAAAAATCCTGGTAGATATATTATAAGCTAAATTTAAACTACATTTCACTATAGACATTTTTGATTACTTATCGAAAGAGTAAATTAATAAATCCATATAATACGTCGTACCTGGACTAGGAGTTCATTTTGTCGATGATAATCGAAGCTGTTGTTTGCGCTAATTGTCACATCGCCCGTACTTTGATCTATTGATAATAGATTTTGAGCGGTTCCCAACAGACTGTGACTGCAAGTTGAATTAAAGAAAAACGTTCATATAATATAATAATATGGTAATAGACGGAGGGGGAGACCTCGGTTGTCCACCGAAAACACAGTATCTACGATACTGAAGTAGGGTCATGCAAGTATGAGGACCCCCCGGTCATATCATGGTTGATGACAGTGGACGAGGCGAAAGAGGTATGTCGAGACCGTAGCGTTCTCTCTGTCTACCCAACTAGGGATACAGCGTGAAGCTAGGTGAGTAAGTAAGTAATATAATAAGATATTTTTTCTAAACTAAATTAAACAAAAACGTTATAGTATTATAGATGTCCATTAGTTAATCCTCATAATTCATTTGACCACCTCAATTTTTTTTATTATAGAAATTTCAGTCAATCAGTGTACAATTTATATTTATACTTGTTTAAAAAACGTGTATAACATTTTAACGCAATGGCATTTGAACCCGCACATGTAGCGAGCGTTCTGACTACTAAGCCATACATACATACGTCTTATTTAAAATTCTTTAACGTTTTCCAGTGTTGTTTAACACTTTAAAAAATATTTAAAATCTGTACATAATTTGTTCATTCCATGTATTAAATTCAACTTTTTAATTCGATATTTTTTTATAGTTTACTCAACCAATTTACTGATATCATTCAGCTTGCTTAAATAAATAATATGTATAATGCAGAAGTGTTGAAGTTTGAAGTCACAGAAACAATTGGTTCCAAAAAATATATATTTGATTGATTCAAGGAAATTTATACGGATAGGATGTGCACATAAATAATTTTATAGCTGCAGTTAGAATGATCTCCCGCAATACTTGATTACAATTGGCTACTTTGTATCTAAACGTATAATAAATTTGTAACTGATCACTGTCTGTAATGTATATTAGTATATTAGGGTTCAAATTAGTAAATTCTTTTTTTTGTCTATTTTTATGTGTTTGTATGCGGTAAGTAATCTCAGAAACGTCAAAATGAATTTAATTCGTTTTCGCGACTTTCCCTCGACATTTACCGTTTGTATTATTTAAATAAATAGTTATCTATTGATACAGAATTGCTAAATATTTTGTTATTGATTTAGCTGAATTTTTAATTTTCAATGTGATTATAATATTAGAATACGAAAGTAATTCAATCTCAATCAATAGTGTAATTCAAGCGGGCCAAGCCGCGGGCACATTGCTAGTATATATTAGAAAAGATAAAAAATATATATTGTGTTTACACTACTACGTCTCCAATATCCCTGTCAGTGGCTAAAATGTTTGCGACGTAAAACCCAGCGCCCTCCGTTTCATTGAAAGACACTGTTTGAGTGCTGTGCTCGAATATCGGTAGCTCGTCGTTCCAGTTCGTCAGGCGGATGTTGACTATTGCTACACCAACGTGCCTCGGATCATCCATGTCGGTTGCTACCACCTGACGAATATGATAGTAAAACATTATTCTAGGCCTGACGTGGCGCAGGGGAAAGACAGGTTGTGGGTTCGATCTTCACTTGACGATATTTTTTTTTCATTTCTTCGCTCTGCTAAACAGGGCAAAGCGCGACGTTGAATTCCGCCACTTAACATGGAAATGCCTCAAATTTGATGGAAAGTAAGAAATGGAACGGAGGGTCTTAACACTATCTATGGTATCAAGTGCTCCCTGCCTACCCTGCCGGGTTACAGCGTGGATAATACAAATACTCACAAAAAAAAAAAATTACAATGTTTAATTTTATAAAATATCAAATGAATTGAATTAAAAATATAATATTACCCTTAACGTGATGTTTTGAAATTCGGGCACTTCATAATCGAGCATGCTATGGTTAGTGGTACCCATGATGAACGTCTGCCTTTGATAGCCGACCGCGGGTTGAATGAAAAACGCCTCGTGGGCTCCCGGGGGGTAAACGCTTTCTAAGCGTACTTCATATTGAGCGTGTGTACCCTAGAAAATCAAACAATTTATATGTTGTTGCTCATTTAACCTCAAGGAACTCTATATATAATTAACGCAAAAACAAGCGCGCGACTGTAAAGAACATAGGTTATGGGTTCGATCCATATTAAATAATTTCTTCGCTCTGGTAAAAAGGCAAAGGTCCTCTACTTATCACGCAATGCTTTAAATTCAGAGGAAATGTATAGGTTCTCGTCCCCTATTAATACTTCTTCCCCACATACATGTGCGGGATACAGCGTGAAGCTTAAAAAAAAACTTAGTATTTCACGCTTTATCCCGCACATAGCTAGGTATATAGAGATAATCTAGAGTTTAGATACAATATTTTATTTGATTTTCGCCTGAAATTTCGTTTGAATACGCCTAAATTGACGTCCATAGCGAGGTAGTAGTAATAATTGAAATATTAAGTCATTGTCGAGTGGAATCGATGTCATTGCGTTAACAGTTAAATATTGAATCACTGAATCAACCTCAGTAATACTAGTCAAAGCGTAATAGGGAAAACTGAAGTCAAATCTGGCTAACCGTTTCTAAGATTAGCGGATACAAGTGCACAGACAAACAAAGACAAATAAAAAAAATAAAAGGGTCTCTGCCATTAATAATCGTCCCCTATAAGCTTTTTTTAATATATCTTCTATGTACAGACAGATCATTTATTATAAGTATAGATGGAGATTATTTATTTGAAAATAAACAATATAATTATGTAAATCATATTATATAAAAAAAAACGTTTATATTACCAAATCTTTATCATGGAATCCAAATTCCGTATCAAAATTAAGTGTCTGTGGTGTTTCCTCTGGTATTTCTATTTCATAAGGCTCCTCTTGCAGAGGTTCTGGGAATTGATCATTTATGTCATTAATAATGATAACGACTGTATTTTTCGTTGAGAATGTTTCATTATCATATTTGTAGGCGATTATTGATAATTGGAAGACTTCCCGTTGTAGTACGTCACGATTTATCTCGTGCACTTGGAAGATAGCTCCACTTTGTCCGTCTCCTATAGTTTTTATGTCGAAATATTCTTTATCTCCTAAAAAAAGAATAATTAATTTAAGTGAATGTGACCTTAACGTAACGTTAAGTGAAATGAAAATATACAAAGAATTAAATAGTAAAAAAATGTGTTTAAAATTTAAATTCAAATTATTCTTTAAAAAAATAGACTTTTGCAAGCACTTTTTAAATCGTTAAATATCAACCAGCGGCTAGGAAAGCAGGCAGTTTTTGAATCGTTAAATATCAACCAGTGGCTAAATTAAAAAAGGAAAGGAAGAGTTCCGTCCGTTATTTACTGCTTACAGGAGGACACTTTATCAACTGTTCTCTCATATGAGATGGTTCTGGTTGGTTCTACCCTCCATATAAGGAATACATTAAACAATATTTTTTTTTTTAACTGTCATTCCACATTTAGGAAAGAAAAATCATTATTAAGATTGGCGAAGTGATTCTGTGCTCTACTAGCACGCTCGGACCGCCATAACGAAAGAACTGAACTGAACTGAATCATTATTAAGAAAGGGTAGAAATATTAAACAAGAGGCGCGGTCACATACCCGTGTACATATTTGTAGTCAATAACTAAGTTTAAATGTTTGTAGTAAATAAATAAATTCAACCTTTGCTCTTAATATCAATGCCTCATTGCATACCAAGCGTATTTGACGATTTCTTGAATATGAATAGAAGCTGCATTGAAAATTGAGGCCGTCTAGGCTACGAGTAAGTGGGAGAGCGTCTGACCATAGTCGGGGACAATTTACAATTTGGAACATTGTTGTATAATAAGTTTTTGCTCTAGTAAAATCAAGTGCGGCGTTCAGTTTCGCCTTTAAATACAAGTAATTTCTTAAATTGGTTCAAAATTATTCTATTCTAGATATAAATAGAGTAAGTAGTGGCACGAAGTCCATTCAAACAAATGGCCACTAATATTCCATAAATATATTTGCCTTTTATGTTCAAAAATGTATCAAAATAAATGTATTAAAAAAAAACTAATAGCAGTCGTGGGACTGCCGATAGAAGTGAAAACGGAACTATTAAGTTGAGAGTAATTAAAACTATATGCAAAAATTATATGATTTTTTTTATGTTTTATTTATTAGTTACATATAATGGGTTAAACAAATCATGAACAAAATATAAATACAAAGTGGTTGAAAAAATAATTAATATACAATTATCTTAATTATACATAGTATTTATATTTACACGAATTTCAATGAATTCAAGTTTGAACATTATTTTCATTATTTACATCATTGTCATCATTAATTTCGACAATACTTAGATTATCTGTTCGTTCAATCATTTCATTATTATTATTATTATTATAGTATTTATATTAGTATTATTATTATAGTATTCTAAAAAGATACAGTAGGTACTGCCTACTATAACGTATTGGTGACGTGACTCACAAAATTATACTTATCCAAAAAGCGTCCAACGCGCACATAATACAGTCAGAAATAGTCGATGTATTAGTGTATACGTGTACACAGGCTATATTAGTGTATACGTGTACTACTGCGCATGCGCTAGTCGCACGCCTGCTATTATCATTAGCATGTCGGTGACGCGAACCGAGGATTTTACCCTCTACCAAAACGCTCAACGCGTCTAAAGAAGTTTTCACTTCAAAAATACTTAAATATTAATTTAACTCACTTTCGTCAGCTTCAATCCTATAGTATATAGGCTTATCGATTCCTGTGTCACCATCGATAGCTCGCACAGTAAAGTTCATTGCAGTTTTCTCATCAAATTGCTGTACAGCAAATATATTGATCCAGCGTGGCGGGCGATGCTCTATGATTTGCACTTCTACCATAACCCTCACTGTATGTGTGTTGGGTAAGGAGTCCTGAGAACATGAACAGATTTACTAAAAGTTTATGAATTTCTTCTTTATGTAGCCCCTCAACAACATTTTGTTAATATTTTATCGTTTTTGGTAAGGAAATGTCATGATGTTAGACATCAATTGTTTATGTATAATTTATTAAAAAAAGCAATATGATCGATTTACCGCTTCCCTTAAGTATACAACATTTTCATAGGATGAAGAATAGGTAATACAAAATATATATGTACGTCCATCTTTTATCAATAAATATTATACTTAATTATATCAATTAATTACGTAGCATATAGGTATGTACTGTTCTTCTTTTCGTAAATTATATTTTTTTTGCTTCTTTAACTAACGCTTACGCTTACGAGGCCTGACGTGGCGGAGCGGCACAAGCGTGTGACTTTAACCGACAGGTTGTGGGTTCGATCCCCACTTGAGAAAATTAAATATTTAATATTTTGAATTTAAATATTCAATGTTTTCATTTCTTCGCTCTGGTACAAGGCAAAACGCGGCGTTGAGTTCCGCCACTCTACACGCAATGCCTCAAATTCGGTGGAAAGTGGGGAACGGAAGTGGAACGGAATGTCTTAACTTCCTCAAGTTCCCTCTGCCTACACTGCCATGTGCGGGATACAGCGTGTAGTTGAGGAAGTGAGTAACTAACGCTTATATTATTACTAGATGTTTTTTAGATCTTTATATCTATATTTCATTTAAAGAGATATACATATATATTGCCTACGTACTTTAAACGAAGATCTCGTTGGAAGTAGTAGATGCTTAAATAGTTTTTAATAATTAAAAAAGGATTTTTGTAACGTTACGTATTTTTTAACAATAGTCCGAGGTCAACGCTGCTTATGCATTTAATACATAACCATTGTTTACTCAACATGCGATTCACACTGAGTTCCCAACTTCGATCTGCCTTTCCCGCTACGTGCGGGATACAACGTGAAGGTAAAAAAATAACGAAACGGTACTCACATACGCTGTAACCATGAAAGAGTGGAAAGCGTTCACTTCATAGTCCAAGCTTCTGTTAGTACCTAGCGTCATCGTCATACGAGCCCACGTGTTTGGAATATTTTGACTAAATATGTAAAATATTTCATTATCATTCCTATCGCTGGTTATCTCGAAACGCATGAATCTTGTACTGATTTCGCCATCTTCGTCTGTTACTTCGTAAGTGCAGTTCGTTAAATGTGCTTCTTTAAGTTCCTGTAAATATTTATTGGTATTTAATGACATAATGGTTGTTGTTGCGGCGTGTGACAGCGTAGGACGGGTCAATTCTATTATATAAATTTCTTTTTTAAGCTACTCGTTTAAGGAATTTAGTGTCAGAACATTAGTTACTTAGGCCTAAAAAATATATAAGTAACTCTGACGTGAGCGCTGTCCTAGCGCAGAGACACAAGGGTGTTACTGTAAATGTGACAGGTAGTGGGTTCAATCCCAACACGAGAAAACGAAATATTTAATATTTCAAATTAAATGTTATTATTTCAACGCTCTGCCAAGGCATAGCGGGGCGTTAATTTAGGTCAATCAATACGCAATACCTCATATATGGCGAAAGTGGGGAACGGAACGGAGTGCCTTAACAGTAAGTTTAAAAGTTCCCCCTGCCTACACTACCATGTGCAAATTATGGAGTATGTAAATAAGTATTTATTTTATTTTCATTTTTATTTTTGACGTCATAACTTATTAACACTTCAAAAACTTACTGGCACCAAGCAATTGTCAGAAACATGTATTATAGGTGCATTGTCGTCAATATTGACAATGGGCAATGAGATAACGCTGGAAGTCTCGCCCGAGATCTGTATCGTGAACATGTACAGCTGCATGCCAGGAGTTTCATAGTCCTGTCTAATAGAAAAAAAAGGATATGTAGTATATATATTAGTATATGTAAGTGGGGAACGGAGTGTTTTAACACTATGTTCCCGGGTGCCCTCTGCCTACCCTGCCTCGGGATACAGCGTGAAGCTGAGTAAGTATATTTATAAATCAAATACCAAAATTGTATAAATATCACATTATGTATTCAAAAAAAAATATTCGTAATTGTCCCTTTTTAGCTATAAGAATTATTTTGTTTGTTTTTTTTCTTTTCGTATAATATATACCAGGGTTAAATCGTAAGAAAATATCCAGCATGAATGGTTTTTATTGGAAAACTATATAATCTGTACGGTCATAGTGTTTGCCTTAACATGAAGTTGATGAAGATGGCTGCGCAGGTTTCACTTTAGTATTTTTCCTACATTTAATTATTTTCTTCTCACTCACTCTCTCATTCAGCTTCACGCTGTATCCCGCACATGGCAGGGTAGGCAGAGGGAACTTGAGAACTTGGTGTTAAGACACTCGGTTCCACTTCCGTTCCCCACTTTCAGCCGAACTTTGAGGCATTGCGTGTTCTGTGGCGAAACTTAACGCCGCGTTTTGCCTTATATCTAAATTGAAAATATGAAATATTAAATTTTTTCGTGTGAGGATCGAACTCACGACCCGTCAGTTACACCTACACGTATGCGCCGCTGCGCCACGACAAGTCTCTTATTTTGTTCTCGAGTGATCAATACGCAAAAGTTCAAAGAACTTAATTTTAGGGCGGTCACAAGTCGTCGACCGTACAGTAGGACAATATAAAAAAATGTTATTAAATATAATGTTAGTTATATACTTTAATAAAACGCTTAGTAAATAACCTTTGGGTGATATACAAGATCCATTCGTCATTTTCTTTTCTTAATTCCGGACCTAGCAGGTTAAATGATCCTGCTGTTAGTGGGCGGACTATAGAAGGAGTAGCATCGCCTATTTGAAAAAAGAAATCATTCAGTAAAGAGTTAATTTAAAAAGAATTGTTCTTTCAATATCAATATGAAATGCTTTAAAATGACGTTATATTATAGTTATAATTTATTGAGTATGGATTTTAACTATAAAATTAAAGAATAGACAGGTAAGATTGTGAAGTGAAATCACATAACTGAGATGGTAGGGACAATTTGGAAACCTAGTTTAAGACATTCCATCTGTTGGTATATGGCAGAACTCAAAGCCGCGTTCTGCTTTATTGTCAAAGCGAAGATGTGAAAATATTAAATATTTCATTTTCTCGACTGGGGATCGAACCTGCCGCGCTTACAGTCGCACGCTTGTGCCACTGAGCTTTGACAAGCCTCTTTTCTTTTTGCCATTTTCAAATTGAAATAACGTTTTTACGATACAGTTTATTATGTGTATAATATAGTATAAACACCACAAATGAACTATTTAAAAAGTAGGCGTAAACATAAAGTAAAGACTCTAGTTAATATATTTACCTTTATAATTTAGCTTAGCGATAGCAATATCATCAGCAATTTCTTCGTCTATATGTATGATTTGTGTTCGACTGTTTTCTAAATATGTACCCATACACAAGTCATCTCTTTCTGGTGCCGGGATAAAAGGTCTCTCATTCCAGGTCAGTCCTGCGAATACATTTAATTTTGTTATAATATTCTTTACTTAAATATTATTGCAGTTAAAAAATCTTAGATCCCGGTGTCCATCACTAATAGCCCCTTAGAAACCAGGCTACAATTATATATATATATGCTTATAATATATTTATAGCCGACCACTGCCTGCACATGAAAGATATATCAAAAAATCTTATAGGTTACGTTTGTTAATGTAATAGGGCCCAAAATAGTGACTTTTAATAATTTTATCTCTTTGTTTTTGCGTTTGGAAAACCACTAGCCAGATTTATAAACAGTTATCACAATTATATTTTAGTAAAATTCCTTCAACGTTTAGTGTTTGTTTTGTTTATATCGCTTAAAAATGAAAAGTTACGTTTTAGTTTTCAATGTACATATATCATATATCATATTAAAAGTAATAATTGCTATTAGAACAAGAAAGTAGTAGAATTTAGTGAATGAAATAGTGAAATGCAAGCGAGCGAAGCTGTGTGTCTTCGGTTTTTTGGTCGTTTTCCACAAAAATCTACGCTATAACTTTACTTTAAAATATGAATTACATACAACACTTTTGATATAGATAAAATATTTATCTGAATCAAGTATCGAGAATTATTTATAAATAATTTACCCTCAAATTCTATTGGAGCCAAGTCATCAGGTTTTGGTAATCTTGGAATATTAGTCATATAAGAGCATCGATCTGAAAGCAAAAAAAAAATATATATATATGCTTATAATATTTATTTAGAAAACGTATAAAAATTAGGACGTATATGAATCCGGTCCTCTTGGAGTTCCAGGTTCAAATCCTGCTTCAAATTTTCATACATTTTCTTAATAAATATTTTTCTTTCCTAAGTGTGGATTAAAACAATAAAAATATAGCCTATAAGTATGAATTATGAATTTCATGTTATCAGTCAGAATCTGTGGGCATGAAAAAAATACACAATGACTTTTAGAATAGCGTTATGATTAGGTACCTTCTTATTTTATTTTCTAGCTTCACGCTGTATACCACACATGGCAAAACAGGCAGAGGGAACTTGGGAACCTAGTGTTAAGACACTCCGCTCCGTTCCTTAATTTCTTCCAAATTTAAAGCATTGTGTGTTAAGTGGTGGAACGTACTGTCGCGCTTTGTCTTGTCAAAATATAAAATATTTTATTTGAAAATATTAAATATTTCAATTCCTGGAGTGGGCATCGTGAATTTAAAATCATACTCCACTGTGCCACAACAGGCATCTACTCGTTACTCCTCATTTCATGGAAAGCATATGTAAAAATTTTAAGGAATATTTTAGTATAGTACCTACCTATAATTTTAAATATGATTACATATTATGTTCGCACTTCCTAAATATTTGTAGGGTAGAGAAGGAAATAGGTATAACATGTATTCGTTTTTAGCAGAAGAGGCATTACTGCTGATAAGTTAGCTGAAGATGGCTACACAAATTTAACATATATTTTTTTACTTTTAATTTTTTTCCTCGCGGTGGTACCAGAACCAAAATTTCGAAATGCCTAATTTCGGGGAGACCTATCGAACACACATACTGGGTGGAGAATTTCCTATTATCTCTTCTTTTTCCGGTATTTTAATTTATATTGTTCCACTGTTTTAGGAGTTATATTATTAAACGTTCGTAATCGGCTTACCTTCACAAAATACGCTTCCAGACAGGATGAGCAGCAATCCAAATATTTTGATGTTCGTTTCCATCTTGCATGACGCGTTCTTAAAAAAACTTTTGGTATAAAATCTTATTGTGAGGTCTGGCACCGGAACTTGGCCGATAACGAACGGTGAAAACTACCTACCTGTTAGACATAAAGGATATTTAGCTGTAATGAATGAATTTTATATAACCTATATAATGAAATTTTGTTGCTTAGATATACATATGTGTAATTAATTTTTTATAGATTTTATAACATTTTAGTGTGTTATTAGTTTCGAGGCCTGTCGTGGCGCAAGCGTGTGACTGAAACGAAAGGTTGGGCGTTCGATCTCCATTTGAGGACAGGTTGTGGGTTATATCCTCACTTGAGGAAATTAAATATTTAATTTTTTCAAGGTAAATATGTAATATGTAAATATGTAATATAATATCATCTCTTCGCTCTGGTAACATACTCAATGAAACAATGCACCGCAATGCGTCAAATTCAGCAGAAAGTCAGGAACAGAGTGTCTTAACACTCGGTTCTCAAGTTCCCTCTGCCTACCCTGCCATGTGCAGGATACAGCGTGAAACTGATTTATTAGTTTAATTTTAATTTACTGTGTTCTTTTTTGCTGAAGTATAAAAATAAAATAAATAATACAATAAAATCATTCATCATTTACGTATGATAGCTAATAAGCAATGGTAATTTTAACACGTATTAGTTCATTTCTATTTTAATTTTGACACGTTATCTGATTTTATATTGTTAATCATTATATTTGTTAAATATATATATATATATATATATATATATATATATATATATATATATATATATATATATATATATATATATATATATATATTTAACATATATATATATATATATATTATATATATATATATATATATATATATATATATATATATATATATATATATATATATATATATATATATATATATATATAATTACGACAATGTTTATCGTCAGTGCGACTGTAAACGCGATAGGTTGAGTATTCAATCCCCACTCGAGGAACCACTCGAGAACTAATATTTAGTATTTTAATTTTTAGCTCTGGTAACAAGGCAAAGCGCGGCTTTGTGGTCTCGACACCCAACACGTAATAATAAATTCTGCGGAACTGAACGTAGAGTCTTAACACTAGGTTCCCAAGTTCCCTCTGCCTACCCTGCCATATACGGGATACAGCGTGAAGCGAAAAGAATAAATAGTTCTTTCGTAGATATACTATAGTATAAAATCAAAAATCAAACTCTGCCTATTCTTTTTTCATTTAGGCCATCACAAATATTTTTGAATCGTCAAGTTACATCGAAATATCAGTTAACTTTAGTTTATGTTATTTAATTTTTAGATAAGTTTTTTACTTTGCAACATATATATACATGTAGACATCTATAAATTTTGTTCATTGCGACACTTTACGTCCTTTACATATAGCACTTGAAAGTTGGAAGTCATTATGTTTTTACTTTAGAATATACCGGAAAATATTAAAATTGGTTTATTCAGAAAACGTATAGAAAATCGAGATCGAGATTGTTTGGTGCAATTTGCAAGAAAAAAAAATGGTCTAAGTTTTGTCAATTTTTATATAAAGTATTATTTCGAAAGTAAGCACTTTTTTTACTTTCCGCCTGCGTTTAATGGGGAAATTCTAAGCCTAAAGTATTTTCTACGTAGAGATCAGACACAAGAAATGAAAATATTAATTATAATTAAATAGTTATTTCAAAGGAAACACTTTTGAATATTCTATATTTAAAAATTAGGTAAAATTGAACATACTTGCCACTATACAATTATTTAAATAATCACATATACGTAAACTCCTACCTTGTACTACTTTTTACGTAAAAAACACTAAAATTCCTTATTGTTTATATAAAAACCGTGTTTCTAGTAATTATTTTGCCACGAAACTGAAACAATAGTGGCATTTCTTTTCGGGTATGTCCAACGCTTTGATAAGATTATGTACTAATGATAATAACTCATTTTAATATTGATTACGGTGAAACATAAATAATCGTATACATATTATGTAGGGCTGTCGTTGAGGATGCAAAATGAACCGAAACGAATTTACTTATATATATTTATTTAAGCTATTTAGTTACAATTAACTAATCTGTTCGATGTCAGAACAAAAAGTGAAGATCTCTAAACTCTAAATTATATTTATATTAAATTAAACGATATAACGTAATCGGTGAATACCAGGTGGTCCCCACAGTATGATGTTTCTCGTTAGCGCTCGACGTTCAGGAGGTCTTGCGAAACAAAGCAGCGATGGTGGTATCTTCACGGAGCGTATTGCGATGAATCATACATGGTGTGATTATTTATGATGTTTCTCGGTAGCGCTCGACGTTTGGGAGGTCTTGCGAAACAAAGCAGCGTTGGTGGTAGCTTCACCGAACGTATGGTGTGATTATTTCTTAACAACTCCCTCCACAGGATCAGCAGCTATTTGGAGACTTTTGTCGAAAATAGTGCTGATAGAGACATAGGATCTCTGGGGCTGTCCTGGACATCTTGTGTTCTGGTTGTCTCGTCCTCTCTCTGGTTGATATTCTTCGAAGGCATACATTTACGACGAATGAGGACTATGCTTATAATGAGTACTGATGCACCAATGAGTATGTAGACAGGTATAGTTGTGTGATAGAGAGTGTCTAAGTTCGACGGTTCCAAAGTCACTGGTTCTTGAGAGGCAACCCTGATGTTGGTTGAGTGTAAGTGACTCAAATCTATGCTATTCAATTTCAAGATGGTCTTCGCTGTCGCTTTGTATGGGTCTTTGTTACCATATTCTGTATTCAACATTTTCAAAACTCGTCCTTTCACTTGATCATGGTGGTTAGTGATGGTAAAGATGGACGTTTGTAGAGCACACCCTTGAGGTATTTCAACTAAATAACTTCCATGAAGGTTTCTGTATTGATCTTGAGAACAGGCTAAGTGAACTTTCGTTAGGTTGGGAAAGCTCAGAACGTAGTGACGATCATCCAGTCTTTCCATGGCTTGAGATGATAAAATTACTGGAGTAACTCGACAGGATTCATGAATATATTGCTGAAGTATAAGATGTTGAATGCAGGTCGTTTGTTCTCCATAGTGTCGGTTTAAGCTGTCCTCGCAAAGATGACCGTGACTATACTTCGGACATTCTGTCTCTATATACAGTAGATCTTTCTCGTGAATTGCTACATATGGATAGGTAGGGATTATAGTTTTATTATTACTATTAGGGGCTAAGGACAATTTATAAAGGATGTAGTTATTAGGATTCACGATTGGGAACTTAATTACCAAGATTATATCATTATTTTTATAATAATATCCTAATCTTAATATTCTCAATAATTGATAGCTACCACTACTTCTAAATTGAATAATCCTTTCACTTTATTTAACATAACTATATAAAAACAGTTTGTTTTTCTATAAATGCGTGTCCTTCATGAATATTAATCGAAATTTTAAGAAATTTGGAAGTATTTGCCGGTCTAATTTCCTCATACAAATTTTATAGTACTGTATAGATTTTGGTAACGCTCATAAAACTCCTGTGCGGTGCCAGAACCTTGCGATAAAATAGCTAAATCGTTATATAGAGCGATCTCGTCTCGTTGGTCCGCGAAGTTGTTCACTAAAGCATTTCGAATGCCTTGCCAATCGGATGGAATCCCATTAGAATTGATTAAGCGAGCAGCAGAGCCTGCTACTTTGTTCAAAATCCCATTAAGAAGGGCACACCTACTTAATTCACTACTGTTTGCACTACAAACTGGCCTACTAATTCGTCACATAATTTTAAAAATCTCGTGAGCACATTCGGGTTTCCGTCGAACTCGGGTACCAATCTTAAGGCTTTATAAATGGTATCTAATTCAGACATATCCGTTCCCTCTTTTATACTACTCAAAGTAATATCTCTTTTTCTATCTATGAAAAGTTGCCTACTACTAGTAACTATCCTAGGTTCCTTTGATTTTCTTAAATGAAAAATCTTGGCAAATTTTATTAACACAGGTTAGTGAAGGCTAGGACTGAGCAACCACTAAAAAGAATCTAGTGTACTCACATGAACATGTTTCGGTCCCTCTGCGTTATCGATGTCTAGATAAACCTCTGATGCAGCACTACTTGTAGATTCGGATGCTCTGGATGCAGCTAGACAAGCTACGACGGGGCTTCACGCGATTACGGAAATCTTCTACGCGAAACGTTCCGCGAGCATCCTACCGACTGCGCCAATTATGTAGGGCTGTCGTTGAGGATGCAAAATGAACCGAAACGAATTTACTTATATATATTTATTTAAGCTATTTAGTTACAATTAACTAATCCTAAGACGCGACAATCTGTTCGATGTCAGAACAAAAAGTGAAGATCTCTAAACTCTAAATTATATTATATTAAATTAAACGATATAACGTAATCGGTGAATACCAGGTGGTCCCCACAGTATGATGTTTCTCGTTAGCGCTCGACGTTCAGGAGGTCTTGCGAAACAAAGCAGCGATGGTGGTATCTTCACGGAGCGTATTGCGATGAATCATACATGGTGTGATTATTTATGATGTTTCTCGGTAGCGCTCGACGTTTGGGAGGTCTTGCGAAACAAAGCAGCGTTGGTGGTAGCTTCACCGAACGTATGGTGTGATTATTTCTTAACATACATATCTTTATAAAACAATAAATACGTAGTTAGAAGGACAACAATAACATTACGTACCGAATGATTGGCAGGTATGTTGAGTTTTCTAGAGTATTACTTGGTAAGACAGTTGAAAATCTATTCTTATCTCTTCTTTTCGGTTTTCTTCCAAACCAACCTAAAAAATTTAAAATGTAATGTTTGAGGCCGGTCGTGATACAGCGGCACAAGCGTGTGACTGTAACCGACAGGTTCTGGTTTCGATCCCCACTCAAGGAAATGAAATATTTAATATTTCCAATTTAAATATTTAATGTTTTCTTTTCTTCGCTCTGGTATAAGGCGAACGTGGCGTTGAGTTCCGCCACTCAACACGCCATGCCTCAAATTCAGCAGAAAGTGGGGAACGGAGGTGGAACGGAGCGTCTTAATACTAGGTTCCCAAGTTCTCTCTGCCTACCCTGCCAGTAAGCTCAGCGGGGGTTAGGACCTTAGGACCATTAGGTCAATGGGAAGTATAACTTATAACTGTTGACAAACTTAATTTTGCAAGTGTATATACTGAGAAAACATGGATGGGGGAGTCTGGCTCGCGCTGGAGTGCATTATTTCACGTAGTATCCCGCATAGCATTGAACGCAGACAGTAATATACTGGTAAGGCACTCCATTTTTACTTTCCGAAATGCTTGAAGCATTGCGTGTTAAGTGATGGAAATGAACGATGCTTATTGTTTTGTTTCCAGAGCAAAGAAACGATGATATCAAATATTTTAATCCCCTAGTGAAATGCAAACCCACAACAATCAATCGTTTTTAGTCTTTTAGTCTATGCATAAATAGTATTCCAATTAAAAATAGAATAAACATATATTACTTTTGTATTTGAAATTTGTAATTTCCATACAATTGTTGAATTGTTATTGTTGTTTGTATTTACGCACCTTTACATTGACAAAAGTCTTTATTCTTGCAATACAAAGCGATTTTTATATTTTATTCGGTTTACTGTGATTGTACATAAAGCAAGCATAGAGACAGTACAATATTTAAAATCCTTTATACGCTTGGTAAGTATTAGTCAAATGATTGTTTGTATTCCGAGCTATTCATAGGTACAGTGAAATCTCCGCTACTGACAGAAGAATATCAGGCTGTGTAGCTGTCGTAATCAAGGCGATTAAGTAGTAAAGAAAAGAATACGCACAAACGTATCAAGTTACCATTCTCGGTTGTTAAGTTCCTTAACAACACCAAAGTTCTATAATCAAGAATGGGTCTTTCATTAAGACTCAGCGCATTAAAAATACATGGTCATACTGATTTTCATGACAATCGGTTAAACTGGGCAGAAGTTGCTACTATGCAGCGCCACCCGCTAGCGAATTCCATCTATAAACATGACATATTCATTTCCACTATGTAAAAATACATGGTCATACTGATTTTCATGATAACCAGTTAAATGGGGCAGAAATTCCTACACTGCAGCGTCACCTGATAGCAAATTCCATTAATGAGCCTATTATACAAACCTTCTCCGTGAAAAACTAATACTATATACCAATTTTCATTTTCATAATAATCGGTCCACTAGTTTTAGAGTTCATCGATGACATACAGACAAACATTCATTTTTATATGTAAGATTTCATTTCCTCGAGTGGGGATCGAACCCAGAACCGGTCGGTTACAGTCACACGCCTGTGCCGCTGCGCCACGACAGGCCTCAACCTCCTTATCTTAATCCACTCAATTATGAATTATTTAGTTTAACCCTACAATGCATGATTTTTTTAAATGTTGTCAGTTAAATATATGTGGTTCTATATAGCGTCTATACATAATAAATGGTAATAATAACAAAAAAAAAAATTATTTAAGAAGATATTTATTTTTTCAAATCTGTTCCATATGTGGTACAGTATACATTAACATTAGTATTTGGCTCTTAATTAGGAACAATGAACATAATCATATATTAAGTTTTATAGCAACAGTAACTATACTTACTGATGAAATTTATAAAAAAAAAATGCTGTCTCTGTTCAAATACAACTCAACACGACACTTTTCACAAAATATATAAGTTTTTCCTTTGCATTGTGGATATTTATAGTGTTGTCTTTCTTGTTCCATATAAAAAGATGATCAAATTTATCCAGTCTGAGTCTCGAGGGGGAAGGATTGCTGCATCTCTTATTTTCTTCTTTTCAATCGCGTCGTCAGTGGCAGAAGACGGTCTTTCTCTTTTTTTGTGATGATGGTCCACACATACAATTGTTGTCCCACCCCCTTGTGTAGAAGCCAGTTATTTATTGTGGCAATGTCTAGAAAATAGTAAAACAAACGCAGATACCATTTTCTAGTACGCATTTTTATTTTGTATTTCCCAAGAAAGGACTCCAACAAATCCACTCCCCACATATGCTGATTGTAGATTTTTACTATTTTAGGACAATCCACTTTTATGTATTTTTTTTGTTTCTTGCAATACCGGCTAACCTTTTCAATAGGTTGTTGCCCTATAAAAGATGAAGACAAAACTACAGGCTTATTATCATACCACATCATTGTGCCAACTTCCGTGCCCTCTACATCAGCTACCCATCCTTCTGAATGGCCTCGTTCTGTTTTAGTACTCTTCAAGTCTTCCAGGGATGGTATTTTTAAATCTCTGCCCAGTCCACTTTCGTTTACTGTTCCAAATGACTAGATTCCTTGCTTCTAAAGGAAAGTTCAGCTGAAGCGTAGTAATTATCGAAAAATAATGTTGGTATCACGGAATAGTTCGTGCTAGGCGAACTATTGTATTACAACTTGCATCTAAGTCGGGCTCATTAGCATATCTCAATCCAGAATTATTTACATTCCAGAGTATATCTCGAAGTCATATGCCATGCCTCTATCGTCACATAGCACGAGAAGCTTATATCCCCATTTGTGCGGTTTATTGGAAAGATATTGACGTAGGAGATATGCAGCTTTTGTTGCGCACATCTGTTCGTCCACTGATAAAGTCTCCCTCTTAGGTATATTCTGGCATTTCTTTCGATTTGTTTCGGCGACGGAGTTGTTTTCGGCGAGGATAGTACTACAATTAGTAGAAGATAATGGTGCATACCTGGTAGGCTCAATATAATTTTCAGAGTCACTATCTGCACTCATTCAAGTTTTCCTTGATTCTCGCCATGTCATCATCACTTTGCACACTTGAAAATTCTAAACCGTCTTCACTCCCTGAGGGTAAATCTAAATACTGCTCAATCAACTCGTTAGATAATACCTTCTTCGCCATAATCTGTAATGAAATCAAACCGAAACAACATATTAGAATTGAACTAATGCATGGTGTACCATATCTGGAACATTTAAATAAGTTGGTATTTTAGTACATAATATAGTATTATTTCAAAAAAATTACTTACCTTTGTTTATTATACACTATTTCCAATGTAAATATATTTTTATCCGCTACAAAATCTTTTAAAAAACTATTTTATTTCGATTTTTCAATTTACGTAAACCACGAACTCGCATCGATCATTCAAATTCTGTAAGAATCACAAGATCATTCGATATCTAACTCTATCTAGTGACATTTGCAATTACTAAATCGTTGCTAAGTATTTAAAGATTATCCCGTCGGTCGATAAATGACGCTACGTATCTTTGAACGAACAGTAGACTTATTTACTTTACCTGTACCAGATGTGGCACTGTATGCGCTGTAGGGTTAAAAATGTTACAATCAGCTTCTATTAGTTATTTTAAAACCCTAACATTGTTTTTCCCGAATATATTGAATGTGGAAACACAATTTTATTTTTTACTACTTTATTATAGTGTGTATATGTTAATTGTCAATGCGATTATTAGTTTCATTACTAAATAGATTGATATCTTATCAGGACGTCGCGAAATAACATAGGCACTCAGCCCATGAATGCAGATAAGCTAGAAATTTCATAATGTTTATGACTATATTATGATTAAATTGAAAGGATTTTCCCTATACTAGTGAGACGAGGCGAACTGTTTTTTTTCTCTTTCGAAGAAAATACTTTTTGTTCAGTTTTACTCGCTGGCTCGCACATGATAGGGTAATCAAAAGGATTTTGGAAACCTTAGGATAAGACAATCCGTTCCATCCAACCTTAACGCCGCCGCGCTTCACCTTTTTACCACAACAAAGAAAATATAAATATTAAATATTTAATTTTGTGGAGTAGGGATTGAACCTGCCGCGATTACAGCTATACGCTTGTGCCCTTACGCCTCGACTTACCTCATTATACTTACTTATTGAGGAGTTTTTAAAAATGTTAGTTAATATTCATATAATCTTTAATTGTATATTCAATAGACTGAGCTCTGCAGCTTTCGCTGTTAAAAAATTAGACTATTGACTGATGAGGAAACGGCTCGCCTTGTTTACTTTAGCTACTTCCACAGTATTATGTCTTATGGCATCTTACTTTGGGGTAATACAGCCGGTGTTAGTTCAATCTTTGTCTTGCAGAAGCGAGCTATTCGCGCAATCTATAACTTAAGCCCTAAGGATTCTTTAAGGGAAATGTTTAAAAATATTAATATATTGACCGTTGCATCTCAATACATTTTTGACAATGTTATGTATGTCAAGAAAAATATTAATAAGTTTACTAAAATCAGTGATGTACATAATATGAATACTAGAAATAGGCTTAAACTTAGTGCGTCTGTAACTCGATTGCATCGAGTCCGTAATTCGTTTATGGGACAGGGTGTACGCTTTTACAATAGGATCCCAGAAAACGTCAGAGAATTTTCTGTATCACAATTTAAAAAAGTTGTGAAAAGACGTTTGTGTGTTAAAGGTTATTACCATATTGACGATTTTCTAAATGATAACACGCCTTGGGAATGAAATGCTCGCTCCAGGCTGTTTCAAGTGTATCATTGTCACTTAATTATATAATGTAAAGTTTTTGATAAAAAAAAAGAATGGACATGTCCCGCTGAGTTTCTTTCGCCGGTTCTTCTCAGGTCTGAGGCAGTAACTTTTGTGAACTGGTGGTAAATTGTTTGACGTTTAAAAAACGAGGTTGTAACTTCTTAGTTTGAATAAAAATATTTGAATTTGAATTTGAATTTGAATTCATGAAGTGGAGAGTGAAACGGAATGGAATCTTAACACTAGGTTCTTAGTTATCTACCGTGGCGCAAGGACACAAGCGTGTGGCTGTCCTTTACAGGTTGTGAGTTCGATCCCCACTCGAAGAAGTGAAATACATATTTAATATTAACCAATTGAAATTTTAAATATTTTTAGGTAAAAAAGGTCTGCGAGATGGTATGGATGCGAGAAGATAAAAATTAAATTACTTTATTTAGCAAAACAAGTTGTAATAAACATTGCCTTATCTGTCAGTTATCACTCGATTCTTTTCTCAGATGGACTTTGTAGAGAGTTTATGTCTCTCGCTAGCGGCACTGACATAAGAGTGACAAGGACTTCTAAAAAGAAAAATTCACAGTTAACAATTCGATTCCTATTTCAGATTTTTAATAAAGTTTTCTTATTTTTTTTTTAAAATAATCATTTTGTCAATATTAATTATCATTTATGAGACAAAAAATATGTATTCAATTCAGCAGCATACAGAAAGATATGCCGATTACGGTGTGATTCCGGCTTAGAACAGGATCACCTGGTACTGATGGTGTCGTAAGAGGCGACTAAAGTACGTGTGGGAGAGTCACGTTGTTAGCGATGGCAACACATGCAGACATGGGCAGACTCGATCGACTGTTAATCCCACCTCCGGCATTTAAAACCGGCGGTAAGCGGTGGCTTCGGCTGCTGCGTTTCGCATTGCGTTCCTGTAGCCTCTGGAGTTGCACGGGGCCGACGGTGGGCGACGGTGATCACTTAACATTAGGTGACCCATACGCTCGTTTGCCGTGTCTTATCCATAAAAAAAAGATAAAGCTTGGTTAAATATCATTTATTTATTTTTTTATTATAAGAATGATAGTCATCGTAGAACGTTTACTAGTGAAAATAATGAACATGATGCTTAGGTACTGTTTTGTTACAATACAATTACAATTACTCTACTAAATAAAGATATTTTCTTTGACATTAAAATTACGAGGAACCTGAGCAACATTTTATAAAGTTCAAATCCTGCTTCGTTTAAAAATTTTTTATACGTTTATAAATTTAAGTTTAGTATTTTCTGTCCTAAGTGTGGAATAACACTTTAAAAATAGTATAAATATTAACATTTTATATTTTCTTAATGCATTGCAGGAAGCCAAGATGTTTAAATTAAGTAAAACGAGCATTGTCACAATCTTATCTTGTATATATAATAAAATGAAAAAAAAAAGAACCTTTTTGTGAAATTCAAAAAACACAGAAAATACAGATAGACAAGAAATAAAATGTTCAAACATCTTCTCTTACTTTTGTTTAAAATAATAATAATATTAAACAGTATTTTTTGAATATCACATCTTTTTACATAATTAAATCTATACTTATAATAAATTTCTAACTGTTCAGTGTCTGTACATGGAAGACATAAAAATAATCTAATAGGGGACGTTTGCTACTGTAGTAAGACTAGAAGTAATTTTTTTAATAAGTCGTTTGTCTGTGTTTCTACGCACTGATCTCAGAAATGGCTAATCAGATTTAAATGCAGCTTTCACAATTACTTTTTGACCACCTTTCTTCGTTACCGTTTGTTTTATTTAAATTGGTTAATACATAAAAGAGTTACATCAATTTAAAATATTTAAATCGACAAAATTGCTACTCATTTTTATTCATTTGCCTGAAAATTTTTCAATGTATAGATATTTACTGTCTTAAAAGTGATAATTTTATCAGAACAATAAAGTAATTGAGATTAGTAAATTTTTTTTTTTTAGCTTCACTCTGTATCCCGCATTAGGCAGGGTAGGCAGAGGGAACGGAAGTGAAACCTAGTGTTATGACACTCCGCTCCACTTCCGTTCCCCACTTTCCGCCGAATTTGAGGCATTGCGTATTGAGTGGCGGAACTCAACGCCGCGCTTTGCCTTATTACCAGAGCGAAGGAATGAAACATTAAATATTTAAATTGAAAATATTAAATATTTCATTTCCTCGGCTGGGGATCGAACCCAGAACCTGTCGGTTACAGTCACACTCTTGTGCCGCTGCGCCACGACAGGCCTCGATTAGTAAATTAAATGGTGTATTTCAAGCGGGCATTGCCGCGGGCGGGTCGCTAGTTATTATATACATGGTCCGCGTAACTCGTAAGCTAAACATGAAATCATTTCCAGCGTGCGCCCACGATGCTATCGCAGTCGGAAAGAGCGTGTATATCAGTTGAACGTTAGAAGTGACTACGTACAGCATTATCAATAACGAGTAAGTGAAATTTTCTTTGGTATAAAAAAATAATTTGTTTATATCATATTATTACAAATTTTATAAAAAACTTTATTTAATTGGAGTATTTTTTTATTATCCATGCTTAAGATTTATAGTTGAATAAAAAAAATATATATGTTTGAAGAAAAATTACATGTAAAGTAAAATTTACCAATTTATATACTTATAGTCGTTATATCGAGGCCTGTCGTGGCGCAGCGGCATAAGCGTGAGATTGTAACCGACAGGTTCTGGGTTCGATCCCCAGTCAAGGAAATGAAATTTAATTATATATATAATATTTTCAATTTAAATATGTAATGTTTCATTTTTTCGCTGTGGTAATAAGTCAAATTCGGCAGAAAGTGGGGAACGGAAGTGGAACGGAGTGTCTTAACACGAGGTTCCCGGATTCCCTCTGCCTACCCTGCCTCGTGCGGAATACAGCGTGAGGCATTGCGTGTTGAGTGGTGGAGCTCTACGCTGCGTTTTTCCCTGTACCAGATCGAAGAAATGAAAACATTAAATATTTCAATTGAAAATATTAAAATAATTCATTTCCTCGAGTGGAGATCGAACCCACAACCTATGGGTTGCCGCTGCGCCACGACAGGCCTTACTTGGGACCTGCCGCCGAATTTTCCAACCGCACAGTACGTCACAAACTAAAGTACCATCCACATCATCTGGATACGAGGCACACCACTACTATGCAGTTTCGTAGGAATGTTCTTCCACGCGCCACACATCTGTGGAAAGGCCTGCCCGCGACAATATTTCCAGGTCGATACGACATGGGTATCTTTAAAAAGCACTTCTACCTCCAACTCGGAGGCTGGTAACGCACTTGTAGCTCCCCTGGCGTTACACGGGGCCTTAGGGACAATAAGCACTTACCATCGGGTGACTCGTACGCTCGTTTGTCATGTCTTTTCCATAAAAAAAGTCTTAGTGAGAAATCTCGTACCTGATAACCTGAAAATTATGTGATTAATATTAGCATATGATATCTATCCTCTCTACCAAATCTATACTTATAATAAATCTGTAACTGACACTGTACATAAAAGGTATATTAAAAAATAATGAGATTTAAAGTTATTAGACTCTATTAAAATTTGATGTAAGTCAAAATTAGTGTATTTTTATTTTTTTTGTCTGTTTTTTTAACCTAACCAGATTTAAATCCAAATTAAATTTAATCTGATGATAGATAAACAGTTACTTCTATTCAAACTATTTAGTTCGACAAAACTTGCTACATTTTCTTCATTGATTTCGCTGAAGTTTATTCATATTGATTGTCAAAAGTCAAAAAAATGAATATGTTGTCGACCTGTCATGGAGGGTTTCTGAGGAGATTTCAATGAATAAAAATAAGAAATTAAAATTTATTGAGTCATTCATCTTTATAAACGACCATTGATTTTTACAGCTGCATAAATATTTTTTATTATATAATTATGATATGGTGATAATGTGGTTCCGGGTCGAGTGTTCCGTTTATTTATAATATATAGTTTAGTTCAGTTTGTTATATAACCATTTAATGCAATGCGATATAAATTGTAGGCGACTGATGATCTTCTGTCACTTATATTATATATATATATATATATATATATATAGATATATATATATATATATATATATATATATATATATATATATATATATATATATATATATATATATATATATATATATATATATATATATATATATATATATATAGATATATATATATATATATATATATATATATATATATATATATATATATATATATATATATATATATATATATATATATATATATATATATATATTATATATATATATATATATATATATATGTATATATATTATATATATATATTATATATATATATATATATATATATATATATATATATATATATATATATATATATATATATATATATATATATATATATATATATATATATATATTATATATATATATATATATATATTATATATATATATATATATATATATATATATATATATATATATATATATATATATATATATATATATATATATATATATATATATATATATATTATATATATATATATATATCGCCTAACAAATTACATAGAACCCAGTAAACAAAATTATAATATTTTAATCCAATATAATATATAATAACATTTTAAAAATAGGTTTTCTCCAAAATATATTTTGAGAGTTGAGATTTAAATTCATTAACTGTGTTTAAATTTTTTATAGATCTGGGTAATTTGTTATATAGTTGTGCTCCCTCAAAAGTAATATTTTTCTTAGCAAATTTAGTTCTAGTTCTTGGAAGAACTAGTAGGCTTGGTCTACGGGTGCTACGTTTACTGCTTTCTTTTATAAACGTCAAATTGGAATGTATTGTTTTTTCTAATTATTTTATTTATAAAAACACAAAGTTATATGTATAAAGTTGTTGCAGGTTCATGATGTTTGTTTCCTTGTATATTTTAGTTGTTGGTGTCAAGTGTGGATATTGAAAAAGTATTTTAATTATTTTGTTTTGTTTTCGTTGAAGTGTTTGCAATTTTGATTTTCCCATATATATATTATATATTAAATATAATATAATTATAATATTTTATACAAAGCATTAAAAAAAGACATATTTTAAGCATTACTGAAACACATCTTTCCATTGAAAAAAAATATGGACGGAAAAAAAATTACAAACGCTTACATAAGAATTGTAGTTTATGTATCATATTATATTAGCATTGATAAATACCGATGTCCTCCTTTTAATGATCGGTTAAACAAAATTAAACATCACGATAACCTTTTACATTATAAAATGTATAATCTCGTCAAGTTAAATCAGTTGTACACGGTGGCTACTTGGACTTGGAGTCGAAATATAATTAAAAGTTATTAAAATTAAAAAAAAATGGCGATCGGCGATAGTCATTTTACGGAAAATTTTACCGGTCCATACAATGTTGGTATAAACAAGAGAGTAAAAGGATCGATTGCTAAAAAGGCTGAAGCATATCTTCAGGCAGTTAAAGACAGTCAACAACCAAAAGGTGTTAATACATATTTAATTTGTGGTTACAGTACTATCAACGAATTGTGGCTACTCTGAATATGTAGTTAGCTGCAGAAATTTAAAGATTTTTCTTACTTTTACTTTTCTTTCCGAGGGTACAATTTACAAAGCTTTAGTAAGCCTTACTTTTGGACGGCCATAATTCTTTGACTGTACTGTATTTAGGTAAGTAAGAAAGCAGAGATATCTAGGAAAGATACTGTTAAGACACTCAGTTCCCATATGGTATTTTTTGTTATATATTATAAATAAAAAAATCTACATTTTTTTAGGCTTCACATTGTCTCTAACATGTAGCAGTTTTTAAAATTTCCTTTGTCTATGACAAAGGAAATTCTAAACCTGGTGTTACCGATTCAATCAAAGGCCGAATTGAACCAACATCCAGTCGCGTTTACAGTTGCAGTTAATAGTCTCAAATAAGCTATACTTACAAAATATATAATTCTTGTCGAATACTTTACAGTGCCGAGTGCGCGTAAACAAGGTCTGCCACAGCTGGAAGTGGTCCACAGGTTGGCCAGCATACCCATTGTGGGATCCGGTATTGAGGTTACCGAGAAAGTTTACACAAAGATTAGGGTAAGATATACTTTTTTCTTTTATTTTTTTCTTTTATTTATTGGGGTAAAGAAACAATGAACATAAATATAAAATTAACAAAAAAAAACAGCATAAAATATATAAACATAGCTTCAAATTAATTGTTAAATATTGAAAGTGAAACTACGACCGTGGCCCTACGTTGACTTTCCAGTCTGGTTACTAATTAAGTAGTATTGTGGTTGTGGAGATGGGTTTCTTTTTTATTTTTATTATTAAAATATGTAAGATGTATTGATCTCTTATTTAAGTTATTTAACATATTATTTAGTAGTTATTTATTATAATAATTTTGGAATAAATGTGTAATTATTTGTTGTAACTATCATTATTACTAAAGCCATAGTATGGCTGGTTAAATTAAATGTATTTATAATTCAATCATTTCTAAAATCATGAAACATTACGTAAAAATATAATAAGTAGTTAAAAGAATATCACATCCATATACATTACATTCTAAATATACGTACGATGTACGATATTGTCGCGCAGCGGCACAAGCGTGTGACTGTAACCGACAAGTTGTGGGTTCGATCCCCACTCGAGCAAATGAAATATTTAATATTTTCAATTTAAATATTTAATGTTTTCGTTTCTTCGCTCTGGTACAAGGCAAAACCCGGCGTTGAGTTGCGCCACTCAACACGTAATGCCTCAAATTCGACAGAAAGTGGGAAACGAAACTAGAACGGAGTGTCTTAACACTAGGTTTCCAAGTTCCCTCTGCCAACACTGCCATGTGCGGGATACGGCGTGAAGCTGAGGATGTACTTAATTTCCTATACATTATTCCTATTATTTCCTATATTTATTACCTAAAAAATATTTTTAGTTTTAAAACCAATTGATGTTTATATCGAAATATACATACAATAGCTTTGAATATTAGAAGAAAACACTCCGCAAATAAGAGTAATATATTGATTTCAGGAATCAAACCCGCTAATTCGGTGGTATTTATCTGTTGGAGAAAGATCCTTGGCAACGGGAGTGCAGCTCGCTTTACCCGCTGTCCACCTTCTGGAGACACCAATTAATCAGCTAGACAAGTTTCTCTGCAAATCTTTAGACATTGTTGAGAAAAGAGTACCATCTATATACTTGCCGCCACAAGCTGTAAGTGTTCGGAAATTGTATAATAGGTTTAAGTTTTCTATTTTTCTTTCCGAAGTGTGAATTTAAAATTAGTACAGAAATATTCTGACTCAGTTTGTTTCAGTATGTGAATTAATCCAGTATTTTTTTATAACAAAGTAAATTACCTAATTGATTTTATAGGAAAAAAAAAGTAGATTATAGTGCCCTAACAAATATCAAAAACAAGATTTAACCTTGAAAATAAATGAAAATATTCATTTTCATTACATTAATCAAAATATGATCCAACCTTACAACAAGTAGTAGCAATGTGTCAATTCATTAAGTAAGCATTTTTTTCAGCCTCGCACCGTATGCCGTATCTGGCAGGATAGGCGCTTGGGAAAACTTGCCTAGTGTACGAAAGACCTCTTGTCATTAGTTTTATTTTATTTATATGTTTTTCTTAGCGATCTGCCTGCCTTCGCCCGCTTGAATTTCACTGCCTTATTCACTAATTGTTCAACTAATCTCTTGTTCTAATAAAATTATCACTTTTATGATATTATCTGTACATTGAAAACTAAAATTTCAGCTACATAAATATTATTTTTGTAGCTTTGTCGAACTTAATATTTTAAATTAATAAACAAATACTAAATGTTAGGTAAGATTGTCAAAATATAATTGTTAAAACGGCATTTTGGTGAGCTGCTTCGGAAATTAGCGCGTATAAACGTACAGACAACTCACTCAGCTTCACGCTGTATCCCGCACAAGGCAGGATGGGCATAGGGAACTTGGGAACCTAGTGTTAAGACACTTCGTTTCACTTTCTTTCCCCACTTTCCGCCGAATTTCGTACAGACAAAGAGACAAATATTTTAAAAATCACTTTTTTGGGTATTTTATAAGATTTTTAGATATTATTTTATAAGATCTTCCATGTATGACAAGGTTCGGTTACGGATCTATTTTAAGCATAGATTGTCCACATCATTACTTTTATTTTATTTATATATCCTAGATGTACTCTGAGACTCGTCAATACGTGCTACGTAGAGCGGACTCGGTGAAGCAGCTAGGCTCAGCTGTGCTGGACTCCCGTGTGACCGCTGTAACCGCTAACGCCTTGGATCGCGTTTTGACCACGGCTGACAAATATGTGGACAAATATTTGCCGCCTGATTACCAAGATGCCGCTGATGGTGAGAGTATTCTTTATCTTTTATATTTTTATCTTATATTTTTTAACTGGTGGTAGTGGCCTGTCATGACGACCACGTGACTTTAACACGACTGGATGTAGATTCGATCCCCACTAGAGGAAATTAAATATTTAATATTTTCAATTTTAATTTTGTAATACGTAATACTTCAAATTCGGTGGAAAGTAGGGTATGGAACGGAGTGTCTTTACACTAGGTTCCCAAGTTCCCTCTGCCTACCCTGCCATGTGCGGGATAAGTAATATTTAATATTTTAATATTTTCGCCCTGGTAACAAGGCAAAACGCGGCGTTGAGTTCCGCCACTCAACACGCAATACCTAAAATTCGGCGGAATGTCGGGTACTGTAAGAAGTGTCCTGACACTAAGTCTCAAGTTCCCTACCCTGCCATGTGCGGGACACAACGTAAAGCTGAGTGAGTACTTTGTTTTTAAAATATCAGTATTTACCTCAATCGCTCTCCTCGCTTAATAAGACAAGATTACTTTAGTAACTGGAAACCGTTATTATCTTTTTAATTATATCTACCTACGTTCCTAAATAATGTTATATTTTTTTGTGCACTGTACAGTGATTGAAGGTATTAGTAGCAATATTTTATACAAACAGAAATCAAATTTAAAAAAAATAATTAAAAATGTCCCTACTTCGAAATGTAAATTAATAATTAGCTTAAATAAGAGATCAAAATTTCCATCATTCATAAATAATAATTATAATCGTTTATGATCGGAAGTCTGAACTTTGTGTCTGGACAGCGTCTAATTGGAATTATCAGACCGCCATTTTATTTATAATGATGATGTACATAGAATTTATTGAGAGGAAATCATATAAAGTTCCGTTACCTATCAACCTATCAGTAACAGACTGCAAGTTTACGATAGCAAAGGTTATCTCTGGTTCATGTGTGACAAATTAGAATATAACTTCAAGATTTAGACTTTGAGCCTATAAAATAAACAAAATGGCATGTTTGAATCACCAATGTATTTCCTTAAATACATTTACGTATAAATACATATATTTCTATTGAATATTCGCTTTAAAATAACTGTATGAATAGAAAAAAAAAGAAACATCAGACGCTGCTATAAATGTACTTATACTATAATATATATAATCTTGATGAGATATCAATAAAAAATTTAAGAACTCCCTAGGATATGTATTAGAAGAAAACTAAAAAAATATATATTCTACATACATAAATATTATTAAAAAGCATTCAAAACGTACAGATAAAGAGGATAGGTTAAAGACGGTTTCCTTACTATAGTGGTGATCATAGTGACAAATGCGGACGCAGTAGACAACGGCGACGGGTCGGGGCGCGCGCGGGCGGCGCAGGCGGTGGAGCACAGCGCCCGCTTCAAGAGGAAGCTGCAGAGGAGACTGACGAGACAGGCCCTCGCTGAGGCGAAAGCTTTCAAGGAACAGATACATGTGCTCGTCTATGTGGTTGAATTGGTAAGTGATGTTAAAAATAAGACTTTTATTTTTTTTAAGTAAGTTATAAGCAATAGCTCTCTATGGCAGCTCTCTCTCTTTAGCGTGAGCAGCAATAATAATTTTTTTCAACACGTATTTTTTTTGAATAGGGCGTTGTAAAAACTGCTTTAATTTGACATTATCCCTGACCCGCACCACACTCTCTACGAAAAATATGGCGTTTGTATTGTCTGAAGGAGAGAAATACCGAGGCCAATAAATTCCAGGCTATATACATAAATAGTATCTCTCTCTCTCTCAGCTTCACGCTGTATCCCGCACTAGGCAGGGTAGGCAGAGGGAACGGAAGTGAAACCTAGTGTTATGACACTCCGTTCCACTTTCGTTCCCCACTTTCCGCCGAATTTGAGGCATTGCGTGTTGAGTGGCGGAACTCAACGCCGCGCTTTGCCTTATTACCAGAGCGAAGAAATGAAACATTAAATATTTAAATTGAAAATATTAAATATTTCATTTCCTCGACTGGGGATCGAACCCAGAACCTGTCGATTACAGTCACACTCTTGTGCCGCTGCGCCACGACAGGCCTCAATAAATAGTATGATATTAAATATAAAGGAAATTCAAGACGATAACTTTATGGCACTTGGTGTTAAATCCTTTTAAATACCGGGCCTATATTAATTATAAGAACATCTAGACATATGGGATTTGACAAAACTTTAGAATTATAGAAAATTATAAACTATAATATTTCTATTAAATATCTTACTTTCAATAACGAAAATGCAAACAGATTGCCACAGATCCAGTACTCGCTTGGAAGAAAACGAAAGAACTATATGCTTCTTTGAGCCAGCCCGAACCGGAGAACCAAGCGCGACCGGCTACACTGGAAGAGTTACTAGTGCTACTATCTCGTGAATCTGCTAGAAAGATCGTGCATTTCATCAATTATACGCACACTGACTTACCAAAGTACATAAGTTTGTTTTTATTATATTATATGTATAATGTATTTCACTCTTATTTATATATAATATCTGCATTTAATTTTTATATTATCAAACTGGTAGGCTAAAGAACGTAAATATTAGAAAAACAAGCTTTTTTAAACGATATGTAATAATTTTGTATGGATATGTAACAGTTATGTTTCACACTTAGGAAAGATAAATATATTTTTAGAAGATATATAAAAAATGTAACATAGCGAGATTTGAACCTGTGCTTTAGTCAGAGCTCAATCGCTTTCGAATCTTCCTATGGTTAATTTTTAAGTTTTAAAAAAGTAGATATGTAATATGTCTGTATGATGAAAATTAAATTAGTTGTTTCATTTCTTTTAGCAACGTTCGTCAAGGAATGACCATTGTGACGAGTTACCTTTCAGCGACTTCTGATGCTTTACTTAAGGTATTATTTTAATTATTTTAATCGATATTACATCACAAATCGAGTATTCAATTGTTTTTAAATGAGAGAATATTATTAAAATGTTAATAATTCTAGACGTTGCCCGTGGAAACAGCAATATCTGAAGTGCATAGTCTACGCCAAAGATTACAAGAGATGCTGCAAAATCTGCAATCGTCATCTAAGATTTACTTGGTAACTATCACACATTTAATGGGTAATTCAAATGAGAACTAATATGAAAAGAAGCTTTGAAATTATAAAATATTTATTAAATTTCAAAAAAAAAAAATACACTCATTGGAAATCTAGACAAGAAATAAAAATTCTTTATTGGTAATTAATATAACAATAAATTATTAGCAAAATAATTGAGACTTCTCTTAATAATCCACTTATACGTATGGCAGTAATAATAACTTCCCAACGTTAAAAGGGTTTCCACTTTGAAGGATAGAGTAAGGAGAATTCTCTTATTTAGTGGAAAATGGGAAAATGTGATTACCTGTACGTTGAAAATGGTATGATACGAATGTAGCAACTTGTAATATGTGGAGTTAAAAAATATATTTTTTTGCCGACCTAACTATTTAATCGATCAGTCTGTGGTGATGATTCTTCTAGCATTTTATAATTCATAGTACTCATTGCAGTTACATCTTTAACCTCTAATTTAATTTTGTATAAAATATTAGAAATCTCGAATACAGTTCTTTTACTAATATTGTTTCCATTATTTCTTACTATGTGATTGTAAACGTTACTTACAGGAGCACCTTGCCATGTTTTTGGCGGGAAATGAAGAAAGAGAGAAAATTGCACCACGCTCCGTTTATGAACAACGTGACGACTTAGCGACGTTCAATGGTGTAAATTAAAATTCGAACAATATTATAAAAATTACGTCGTTTATAAATTATATTGCTTAAAGTAAGTTACCCTTAGGTATAATAACTATTTAAATATGTTTTACCTATTTATGAGGTTTTCTGAAAATTGTGTAATTTGAAAATAACAACTTTTTCTAAGTTCCAACTTGACTAATTTTTAAAATGTCGTTATTTTCTTAAAGCATCTTTTTATCTGTACCACAGATAAAAACATATTCAATAACAATATACGGATGATAATGTTATTCGTATTAAATTTTTTTTGAGCTTCACGCTATATCATGCACATGGTAAGGTAAGTGGAGGGGACTTGGAATTCTCATGTTTTTTTAATGTCCTAAGTGCTAGAATTATTTATAATCTAGACTTGATAATAATTCAAAACGACCAGTGTTTTATTAAGATTATTTTGTGTTTATATTGCTATTTTCTTATAATAAAATTTTAATTAAAATATTCCTTTTTTAATTTTATTTTCTTATTCTTTTGGTCTGTTCAATTTATTTTTCACGCATGTCAATAATCTAATATATTACGTTAGAAATTTGTGAATGTCATATTTATTTAAAATGAAAATATTATTGTTTTTTTAATGAAATATATTTAGTTATTTTTTAAATTTAAAATGGCTATTCCAAGGCAATTGCCTCAAGAAGTACCTAGACGTACTTACTACGTAAGTTTACTAAAAGAATTAACATTTTATTAAAATTAAAATCTGGGTGCACGGTAGTGCCCCGCCAAGACGTACCAAGCGAAGCGCAAACCTTCATAGAGATGATATCTGATGTAACAGATAGTTCATATTCTCAAGATATGATGTCAATAATAGACTATTTAAACATACAAAGTCTCATTTGAATAGCTCAAATAAATTATATTTTATTGATATATGA
This sequence comes from Eueides isabella, assembly GCA_019049475.1. NCBI lineage: Eukaryota > Metazoa > Arthropoda > Insecta > Lepidoptera > Nymphalidae > Eueides > Eueides isabella. Next base: position 14,372,847 of record CM032387.1, read on the forward strand.
AATACATCGATTTCATCACTGACACACTGATGATCATCAAAATGTTTGGCTACTTCCTGAAGAGCTAGAAAGATGAAATTTGGTATGTAATCTAAGTTTAGTATACAACAAAAAATCGTAAACTTATAACTTTCGCCCCTCATCCCCTTAATTCAGTCTACAAAAAAAACACTGCCGTGCTCCCAGATATACTTATACGTCCCAAAAAAGAAAAAAAAAAATAAAAGGACTCTTTAGCAACTTAAAAAAGGTTTAAAATCCCACCAAAAACATTTCATCTAAAATGTTGCTAAGACGAACACATAAGGTTTGTTTAGTAAAAAAGATATCAGATTTCATGGAGAGTCAATCTTCTGAATCTACACGGCCTAACTCTACCGACCCAAATTTCACAAATTCATATCAGTAAAAATGTATAGCTTGGCTGTTTCGATACTTACTTCCGAAATTAATTATTTATATCACCTGAACGACGGTAGCGAAACGGCGAAAATATACATTTTTACTGATATGTCGAATCTTATGTGTTCGTCCTGGCAACACTTAATATGAAATGTTTTTGGTGGGATATTTTCTTCTTCTAATTGAATAATTTTAGATTAAAAATGACAATATTACTATTGATATTGGATATGAGCAAGATAAATTAGAAAAGCAATGGACGAAACAAACAGTCCTTTGGTTATTGTTAATTGCTGTGACATTGTGGGTTTCTAGTTACACATTTGTAATCGTTTCTATGTTCTCGAATTTTACTAGCGAAATATTTTTTACGTCAGAAATCTTGCAGTGGTTTAATGGTTCGTGTTATCATAACAATATTGAAAAGTATTCTATTTTATATTGACTAATAAACTTTTATTTCTGTTACGTTGTTTTCTATAAGTTATTTTTTATTTTGAAAAAATAAACAACACAATATATGTAGCATACTGTCCATTGCTAAATAAAGTATATTAAGTGTACTACATCATCAACCCTTAAGGCCCAGGAAAAAAATAGGCTTTAATTAAAACGTTATACAATATACTAAAAGAAAACCTAGCTTGCACAGTGTAGTTTTTCTCTGTTGTTTATATAATTTTATATAAGACTTCAGTCCCCTATGTCAACCCTATTTAGTATCATATACATAAATTATAGAATGTGTGGTGTTGTTGAGGCCTGTCGTGGCGCAGCGGCACAAGCAGTACCATGCAGTGTAACCGACAGGTTCTGGGTTCGATCTCCGGTTGAGGAAATGAAATATTTAATTTAAATATTTAATATTTAATATTTTGAATTTAAATATTTAATGTTTCATTTCTTCGCTCTGGTAATAAGGCAAAGCGCGGCGTTGAGTTCCGCCACTCAACACGCAATGCCTCAAATTCGGCGGAAAGTGGGGAACGGAAGTGGAACGGAGTGTCTTAACACTAGGTTCCCGGGTTCCCTCTGCCTACCCTGCCTCGTGCGGGATACAGCGTAAAGCTCAGAGAAAAAAAAATAGAATGTTTAGGTTTAGTATTACAAAATTAATAAAGCTTTAATAGAATATCCTATCATATTACCGTTGTATAAGTTTATTTAGGTGTCTTGAATAATAAATTAATATTTTAGACTTTCTACAAAAGATTATATAATTATATAACTATATTTTTTATTATTCAATAAAAAATATTTTGTTTTGACTTTTCAATTAGTTTTATCACATAAAAGAAGAAAAGAAACGAACATTGAAATAATGTACGTAATCAGTCGTTATTCTTGTAGAAAATCCTTTTCAAAGAGTTAGATAAAAATTAAGTTTTATTTTTCAAAAAATATGTATTTTATTCCAGCTATAGATATGAACGACGATAAAAAATCGAAATGTCTCGAATGTTCATAGTCGAATTATCTATATGCCATAATTCGCAATCGTTATCCCGACCTTAATAAAGATTAATTATTTATCTGTGCAATGTGGCGTGTATCAATATTCGGTTTTCTGATGTTGTGACTTATTTAGATTTTTGTATTATATAAAGAAATAAAGATATTTGTGAGTGCTACAAAACTTTGCAAAGGCTAAAATGCCTTCGATCGATGTATTGCTCCCTCCGGGGCAAGCACACGAGGTACAACAAGAAGAACCTCAACCACCGCCAGCCCCAGTTATTGGCATCATTTATCCACCGCCTGAAGTTAGGAGTATCCTTTAATAATTTAACTTTGCTGTTTAGCACACCTCTGATACGTATTATGCAGACACCTGATATAAAGTAAGTATCTTTACATGATCATTTCACATAACCAAAATGAAACAAATTATTTTGAATATTGCATTATTTTGTTATAAAAAAATAATTGTAAAAATATATTAATATATGTATTCTTATAGTGTTCATTGCTAAAAATCTACTTTAGCTATAAAGCTAATGAGAATGAATAATATTTGGAATTAATAAAAAATTGTGTAATTTAGTTTGACATTACTTAATTTATACTTTTTGTTTTACTTCTATTATTTTCCTTAACTAAACTGCATAGATATTGTTGACAAGACAGCCAGCTTCGTAGCAAGAAATGGACCGGAATTTGAAGCTCGCATTCGACAAAATGAACTTGGAAATCCTAAGTTTAATTTTCTTAATTCTGGCGATCCTTATAATGCCTATTATCAACATAAAGTGAAGGAAATAAGAGAAGGAAAGGGTAAGTAGAAAAATATTCTTTAGTAGTCTAAAATGAATATAAATTAAATAAAATATTTATATATATAAAAAATATATTTATATATTGCTTTTATAATGAAAGTGTAAAAATAAACCTAGTCTGAATTGTTTCTTATCAAACAATGAGAATGTTTATAGCATAGTGTGGAAACTGCCTCATTCTTTATCTATTGTTGATGACTATGTAGCCAGGTACATCTCAAGGATAACAAATAGTTTTAAGGCTTAAGAAACCTTTAGTGACATGGTAAAATATTTTTCAATTATCAATAATGATATAATTAATATTAGATGCAAGTATCTATTTGAACAACAGTAATATTAATATATTTTTACCTTCTCTTTGTATCCTGCACATAGCAGGGTAAGCAGAGGGAACATAGTGTGCAGACACCTCGTCCCTTTAAGACATTTCCTAAGCTGATGGTCCCGACTTTTCCAAATTCTTAGTCATTTTATGTTAAGTGGCAAAATTAATCCCCGCTCTTTCCATTGTTACCAGAGTGAGAAAATCATAATATCAACAATTTCTTTTTCCTGAGTGAGAATCAAACTTTCAACCTATGTGTGTTGTGTATTAATAGTTACACACTTCTGGCCCTGTGCCACAAAATGCCCTCCATCCCCTAATCTATATTCGTAATAAATCTGTAACCCATCCATATCTGTACATGAAAAATATATTGAGGCCTGTTGTGGCGCAGCAGCACAAGCGTGTGACTGTAACCGACAGGTTCTGGGTTCGATCAGCACTCGAGGAAATGAAATATTTAATATGTCATTTCTTTGCTCTGGTACAAGGCAAAAAAAAACACGCATGCTTCAAATTCTGCAGAAAGTGGGGAATGGAAGTGGAACGGAATGTATTAACACTAGGTTCCCAAGTTCCCTCTACCTACCTTGCCATGTGCGGGATACAGCGTGAAGCTTAGTAGAGTAAGAATATATTAAAAAAATCTTATAGGGTCAAAAATAATGATTCTTAAAAGGTGGTGCCAATTTAAAATTAATTAGTCTGAAAATCGAGTTTTGAATGAATAATGTAAGTAGTAGAAATGACTAAATATAGTAGTGTAATCCAAGCAGACAAAGCCACGGTTGGGTGTCTAGTATTATATATATTTTTTTCTGTGTTTAACAAAACTGTATACTTCCCTAAATTAATTTTGATTTATTGCTGTATTTATAGTTCACGTACTTCAATCATTTAAAGTAAGATTTGCCATATTTATCTTGAAGAGTTGATGTTTTAACTGAAGTGCTTTTATAAAAGTTTTTAAGCACTTTTTGCAGAACATCAACTTTGTAAATAACTTTGTACTGTCTACTTATGATGTACATACCTTGCACATATTGACACAATACTAGAATAGCAAAGATAAAGGGCAAATGAAGGTAGTCAGTAAAGCTATGTTGTCACTTCCGAATTAAGACAAAAATATAAACAAATTGCATAATAATTACTTATATATGGTATATGTATATGTACATGTATGTTTATATTTATATATATATACATATATACATATATATATATATATATATATATATATATATATATATATATATATATATGTATATATATATATATATATATATATATATATATATATATATATATATATATATATATATATATATATGTATGTATGTTTATATTTATATATATATACATATATACATATTATTTAATGGTAATTTCACAGGTCCTGAACCGCCATTGGTCGTGACTCCAATCCAGCGACCTGGACTGGCTCCAGCAACTGCTGCACGTCAACAGGAGCTCCTTAAAGCAGCAGCCCCAGCTGAGCCTCCACCACCTAGGGATCCTCCTCCAGATTTTGAATTCATTGCCGACCCACCGTCCATCTCGGCACTTGAACTTGATATAGTCAAGCTCACTGCCCAATTTGTGGCCAGAAATGGTAGACAGTTTTTAACAGACTTAATGAAGAAAGAAGAACGCAATCACCAATTTGATTTCTTGCGTCCACAGCATTCACTTTTCCAATATTTTACGAGACTTTTGGAGCAATATACAAAAGTTTTGTTGCCTCCAAAGGAGCTGGTAACAAAACTGAGTGGAGAAATACGTAGCGGGATCTTAGAACAGGCTAGAAGCAGGGCAGCGTGGCATTCTCACCAAGCCCGACGTAAAGCTGCAGATGAGGCACGTATAGAAAAAGAACGACTCGCTTATGCCTCGATTGACTGGCACGACTTTGTTGTAGTGGAAACTGTAGATTATCCAGCTGGAGAACCTGGAGAATTTCCGCCACCCACCACCCCATTGGAGGTCGGGGCAAGAGTACTCGCCCAAGAACGTGGTGAAGACATCACTCACGGTAACGACGAAGACGATACGGAGATGCAGCTGGAATCTGAAACGGAATCAGAATCTGATGACGATTTAGCGGAAATGGAAGACAGAACCCATCAACAGCAGCGGCCTGATGACAATCGTGTCCAAGACATGGAAGAGGAGAGCTCCTCATCAGACGATGAAGGTCCACCTGAGCCCCCAAGGTCAGGGGAAGAAGCTCCGCTACCGCCGCGTCCAGATCGTGTGGTTGTTAAGAAGTATGATCCTAAGCGGGCTCGGGCTCAGCCGACGCCGGCCAGCGAGGAGTGGCTGGTGTCGCCCATTACGGGAGAGAAGATTCCAGCGAATAAAGTAGCTGATCACATGAGGATCGGCCTGTTGGACCCTCGCTGGTTGGAGCAGAGAGATCGCGCGGCCGCTGAGAGGTCGGATCGAGATGAGGCCCTGGCTCCTGGTGCAGCTATCGAGGCTTCGTTGAAACAGGTCATTGCTAAATTTTTAATTCTAATATTTTGCCGCTTAATATGAAATACACTTTGAATCTTTAAAGAATAGTATGAAAATATCTCTTATCATTTTTGAAAGCAGCTTCTGACTGTAAAATAATATTTATTTTTCTTTTTATATTTGGAAAGCGTAGATGGGTGCTATTTCCATTAGCTAGAATAAGTTATTTTCATTTTCTCTCTCGAGCGTAACCAGACAAAGCGTGGCGTTGAATTACGTCACATAGATTTCTTCCTCACTGCATTGCTATATACGTGGTGTAAAGTAGTTAGAAAAGCCATTAAGTCACCGCATCTCTTTTTTTCCATAGTGTGGATTAACTTTTTAAAAAGTAATAAAAATATTGATTTGAGGCCTGTCGTGGCGCAGCGGCACAAGCGTGTGACTGTAACCAACAGGTTCTGGGTTCGATCCCCAGTCGAGGAAATTAAATATTTAATATTTTCGATTTATATATTTAATGTTTTATTTCTTCTCTCTGATAATAAGACAAAATGCGGCGTGGAGTTCCGTCACTCAACACGCAATGCCTCAAATTCGGCGGAAAGTGAGGAACGAAAGTGAGGAACGAAAGTGGAACGGAGTGTCTTAACACTAGGTTCCCGGGTTCCCTTTGCCTATCCTGCCTCGTGCGGGATACAGCGTGAAGCTAAAAAAAATATTTAATAAATAGCTTTCTCCCTTGCCAAAAGATAACTCCATGGAATTATCATTGGGTATCGGTAATTTGTGAACAGAGATGCTAACATCATAAATGATTTGTAACAAGCGTATAAAAAGTTCGACGTAGCTTGTTAGGTAGGTATGGCTTAGTTGGTCAGTGCGCTTGGACGGTTTCCATCAGGCGTTAGTTCAAATCCCGCTACGTTCAATGTTTTATACGTTTTCTAAATAAGTATGAATCATTTGCTTACTTATAATATTGATACCAACAGTTGGCAGAACGTCGTACGGACATTTTCGGTGTCGGCGATGAAGAAACGGCCATAGGTAAGAAGATAGGGGAAGAAGAGAAGAGAAGAGACGAGAGAGTGACTTGGGACGGTCATACGTCGAGTGTCGAAGCCGCTACCAGAGCGGCCCGAGCCCACATCACCTTGGAAGATCAGATTCAACAGATACATAAGGTAAGATTTAATTATTAAATGGCGCCCTTTTTTTTAATCGAGGCCTGACATCTTGTGTCACTTGGACACAAACTTGCTTGCTTGACAGGTTGTGAGTTCGATCCCCACGTGAGGAAATTAGATCTATACTTATAATAAATCTCTAGATCTAGAGGTCTGTCGTGATGCAGCGGCACAAGCGTGTGACTGTAACCGATAGGTTCTGGGTTCGATCCCCAGTCGAGGAAATGAAATATTTTCAATTTAAATATTTAATGTTTCATTTCTTCGCTCTGGTAATAAGGCAAAGCGCGGCGTCGAGTTCCGCCTGAGTGGCGGAACGCCTCAAATTCGGCGGAAAGTAGGGAACGGAAGTGGAACGGAGTGTCTTAACACTAGGTTCTGCCTAACTGCCTCGTGCGGAGGCAAAAGCCTGCCTTACAAGCGCTATAATTCACTTAAAAAACTCCCGCAACCTGAAAAGTGACATAAAGGCCGGTGTCACTAAAGCCCTAGAGCGACTATACGCCCTGGTTAAGGAGCTTGAGGGCGAGCTCATAAGTGATGAGGCGCCTAAAAAACAGCCCGAGTGCCGTGAGGACCGGGGGGAACTCTCTCAAAAGCTTGAGGAGCACTCGAGGCTGTTGGCCGAAAACACACTGCAGATACAAGAGCTGAAACAAGCGCTAGATAAAAACCCCGCCACGCACGTAAACCCATCCCCTACCTACGCGAGCGTCACCACGCATGCGCCCAGGCCCAAACCGGTGCAACCTGCCCTGCACTCCATCATCATCTCCTCGGAAGATGATCTGGAGACGGGGGAGGAAGTACTGGAGCGAGTGCGCAAAGCGGTGGACGCGAAGGAGGGGTGGATCAAGGTGGAGAAGGTCCGTAAGGCAAAGGACCAAAAAGTCATCCTTGGATGCCAGACGCTGGAGGACAGGAACAAGATCAGAGAGCGACTCGAATCCAATCGCCTCCGTGTCGAGGACGTCAAAAATCGCGACCCAATGATTGTCCTCAGAGATCTCCTGAGCATCAACTCTGACGAGGAGGTGCTCAGAGCGCTGAAAAATCAGAACGGGGAAGTGTTTGACGGTCTCGACAGGGAGGACGACAGGATCGAAGTAAAGTTCCGAAAGAAAGCTCGGAACCCCCACACGAGTCATCTAGTGCTGTCGGTCTCCCCCATTATATGGAGAAGAGCGACAGAACTAGGAGCTCTACGAGTGGATCTGCAGAGGGTCAAGGTCCTGGACCAGTCGCCCTTAGTGCAGTGCTCTAGGTGTTTGGCATATGGCCACACGAGGAGATACTGCACTGAGGAGGCGGACGTCTGCAGCCACTGTGGGGGCCCTCACTTGAGGGCAAAGTGCGAAGTACTGGCGGTCAATGTTACCCCTACGTGCCAAAACTGCATTAGGGCTAAGATTGACCGCACAGACCACAACGCCTTCAGTGAGGTCTGTCCGGTACGAAAGCGATGGGACACAATAGCGCGCTCGACTGTAGCGTATTGCTGAAATGGGAGTAGGAATTTTAGGCAAAACACGCATGAGGCCAACAGAAGGTATAAGCAGTCAGCTTTCAGGCGCCGGAACAGTCGAAAATCAACTCTGCACATGGGAGCACACATCTGGTGGAACATACGCGCCTGAATTTGATGAGCACAGCACACGGCACAAATTCAGGTCATATGCGAAACGACGATGTGGGCCCCCAAAGGCAAGTCAATTTCAAAATAGCTTCCACTTCCGTGCAAAACATGAAACCCGGAAAATAAAACAACTGTTCCAGACCAGAATGGGCAACTGTACCATTCTGGGACACTGTAGGCACGTGTTTAAAGTGGAACTTACCATAATACCCGGAAGCCAGATCGGCACATTCCCTGCAATTATGCGCCTGAGCGGTGAAAAACACTAGATTGATTAACTTCAGCCAAACGTATTAAACCTCAGAATATCAATCTCGAAATGTATAAAAACCTAAATATAAATAAGTAATATAAAAAGATAATAATATATAAATAATAATACTCAGGGTAGTATATAAAGACATTAATATAAAATGGTAACCAACATAAAAATTTCAGTTATACAAGAGAAAAAAAAAAAATAGTTTAACGTGTAACAAGATCAGAAATTATTAAGTCGCAGAATGAAGTAATTTTAAATAAAAATAATATCAAAAAGACATACAAATAATCAAAAATTGATGAACAAGGGCTCTGATAATGTCAGAGGTTGCCAGATTTTAAAAAAAAAAAAAAAAAAAAAAAAAAAAAAAAAAAAAACTGCCTCGTGCGGGATACAGCGTGAAAAAATAATTTTTAGCTATCTTTCTTCAACATTTGCTTTTGTTTTGTTGAAGTCGGTTGATAAATAAATAAAAATAGGTCAATTTTAAATATTTGCTTTAATAAAATTGCTACGTTTTATTCATTTTGAAATTTTTGATAAAAATAAAATAGTGTAATTCTAGCGGCCACGTTTGTTCATCCTGGTACTTTTTCTTAGGCTATATATATATTTTTTTAATTAACCCACAAGTTAAACAACATATTTCTTCAATAGTGATAATTCATATGTGAGGAACTTTGAAAGAATTACTGTCGCTTGTTTTCTCTCATTTAGCGCTCATTTTAAAAATCTTTTGTTGATTAGCAAAATATATACGATTTTTAATTCCAAATTATAATATTCTATCAATCGTTTACAATACGAAATGCTTTTATATTTAATAAATTTTACCAAAACTATTTCTTTTCAGGTCAAAGGCCTTCTTCCAGACGAGGAGAAAGAGAAAATAGGCCCAAAGCCCGTGCCGCCCTCCTCCAGGAGCCAGATGCCCCCGCGTCCCCCGCCTCCCCCCGCGCCGCGCGCCCCCCTCCCCGCGCCCTCCGCCCCCCAGCCCGTGCTCCTGCAGCCCATACCGCCCCTGATGGTGATACCGCCCATGGCTCCCCGCCCTCCGTTGATACCCACCCCGGTGCCTCCGTACGGGTACCCGGTGCCCGTCCCGGGGCCCCCGGGCCCGCCGGCGCCCCCTCCCCCGGGCGCGCCGGGGGTGGAGGAGGACGAGCCGGCTGCGAAGAGGGCGAGGACCGAGGATGCTCTGGAGTCGGAGCAGGCCTGGTTGTCGTCACATCCCGGTTCTGTTCCATTGCAGGTGTGTTGCTCTTTTTTTTTTTGTATATTATAGTAGATTCTGTTGAACAGTAAATATCTTTATTAATGGGATGTCGTGATGCAGGGGCATGTGTGTGCGAGTATTAACGCTATAGGTTGTAGGTTCGATCCTCACTTGAAAAATAAAATATTTAATATTTTCAAATTACATATTTAATATTTTCATTTCTTCGCTTTATTATCAAGTCAAAGCGCGGCGTCAAATTCTGACACTCAAAACGTAATGTCCCCTATTCGGTAAGTAAGGCAATTTCGGCAACACGTTATATCTCAAATTCGTAAAGTACACGCAGTAGAATTTCTTAAAATTAGGTGTCCAAGTTCCCACTGCGTTCACTGCTTGAATTGAAACGGGTGAAGCCGCGTGTTATTAACTAGTTAATCGTGTATATATTCTTCCAGGTGGTACTTCCATCGGCTCCGGAACGCAGCGAATGGCGACTCGATGGGCGTACGCTACAAATATCTCTGGCGCTGTCCTCGTCCGTGGCAGAGTTGAAGAATATATTGCAGAGATCAACTAACATGCCTACAGCCAAGCAGAAGTTGCATTATGAGGTGATTTTAAATTAATATATATTTTTTATATTCACTATTTTATTTATTCACTTAATATCTTCATTCAATAAGGCAAAGCACGGCATTGGGTTCCGCCACTCAACACACAATGCGTCAAATTTGGTTGAAAGTGGACAACAGAATAGAGTGTCTTAACCCTAGGTTCCCAAGTTCCCTCTCCCTACCCTACCTTGTGTGGGATACATACATGAAGCCATTTATGTGTCGTCGTGGCTGAGGTGAAGTTAGTTTTAGATGATGGGCTAATTTGATTCAGAATGTTTGTTGGTTTATCAACGTTCAATACACATTTTTTTCAGCTTCACGGTGTATCCCGCACGAGGCAGGGTAGGCAGAGGGAACCCGGGAACCTAGTGTCAAGACACTCCGTTCCACTTCCGTTCCCCACTTTCCGCCGAATTTGAGGCATTGCGTGTTGAGTGGTGGAACTCAACGCCGCGCTTTGCCTTATTACCAGAGCGAAGAAATGAAACATTAAATATTTAAATTGAAAATATTAAATATTTCATTTCCTCGACCGGGGATCAAACCCAGAACCTGTCGATTACAGTCAACAACAATGTTATTTAACGTGATTTTTTTTTATTTCAGGGTCTTTTCTTCAAAGATACGAATTCCCTGGCCTACTACAATGTACCGCCCGGGGCCCTCATACAGCTGCAGGTCAAGGAGAGAGGCGGGAGGAAGAAATAATATGTCTTATTTGTATGGCATCAGTTGTTCAATATAAAGTATATAGTTAGTTGACTGTGTATTTATTGTGGAATAAATATTGAATGTATTTTTATGTTTTATTTCTTGCTGATGTTAGCTTTTTTTATTTTTGTATTGAAGTCAAATTAGTGATCGGATCGCGGATTCGCTCGCTTGAATTATACAAATTTAATATGTTGTTGCTCTGGCAAAAAAAAAACAAAACGTGGCGTTGAGTTTCATCACTGTTAAAAGAATTAGACGTACAATACGACCTTTGATTGTGTACACCATGAAACTGCTATTAACACTTTCTCACTACGGCATACAGGACGCAGCTGATCTTATTGCCTCGTATCTAACTCAAAGAATCCAGAAGGTTAATATAGATAATGTAAAATCGTCTAGATCTCCTCTAAGGATGGGCGTTCCACAAGGTTCTATATTTGGTTCCCTTTTATTTTTGTTATATATAATAAACGATCTAACATTTTATGCAAAGAATTTATGCGACATTGTACTGTTAGCAGATGATACTTCTCTAATATTTAAGATTGACAGGAATAAAGTTAACTTTGACGAGGTGAATATTGCATTGTCGCATATTCTTCATTCGGTTTGACGAAATGTATTCAATTTACATTACCTAATGTTAAAAATCAAAATTTTTGTCGTGTTATTAAAGGTGAAACTGACGAGGTGACGAAATCAATGGTGTTTTTAGGTATAACTACAGATTCCAAGCTACAGTGGAATTTCCATCTTGAAACACTCGCAGATAAACTCAGCAAAGCCGCGTTCGCAGTTAAGAAACTAAGGCAAATAACGAACGTTAATAATACCCGACTAGTTTATTTTAGTTATTTTCATAGTATTCTTTCTTTTGGAATGCTACTATGCGCAACGCCGCCGATATAAATTCGATATTTATACTGCAAAAAACGACCGTTAGATCCATTTAAAATCTAAAAGCTTGAGATGTTTTAAGGATACAGGTATTCTTACGGTTGTTTCTCAATATATATTTAAAAATATATATTTTGTTTGTCCGACAACATATTCAGTGCTTGGGACGAGAAACAATGACAAACTTGTGACGCCTAGTTATCGTCTCCAAAAAGTGAATAAATCATTTATGGGTCTGAGTATACGTATCTATAATAGTATTGTGCAGTGTATTTTGAATTTGCCACTGGAAAAGTTTAAAGTGAAATTTAAAGGATTATATACAGTTACAATTTTCAATAAATCCTTTTTTTTTATTTAATTTTCTTAATGTTCATATATTTAAAAATACACACAGAAAATTCATTTCAAATCGTTCCAGTAAATATTTACGAAGTTACACACAAATTTCAAAAGGTGTTTCAGAGCGGTTGGAAGCATAAGGCCGGAGCGGCAGCGCTTACCAGCGTTCCAGCTGTCCCTTTTATGCGCCTTCCTATTGTAAATGTTCTCTTCTATTGTATTTAGATGGGTAAAGCATCAGTTTGATATTGTCTGTTTTATACCTGAAAGGTAAATTTTAATATTGTTTTCCGCAAACTGGAAAATATTAAAGAGTGGTAGTTAGTATAAGCAGCTAAGCCAAGCAGTAAACTTGTGAGTACGTTCATATTTTTTTCGTAATTTGAAAATGTACGCTTCTAGAGATATAAGAAAATCTCTTAACACACGTAAGTCGAGACCGAAAAAGCGAAAAAATGTTTTGTTAAGCCAAAACAGCCGAAACGAATGAAAATAGTTTCAGTGCTTCGGCAAAAAAACTTAAAGAACAAGAGGAAATCCCAGTTCCGCGTGACCCGTCTATTGAGTATCGCATTTTAAATTTTATAACGGTGTTTGCAACAATTCCTGAATATGACGACCTGTGACGGAAATGTGAAGTTTCAAACTGATTCTGAACGAGGACTTAGTTTTAAAATTGACAGTTTATTATGGCTTAGCAATAAAGAGAAATTGTGATTCCGTTGAAAAAATGTACCTATAATGCTATATGGGCCACATATTATCATTATTGTTCAACTGACGAAAAACCTTAACACGATAAGTGCCCGGATAGACCAGACTCATAGTGCAGCTGGCAGAGGGCTGCAGCTTCCGATGAACTATCCACTTTCGAACTTGATTATCAGCCATTGGCAGAAGATGTTGCTGTGGCTATTTTTTCGTACCTTTCCGATATCAGAGCGTGTGAGAGCATCCGAAAAAAAATATTTTATGTAAAGTGCTTTTCAAACTTTAAACGCATTTTTCTCTAAGTGATGTTTTCAAAGTCGGTGACCAACATTACTTAAAAACGGCTAAACCGATTGATTTTAAATTTTAACACAAGCTTCTTATAATATATTTTTCAGTAATTGATCGAAGATTTTATCTTACCGATTAATACTTTTTTTTATATAAGCAATTGAAAGCTGAAATTTTGGCCGAAAATCGTTTTTTTTTTTAAAAACCCGCCATTTTGTCAAAAAAAAAATATATTTTGTTTTTTCCTTCGATTAATTACTAGATTTAACATTACTTTAACGAAATCTGTTGTGTTTGACTATTTAATTTCAGATGATATATGGTTCAGAGATATCTCTATATAGTGGTCACATCATCAACATTTTTTTTGAGAGGAGCTCTAGGAGATCAGCTGTAGCTCGTGTCCAAATAAATATTTTTACTAGTACTAAGTCTAAAAATATTGTTAAAACATACCATAATATATGTTTAAATATTTAGATCAATAAATTTAAAAGGTTTCTCAAAAAAAAAAATTGGTAAAAATCGTTTTTTTCATGCCTTCTAACTATATATAACCCCCTATCGAAGTAATGAAATAAAAAGGAATTTGTTGTCCCGAGTGGGAAAAGAAACTCAACCGTCGCTTTTACAGTGGCACGTGTGCTTCTTCACGACGCCTTCTATCAGCATGCTTATTTATATATTTTTTAATTTTAAAATTGATAAATGGTTTTACTACGACAAATGTAGTATAATATTTTCGTTATTTTTTTCAGTCAGGTGGTGTTGTATTTTGCCACTCAATAGGCAATGCCTCGAATTCTGTTGAAAGCGGGTGACAGAACGGAGTGTCTTAACACTAGGTTGCCATCTGCTTACATTGTATACATGGTACTTACGTGGTATTTTTAACCTCTTGTTTTTTGTTTACTATTTTTTCAATCAGTCTCAATTCACACCAAAACTTGTTTAGAATATAGTGGTTAACATTTTTTTCGTTAAATTAAAACAGATAAATACGTCACCACAATATATGTATTTAAAACAATCTGTACATAATCATAATCTTTTAACATTAGTCTGTTTGTCTGAGAGTTTGTACGCGCTTATCTCAGAAACGGCTAACCTAGATTTAAATGCAGCTTTCACTATTATATTTTGACAAATTTCCTTCAACATGTAGTAATAATAATAATAATAATAATAAAATATTTTAAATAGGATAATAAAAGATTATCAATTTTTTTTTTATATATTTATATATATATATATATATATATATATATATATATATATATATATATATATATATATATATATATATATATATATATATATATATATATATATATATATATATATATATATATATATATATAATTTTTTTATTAATGTAGCTGAAATTTTAGTTATCAATGTATAAATACGAAAAATAAATTTATTGATAGTAAATAAAATAGTAAAATTCAAGTCGGTAACGCAGCGAGCTGGTCCCTAGAATATAATATTTTGATTTATCCAGGCAGTACACAGCGTTGAGCCCCGTCACTTAACCTCTAGTTACCGCTAACATAGGGGAAACAGCGGGATATTAAAGAAAAGATGGAGGTATTGTAAATAAAAGGATTAATTAAAGCAATATTTTTATTAAAAAAACAATGTAAATATTTAACAAGCATATATATTATTCAACAAATAAAATTGTCTACAAAAATAGTTAATATATTTTACACATGTATATATGTATATAGATATGTATATCTCACTTTTATATATATATTATGGAATGTCATTGTGATAAGTTAAAAAAAAAACATTTAAAGTTAAAGTTGTACCCATAAAGGAAGCCAGCTCAATCGTGGATAATTAAAAAAAAAAGTTTTTTTATTATAAAAATTAAATCATCGAAGAATGTATAATTAAAATTTTCACATAATTTATTAAATTTTTCGTGAATTAAATTAAAAAAAAAAAACAATAAAAATATAGTGCAACACTGCTTTAAAGTTGTACCCATCGAGGTAGTCAACTGAATTGTGGATAATTTAAAAAAAAGTTTTTTAAACAAATGTTATAAATAGTTTTTATATATATATATATATATATATATATATATATATATATATATATATATATATATATATATATATATATATATATATATATATATATATATATAAATATATATATATATATATATATTATATATATATATATATATATATATATATAAATATATATATATATATATATATTATATATATATATATATATATATATATATATATATATATATATATATATTTGTTAATTTAGCTGAAATTTTAGTTATCAACGTATAAATACGAAAAATAAATTTATTGATAGTAAATAAAATAGTGAAATTCAAGTTGGTAAAAAAAAGTTTTTTTATATTAATCATTAAATCATCGAAGATAATTAAAATGTTCACATAATTTATTATATTTTTTCGTGAAATAAATTAAAAAAAAAAACAATAAAAATTATAGTGAACACTGCTTTACAGTTGTACCCATCGAGGTAGCCAACTGAATTGTGGATAATTAAAAAAAAAGGTTTTTTAAACAAATGTTATAAATAGATTTTTTAATATTTTTTGTTAATTTACAACTTTTAAAGTGTTAGTATACACTGAGGAAAGAAAAATATTTATTTAGAAAACGTATAATAAATTTAACGTAGCGGCTAACCAGACATATAAGTGGACGGATTCCAAAAGACACTGGTTCAAATACTGCTACGACAAAAAAATTATATGTTCTCTAAATAAGACTACATACAATCTCTTAAGATAACCTTCAGACCTATAAAGAGGCCAGAATGATTAACATCTGAAACAATTACTTAATATCGTTTGCAAAATTATAATATTTTTGAAATTATTTTTCTATCTATAATGGGAATGTAAGAGAACACTTGCATGTATTTAAAAAAAATAATTATTTTAAATATTTAAAGAAAAGACCAATATTAAAAATAAAATAACAAAAAATAAATAAATTTGGAATGTAATCAATACAATAACAACAAAAAAAAAAGAAGAAAACAATCATTACGTAATTTTTGTATACAACAAGAATATAAAAAAATAGCAAATTTCATTTACGCTTAAATATAATAAATTTTAAATAGATTAAAAATAAATATATATTTTGATTTATTAAGAAATAATGAGATTGCTCCACGAATGATTAAATGTTCATATATTTTAAGTCAGTGCCTGCGTGTGCTTAGCTTAAGTTAGTGCTAAGAATGTGTCATATTAAAACAGTGTTGCCATATTAAATCATACTATAAAAAATATATTTGTTAGGAAAAAAATACCAAGAAAACCATCTAGATTTATACTTTTTAGTTTTTTTTTTGTATTAAATATATATAACACAAAAATAAACAAAAAAATGCTTTTATATAAAATATAATTTTCTATAATATAGCAACACTTACGTATTAATGCGATAAGCTTCTCTAGACGAAACAAAATACCATAACAAAATCAGAACCCGCACTTGTCACATACATTCCAAGTTTCCTAGCTCCAATAGAGCAACAATTTATTGTAATTTAGGAATATCTTTGATCATATCCCTATACCTGTCTAACATTGGTGCGTAGATTTTCTCCGCATCGGCGTAGGGCTTCGCCACCGGCGACACTGTTAATTCTGAGCCTATAATATATCACATTTATTGAATGTAATCGTTAATCAGCTTCACGCTGTATCCCGCACACGGCAGGATAGGCAGAGGGAACTTGGGAACCCAGTGTAAAGACACTCCGTTCCACTTCCGTTTTCCACTTTCCGCCGAATTTTGAGACAGCGTGTTGAGTGGCGGAACTCAACGCCGCGTTTTGCCTTGCACCAGAGCGAAGAAATGAAAATATTAAATATATAAATTGAAACTAATAAATATTTCATTACTTCGAGTGGGGATTGAACCCACAACTTGTCAGTTACAGTCACACGCTTGTGCCGCTGCGCCACGACAGTTAAATGTACTTACAGATATTCGATATTAAAGAGGAAATAAACGGCTTCTTTATTTCTTCTATCTATTTTAAACTAGAAACTTGGTTATTGGGAGCAGAAGCGACGTTAAGCACGTTGGTAGTGGATTTGATCCCCACTCGAGAAAATGAAATATTTAATATACCTTGAGTGCAATTGCCCAAATTCGGCGGCAAGTGGAGTACGGAATGGAGTCCCAAGCTTCCTCTGCCAACCCTGCCACGAGCGGGATACAGCGTGAAGCAGAAATTAAAGTTATTTTTATAACTACAGTGACAAATATTTTCGTCAACAACAATGCCACAATAGACTTATAAAATAATATTAATTGCGACCGTCGTGGCACAACGGTAAAGCGCTTGACTGTGAACATGATAATTTTAGTACAAGTTCGATACCCAATTAGGGAGCTATAATTTATTTTATTTTCTGTTCTAACGATATATATTTAAATAATAGTATATACCAGAGAGCTTAACACCAGTTTCTTCACCCCAAACCTCCGCAGCACGAATGGCGGCGCCCAAGAGAGCGGCATTGGCGTGATGGTCCTACAAAAGTAATTAATCCTATCAAAAAAAAAAAACAACCGTCCGATGCTTGTCAGGCACAAAGCATGCGACTGTAAACGCGACAGACTGTGGGTTCAATTCTCACTCAAGGAAATTACATACTCATACTCAGCTTCACGCTGTATCCCGCACATGGCAGGGTAGGCAGAGGGAACGTGGGAACCTAGTGTTAAGACACACCGTTCCACTTCCGTTCTCCACTTTCCTCCGAAATTGAGGCCTTAAGTGTTGAGCGGCGGAACTGAACGCCGCGCTTTGCCTGAGCGCGAGAAATTAAAACATTAAATATTTAATTTGAAAATATTAAATATTTCATTTCTTCGAGCGGGGATCGAACCCACAACCTGTCATTTGGAATCATACGCTTGTGCCGCTGCGCCACGACAGGCCACAAGAAAATAACATATACTTATAACAAAATTAACATTTAAATATTTAAAAAAAAATCTTTACTTCCTCTACTCTTTTTGGGGACTTTTTTTTACAAATAAAAAGGCAAAGCATGGTGACACGCCTTCAGAATTCAACGAAAACTGGGGAACGTAAACGGACAGTCTTAACACTAGGTTCCCAAGTTCCCTTTGCGTACCCTGGTGTCACGTGCGGGATACAGCGTGATGCTGATTGAAACCTAAATATATCTACAAAATTCTATAAAGAAAACAATTGCATAATAAATAAATAATGCAATACTTAAAACATAAGATACGACCCAGTGGCACAGGCGTGTAACTTTAAATTCTCTGGTAAAAACGAAACTGATAAGAAGGAACATAGGGTTTAAACACAAGGTTCCCTTTCCGGAACCCTTTTATAATGTGTAGCTAAAATAAAATATTTCAAACAAACAAACATACCTGTACATAGACCGGCATGTTGAACACATCCGCGAATATCTGCAACAACGCGGCGTTAACCGACGCGCCGCCCGTCGCCACCACGCGGGACGACGGCTCTGTAACGTTGTTGAGTTACGTACATACTGTATCTCACCGAACACCTTAAATGAGATATCTGTTTATTATATTCAAGTGAATATGTAGTATTTATTTTTTATGGAAAAGACGGCAAAGGAGCGTACGGGTCACCTGGTGGTAAGTGATCATCGTCGCCCACGGCCCCGAGTAACTCCAGAGGAGCTACAGGAGCGTTGCCGTCCTTTTAGGTGAATGTGCACCGGGGCCCGGAATTACCTTATGCGAAACGCAGTGGCCGAAGCCACTACTTAACGCCAGTCTTAAATGCCGGGGGTGGTAACAATCCGTTCCAGTCTGCGTGTTGCCATTACTGACAACGTGACTCTCCCACACGCAAAACATACTTATTATTTTCACACTGTGTACAATGTACAATCAAATTGTATGCACTTACATACATTATGATTAAGTAAATACTGCAAAAATATGTGTAATAGCTATATTTTAAATTAAAATAATATTTAAAACAATCATAGCTTTCTGTACTGCTTCATCATATCGAGTACATTTTTTTCAGCTTCACGCTGTATTCCGCACATGGCCCTCTGCCTAGACTCTAGAGGAAACTTGGGAATCTCATATTATAAGACACTGCGTTCAGTTCCCCACTTTCCGCCAAATTTAAAGCATTGCGTGCTGAGTGGCGGAACTCAACGCCGCGGTTACCTTGTTACCAGAGCGAAGAAAAAAAAATTAAATATTTCCCTTCCTCGAGTGGAGATCGAACCCACAACCAATTGTGTTCACAGGGCATATGCTTATGCCCCTGCACCACGATATGCCTCGAAAACTCACTCAGCTTCACGCTGTATCCCGCACACGGCAGGGTAGGCAGAGGGAACTTGGCAACCTAGTGTTAAGACATTCCGTCCCACTCCCGTTCCCCACTTTCTGCCGAATTTGAGGCATTGCGTGTTGAGTAGCGGTACAACGCCGCGTTTTGCCTTGTACCAGAGCGAGGAAAGGAAAACATTGAATATTCAAATTGAAAATATGACATATATAATTTCCTCGAGCGGGGATCGAGCCCACAAGCCAACCTAGTCGGAAGCCCATGTCCTGCGCGTGCGCGCGGCGCGCCACGGCCTGCCCCTCCAGCAGCGCCCGCGCCTCGAACTGCGGCGCGACGCGCTCCGCCGGCGCCCCGCGCGCCCGCACGTACCGGCCCGCGCGCGCGCGCGGCACGATCTCCGCTGTGTCGTAGTAGATGCCTGGACAACCCCGACTGGTGAGAACAGTGCGTAGAACATGGAACTGGTATGGTACTTATAATAAAACGGTAACATGTCATCACCGTCTGTATTTGGAATGTATAATTAAAAAATCTTATATGGAACGTTTATTAATTACAAATTAGTGATTTTTAAAATTGTTGTCTGTTTGTCTGTGCGCTTGTACGTCCTAATATCAGAGAGGCTCAATTAGATTTATATGCAGTTTTAACTATTGTTATTTAACAACCTTCAACAACAATTAGGTTTACCTGACCTAACTAGTTAAAGAATAAAGGAGTCACGGCAATTTAAAATATTAAGTTAAACAAAATTGACACATACTTTTTATTTATTTAGCGGTAATTTTAATTTACAATGTATAAATACTGTCTTAAAAGTAATTATGTTTTTAGAACACGAAAATATTTTTTTTAGCTTCACGCTGTATCCCGCAGTGACACTCCGTTCCACTTCCGTTCTCCACTTTCCGCCGAATTTGAGGCATTGCGTGTTGAGTGGCGGAACTCAACGTCGCGCTTTGCCTTTTTACGAAAGTATTTGAGATTAGTAAATAAAATAGTGTAATTAAAGCAGGCGAAGTCGTGAGCGGACGCCAGTATTGGCCGTTAGCATAAATATTACTAAATACACACAATGACTTACCCATGTATCCCATGTTTCCTCTAACAGTAGCTCGTAGGAGATCGTTAAAAGCCTCCCAACTCGGCCCCACTAATCTATCCCTATGATTTTGTCTCGTTAGGGACCCATTGGCGAAACAGAGTAGGGCCATATAGGGCGCGCTAGTTGGCCCTACTAGTATGTGACCAGCTAAGGGCGCGGCTGGGGACTGTAGTCCTAGCAGTAATGTATCGCTAGTACCCAGACTGAGTCCTACCCAGCCAGAACGGAGGCGAAGGCCTAGAAAGTGTGATAAATATTGTTTTTTTTTTATGGAAATGACGGCAAACGAGCGTACGGGTCACCTGGTGGTAAGTGATCACCGTCGCCCACGGCTCCGAGTAACTCCAGAGGAGCTACTAGGGCGTTGCCCCAGTAGCTTTTAAGGTGGATGGGCACCGGGGCCCGGCATTACCTAATGCGAAACGCAGTGGCCAAAGCCACTACTTAACGCCGGTCTTAATGCCGGGGGTGGTAACAATCCGGTCGAGTCTGCCCATGCGTGTTGCCATTGCTGGCAACATGACTCTACCACACGCACTTTAGTCGCCGCTTACGACACCATCAGTACCAGGGTGATCCTATTCTAAGCCGGAATCACACGGCAAAAATGTTTTCATATAACGCACAACATTATAACTAATCATCTGGTTAGTATTGTAGCGAATGGGGACAGAGCCCGAACGGAGACAGAGACTTGAAAAGAAATTGCAATACAGGTTGCATGGTATTATGATTTATATGAAATATTTTTAGCTGTTAGCACACTTGGCAAGCCTCGACAAGCGTCCACAAGTACAAGTGTGTATACGGAAAATTTGGTAATAAATAAAACAAGTTGTTGTTGCTTCATACAATATAAGCTATATTGTTATGTTGTTTCATATATGCAATATAAGAATTAAAGCTTAGGGAAGCAACTGAATATGTTGAATTGTTAGACTGTTTATACCTGCTTATTTAGATCTAAATCGAGCTTTTTTTTAACTTCACGCTGTATCCCACACTTGGCAGGATAGGCTTTGTGTGTTGAGTTGCGGAACTCAACACCGCGTTTTGCCTTGTAACCAGAGCGGATATATATATATATATATATATATATATATATATATATATATATATATATATATATATATATATATATATATATATATATATATATATATATATATATATATATATATATACATATATATATATATATACATATATATATATATATATATATATATATATATATATATATATATACATATACACACGCTCACACACACACACACAGACGGATGTTTATAATCTTATCAAACACTCAAGAATGTCACTTATAAGACCATTACGTCTTAATACTATAGATAAGACACTCTAGAAAAGATAAGATACTTCAGATAAGTTTTTCTTATCAAAAATTCAGATTTTAATATAATATGAATAATTTTTTTAACATATTTTTTTACTGTCTATGGAGATTATATACATTATCAATATTTAGTATACATTAATATAATAATAACAATAATAAGTTATATTTTTAAATGATTATTATTCCCGCGAGTGGAAATCGAACCAACAACCGCATTTTAATCTTTCGCCTTTTCATCACAACCACATCACTCAAAAGTATATATTATAAATTTCCAAATTTCATACATACCAGCCAGAGCAGAGCAATTATCTCCAGTGAATGCAACCACTTTACAATCAGATTTGAACCCGTACCGTTGGACGTAATATGGAGATACAGTCCCTACTACTGAGGCAGTGGGTATGGGGTCACCCAGCTTGTCCTTTAATGTTTCATCCCCACACACCTATAAATGGGTAAAAGTAAGGTTACATTTTTTAAGAGCCGAGAAGGCACAAGGGAACCGAGTGTTAGGACAATGCCAATAAGATACTTCCTTTCCCCTTTCTACCAAATTCTAAAATAATTTCGTGTTGAGTGGCGGAACTCAACGCTGTGAGTTATTCTACATAATAAAATTTTAATATATCCACAGAAAAAGGAACAATATATGGTATGGTATGGTATGGTATGGTCACGCCATGCGGGAAACAGCGTGAAGCTGAGAGTGAATGTTCGGAAAGATGGATGTTTGTTACATTTTTATGCAAAAATCTATTAAACATATTGGTGGACCTTAACGCCGCGCTTCGCCTTTTGCTTGTTATACCTGTACAATGCTTAAAATGAAAATATTAAATTTTAATTTCCTCGAGTGAGCATCGAATCCACGACCTTTCCGCATTTACAGTCACATGCCTGTGCCTCTGCTCCTCGACATGCCTCAAATATCATACACATTAATAATTTTTAAATATATTATTATTAAAAATGTAATTCACCTTTAAAGCTTCTTCACACCATTCCTTACTATGAATATTGAGCAAATTCATTCCAGAACCATCTGAAAGGTCGATTGGTGCAATTTTCCCCACAAACAGTGAACATGCAAAGGAAGACACTAAGGATATTCTTTCAGTGGCATGATATGCCCGTGGTCTAGTTCTATACATTTTTCTGATTTGAACGCCTGTAAATCTTTCATATGCTCTCGAACCAGTGATTTTAGCCAGAGCCTGAAAAAGAAATAGTTATTATATGATATATCCAATATATAGCATTATTATTAGGCAACTATTGTTGAGACCCTCTGGTTCCAATACTAGAGTTAAGCTAATTTTAATTGCAATCAACAACAAGAGGACTGTTATGATGCAGGTATACAAACATGTGATTGTAAACAAAAATGTGAATTCAAATTCAAATTCAAATTCAAATATTTTTATTCAAAATAAGAAGTTACAAGCTTCGTTTTTGAACGTCAAACAATTTACCACCAGTTCACTAAAGTTACTGCCTCAGACCTGAGAAGAACCGGTGAAAGAAACTCAGCGGGACATGTCCATTTTTTTTTTAATCAAATTTTACATCATATAATCAATTGTGACAATGATACATTTTTAATAGCCTGGAGCAAGCAGTGAAAATATATAAATATGTAATATTGTCATATCTTCTCTCTGGTGACAAAGCAATGTGCAACGTTGAATTCCGCCACTCCACACGCAAGGCCTCAAATTTGGCGGAATGTGAGAATGGAATGGATCTTAACATTAGGTTCCCAAGTTCCCTATGCCCATTCTACCATGTGCGGAATACAGAACAATAAAATATTAAAAGTGTTCATTTCTTGATTCAAAAATCACAATTAAATATGTTTACTTACACAGAAATCACAATTAAATGTTAAATGTACACAAGCAAATGATTTATGATAAAATTAAAATAATTCATTACACCAATAGGGAATTGAACCTATCACTATTGCATTAGCACTGCTGCAAGGAAGCTTTTTATTGTTTTTATTAATTGATTAAAAGTATTAGGGTTACCTCGGGTCCCCCGACAGCTTCTTCCAAAGCTCTACAATCAACACTAGTACTAGAGTCCATCCATACTGGAGAATCAGTCATAAAACATGTAGCTAGTTGTGTATGTAAGAATTGATCCCCGGACAAACTAGCCAATTTTGCTTCTGAACCTTTAGCCCACCATACTGAGCCGTGTTGCTGAAAAATTAAAATTTTTGTGCATCAAGTCCAAAATTATTACCAATAAAGTAAATATTATTATTTTTCTTATAATTTTTCAGTAGAAACTACTGGAGCTTACATTTTTCAAATATATTATTTGAGATATGTTTATTGTATCTTATAAATTTCTGCCACTAGTTATATAAACACATAACATAGTAACAAAAAATATAAATTTTCATAAAGGACATATTTTTTTATTTCCAATCCATATTTTTTTATTTGACCATTTAGATCAGTAGATAGCATAGCTGTATCCCGCACATATCAGGTTAAGTAAAGGGAACTTGAGAACCTAGTGTTAAAACTTTCTGTTTCTATTTTATTCCGCACTTTCCACCAAATTTAAGATGCTGCATGTCGAATGGAGGAACTCTACACTTCACTCAACTACCAGAGTTAGGAAATGATAATATTAAATATTTCAATTTGAGTAAGGATCAAATTTTTACTGGGCTGACTGAGCAGGGAAATTACATATTCCTTCCGAGAAGAATAAAATCCATATCTGTAAACATAACAGTGAGATACTGTCCCAATGTTCCATGATTCAAGAATTAAACAAAACACTTGACATCTTTAAATATTTTTTTTATTGGATTTATAGTCATTTATTGTAAATAATATAATGTAATACCTGCGCAGCTCCTGACAAAGCATCAACATTGGAAAAATCAACTCCAGCAACTATCAGTTTATCCATCACCATGTCCAAAGCCTTTACCCATAGAAGTGGTGGAGAGGTCACCTCTCCATTCTCCCCTCTGATAACACCTCCTGCAGTTCTATAGAAATAATATGAACTTAAATTAGTCAGTAATTTTGGATGATTAGTAAACTTCAAATATTTCAGTTATTGTAGTGATGAGTGTTTTGAAAAAATATGTACATATCTAACCTAAATTCAGGAAGTTCAACATCAAATTCAACATCTGCCTCTTGCTGTACCACATAATTTTCATCAATAACAATAGCTTTTAACTGAAAATAAAAAAAATACGAAATATTGTTGTATTAATAAAGCAAATAACGTAAATAAATAATAAGAAACATAAGTTCATTTTAATAAATAAAAATCATTAATATATTAATTATTTATTTACATATTGCGGTGTAAATTGTCTCATTCACTTTCACAAACTATTTTATCTTAGATGTCAATGCGTTAAGATAAGATTTAACATTACAATGCCAAGTATTATTCTTTCTCTGTATTTACAAAAATATAAACCTATTAACTTATATTTTTTTTAAAACTATTTCAAAGAAGAATGACTAGCGGTGACTTAATTAAAGAAATATTTAAATTTAATTAGCAAAGCAAATAATCGAAAAAATATTGTAATGGCAGACAAATAGAGCACTGGTGTAATAAATGAATAAAAAACGAAAAAATCTTACCCTTTGAGTGCTAAAATCAAATCCTAAAAAAGTTTTCTTTCGTGTTTCTTCAATCATTTTTGTGTTTGACAATTTATTTATTTTATATTATGACACGACTCGTTCGAAAACTGTGACCTGTGTAGTGAGTAGGCGGTGTTTATTAAAAATTTTAACTGATTACATATTATCTCCACGTCTTATATTTTATTTACTTTAAAAGAATCTTATAGTGATTAAATAGTATTGTTAAGCGTAATGCGATAAAACAATGATTAAACGTATTTATTATGAATTGGATGATAACCCGTGTTCTCTGCGAGTTCTGCTATATAAACATTATATAATTTTAAGTAAAAATACATAAGAATCGTACGATTTTTACCTTTCAATGTTAAATAAAATTGTATTTACCGCACAAACACTAACTTATGAGAAAATAACGTACTACACGGAACAATTTCTTTAAAATATATGTCTTGTAATGTAGTCACTATTAATATGCAAATATATTAAACTGTATTCAATAAATGTCGAATAATTATTGTCAATATGTAAGCGAATACTGACTTAACATTTTTTTTAATAAAAAATAGCAAAGAGAACGTTGTGAACTTATAAAAACAGGTTTATGCTGTATTATAACGGACATCCGACCAAATAGGTACCGTTATTTCACACGCTAACAATAATTGGTAATGGCTAACTGCATTCTAAATCCATTAAAATTTATAATTAGCCACGTTCTGGTGCAAAATATTTTTAATACACCAATTAATCATTTCTTTTACTTATTATTAATTTATTTATTACTTTTACTTATTATTTCTTTTATTTCTTCTTTCAGTAAGAAGTTGAGAAAGTAAAAATGCTCATTTGTTGTTAAATATGTAACTATTTACCTATATTTTTGCATTTTGTTACAGCTTCACGCTGTGTCCCAGTACATTAAGTTTCATCTCCTAAAGTAGGGATCGGACCTGTCTGTCGTGCTTAGAAAAATCTTGTGCCCAGCGATGGCGCTGGGGCACAAGCTTTTTCTAAGGTCATGGGACATACTTCAGTTTGCATATTTTAATTGAATAAAAATAAATTTTACTTGGTACTTCGCCCGTCAAATGGCAATAACTAAAAGTAGTGTCGGTCAAAAAGTGCGGGTGGTAACGGGATAAAGCGTAAATATGATGCAATGAGTAACAATTTGTAACATAACAAAGTTGAAATAGCCTTCCTCGACTATCCAAGACAAAAACAATGGTCAATATGAACCGGAAACTCCTGTCATCATTATTTATATGCACAGTGAAGTAATTTTTTCTACTTTATTTTAATACTATGTATTATGATCTACTAGCTGTCCCGGCAAACGTTGTTTTGCCATAAAAAGGGAAACATGTTAAGTTTGTTCAACCCTTATTACTTAGGGGTTTGAGAAAGTTAAGAATTGTTTATAGAAACACCTGCGCAAATAATGTATTATTTTAAAACAAATTGGTTAGCATAAAAAGCTAACCTAAAAAGATAGATATATCCTGTCGCGGACTTTTTAAGAAAGGAAGAACTTTTCTAAAGGAGAACAATTCTATCATACACGATTTTTGCGAAACCTTAACCGTTTACGCAACGCACTCTCAATTAGGAAAAAAATCCCTAGATTTAGAAACATTCTTAATTGGTGCTCCTGTCCTATTGATTTTATCGTGATGATATAAAGCCTATAGCCTTCGTCGATAAATTAGCTATCTAATACTGAAAGATTTTTTCAAATCGGACCAGTAATTTCTGAGATTAGCGCGTTCAAGCGAACAAACAACTCATCAACTTTATAATATTAGTATAGATGTCGTTGCGTAACGTAATATTTTACTTTTTGAATTCACTAAATTAATCATATCTTTTGATAGAGTGAACCGATTTTGATGAAACACAAACTAAGTTATACCTCAAGTTGTGTATATTTTTTGTATATAAACATTGTCTGCATTGAATTCATAGATTTTACGTGATGTGCGCACAAACAAACATACAAAAAAATTACTATAAAATAATATATATATAAATATAGATATATATATATATATATATATATATATATATATATATATATATATAGTATATATATATATATATATATATATATATATATATATTATATATATATATATATATATATATATATATATATATATATATATATATATATATAGTATATATATATATATATATATATATATATATATATATATATATATATATATTATTAGTACAAAAATTACTTTTCTACAGATTTATTATATAGATAAGGCCCAAAAAAAAGTAGAAGATTGAATATTGCGAGCTAAGATACGAAAATATTTTATAATTTCTTTTTACCTAATATATTTTATTTAGCAAATGTATAGAACATTTTGTTATTCTTCATAAATTAATTTGGGTCAATGATTTTATCTTTCATTTATTTTTTGTTGTATTGTTTTTCGAAATTAATATGATCAAAGAATTTACTACCAACACTTTCTACTTTTGTGAAAGAGTAAAATATAAAAATATTATATTTTCTTCTACTTTTCTGAGATCTTAATGCTAAAATCACCATTGTTAATTTTAAATACATCAGTTTACATCATCTAGCAAGAAAGTATGCATATTTTTCGTGCTTATGTACTCAATACGCAAACATTGCTAAAATAAAATGATCAGGCACTGCAAATCAAATTGTAAAGTATATTTGTTTCACTGGTATTTAAAATTGATTCTTCAGAATTATGTTCCATTAAAATTTTAGGCATGTACAGGGCGTAAGGCGTCTTCTATATTCATCTGACAGCAGCAGGGATGGGTGACGTATAAATAGCGCAACGAGCCAGCCGTGGCTTTCCGACCGATTAAATCCACACCCTACCCTCTACGCTTCAGGTACAAGATATTTTAAACAGTTACATGGTCATTTAGTTTTTGAAATCGTTAAGAAAAATAAAATTATATAGATAGTGTAGTAGCGCAGCGGCACAAGCGTGTGACTGCAAACGACAGGTTGTTGGTTCGATTACTCACTCGAGGAAATGAAATATTTAATATTTTCAAATTAAATATTTAATGTTTCATTTCTTCGCTCAGGTACAAGGCAAAGCGCGGCGTTGAATCCCGCCACTAAATATGCAATGCCTCAAATAAAGCGGAAAGTCGGGAACGGAAGTTGAACGGCGTGTCTTAACACTAGGTTCCCTAGTTCCCTCTGCCTACAATGCCATATGTAGGATACAGCGCGAAGTTGAGTAATTTCCTTTACTTATTTTTGTATTCTTTCTTGATTTGTAATCGTAGTACAGAAAGTTATTTATATACATTTAAATTGAATTGCATTTTACATTTATTTATTAAAATAAGGGTAACAATAAACAGAAACAAAGATACACAAGAAGGAGTTATCATTTCGATAAGCGCTATCACCAAGATACCTTACGTTATTTAGAAAGCCTGTGTATTACTTATTCCGCGTGTCTCTTTCAAGTATAACCATTTAAGAGTACCACAACGTGTGTTATATTATCTATGAAGCACTAACAGATTATTTAAAAGCAGTAAATAATACACGTTTTTTTAATATTTTTTTATATTTAAACACATAATATACAAAGCTGTTTTATTTTTTTTTTATTTTTGGCAATGGGAAATTTTAAATTAAAATTATCACTATCAACAAATATATATTCTTATTTTTTTGTCTTTGTTACTTTCTTAAGAATATTACTCATTCTATCAATTGGTTTATGATAGGTCAATCAATAAGTTCAGATGAAGAATCTTCTCTTTGGGGAGTTTCAGTACTTTTGTTATTATCTTTTTCTTCACCAGTATCTTCATTATTCTGTACTTATAAGTATGACCTTGTATTGGTATTTTCATCACGAAAAAAAATACGAGCTCTAGCTTATAAGCCTACAATTCTGAAATTGTACAGACCAATCCTGAAATATAAATATATACAATCCGGATAAAGTTTCCTTTTTTTATGGATAAGACACGGAAAACGAGCGTACGAGTCACCTGTTGGTAAGTGATCACCGCCGCCCACGGCTCCGTGTAGCACTAGAGGAGCTAAAGGTGCATTGCCGGTCTATAAGGTGGATGGGCACCGGGGCCCGGCATTACCCAATGCGAAATGCAGTGGTCGGAGCCACTCCTTAACGCCGGCTTTACATGCCAGGGGTGGTAATGACTAATGATCCGGTCAAGTCTGCCCATGCGTGTTGCCATTGCTGACAACGTGACTCTCCCACACGTTTTTAGTTGCCTCTTACGACACCATCAGTACCAGGGTGATCCTATTCTGAGCCGGAATCACACGGCAAAATCCTGCTAAATGTGAGTAAGAAATGCCCAAAGTGGGTTCTGTATAGTTTTATTTTAGGATTGGTCCGTATAATTTCAGGATTGTATGTTTATGGAAAGTGAACTTATAAAAGTTGATAAACTTAAGTACATTAAAACATTTTTCCAATAAAATTCATTTAGTATGTAATAATTATACGACAAGCAAAATGAACCATCACTAACATAAACTTGCTTGCATAAACTTACTTACTTTACGTTTGCGCTATAAAACGAACTGGACGTATCAATTAGTAACATTTTATCTATAAAATTGTTATAAATTTTCAAGGTATGCTATTTTTTGTATTAGAAAGTTTTACTTACTGCAAAATTTTATAAGGTACAGATCTCTAAAAAATATTCAGCATATTTATTATCA
Organism: Eueides isabella; assembly: GCA_019049475.1. Taxonomy (NCBI): domain Eukaryota; kingdom Metazoa; phylum Arthropoda; class Insecta; order Lepidoptera; family Nymphalidae; genus Eueides; species Eueides isabella. The sequence continues at coordinate 14,403,378 of CM032387.1, forward strand.
GCTTGTATTCTTTACTTATTCTAATTGCGGTGTTTATGATAATTGAATACCAAAACGTGTATTTATGAGGGTAGCCTGAGTATTTTAGCACATTCTTTTTGTAGTCAATCCTGTATATACCCCCCCAAAAAATATTATGAAATCAATAAAAAAAGTTGGCTAGGAAGTGTATCTTCAATTAAGTCCAACCTAGCAGATTATTAAGTAATTTCAACTAATATGGGAACTAGTAGCTCGCGGAGACTAACTATAGGTACTTTTTTTTATGGAAAAGATAAGGCAAACGAGCGTACGGGTCACCTGATGGTGAGTGATCACCGCCGCCTACGGCCCCGTTAAACACCAGGGGAGCTACAGGGGTTCTTTTCAGCTTCATGCTGTATCTCGCACATGGCAGAGGGAACTTAGAGACCTAGTGTTAGGACACTCCGTTCCCATTAAAACCATTTTCATTTCCCACTTTCCGCTGGATTTAATTCAGTGCATCTTAAGTGGCGGAACTCAAAGATATTCTTAGATGGAAGAAATTAAACGGGAAACAAACCCAGTCGCGTTAACAGTTTACATGCTTGTTTGTGCCCCTGCGTCACGACAGGTTTCAATTATTGATCAAGGAACATAATAAAAAAGTAAAAGTTCTCTTTATTTAATTTAAATATAAATGAGGCCTGTCGTGGCGCAGCGGCACAAGAGTGTGACTGTAACCGACAGGTTCTGGGTTCGATCCCCAGTCGAGGAAATGAAATATTTAATATTTTCAATTTAAATATTTAATGTTTCATTTCTTCGCTCTGGTAATAAGGCAAAGCGCGGCGTTGAGTTCCGCCACTCAACACGCAATGCCTCAAATTCGGCGGAAAGTGGGGAACGGAAGTGGAACGGAGTGTCATAACACTAGGTTTCACTTTCGTTCCCTCTGCCTACCCTGCCTAGTGCGGGATACAGCGTGAAGCTGAGAGAGATTTAATTTAAATACAATAAATTTTACTTACATCCGAGAATGTGTTTTGATTGTTCCAGTATACAAACGACGAATTCTTTTACTTGTACGCAGAGGAGTTTTGGCCATCACCGGATTTTATGTTTTCCTCTAAATTATTTACCTATTGAAAGTAGGTAAAACTCATATTTTTGAGGTTCAAGCATTTTTTTCTATATACATTTTCTGTGGCATTTGGGTTTATATATAGATCACTAAATTTCTTTCGTTATCATGGGTAGTCTCGATACGCTCTTGTGCCAGTTCTAACATTTCTAAGATGGTAAGATATTTAGTCATCATGACTGCGTAGTGACTGTTGATGTATTTGTATTTAATAGTAAAGTCTGTTCGTACGTCTTCTATTACAAGCTATGCATATTTTCCATTGAAATACAATACTAAAATTGGTAACAAACACTCGAGCAAGTCGCGAGTCGAACTCGACAGTTATTTTTGTTAATAAACATGCCCCTATGGATTGTAGAGCATACCTTTTAAAAGGTGACAAAGATTGGAGATGTATACAGTAATTTTGTATGAAATTAAATATAAATTTAAAATGGATTTTTTATGACATATTAATGAATGAACTGAATTTTTAATTTGTACATTTACGGGCTCAGACTCTTGGGAACCTAGTGTTAAGATAATCCGCTACACTTCCGTTCCCCACTTTCCGCCGAAATTGAGGCATGGCGTGTTAAGTTGCGGTACTCAATATCGCGCTATGTCTTTTTAATAGGGGGAAGAAATGAAATTAAATATTTAATTTGAATGTATTAAATATTAAATTTCCTCAAGTGAGGATCGAATCCACATCCTATCGTTTACAGTCACACGCTTGTGCCGCTACGCATTTACGGGCTATAGCTTTTTATTAGATATGGAATTTGCGAACTATCTTGTATGACATAAAACTAGAAATATAACTATATAATTTATTATATATACCAAACCTTTAAAATTTATTTTTTAGGATTTTTTCCTTTGTGTTATAAGTTCTCAAGAGAGTTCCGTCTACAAGCACTTATTAAGCACGCGGTAAATTTAATCCAAAATGCAGCAAAAACGATGCATATTTTTTTTTTCATATTAATTTCAGCTTTATACCTCCACTCGATCTCGAGATAAATGATCTTGACAGACAGACAGCCGGACAACAGATAATAGATCGTAAAAATGTTTCGTTTTTACCTATCAATTATTACATAAATTGACTATGATCATTTGTAAGTCGCCAATAATTTTAACAAAAGTGCCCTCAATTTCAGTTTCAGAAGGGTAGATAAACGCATTTTTTTATTTGTATATAAGTACAGGGCAGCGAGCTTTTAATCTTTATTCTTTATTTTTTGTTTGATGTAGGGTAACATCTTAATTTTCATGATCAGCTTCATGGGATGTAAAACCTTAGAAAATATTGTTTTCAGTAAATGATTAATCGGAGTTCATAAAAAAGCTTCTTCATTTCTCCTGTCCTCCACACAAATACATACTTTAATCTCTAACTGTAAGAAATTAAAACTTAATCTTTATACTAGAGAATCGTCCGCGGCTTCGCCCGCTTGAATTACACTATATTACTTACTAATCTCAGTAACTTTTGTGTTCTAATAACATTACCACTTTTTTTACTAATGGAATAAAAAAAAGTAGCAACTTTGTCAAACTAAATATTTTAAGTTGACTGGAAATTTTAATTAATTAACCGATTAAAATAAAACAAACACTACATGTTGAGACAAGATTTCGAAAATATAAAATACTGCACTTAAATCTGGTAAGCCACTTCTGAGATTAGCTCGTACAAACGCACAGACAAAAAGAAAAAAAATAAAACTATTTTGGGCCCCATTACATTAATTTAAGATTTTTTAATATATCTTTCATTTGCCTACGGTGATTAAAGAAATAAAAATGACGAGACCTGTCGTGGCGCAGGGGTACAAGAGTGTGACTGTAACCGACAGGTTCTGGGTTCGATTCACAGTCGAGGAAATGAAATACTAATATTTTCAATTTAAATATGTAATGTTTCATTTCTTCGCTCTGGTTATAAGGCAAAGCGCGGTGTTGAGTTCCGCCACTCAACACGCAATGCCTCAAATTCGGCGGAAAGTTGGGAACGGACGTGGAACGGATTGTCTTAACACTAGGTTCCCGGGTTCCCTCTGCTTACCCTGCCTAGTGCGGGATACAGCGTGAAGTTATACAAAAATGACAAAGCCGTATTGCTGCCTTTAAAACACTCTTCTTAACCAGGCTGAGGCCTGTAAGACCCCATGTTCATGTTTTTACACATTAAAATTAAAATTTTATATATTTTTGTGATGTATTTTAAATTGCAAGGAACTTCCCTTATATATAATAAATTTTATATCATAATATAACAATGTAAATACAAAACAATTTTAGTCATAGGTAAATAATTTAGTACGTCTAAGATAAGTTTTTGTACATAAAGTATTTTGAAAATCTAGATTTTATTAAATTGAAACGTAAATTGTAAAAAAATTGCCTTATATTCTAATTTAATAATTTAATAATTTTTTTTTTTTTTCAGCTTCACGCTGTATCCCGCACTAGGCAGGGTAGGCAGAGGGAACGGAAGTGGAACCTAGTGTTATGACACTCCGTTCCACTTCCTTTCCCCACTTTCCGCCGAATTTGAGGCATTGCGTGTTGAGGGGCGGAACTCAACGCCGCGCTTTGCCTTATTACCAGAGCGAAGAAATGAAACATTAAATATTTTAAATTAAAAATATTAAGTATTTCATTTCCTCGACTGGGGATCGAACCCAGAACCTGTCGGTTACAGTCACACTCTTGTGCCGCTGCGCCACGACAGGCCTCTAATAATTTTTTAATTTTTTAATTTAATATTTTTTTAATTTAATTTAATATATGAAATTATAATTACGCATAAATAGTTTGCAAACATTGTCAGTAGAGTTAAATACTCTATTTTTTTCCGCTTAACGCTTTATCCTGCATTTGGCAGGGTAGACAGAGGGGACATGGGATTACCTAGTGTTAAGACACTTGCGTTCCTCACTTTCCACCGAATGTGATACCATTGAGTGTTAAGTGCCGGAACTCAACGCCACGCTTTGCCTTGTTACCAGATCGAAGAAATAATATTATATATTTTAAATATAAATATTAATAATTTAATTTCCTCGTGTATTAATCGAACCCACAAGCTGTCGCGTTTACAGTGAAACGCTTTTGCCGCAGGCTTCAAAACCCTACTTATAATTTATAAAAGTAAAAAGGAGAACTATGAACAGTACTACTTTCCATAAATGTTGTGTATGCATAGTGTCAATAGTGTAAGTTTCGGCGCTTGCGTGGCGCTGGCGTCTGCCGGGCGCCGGAGGATGCTGCCTGAGCCTCCTCGTATTGTAAACAAGAGCTTTTTCGATTGGAGGCGGCTCGACGCACGCGCGCGCCTTTCACTACGCCTGTACTTGTAAGGACGTTTACATTAGAATTGTTTTCTCTGGGATGTTATAATTCTAAGTTCTTTTTTTTTTCTTATTTTGTATTCAATGTATTTGTTATATTTAATATGTAATAATGTAAAGAATTATGAATATAGCTTTATTTTTGAAAAATATCCGTTTAGATTTCTCTACTGATTGTTCAATTGTTTATGTTAAGGATAGTAAATAAGAATCATATGCTAATATGATTTTATTAATTAATTATCCTGTATTAAAGAGTATCCAACAGAGTAAATCATATAGTTACAATCGCGATATAGTGTGAAGCAAGGAATCGATCGCAAAGGACGCCGTGCAAAGGTTGTCGCGTGTGCGTGGCAGCGGCGGCGACGCGCGGAGGGCGGGAGTGCGCGGGCGGCAGACGCGCCGCGATGGTGGGCCGCGACAGCCGCTCGGAGAGCGCGGCGCGCCCCTTGGCGCCGCGGCATGAGTAGCGCGCTCGCCCGGCCCGGCCCGCGCGCCCGCCATGGCGCAGGCCGCGCCCGCGCCCCAACGCACCCACTCCTTCGCCAAGAAGACCTTCCACAAGCCCACTTACTGCCACCACTGCTCGGATCTGCTGTGGGGGCTCATCGGGCAGGGCTACGTCTGCGAAGGTAGGCGCCGCGCATGCGCCCCGCGCGCACAGCACGACCAGCGTTATGCAACCCGCCCGGGCGTGTCCCCTCTCACAGTCACAACCAGTCCCATGTTCCCAACTCCTGAGACGCAAAGTCATCGACCATAGACTGGTCCATGACGCTGAAAAGTATATTGTAACTCCAATGTTTCAAACTCGACCTTCACCTTAAATTTAAGAAGAGCGTGTCTGCGTCCTTCGTTTAAACCCAAAAATCTCAAATTCGCCATCTTTTCCCTTTTTATCATATATAAAGCTTGTTATAATCAATGTTCATTTCCAATCGTAGGTATAAAGCAGGAACAGGAAAATTAAAGATTTGATATCAGCTGAAAAAGAAAGGTGACGGCGAAACGAGTGAACGTTCATATCGATCGATCTGTTTTGTATGAGGTTTTTTCCTAGCGGCGCGGGGCGGGGCGCGTCCCCTCCCGGCCCCAGACGTGGTGATCTCGATCTACCCGTTAAGCCCACGGACGGTAAGTGAATATCCCTGTTTGGGCCAGGATGCCCGATCACGATATCCCACAACTTGTAAGAAGAATGGGCGTAGTAATAAGGGCCCGGAAAATATAAGCGCGGGCCCTCTGTAGCCCCATAGGATTGCAACGTGGAACTTTATTTCGTAATAACTTATTTTATATATATTACTATACCAATATTTTGTTTCTATACATTTTGAGTTATCTTGTAATATGTGAATTGTGATAAATATGACTTAGGCTGTACTGCCTCTCTTTCTCTATATTACAGTTACAGTAGAACATATTTAAAAGGTGTTCAAAAATATACTTTAAAAGAAATGACCATTAAAATTAACTGTACATATTGATATGATAGTATATTTTAATAATTCATTTTAGAGGCAAACATTTTTCAGCATGATTAATACAAGAGTTCCGCTTGAAAAACCTCATTTTTTCTTAAATTTTCTTTATTTAGAGATAGTGATATATAAAACAGCCAAGTATTGCTAACACTGCATTGTTTTAGTTGACGTAATATTATACGTATAGATAAGTTACAACCGAAGTGGTACGTATGGCGTTGCTAACTATCGTACAATATTGATTACTTCACTCCGAGAGAAAAACGATGCGTCTTAGATGCTTTTATACACGTGTATCGGAGGTCGATGGAAAATATAGTGCAGTTAATTTTATTTAAAAGGAATAGTTTGTTGATATATTTTATTTAGGGGTTGTTATTAAACTTAACTTAAATTATTAATTTTGAGGGCTTTGGAGAGTACATACTTTATAAATAATATTCTATTGGTTAAGAGATATGACATGAAAGAAATAATTATATTTTTATGACTTTGATATATTAAAACCGATAGATATAACTTAGAAAAAAAAACTTTTATAAAAAACGCATTAGGGTTTTTTTAATTATGTAAATTTTGATATTAAATAAAATATATATATTTCTATAATTTTTTCTATAATATGTATTCATATAATTTGAATAATTTTCACATACATTCTGTAAATTTTAATGACTTTACAAATGACAATGACATGACAATCATTTTAGGTTATTAAATCATTGTTTACTGTTATTTAACATTATATTTATATCCGATCGGAAATTAATTTGTCAAATGAGCTAACTAACGCATTACTAAAACGGTGATCAAATAACAAGAAATGTCAAATTACTAATTTTAGTATCGCTTTTTTCTTCTTGTTTGTTGTCACAATTTTTCTTCTTGTTTTAAATCAACAATCACTATATTGTTGACCATAAAATTAAACTTATTATTAGAAGTGTTTGCTTAGACCATTCTATAATTCAATTCGTATATTATTTAATTGTTAGCAACAAACTAACGCTATTTTTACTATTTTTTAAAGTAAAGTAGTTAATAAAAATACTACACTTAAATTTAAAAAGCGTATAAAAATTTTGAACGAAGCAGGATTTGAACCTGCGCCTCCTGAAAGCCGTCCAAGTTAGTTAGTTGGTCAGAGAGAGAAAAGTAACGTTGAAATATTAATATATTTACTACTTCTTCCATACGGAGTCCATGCATTCAATCCCTACTACTTTACTTTAGACGAGAAATATCTATATAAAATTAATTAACTGCACTATGTATTTTGATTTAAAATATCGCTTACTTCAATTTGTTTAAAAAATACTTTTCATATAATATCAATATATTTTTGTAAATATTAGGCAGTATGAATGATATTAGGGTTAGGTATAGGGTTAGGTTAATTTCCGCCACTTCCACAAAATTTTTACGTAAATCCGAAGAAATTGAGGAACGGAGTGTCTCATCACTCGATCCCTACTTACCCTAGCCTGTAATCTAAAGGAGATAGCGGAAAGTATTATTTATTTATTTTATTCTCCATTTTATATTCACTTGTATACTCATACGAAAACTGATGGCTTGTCGTGGGGCATGGGCCTGTAAAGACGAACGTACGACCGTAAAGGCTATTATATATAGTTAAGTGAAATAGGTTGTGTGTTCGATCCCTCTTCGACGAAATTAAATATTTATTATTTTGTATTAACTTTTATTACTATATATTCAGCTTCACGCTGTATCCCGCACTATGCTGGGTAGGCAGAGGGAACGGAAGTGAAACCTAGTGTTATGACACTCCGTTCCACTTCCGTTCCCCACTTTCCGCCGAATTTGAGGCATTGCGTGTTGAGTGGCGGAACTCAACGCCGCGCTTTTGCCTTATTACCAGAGCGAAGAAATGAAACATTAAATATTTAAATTGAAAATATTAAACATTTCATTCCCTCGACTGGGGATCGAACCCAGAACCTATCGGTTATAATCACACTCTTGTGCCGCTGCGCCACGACAGGCCTCATTAACTTTTATTACTATATATTATTTTTTATTAATTACGTCACTCTAGTAACAAGGCAAAGCGCTGCGATGAATTCTTCCTCTTACGTACAATGCCTCAAATTTAGCGAACAATGAACGGTACGGAGTATCTTAGGTTAGGTTCTCAATTTCACTCTGCCTACACTACCACTTGCGGGATACAGCGTAAAGCTGACAAAAAAAGAAAAAAGAAAGAACAGTATGAAATCTTTAGTTAGCACTTTGCGGATTTTATTCTAACTTTAAATTACCATTTTCCACTTACCTAATATTATTAAAAATCATTAGGCCAATAAAAGTAACCAACCCGAGTTTTAAGTTACTGAACCATAATAGGCGGGTCTTTCACAGACGCGTCGTAGTAATACGAGTGAGCGATCCTGCGATGTTTCATATAGGTGGTTAAAGATTTCCGTGTGAACTGGGTTGAAGTTGGTTTTACCCACTAAAACCCAGCTCCCACGTGTGTCCCACAGTACTGCTCGTCGGTTGCATATGCAAAATATTGTGTATGTGTAATAGTTTTTTTTAGCTTTACGCTATATACCACCATATGAGGGAGCCACAGGAACCTGAGAACGTACTTTTTGGACACTCCTTACCATTTAAGACACTTCCGTTTGCGGCTTCCGGTGAATTCTCGACGCATTACGTGTTAGATGGCGGAGCTTGACATCCACTACGTGTCATGTAGGCAGTCTCACGCTTGTGCCCCTGTGCCAAGACAGGCCTCGCGTACCTAATAGTTGGGCTAAAAAAACAGGGGGCACTAATAATGAAAACGCAATCATATCAAGAGGCAATTGAATCAGTTTGTAAAATTTCAATTCTGTATGTAAATATTTTTCAAAAGGTAAATATTATTACTATTTTTCAAAAAGTAAATATTTTTCTTTCCTTATTGTGGATTAACACTTTAAAATTAATAAAAAAAAATCAATATATTTTTATTTGCAAGACTTTGAGAGAGATTGTCAAAAATAAAAGCAATGTAAGTTACATAAAAGCTTTTAAAATCGTTTTTTATACGGAGCTCTTATTTCTTATCCAAAATATATAAACTAGCATAGTATGAGATGGATTTATATGATTAATATTATTTTGAAAATATTTATCTTATCGTTGTTGGTTTATAAATAATCTGTATTACATATAAGATACATACCGCTTAACAAAATATTCTTCAACCAAGCAAAAGCCTATTTAGTTTTTTTAGAAGCACATACTGGCCATAAAAATATTCGTATTAATGTTTAAAATAGCTTAAAATAACCCCTCAACCTAGACATGCAATGTCATGAACATGGTAATGAGCAAATGACTGTTGATTAGAAAATATCAAAAAAATATATATTGTCCTTAAAAAATCTCTATAAAATTTAACTTCAAGTGCCATTCTATCTATGTTTTATAAATATGTGTAAAACAATTCCCTTTTATTAAAGTGAAGACATGAGGCCTGTCGTGGCGCAGGAGCACAAATTTACGAGAGTTAATTCGACAGGTTGTACTTTATTTTAATCTTTATATATACATTTTTTTTTCCAGCTTCACGCTGTATCCCGCACTTGGTAGGGTAGGCAGAGGGAACAGAAGTGAAACCTAGTGTTATGACACTTCGTTCCACTTCCGTTCCCCACTTTCCGCCGAATTTTAGGCATTGCGTGTTGAGTGGCGGAACTCAACGCCGCGCTTTGCCATATTACCAGAGCGAAGAAATGAAACATTAAATATTTAAATTGAAAATATTAAATATTTCATTTCCTCAACTGGGGATCGAACCCAGAACCTGTCGGTTACAGTCACACTCTTGTGCCGTTGCGCCACGACAGGCCTCACTTATATATACATAATTTAATTTTATCTTTTCTACTTGTTTCAATATTATTTAAATACGATATAAATTTGTTATTAAACAAATTGATCTCAATCTGTAGCATTTCGTTGCAATTACTTACATTACAGCGCGGAAAAGTATCAAATACATTACTTTATCAAATACATATAAATATACTTTTGTGTCACGTGTTTCTATTAATGTAGGAATTCTTGTATAGAAAACTAAAATGTAATTTAATTATTACTATTTTACCAAACATTACATTGCAAAAGCAACCATTTCGTGATATTAAACATACTTTAATAAAAAAAAAACGACAAAGAAACTTGATATAAAAGCTTTCTACGTTTATTTACACGGGCTACTGAATAGAACTTCCTTTTTGAGACGAGCGATAATATTCACGTCCCACACTCGTCACGAGAACAACAATATGCATGGAGACACACGTCACAATGCGAGAGACAATGCCGTCCACAACTAGAAGAGATAACTTGTGTGGGCGCTGTTCTATACAAATGTTTATATTGTATTATCAACCCTTACCCGCAATTAGATTTGTGTAATAAATAAAATGGAAAATTACGTTTCATTTTGTAAAAACACTTTATATATTGAAGATACAATAGTAAGGTAGGCACTTGGAAACTTAGTGTTAAGACACTCAGTTCTCACTAAGAGACATCTGATCCCTTTTCACTAAAACATGAAGGCATTGCGTTTTGAGTAGCGGAACTCAATACCGTGATGTGTCCAATCATAGATACAAATAACATGTATTATACTACATACTTTCGAGAAGGATTGACACTCCGTTTTCCATTGTTTTGAGGTTTACATTTTGTCTAGCATTCAGCACGGTGAGTAGAAGGAAGTAGTGTCAAGGCATTCCAATCTGAAACACTGAGTGTTGAGTGTCATAGCTCGCGCTGTGACGCTGAACTCTCTTATCAAAGCCGATCATCTTTCTGCGTGATAATTGTCTCTCACAATCATCTCGCTTATAATAGAAAGCTAGTTCCAATATGCCCCGTTGGTGGATTTTATTAATTTTGTCTGAGTTTGGATATTCAGGGATGAAATCCAATACTGTACTACTATTTTGTAAATTGAGAACAGTCTATATTTCTTCTAATTATTCCATATCTTAAAATATAAAAGCACACGCAACTTCTGTTCTGGTCTTATTTTAGGGTGTTCTGAACGTGCCAGTTAATATCATCTTCAATTTTAAGAAAGAGTAAATAATATTATTTACATGTAAATGATTTCTCTATTGCATTGTTGTCATGCTTATGAGCGTAACTAGAAATATTTTGCAAGCCTATAACTTTCAACAAGTCTTTCTGTTTAAAGGTTTTTTTAGAAAAAAAATATTTCAGTAAAATGTCTGGAGTGGACACATGACAGTATACGTTTCCTGTAGGCCGTCCACAGGAAACGTATCCTGCGTTCGTAAAAACTGTAAAAAATTGTATGTTTTAGCGGGATTTGTTATTTCTCTGATGTTCTACCATAAGACAATAAAGCCAAGTATAATATTTTTTCATAATTTTGTAATATTTATAATGGTAAATATAGTAGAAATTGTAACTGTCATAGTCTGTGATATTAGTTGGTAGCACGTCCTTGTCTATAATATATTATCTATGCGTATGTATATGTCGAGAATAAGAACTGTCTAAATATGGCGGGTTACAATTTGTGAAAAGAATAAATTCATTTGGATAAAAGATTTTCCTTTTTTATTACGATTAGTTTCACGCTGTTCTCCCCACATACAGCAGAGTAGGCAGAGCGAACTTGGGAATCTAGTGTTAAGCTTCCGCTGAATTTAGAGAAAAATGTGGCCTATAATAAAAAAGCAGCAAACTACGCAGCGTTGAACGCTGTAACTTGAGTTTGTCTCAGTACCTATAGGCGAGTACTAAAACATTTCTCGAAATTCATATAGAAATGGTAAAGAACGATATTTTATGTTTTGTAGCCCACTCAAAGTAGCGGACTATAAGTGGTTATATGGTTTTGATTAAAACGTTTGTTTTAATTAATGATACTAATATATAATACATATTAAATATAAAGCATGATTTATTTATAACATAACAAGTTATAAAAGTTCAATTCCTTATAGCTTAAACTAAAATTAATTTTCACTAGACATCAACAATTTTTATATAATAAAAATATGTACTCGTTACTTTATGCTATAATTTGTCAAAGTGTGTATAAAAATAGATTACTCATATGTAATTATTTGTATGAGTCCGTACTATTTATGGATGTTAAGCATGCCGCTAGGGAAATTACATTAATTTTCAATTTTACTATGTTTTACTTCAATCGAAGTTTAATGTTATTATATTTTATACTGGCGACCCGCCCGCGGCTTCGCCCACTTTAACTATATTATTTTATTTGTTAATCTCAGTTACTTTCTTTTTCTAAAACTAAATATTTTAAACAGACGTAACTTTTGTATTTATAACCGATTTAAAGGTTGCTGACGTAATATATATTTTTTTCTTTATTGTTATTTTTAAATCATTTAAAAGTTGCTTAAATATAACAGTGAAACAACTGGATAGTCGTTTCTGAGATTAGCGCGTACAAATTCACAGACAAACAAGAATAAAATAAATGATACTATTCTGTGTACATTTCATTAATAAACGGCCCTTATAAGATATTTTTAATGTCTTTCAAATACAGACAATGATCAGTTACAGATTTATTATAAGTATATATAAGGGATTAAAGGCTTCGGGGCAAATTTTACTTTTTACCATGTATCGGATATGGGTTCAAATTTGGGTCGTTAAAGTATTTCGTTAAATCAAAAGACGTATTAACGAAAAAAGGAGTTTTATTTTTTTGCTTAGGTCACGTACATTAATTATCTGTGCGAAAGTAACAATAGGTTACGTTTACTTTTGCCATTCGAGTGTATCTAGCACACGTAGAAATTAGAACACAACTTCAATATCTTCTTGTGGAGTAAAGGAAAAAATAATATTTAAAAATCTTAACTTATTTTCTAAATCCTAATAATAGACCTTTTCATATCTTAAAATATGTATTTTTATTTTATTTTTTCTATATTTTTTAAAGTATCATAATTAACTTCATTTCAGTATTATTTATAAAAAAAAATATTGAAAAAAAAATCTAATATTAAGTTGTCAGAACCTAAATTAGCTATTAACTCTATAACTTGTGGCGTTGAGTTCCGTCACTTCCGTCACACAAATGTCTTTAATTCCATGAAAGTAGAAAGAGGAACGGAGTGTCTTAACACTAGGTTTCCAAGATCCCTCTGCCTACCCTACCATGTGTGGGATATACCGTGAAGATGAAAAAAAAAAATATATATTCCTTAGATATAGTATTTCTACATACATGTATTAAGATTATCTTCGTGAAATTTCGCTATTATTTCGTGAAACTAAATCCACTTGAACACCAAAAACAATAATTTGTTGTGACATCTAAGTATTCTATTTTTAGTAGAGCTTGCATACAACTTGGTGCCGGGATCCGCCCGGCGTATGTAGGCCATGCCTGACGTCACTGGGCTGACCCAGTTCCTTCGCCATTGAGATACGCGCGTCAATGGTGCCCCTCGAGCCCCACGTGCCCCCCGATACCAATCCGTCCTCGGGGTACACGTGGAGGTGTGTCAAAATTACTTATTTTTACATCATAAATACATATAGTTTTGCGAACTATTTTGCGCTAAAATAATGTTACAATAATTTCATTGTAAAACAATGGGAAATGTACATTTTAGAATATTTCTTCATATTAATGGTATATATTTTATCAGACTTGTAGTAAATAAGCAGAAAAGAAAATATTTCAACGAATATGATCTTTTCATAAGAGTTGTCGATTGTGATTTTATAAAAAATGCCACTGGAATTTGTCTTACAAATTTATTTATAGAGTGTGTCGATTGATACAAAAACGTTTTGTTTGAAAGCATTGTTACAATGCACCTGTATTAACAATCTCCAGTAAAGCTGTCGGGCAGTTAAAGTTCGGTTCAAAAGGCTTTGTGACAAAGTTGAAGACATACAAGGCACAATAGTCGGTTGTTCTTAGCAAGTGGCCGGCAACAAAGGCACAATGCGACATCGTGATGCAATCCGACAGAGGCAGAGCTTAAAAGTTTGAATTATGAATGTGACTCCACTGTGGAGCCCCGTAATGAAAGTGCGACTCAATATCACACTGTTAATTATATGCGACCTGGATTTTTTAACGAGCTCCCTTTAATCGTATGTCTGTATGTATGTGTGAACGTTTGTATGGTTTAGTTAGTAGTATTTGAGATATGAATAGAAAGATTATGTATTATTGCGTTTTGTTAATCATTTGGAAGATTTTAAGCTTTCTTACTTACTTAGCTTCACGCTGTATCCCGCACGAGGCAGGGTAGGCAGAGGGAACCCGGGAACCTAGTGTTAAGACACTCTGTTCCACTTCCGTTCTCCACTTTCCGCCGAATTTGAGGCATTGCGTGTTGAGTGGCGGAACTCAATGCCGCGCTTTGCCCTATTACCAGAGCAAAGAAATGAAACATTAAATATTTAAATTAAAAATTTTAAGTATTTCATTTCCTCGACTGGGGATCGAACCCAGAACCTGTCGGTTACAGTCACATGCTTGTGCCGCTGCACATCGTCACTCGAAGAAATGAAAAATTTAATATTTTTAATTTGAATATTTAATGATTTTATTTCTTTGCCCTGGTACAAGGCAAAACGCGTTGAGTTCCGTATCTCAACAGGCAATGCCTCAAATTCGGCAGAAAGTGGGGAACGGAAGCGGAACGTTGTGTCTTAACACTAGGTTCCCAAGTTCCCTCTGCGTACTCTGTCATGTGGGAGATACAGCGTGAAGCTGAGTATAATAATATGTAACAGCATGCGATAAGTCTGTCGAATATTCTCACATAATCCTTGCATTAAATATAGGTCAAAACTTACAATGCATCTATTTATAACAAAAAGCTAAAATAACATTTAGTATTCCTGTACGTACTGACGGAAATAGCTTACGCGTATTCTAGTTCGGCGTGAGATTGACTCGCCCTCCTTCCACACGATTATTATTATGTGAAATAAATACTCTTCTTTTGTGTTATAATAGTATAAACCTTTAAATGTGTCTGTATGGTTATTAGATATTTAAATAAACAAGATATTTTATATATAATTAGCTCGTAAAAGTCCTAATATTTAGTTTTTAAATGCAGAATTATAATACTATAAAACAACCGTTTATTTAGGTATTATATAAAATATTTTAAGGCGTTACGCCACTCTACGAGATATTTATACTATGAAAATGAAATATAAATACAGTACAGTACAGTATTTTTTCCCCAAATTGAATTGAACTTGAAAAAGTAATATGGAATCAATAGTTTGGATTCTTTTTTTAAGGTAATTTTAAGAAAGCGTCATATAAGTCGAATTTACACGTATGTAAATAAAAATTAATGTTAATTAGTCTCTATAATCGACGACGTCTACGACGTAGCACATTGTATACGTAGACCTTAACGTAGCAAGGTCCACGTAGACATACCGTAACTTAGCCGTAGCACCGGCGTAGATTTACTTAATCACTATACAAATATACATATTTGTTTATCTTTATGGAATATTTAAATTTAAACTAAAAATATTTTATAGACTATAATAATATCAACAGCGCGTCTTTTTTAGTTTAACTTTCTATATCATATATAAATTTATTAATAGATACTTATTATTAACACATTTACCAGATTTTTACAGCAATTTCAGAAATTACAGGTGGCGGTGCCTAACCCCACGTTAAGGCATACCGGACCAGGGCATCAAAAAATATCTTCTTAGATCCAAAACAAAGAGTGATCTTTCAACAACAAAATACTTTATAAACAAGAGCTTAATTTTCCTCACTTAATGTGACGATGTCATTTAAAGTGTACAATCAAACAAAAAGCTACGACCAGTTGCATCTCAATAGTAGCGGCGCTACTTACGCAACGGAGCTTTATTCTGCTTCCGAACTGTGTCACCCGTGACGTCAGCGAGCCTATGCGCGCGCTGCTGTGCCTTTTAAGAGTATAAATTTAAATAAATATAAAAAATATGTTAAATAATTTAACCATTTTTTAATCACAATTGGGAAAGAAAAATATTTATTTATCCTGCGATCAAGTCCTACTTAAAGAATCTGTTTTTTTCCCTTTACTGGTTCAATAAAGTTGTAACTTTGTCTCTGCGTAAAACATATGTTGAATTTTTGTCTCTGCGTCAGAATTTAATAAAACAATGCACGTCGATTATATCGTTTATTTCTTTATGATATTTATATAATTCTACGTACAAAAGGGTAATTAAAGAGTACTTATAGTATATATTCCCCACTTTAATTTTGACTGTCCAATTTTTATATATTACGTCAATATTGGGATCAATCTCCAGAATCATGTGAGAAGAATCTTCTATGATGTTAATAATATGATAAAATAGTGTGTAATAATATCTGATATTTGTAGAAAATTTAACTAATTCAGGTTTAAACGAAAGTTGTTGGTTAAAATATCATTATTTATAATTGAAATATTTATATGAGAGCAGTTCTGACTCGAGGAAATTTAAAGATATAATTTTTTTCGCTCTGGTAACCAGACAAAGCGCGGCGTTAAGTTCCGCGACTTAACATGCAATGCCAGATATTCAGTGGAAAGTAAGAAACGTAACGGAGTGTCTTAACATTAAGTTCCTATGCTCCGTCTGTCTATTGTGACGTGGATATACCTTGAAGCAAAAAAAAATCTCGTGAAAAAAGCAGTTTCACTAACTAAATAGGAAGAAAAAAATAATAATGTATATAACATTAATTAAACATTAAATATGATAAATTAATACCAAATAGAAAAAAGTCACATACAAAATAATAATATAGAGATGATACAACTATCACATATATAATCTTATATATAAATAAATGGACAAATATTTTAAATGCAATTCAATTATGCCCGGTTGACCTAGTTCCCGTTGTACCTACACATCCAGTATCCTTAATTGGACTAATAACTACAAAGCTCCCTGGCACGTATATCGTGTAACTGTGTATTTCAGATTTAAACTACAGTTATAGGGTACGGTTACTTCGAAAACGTATAACGAATGTTTTTTAAGATTTTCATCATATTTTAATGAAATTTAGGTATTTAAATGGAAAAGTAGAAATATTTTTTTAGTTTTCGCACGTGTTCATTATGAAGTAGAATATATATTTAGCAAATGTCAATAATGAAGATTGATGAACGAGTGAAATGATTTTGATTAATTAACGTCATAATAGGATTCAACTAATTTAATAATAGACTTTTTAAAAAATATGAAGTAAGATATAATGGCTTCTTAGGAGAAAAAAAATAATATTTGAGTATTTTTGTTTTTGTAAAATATTTTTTAAGCTATGAATCATCTGATATAATACGGTTAGAGACTAGCAGAGTTATAACAAAATAAAAACGGCGTAATAGCAAAAGCTCTTCAACATAAAGGGCTTTCTGAACTGGTCCTCATCAGCAGGATTAATGAAAAGGACTTGTAAAATATATGAGGTATGTGAAAAAAAAAATAATTTCAACCGCATTATATAGTATCGGTATATAATACTAATAATAAGAATAACTCTACGTTGTATCAGCAGTTACATGTTAAACCCGATATTAGGTGCTAAGTTAAATAATGCTAGGTGCAAGCATCTTGAAATCCACGCGAACTTATTCGCCAGCAAACCCTTAATAGATTTGATAATTATTAAACAATAGTTATATATAATTAAGTCAAAATTTTATTTCTAAGAAGTAAAACTTAAAATTTGATAAATTTAAATAAGCAATTTTCGTACCGTTGGTTCGTACGTTTTTTATGTTATTATAATATCTAATATTCTATAATATATTATTTACAACATTATTTGTATACACACGTAAAAACCTATTAAAAGAAAATATTATTTTTATCTCTACATTATTATTTCTGAGGATTAACAGTGTGCCTATATTAGTACCAACTGTTTACGCTGCAGGTGTCCCCTAGTTCCGGGTCAGCACTTTGATGTTTCATACGTAAATATTTATCGATACGAAAGAAGCGGACGATATTTTTAGACTACTCTAGTTTATTTGCTCATAGACCTATACCTGTTACCTTCAAGTCTATTTCTATTCATTTTTAATTTATCATTAACGACTTGACTTTGAAATTGGAAATATAAAAGTAAGTTAAATAAAAGTCAACTTGAATAACTATTTAAAGATAAATTTATAGAGTTAATAGAGAAACAAGATAACAATCTTATTTTCTTTTAATGTTTTTTTTTATCTGAGATGATGGCTACTTGATTCTTTCTATGGACATGGTGAAATAAATTTAAATCGGTCGGTCAAATGTTTACCGATAATA
The DNA here is from genome assembly GCA_019049475.1 of Eueides isabella. Lineage (NCBI taxonomy): Eukaryota > Metazoa > Arthropoda > Insecta > Lepidoptera > Nymphalidae > Eueides > Eueides isabella. The sequence goes on from CM032387.1 coordinate 14,421,671, forward strand.
GAAGCTTGATACATTTTTTTATGTATTATAAACGACAAGTTTTACATACAAGTTGCGGCCTGTTGTGGCGATAAGTTGTGGATTCGATCCTCACTCGATGAAATGTGTATTTAAAAATTTTCAAATATTTAATGTTATTATTTTTTTGCTCTGGTAAAAAGGCACAGCGCGGCGTTGGGTTCCGCCACTCAGCACGTAATGTCTCAATTTTGGCGGAAAATGGGGAACGGAAGTGGAACGGCGTATCTATAACACTGTCATAGTACAGGTGCCCAAGTTCTCACTGCCTATCCTGCCATGTGCGGGATACAGCGTGAAGCTGAGTAAGTTTTACAGTAACGCAATATATTAAATGAAGGAGGCCTGTCGTGGCGCAGCGGCACAAGAGTGTGACTGTAACCGACAGGTTCTGGGTTCGATCCCCAGTCGAGGAAATAAAATATTTAATATTTTCAATTTAAATATTTAATGTTTCATTTCTTCGCTCTGGTAATAAGGCAAAGCGCGGCGTTGAGTTCCGCCACTCAACACGCAATGTCTCAAATTCGGCGGAAAGTGGGGAACGGAAGTGGAACGGAGTGTCATAACACTAGGTTTCACTTTCGTTCCCTCTACCTACCCTGCCTAGTGCGGGATACAGCGTGAAGCTGAAAGAAACAAAAAAAAAATAATGTAGCTTTTGTTGTAGTTCGTTGACTATGCGGAATATTTAAAGATCGAAATCATAATTATTCTTTAAGTATTGGATTCAGCCACTCAACCTATAATGATTCGTTTATATAAAATATAATTATTTATAATTTCTTGTTCTGTAATGACTCTACAAAACACAAAATACTTTTTTTAATCTGTACATAATAAATATAAGGATTATTACTGGTATCAAATATAAATAAACTTAGTTTTGTTTAAAAAATCTATCTGAAAAAAAAAAATATAATTCCGTTTAATTGATATGACCATCTATGTAAATTGCTATTTTGGCCAAAAGATTGTCAGAAAAGTTGTATATTGTTTTGCATAAAAAAATCTTAGTGCAAGTGATATTTTAACAATTCAGTACAAATATTATAATACCTGCCGGTAATTGTATTTGCATTAAGTTGTATTAAAAAAGTCATTATATAAAAATACCGATGATAAATCAAATACGTTGTTTTATATATAGAAGTTAAGTTACATATAATTTTTAACACAATTATAATATTCAAAAATGTAAATAAACTAATAATAAATATCGCATACTAATTTGCTAAAGTTGAGCAAAGCCCCCAAATGGAAAGAGCATCTCGCGGTTAAGTCAAACGCTCCCGTGGCCGGCGCGCCATTGGCTGCTCCGCGTGACGTCAATGCCGACCTCCCGCCGCCCCCCGCCGCGCCGCGCACCCCGCCCGCGCCCCGCCCGCCCTGAAGGCCGCCGAGGAAAAATATACGCGTTTCCAACTAAGCGACTTATTTTTTTTTATTTTCAAAAAAGACTCACGCCACTCGGAAAGAGTTTAAATATGACTTTTGTTTTATCTGTGCTATAATTACACGGATTATTATTAACTGTTTGTAGAAAGCAATAAATTAATCTATTATTCTGAATTCTAATTGTGGAGCGGGTCACGGTTATGTTATTTTAAAATAAACTCTGTTTAAATATACAGTGAAACATAGAGTTTGAACGTACGTAAGCTTTTTGCATATTTTACAATAGAACTTTTAGAATATGTCTAATGTCACAATATCAAACAAAAATTTAAATATTTTCAACATAAATAAATAATATTTTTGCTGTGGGTTTTTTTATTAAATGCCCGTGGATTATTATCTACATACATACATACTATATATAAAAAAAAAAAATTATATTAGCCTGCAGCTAAGGTCTAGAAGACAAAGGAAAATTACTAAGATTTTTGTATAACTCATGACATTTGACCATTCATATGGCCTATACCTGCTTTAGTGAAAGAGGGGAACAACTTCTGCTTTATAGAGCACAAAAAGATATAAAATTAGTCTTACTTGTATATATACTTTATTCATAAAAATATTATTCGTATACAACAGCAGTTTATTATGTTATTATGAACCTAAGTAGTGGCTCAGCGGTACGTGTAGTCAAGTAATAGTATGTAAATATTTTCGTTGCAATTACAAATGTGCTAATTAAAACGTTGTTACCGCTTCCAATCGAAATTGGGTCAACAGTTGATTAACAGCTTTTGCTTAAATTTTTTATGTAAATACTACTTACTACTATTTCATTTATAACCCAGTGTTGACTAAAATTTGTGGTTAAGTAAAACCAGTAAACGAAGTCCTGTTACGAAACTATTTTGTTAAAATTATAATACCAATTTTATTTTAATTACAATTTTTATGATGTATAATTTACATTAAATATTTGAAGTTATATGACCCGTCTCTAGTGCATATCCCACACGTGGCAGGTAGACAGAATAATTTGGGAGCCAAGGATAAGGATTATAATAGGATGTCTTAGCATTAGCTAACATATCCTGTTCTAATCCTCACTTTTTCCCGAATTCGAGACATTGAGAGTGTCACTTTGTGCTGTTGTTACCAGAACGAAAAAAATACAATGTTTCATTGGAAAATAATAAATATTTCGCTTTTTCGAGTGTCAGTCGAGTCCACAACTGTCGCTAACACCCCTGCGACAAGAGAGGCCTTATTAAATTTTTATTACTTATAGATGTAGATAATTAACAATTTGTTGTATTAAAAGCAATTCAATAAGCAATCTTGTAATATTTTAATTTGAATAACTCACTCATAGAGAAACAATACCACATTTGAAGATGTTTCTTAGAAAGTTAGTCATATTTTAAAAATAAATCGCCTATTAAAGGCAATGGTTAACGTACATGTGTTTTGAACTAAATATAGATCTTATTTGAGTCGTGTCTGAATCACATCCTTAAATATATTCATTCTACTTCCACAACGATCGGTGAGGAAGTTATTACAAATAAATGAATGTGATTTGCTTCCGTGAAGGAAAGCGCTCTACTTGTCTTATAACGGGATTTTTATTACTCAAGTAGGTACTTAAGTAAGTACATATGTACATACATACATATATATGAATATGTACGTTCCTGTATGATTAATTTGTGTTTTTTAACGAATTATAATTATTAAAAGCTCAGATGTAAATATTTTTATTAAATTTAAAATTTAAATAAAAGCCCTCATGCCATAAGCAATTTCGTATTTTTTTATAAAATCTTTGAATATACTTTGGCTATTTAGAATAAATAACGGAATACGATATAATTATCTTCTAAAAGTTTCGTTCTTCAAAGCTGTTCTTTCTCGTTTGACATCGACGTCGGTACGCAAGTCGGTAGTATGTGAAGTGGAGACGTGCAGCAGACGCGAGGCAGGCGGCGCGTGCGCAGCGCCCCGCCCCGCCAGTCCGCCCGCGTGTTTTGTTTGTACCGCACGTGTTTGTCGACAAAGTAAAGATATTTGAAGCAGAAAAAGCTCAGTGGAACCGTGTGTTGCGATACGTTAAGAAATTTCGTTCAGTAGTAAATCAAAGTTGGCATGGCCCACAAACATTGAACTTCTCGATTCGGCTATTGCCCTCAAACTATTTCAATTTTAGCTGTTTATTTTGGCAAATCTCGCGCCATCGTAAACCTTTGCTTTTGGCATCGCCCTGTATTCCGCAAACAGGGAAGTCTACTTTGACGAAGGTGCGGCGGTCGAGTGACCGATGGCACTTTTTATTATTTTAAAAATGGCAACACCACACGCGGTAGGTGGTGCCGCTCGGGCTGCGATCGCGTCTATTCCGGCTCGGCCCCGCCCCGAGGCTATTTAAAAATACCGTGACGTATTATCATCTACACTATGACTCCTTGATCCGTCCATCGATGCCCTTCCGCATCGAGAGCCCATCGCGACACGCGGCGACCGAAATAGCCTCCCTTTATGTTTACTGTTGTGACGCGAAACATATGCAAATGTGAAGTGGCGGCATGTGTTGTTTTTAATCAAATATCTAAGAAGGAGTGAAGATGCCTTGTGATGCAATAGTTACGCATATGTCGAGCGTGCTATGCACTGCGCTACGGAAAGGAGGCAGGATTTTGACCTATCCACAGAGAAGTGAGTTACAACAAATTTCTAACGCTCGCTCAGAGTCAAGTGTGACTTAATGAAAGATTTGTAATTTACCTTAAATCTTTAAACAAGTGTTTACAGTTTTTAACTAACAAAAATAAAAAAAATGTTTAGTTGGATCACTTCATTCTATATTACTATGAGTTGTGAATTATCTTCACGTGATTTTTACATATTGAAACTTAAGTAAACGTAGAACTTGCGTAATTTTATTTTTAACTTTACATTACACCCTTCGAACGAAACCATCAACTAGTCCATCCAGGAGTGGGTTCGAAGTTTTAACCATAGTGGGTACCTGGCCTTAAACCTGTCGTAAATATTCTATTATTTTGTTGCTGATGAGATTATCATGTCTCATCAGCAACAAAAACGAACTTTAGTTTTACTTTATATATTATCTCGATTTCGCTTTTCCGTTCACTTCAATATGCTTTTATTTGATTAATTAATAAATAGGAGGCCTATAGTAGCGTAGCAACACAAGTGAGTGACTGTAAAAGCGAATGGTTGTGTTTTTAAAATTATATGCTTAAAGTTTTTATTTCTTCGTTCTGGTAACAACGCAATCGGCGTCGAGTTGAGTTGACCGGCAGTCAACACGCAATGCTCCAAATTTGGCGGAAAATTGCGAACTAAAACAGATTTTCTTAACACTAGGTTCCCGCGTTCCCTCTGCCTACATTGTCTATGTACTGAATACAACGTGAAGCTGAAAGAAAGAAAGAAATTTATAAATAACAATTCACCATCGCTCTACATTGCTATACCCTACATGTCCGCTATTGTACATCACTTGAAAAAAAATATCACAGGCTACAATATAAAAAAATATATTTATAAATATACAACTTATGCCTTTATTAAAACGCTAATAAATATGAATAATTTCTGTTAATCCCATTTTTGCTCGGTCGAAAGCGATACTTTAATCTATTTAAATAATGTTGTGTTTTGATCCAACTGCCTATAACATTTAGAGTTTGTAGTAATCAATCGGTACATAAATAAAGTAGTTATATATGTTGAAAATAATTAAATTATAAATTCAATTAAATATGAAGTTATGTTCAGAGGAAGTAGTTGGAAATGTAGTCGTTTATCAGATAGACATTAGAAATATCAGAACAGAATTTACCTAAATCATTATTACTTTATCACTTGGCAGCTTAAAGCTGTTCCTGGGACTAGCGATCATATATGTAGTCTTTACAATTTATTAACACCTTTAAATTAAACTTTTAATAATGTGTTAGACGATTTTTCAGCTCTATTATTTTTTAATTCTTGGTACTCTCCTAATGAGCGGCGAAATATTTTCAAATCCATATAAAATTACTTCTTTAAAATAGCCCAAAACTAACTCATACTCAGCTTGTGCCGCTGCGCCACGACAGGCCTTATAGTACAAAATTTAATGTTATTAAATAAAACTTAATAGTACAAAACGTAATATTTAGAAACTATGAATATGAAATGAATTTAGCAGTATAATTGTATAACTGAACACAAAGATAGGATAGCTTGCGAAAAAATATTTAGTTGTTTGTGTTTATATTATATTTATATCGAAGTACTAAATTACTGATGCCTGTTATGGCCACGATAAGTTGTGGGTTCGATCCCCACTCGAGGAAACGAAATATTTAATATTTTGAAATGAAATATTTAATGTATTCATTTCTTCGCTCTGGTAACAAGGCAAAGCGCATCGTTGAGTTCCGCCACTCAACACGCAATGCCCCAAAATCGGCGGAAAGTGGAGGAGTTTTTCCTTAAATAACTATAATCAAATATTTTAGCTTTCAACAACAAAAAAATGCATTTCACCTAAAAAGGTTACAAACAGAAATATTATTTATACAAAAGTGAACCCCAAAAAGCATTTATTTGTAACATCAATGATCAAAGCATACCAAGTAGTAGTATCGCGTCTAATACTCGTACATCATTAGGTACATCTAGTCAGGGATGCGGGATGCGGGCATGCGCGCCGCTATCGATCCCGCGAGATGAGTGTCTATGCCGACCAGAGACAACGTTTCGCATTCTACATTTTATTTATAATATTTATAAGTTTCTTCATTTTTTGTGTACATATTTATTTCATATAAAATACTAGTTTAGAATTCGTTGGAACTCGAGGAACGGAAATGTTTTAATCAGAACGGTGTGTCTTATCATTAGGTTCCCAGGGTTCCCAGGGTTCCCCTGCCTATCAGGCTATGTGCCGGATAAAGCGTGAAGGAAATTATATGTCAATTTAACTTCTATAATAGATTTAACTGGATATTTTCTTAAAATATACCAACGGAAGACCATAATTGGATTTTGCTGCTGCATTGATGATTTATCAAAATTCAATTTACACTTAGTAGAGATGATTGAATATAAATCGTCACTTCCATTTTTTATAGCTTCGAACTGTGTCTTGCATCTAGTACGGTAGGCAGAGGGAACCCGGGAACGTAATGTTAAGAGACTCAATTAAAACATTTCCGTTCTCCACTTTCTCCGAATTTAAGGCATTACATGTTGAGTGGCGGAGCTCAATGCTGCATTTTGCCTTGTTACCAGAGGAAAAAATTACGATATTTAATTTCTCTCACATAGAATTTCTACTAACCCCCGTCCAAAAAATCGCCACCTCATCTTAGCAAAATGCTTGTAGCTCCTAAACTGCTAATCTGATTTTCATATCTAAGCACCGCGACGATGAATAAGGCTTTCGATTAAAAAGCCGCACTAAGGTACCACAATCACACAGGTCAATCTTATAACATCCCTCTTTTAACCTCGGAGGTTAAAAAATCGAGGACAATGTGAAAAATGCGGAAAGGCAAAATTTACACAAAAAAATGTATAATATGGTAATATAGCAATTTTTTTTAAAGGGAAAACATAATTTTCATTAATGGTATATCAAACTTAAATCACCAAAGATTTTCAGTGAAACATTTAAACTAAAATATATAATTTCACCTAAACATATAACCTAAAAGGGTCAATACCTTGTCTTGGCAAAATGCTTATAGTTCTTAAACAGTTAATATAATCTAAGAAACACAGCAATGAACAAAAATCAAAAGCTTTGATTAAAAAAAAAACCACACATTTGTGTACATTTTTAAGGAGATACGGTGGCACAGACAAACACATAGACTGGTCAAACTTGTAACACTGCTTTTTTGCTTTGAGGATTTTTTACATTTTTCAATACTCAATATTAAATTACAATAGGTACTTCACATTCATCAACTTTAGCAAAATATTATCTATAGAAGACAATATACACAAGACAACGAGCACAGCTACCTCACACCAAACACCCCCATAAAATACAATTATGATCGAATCTAGTATCCCTGGCTCAGAAATTTTAATCACTAAGTTCCTGCTAGAAATAATAATAATAATGCAGTTGGTGTTTCCATAACATTCTCATGTACCGTGTACGCTAAAAGCCCACCTGCCGTCGATTGCCATACTTGAACTTGAATGCGGTCGCGTGCAGACCGCGCAATCAACGCTTTAGCACTTGACCGTAAATTACTGTCGCTAGCTTTATTACTGCTAACGTTCACTGTTGGGGGTTCCATCAACAAGTAGCTTTCAATTTTTCAATTTCTTTAAACAATGATGACGCCGATGATTTTTCGGAAAAGCTGGTTTTAAAATATTTCTTATTTGCTAAACAAAAGACTCGAGATATGACAACTTTTTTTAATAAATTTCTAAAAATAAATAAACAAAATATAACATTTCTGAAGCTATTGTAAAATTTAATATTGCTGTCAGTTTACATTATATCTTGTTGAATTACAAAATATCTTGCGTTTAATCGTATTTCGACAGAGTATCGTAATTATTTACATATGTTTTAATATGGTGATTCAGATATGCTGGAATTTTCCTCATAGTTTTATTTGACTTTAGTAGTGCTTTCGCCGAATTGCATTTTAAATATACTTATTGAACGTTATAAACAGAATGTGCTTTAAAATTAAAACCGATTTTCTAAAATTTCTGTCATGTGTTAATAAACAAGAAATAATATTATTTTTTTTACATTTCAAAAATGTTAATGTCTCTATGTAATATAAAAACGAAAACGGAGATATAATTTGTGATGTAGATACATTGATATACAATTGTAAGAAATGACGCTAAGCTTGTTCGTAGAAATAAAATTTATTCTTAAACAGTATAAAAAAAATGGAAAATTTAAACCATGTTGAATTGGCCAATTCATGGCCTGAAAAGAATTTAGTAACTTAGGCACAATATTATCCTATTTCTATTTGTTATCATATGTTTTTTTTTTATGTTTAATAATATAATTAAATATATAATTATCTGGAAGTTAATATAGAGTTATCTTGATTAACCTAAAATATATTGTTCCAGTGTGCAACTTCATTGTGCACGAGCGATGCGTGGGGCAAGTGGTGACGCCATGCTGCGGGGTGGCGCCGAGCCTGATCAAGGTAATCTTAAATAAAGAAACGTCATAAATATTTATTTTTTCACATATTCAAATTTGATAATTTAGATTAATTACATAGTCTTGGAAAATTCTCACGGAATTTTGCAATATTGGAGATATTTTTGTATGAAATAAAATGTAATTAAAAAACAGTAAATAAATACAATACGGATGAATAGAAAAAGAATGTAAACTAGCGATCACAAACAATATAAAATATTTATTTTTCATCAACAGAATCCGGTGGCTCATTGCTGGTCAGAGCATACTTCCCACAAACGGAAGTTTTGCACGGTGTGTCGAAAGCGGCTTGACGAACTACCATCTTTACATTGCATGAGTAAGTATTGATTCATATATTAAATCAATACTATTTATTGTTTTATAGAAATGTCAAATATTAAACTAATAATTTGTTCTAACAGGGTATCACATTGCAATGCAGGAATATCATGTAATCCATTTGAATTTTGATTTCTTATGTATATTTTGCTAGAACTCTGTTTTGTTGCAAATATAATATAATGGTATGGTAAGTTTGGCTCGGTTATTAGCTAGTCCTTGATAACGAGATCAAATATTTTTTAAGACAAGAAATTAAGTTGAATCTTTTTATAGTATGCGAATACTACGTCCATGGAGAATGCGTGGACTTCGCGGCGGCGGACTGCAAGGAGAACGCGACATACTGCGCGGGCAGCGAGCCGCGCCACGTGCACCATTGGCGCGAGGGCAACCTGCCCGCAAACTCCAAATGCTGCGCCTGCCGCCGCGCCTGCTGGTCAGGCGAGTGCCTCACGGGGTACCGCTGCGAGTGGTGCGGCAGCACGGTAAAATATATTCTTCTTAGTTGTACCGTTTTTGTTAGAGTGGTCATAATCATGAAGTATCTTTCAAATCACCATTTAAAAGTGAGATGGCAACTATGTTTGTGAGTTTGTAAGTTTTGGTATATGGCGATCTTTTGAACATTGCATTTTGCTATCTCCGTTTAATCAGACGTAAGTGATGGATAGTCTTACGGTTTACAATCATAATTTCCGTTATACTTCTGTCTATTTTTATTTATACATTTATATTTATACAAATGCTTATTTCAATTGCTCTATGTCTATTTGTAATGTCATAAGGAGAGCATCGTCGACATATCTCAAGTTTGAGATTCGACCACCAACCGAATACCCTTTATTAACGTTTTCCGTGTATGTTATGTAGACATTAAACAATAGGGAAGATAGAATGCATCCCCGCCGAATAGTAGCTTGAATTTGAAAAATCTCATAACAACGTCTATGCGAAAGACATTCTAAAAATTATAGTATTTTTATTTTTTCCCCTTGTATTTGATGTAAATAATACTTACATACATTAACAGGCTAAAACTAAGAAAATTCGTTGTCAATGTATATAATAGAATATTATGTTTGAAACAAATTTCCAAAATCATCTTTTCTTAACTTAGTTTATATTAATTTGACCATCCATACGTTATGATTTTTTTGATTTGGTAAATTGGTTTTGTTGACTTTAATTACAATCATACTCTAAAAAAAAGATACTTACAATTGCATACTACAGTGCCACGCTGGCTGCCGCGCCCTGGTTCCGGAGGAGTGCAACTTCGGTGCGCTGCAGCCGATCTTCCTGCCGCCGTCGGCCGTGTCCATCCCACGCACGGAGGTGCCCATGGAGGCCATCATCGGCGTGCACGTGCGGCCGCCGCCCTCGCAGCGGGACTTCGGATGCCGTAAGTGTCACGCTCCACAGGGGTTGGGGGAGCGGGAACGGGAGGGGGATGGGCACAGCTCGGGCCCCGCACATGTGCCGGCGCGGGCACATCTGTGGGGCCGCGCGGGCGAGCGGAGTGTGAGCGGTGTGTTTGGGGCAGCGCGGCGGCGCGGCGGCTGGGCGCCGGCGAGGCTCGTGCTGCTGGCGCGGCGACTGCTGCCGGCCGCCTGCAGCCCGCACGGCGGCGCCTCCCCGCCCTACTCCAGAGGTACTCTAGACAGCTTAAACTTCCGCGAACGATTATTTACTTGAACGGCTTTCTTCATGCTTTTTACTATGGAAGCGATAACGCTTGTCTGAAGATTATTTTTTATGTTCTGTTTAAAATAATCTTCGATTGTCGTGTGATTTTAGCTGCTTCCATGCTTTACTTCCGCACATGTACACGTATAGAAACATTATTACCGTCTTAATTTGTAAAATAGCGTTTTTTAAAATCACGGTACTATTTGATTTATATATTAACAATCAGATTAAGTAATGAAACTAAGCTTATTGGCCTATAATATCATTTCTTTAATCACCAATGAGTATATTATAATTTGTTGCCTCTTCTTGTAAATTTTAATAAAAAAAGAACGCTATGAATTTCTGTTCTTTTATATTAGAAGAGCACTAGCATTTCCATCTTTCGTATCTTTTCCATTGACAGACATTAAAGTCTTAGTCTTTCATATAAAATTCATATCTCCGGGTCGACTCCTGAAGGATACTCGTGATGCAGTATTCCATCGGTTAAGGTAAAATGCACAGGTACACAGTGTTGCTGATATTTATTTCAGTGTTGCCAGTCACCATACTAGATGGCCACACTTCGATGTGTTTTCCAAATCTTTTTGCACTGCCAAAAGTTTTTGCTTTACAAAAGGCAAAAAAAACAAGCAAATATAGTGAAAAAAGTAAAAAAATATAATAACCAATGTTTTAGACAATATCTTAAAAATTCATTTAAAAAAGTTTTGATGGTGCACAATGACTTGAAATGTTCCAAACTTGATTTGCTGACAATAAGTGTTTTGTTAGAATTTTATCATTTCAGGAATGATGTTTAGATGAGATGCTATCAGTAGATTATATGTGAGAGATGTTACTTAGTTATAACAATTTATAACTAAATAGATATTATAATTAACATGCCATACTAAATTCCATGTTAAAATTCTTTATAATGAACGCTTACTAAAAATAGATGACTTAATTTCAGGATAAATATTTGACGTGTATAACATAAAAATAAGTAGCTTTAATACTGCAATTATTAAATAGTTAATGATCAAAAAAATATAAAATTATTTATCTGTATCTACTTTAGCATAATAAAAAAAAATATAAACTTGAAATTAATTATATTATAAGCCCCAAGAACGTTCGAGAACGAAAGAAGGCTTCTTTGAAATCCCTCCATTAAAATTATAACGAATAGTCGCAAGGGTTTAGGGCATGTGCGATACGGGATGTGTGTTGTGCAGCTCGCAGCGTGAGCGAGGAGTTCAGCTCGGGCTGCGAGGGCCGCTCGGGCTCCGGCGGCGGCTCCACCGGCGCGCCCGCCGACCAGGACCACCGCCCTGACCACAAGCAACACCGGGACAGGACACCAGATGATAGAGATGAAGGTAATCTTTTTGTATAGAAGTAAAATAATATTCAATATACATATATATAGTCCTTATTATGTAGACAGCAAATAAAATTCAATTTTTATATACAACATTTTTTTTGATTGGCAGGCATAACTTAACTCTGCCCTTTATGTTATTACCAAATCGAGAAAAAGAAAATCATGAATTGCCTCGACTGGAAATCAAAATCACGGCAATTATATTTATTCATTTCTAAAACTACATGGTTTCTGATAAAATAAATGAATAAGACAAAAAAAATATAAATTTGACGTAAAATATTGCCTATAACATGCCCTCAAATTTGAGTGCCAATATCGCTATATCACCTTTGTTACACTTAAACAGAAGTAGTGAAAGTGTACGACGGTGAAGCGGCGTGGTCTCGTCGACTGTACCGGCCGGTGGTGGTCGGCCGTAACTTCAGTGAGCGGGAGTTGGTGGGCGCGGCGCTGCGTGCCTTCCACGTGGCGCGCGAGCCCGACCAGTTCCAGCTCACCGACGCCCTGGCGGGAGACGAGCCCGCTGTGGAGGACCCCACGCCGCTAGCTCGTGTTACACGCTTGCCTAATAAGAGACCCGCACTGTTCTTGCGTTTCAAGTAAGTGAATTAATTCATGATCCATTAAAATTCATGACAAATTAATAGTTAAATCATTTAGCAGCTGAGAATTAGAAAAACATTGTGTATGGTTATTTTTTTTCACAGCATCAATTAATTTGAAGATATGTACTGAACCACCTTCTCGTTAACTGTTACTAGTATAAACAATATACATAAATTATGAATTATATGTATTTATTTCAAATTATTTAATGAAGACATGTTAATATATTATATTACAACGATTGTTAATCTCCCACCAGAGAGCCAGAAACAGGTGGTGGAGAAGTGCGGGTGTACGCGGGGAGGGTGGCGGGCGCGGGCGACGCGTTCGTCACCGTTAAGTGCGCGGGCGAGCACACCGTGTCTGACCTGATGCGGCTCGCTCTGGACAGCTTCGGCCTGGACTCCTCCAACGCCACTGCGGACTATCGCTGTTCGGAGATACTCCTTGATCGTGGAGGTAACTTACTTCTTAACCAGCCTTCCCAGGAAATTATATTTTGTACATTAAGTGTTAATTGTTTTTAATATAAATTTATTTTTTGTACGTTAGTGTTTTACTATTTTAGGCAATATAAATATATATTAACGTACAAAAAATATTAAAAAATTAATAACATTACCAACTCTAAGATGAAAAAATACATCGTTATATATATTATCTGTATATCTGAACTTCCACCCCTCTAGTATCAGAACGAGTGTTAGAAGAAGACGAGCGGCCGTGGCGCATCCTGGTGCGGCTGGCGCGCGAGTCCGTGCGGCGCATGGAGCTGGCGCGCTTCTACCTGCAGCCGCGCCGCGACCCGCACGGGCCCACGCTGGCGCTGTTCGTCGCCTCCCTCCCCCCCGGACTGTCCGAGAGGAACTACGAAAATATTCTTGTGGAGTTCCTCGGTGCCGGTAAGTCGCACTTCAGTAACTTGATAGAGATCTATATTAGCGATAGTGTACTGCTCCAAACATGAGACTAATACCATATCGTGTCTTTATAGTGTGCTTCCTATGAACAATATTTTATTATTTGTTACTATATAACTGATAGACTAGTAATAAGGAAGCATTATTACTTAATAACTATATTCAAATTTAGTGTCATCGTGAGGAACAATCGTTTTTACCATAATCCTACAAAAACTACACCTATCTATGTATAGCAAATGAAACAAATAATTTTATTTTTCGCGTATTATATTTCTCAGCTTCACGCTGTATTTGCACGAGGTAGGATAGGCAGTGGGAACCCGGGAACCTAGTGTTAAGACACTCCGTTCCACTTCCGTTCCCCACTTTCCGCCGAATTTGAGGCATTGCGTGTTGAGTGGCGGAACTCAACGCCGCGCTTTGCCTTATTACCAGAGCAAGAAATGAAACATTACATATTTAAATTGAAAATATTAAATATTTCATTTCCTCGACTGGGGATCGAACCCAGAACCTATCGGTTACAGTCACACTCTTGTGCTGCTGCGCCACGACAGGCCTCAGGCGACAGGCGTATTATATATATTTTTTCACATATTATATTACATATATTATATATTTGCTTAGAAAACAAGTTTACATCAATCGGCCCGATCTATTACGAGTACGGATCTATGGTGATCACGTACGAGGACGCCAGCAAGGCAGTGCGCGCCCTCTACGCCCTCCGAGAGGCCAAATATGAAGATAAGCATTTATTAGGTAAATTCTTTTAATATAAAACATATTAATCGTAAATAACACTTAAAAATATACTTATTACTTTTTACTTCAAAGTAATACGTATTATAATTACTAAAATAATATTTCTTTACTTCAAAACAATCCTGCCAAAGCAATACATGTTAAGTAAAATATTGATTGAATAGTTTCAAAGGCTCAGATAGTAATAATTTGGCGTTTCTTTTGAGCAAAAACACGCCACAAATGCATAAATTCAGTAATACAAATATTATTTAAACATACTAACTTAGATTCAATAAAATCTTACCTTAAATCATCATCCGACAAACTTTTTAAATCAAAATGAAGATTTAAATCTATGAAAAATCAGCGCCATCAAAAACTTACAACTTGTTTGTCTATCTCAGTATTGCTGCTGCCCAGCATAGAGCCGTCAATGGTACCAGCGGGTGTGAAACCGCTCTTAGTGTTCGTCAACGTGAAGTCTGGCGGGTGCCAGGGCCTCGAGCTGATCTCCTCCTTCCGTAAACTCCTCAACCCTTACCAGGTGTTCGATCTGGAGAACGGGGGACCTTTGCCTGGGTGTGTATTAGTTATTATATTACTATATCTATATATATATATATATATATATATATATATATATATATATATATATATATATATATTACTATATCTATATATATTATCTGTAGCCTTTGAAATATGTAAGCCAAAATGTGAATTTAAAAACTTGAAATTTAACTTTAAAATTGCTCCTAAATAATAGAATTATTTATACTGTATTTTGTTTTGTTTCTATAAAGATAAAAGTACGAATATATGTGACATTAACAATTTTGTAAATAGTAATAATAAAATATCTGAAGTCTTTCTGGGAAGTATATCAAGTCCAACCTATCTAAATAAAATATTGTCAAAAGTCAAGTAAAATTGAACTGCACGATGTGGATAATGTTACAATCTATTATAACATTGATCATATCATATTACTACCATGCTTTTATAAATACAGGTTTAGAAATATATAAAACGTCCAATATGATATATAAAAGATGAATTACAACCCACCCAGGCTGTACGTGTTCCGGCACATCCCCAACTACAAGATCCTGGTGTGCGGCGGCGACGGCACCATCGGCTGGGTGCTGCAGTGTCTGGACAACGTGGGCCAGGACTCGCAGTGCTCCAACCCGCCCTGCGCCATCGTGCCGCTCGGGACTGGTGAGCTTTTATTGTATTATGGAAGGGAATTTTTGATTGAAAGAAGATTCCTATGCTTCAGTATGTAAACAAAATTTCACGCATATTTTTTTTATTTTAATGCTACTGTAATTATCAAGGTTGCCTAATACAAAGTACTAATTTGGAGTAACATTTTCAAAATAAATTTCCTAGCTAATATTACAAGCTGTAGTCTAATAAAAAATATGTAAATCTTGAATTACTCTTAACTACATGAACTTCATCAAATATAAGATACAAATATACCACATTAAATTCAACTTCAACTCAACTCAGCTTCACACTGTATTCCGCACACACGCACATGGCAGGGTAGGCAGAGGGAACTTGGGAACCTAGTGTTAAAACACTCCCTTCCACTTCCGTTGCCCACTTTCCGCCGATTTTGAGGCATTGCGTGTTGGGTGGTGGAACTCAACCCCGCGTTTTGCCTTGAACCAGAGCAAAGATATGAAAACATTAAATATTTAAATTGAAAATATTAAATATTTCATATCCTCGAGTGGAGATCGAACCCTCAACCTGTCGGTTACAGTTACACGCTTGTGCCGCTGCGCCACGACAGGCCTCTAGTATCATAATTACAAAAAAATATTGATTAAATATTGTATTGTGTATGTACATGTTAGGCAACGATCTCGCCCGCGTGCTCCGCTGGGGCTCCGGCTACACGGGGTGCGAGGACCCGATGTCCTTGCTGCGGGACGTCATCGACGCGGAGGAGATCCGCCTCGACCGCTGGACCGTCGTGTTCCACCCCGAGGACAAACAGGATGAGCCTAAGGAGCTGTCTAAGCAGTTGCCAGGTAATATTGGACATATTCTTATTCTTTGAGTTGTATATTTTAATGTATTTAATATGGAGTTTAAAGAGTGTTATTTGTATTTTATGTTTACTTAAAAACTAGGAATTAAAGTTAAATTTAAAATTATAGGTAATAAATAAATAATAAATATATTTAATGAGAAAGTAATTTATATCTACCTAAAGCATTGAAGCTACCTTGAATATTTTTGGATTCGTGGAAATTGTATAAGTATAAGAACTTCAATATGTGTGTATAAGAGCGTATAGCTCATTTGGCTACAGAGTCAGGAATTTTTTCTGGAGTCCCGGATTCGTTCATTAGAAATTTTATACAATTATATTTTACTCTCCTTAGTCTAAAAATTGTAACTGGAAAGTTTTAAAAGAGCTCTGGTATATAACTATCATTTAATACGTCTGCACAGGTTCACAAAGTGAAGATAACTCCCAAATTCTGGTGATGAATAACTATTTTGGTATCGGCATCGACGCCGATCTCTGTCTTGACTTCCACAATGCTCGTGAGGAAAATCCAAATAAATTTAATAGCAGGTAATTATTTTAACCAAATTAATTTACATAGATTAGTCTTAGATATTTATAATTATAATTTATAATATAACTTGTAAAAGCTTTTTTTTAAATTAAAAAATCATACAACACTAACGACAAAGTAAAGGGGCATTGGATGATTATTGAATATACCTAGCAAATTCTAGTTGTCTCCAATGTTTTGTACTATTTCTTTAAATGCCCTTATATATTTTTACTGACAAGCTTCAGGACAATGTTTGTCTATGAATTAACGATGGAGCTTTAATACTCATTATATTATTTCTTAACTTTACAAATCGTCTGAATTTGCCAAGGTAAGAAAAATGAGAACAGAGAAATCACTATAGTGACGATATCGACGATAAAAATAGTTTAACCATCTATGCGGTATACCTATATATAGCAAGGTGGAGAGGACGACTTAATGTTGAGCCGCATCGTTGCCGATATCGATATGAACATTATTTACTTATACCTTGAATCCTACAAAATAGCCCACTATTCAGTACATAACAGAAAATGTAAATATTTCATTTCCTCCAGTGGAAATTGAACTCACAGCCTGTCACATCTACAGTCGTACTTCTACTCTCGCGCCACGACAGGCCTCAATCACTACTGCCCCTCGAAATAGCGGTACCTAATTATTAATATATGTAAAGGTTGCGCAACAAAGGCGTGTACGTAAAGATGGGATTGCGCAAGATGGTCGGCCGCAAGATGTGCAAGGACCTGCACAAGGCGGTGCGGCTCGAGGTGGACGGCAAGCCCGTCGACCTGCCCGCAGTAGAGGGCATTATTATATTAAATATTCTTAGGTAATACGTTTTCTTATTTCAATTTATTATAATCTGTCTAACTGTAGACCAATGAAAATAATTTATTCTGCCAATCGAAGCTGAACATCCATTACAATATTTATTAAAGTTTAAGTAAGAACTTTTAGAAATAAATTTAAAATGCTACGAGTTTCATCACATTAAAGAACTCGGCCAATTTAAAATGTTGTATAATGATAGGTGTTTGTTTCATTTCCATCTTTTTCCTTATTTATTTCTTAATGTTTTTAGAAATATTTGTAAAGTATTGGATAATAAATAATGCCAGAGTCAAAATTAACCATAATTTTATACTGTCGCATTAATAAAAAAGACACATAAGAGCTTTATGATCCAAAAAAAATTAAGATCTATAAGAAGGAATAGTCTACGATAAGAAGGAAAATCCTTCACCCAGGATGTCGTCATAAGTATATATGAAAATATTAAACAGTACTATTTTTATTTGACAAATTACGATGACTTGTAAAAAAATAGGATATTTATTATAATATATATAATAAATAAGTTCGGAATTAACCAAACATCCACTGTAGTTGGGGTTCCGGTGCGAACCCGTGGGGTCCCGAGAAGGACGACCAGTTCAGCAAGCCCAACCACTGGGACGGCATGCTGGAGGTGGTGGGCGTCACCGGCGTCGTGCACCTCGGCCAGATACAGTCCGGCCTGCGCGGGGCCATGCGGATAGCGCAGGTTAGAAAACGTAGTGTCCAGCTCCGTATTACCTAGCGGAACTCAACGCCGTGTTTTTTTTTATGCCACAGCAAGGAGAACAAACTATTCTTATAAAAGGAAATCGAAGCCGTAGTATTAGAGTTATAGTTAAATAGGACACCATTACAATAAGAATGTGTTTATTTCTTTGTACTTAAGTTTTACATCTTTAGATATTTTAATTTTTGTTGCACAACATAACTAATAAAACCATTTTGCTTAAATAAAATGTTTAACAGAAATTCAGTCACTTTCCTGTCTTCTAGAAGTCCTTAATCGTGAGTACGTATTTAAAAAGTTAATGATGGCGTGTTTCTAGGGTGGGCATATAAAGATAAACCTTCGCAGCGAGATCCCCGTGCAGGTGGACGGCGAGCCGTGGGTGGCGGCGCCCAGCGAGGTGGTCGTGCTCAAATCTGCGCTTAAGGTATGCATTAGGCCCTTATGCTTGTATCGTTAAATGCACGGTAGATAAGAAATATTACTTCTCCAATAGCATGCTACTCTCTTATCTTTTTATTAGAAATCAAATACCTTTAATTTTCTTAACATTATTTTTCACTTTTACTGCTGTTGGTATTTTAAAATAAAAAAAAAATAATAGATTCTGATCTTATTTGTCTTTGGTAATTAATTTCTGAATCGTCAAACAAGAATAAAATATATATTAAATATATTTTTTTAAATTGTAGCTATGTATGAATACCTAGTCGCTGACAAGAGTCAACAGTATTTAGTATTTCTTTAGCTCAATTTCTAACACAACGATAAACAATGTTATTCAATGATGTTTAATGAAATGTAATCAAAGCTAACTTCACGCAGCACTTTCCATCGCCTTGTCTCTAAGCATGAGATCTATTGCACGGTGGTAACACTCAAAAATATTTTTGTAAATTAACAGCTTTGTGCTCTTTCTTCTATTGCCCTTATATGTCGAGATGTGTTTGATAATGCACAATCCACGCTACGCCCGCGTTTTCACTGCCCGAGACAGCGCCGGCCCTATGACGACAAGTCACCCTGATTTTTTTAATAATTTACATACTCTTAATGTTACTGTATCTTTAAACAATCCTCAACTTAACAGCTTACGCGTAAATAGTAGACGTAGCTCATCTGAAAGCAAACGGCATGCAAGTTCAGGATTGTCGTGAGATCGACGCTTGTGTCAGTTACAGTAACATTGACACACCACCGCGCAACGCACGCGGCATTTAGACTTAGTTCACAGTTTAATATTAGCTCGACAGTAATGGTTTCTTTAGCTCAGTGTTGAATTCACACGACTGAACATTTGTATAATTGTGCTGGACGTACACCGTCCCCGCTGAGATATCGCGTAGTCGCGTATCGGGTGTCGTGTGAGTTCACCGAGTCCCCTCGCCGGTCACAGCCCCGAGCCGGCGCTGCCCAACGAACTAACAACGCTTTAGTCGTGTCGTGTCGCTGTCGTACCGAGACGCTCGCTCAGTGAAAACGCAGTCGGCGCCCGAGACGCGCGCCCCGCGCGGGGCCCCGGCCGGAGCCCCGGGCGGGGACCCGGGCGGAGCCCCGGGCGGGGCGCGCGGCCCGGGCGGTAACGAGGTGCGCGTGTGACCGGCAGGCGACCATGCTGAAGAAAACGAAGCGCGGGTCGGGCGCGGGCCCCGCCGCGGGCCCGTGACGCCGGCCCGGCTCCATGACACCGGCGCGCTGCCCGCAGGCCACCATGCTGAAGAAGCGCGGCAAGGTGCGGCGGCGCAGCACGGAGCCCGCGCTGGCGCCGCCGCCGCCGCAGCCCCCGCCGCCGCCGCCGCAGCCCCCGCACCCGCCCGACTCCTGAATCTGGCTCAGCGAGCGCCTCATCTGACGCCTCGGGCTCAAGGCCGCAGCGAGCGCTCGCCGACCACAGATTCTAAGTAGGAAAGTAGATGGTTGGAAAAACAAATTAAAATATGTAAATAAATTATTAACAAAAAAAAATACCGTACATAAATATATATATTATAATTAAAAAATAAATTTATAGTCATTAGACGTTGTTTCATTTATTATAGAAATTACAGTCAGTATAATGTAAAAAATAAATTATTAAATATTCTGGGTGTTTTTTATTTGTCAATTTATTTCCCCGGATGCTAATGTTGTAATGAAATATTGTCACTTCGCCGGTAATAAGTAAGGAGTTAGTTTTAGAATATTTAAATACTATCGACGTTTATTAAGAACTTATACCTTTGTCTAGTACGTTGTAAGATTAAGATTTGCCACTTATAAGCCTCGGACAAGATTCTTTTATATCTACCTCCCATATACATATATAATTATTGTTAAAAAAAAACTCTTATTTATCGATAAGAACGTACAAGCATTGTATGTGTGTAATTTCAAATGTTAATAAACTATCATAATTATAAAGAGAACGGTTTATTTATAAGATGTTGCTTGCAATTTGTTTTAAAGTTAATTTAATTATATTCTTTTTACATAATTATTATTAGATGAATAAAATGAAACTAAAGTATTTTATACGAATTTTATTTTCCCAAACAATAATCAAGCCACTATTTGATAAGCATTTATTTTAGCGCCCAATAATGGAAAGACACAAAATGTTACAATTGCACAATCTTTAAATTATTACTAAAATATATATATATATATATATATATATATATATATATATATATATATATATATATATATATATATATATATATATATATATATATATGTATATATATATATATATATATATATATATATATATATATATATATATATGTATATATATATATATATATATATATATATATATATATATATATATATATATATATATATTTGAAATAATATAAATAAGCTATTTTTGTAAATAAATGACTAAAAACTTACTTAATAAAACTACTGGTTCCTAAATTAGCAAAAGATGTTTATTATTATTGAGATATATCCGAAGAAATGAAATACTTAATATTTTCAAATAAAATATTTTATAGTTCTATTTCTTCGCTCTACCAACAAGGCAAAGCGCGGCGTTGAGTTCCGCCACTTAATACGCAAAGTTTTAAAGTCGACGGAAAGTGGGAAGCAAACCAAGTGTTTTAATACTCAGTTCCTAAGTTCCCTCTGCCAAATAGAAAGAAAAGTTTGTAACGATTTAAATCATTATTTACCAGCATGATTTTTGAAATTATTTAAAAAAATGAAGCCTAATATATCAAGAAAACTTTAACAAATAACAAAGAAAAAAAATATTATAACACCCGGACGGATTTTTTCCATATAAATTTTCAACTAAACAATAAAAATATTCAATGGGAATTTCCAATACTAAAAACAAACGTAAATATATCACGATTACTAACGATTATATCATAGGAAATAAAAATAAAATAAATATATAGGTTTGGTTTATTTGAGAAAATTAAAGAAGTATTTTTCAGAAATACTTATTCTATTAAGGAATTGGAAAAAGTAGAAGTTACACTTCCATTAACATTTAGGTGAACAACAAAAGGTAAAAGCTTGGTAAAACGCAAGGACCAAACTTTTCCCTACAGATTACGCTTAAAATTAATATGACACAGAAAGCCTATTCACTTAGCTGTTTCATATAAAAAAAGGAACAAAATATTTTAAAACTAATTTGACTTACACACTCAAAATTATAAAAATGAACAAAAAATACTTACCAAGTCTAAATTTACTATGTTTCATATAATTCTCAATAATTTTAAATAAAAAAAATAAAAAAGAAATATTATGACTTGTTAACTATAAAAAAGAAATAACCATATCTCAAATGAAAATAAAAAAAGAACAGATAATTAAATCATTAATAATCTATAAATTAACATCTACTTACATCAAGAAGAATATTTTTAACATCTAACTCTATTTATTAAGTATATCATACAAGTTCTTAAGAATAAACACTGTAGAAAATATGTTATTTCAAAACAAATTTCTGCAAAAAAAATATTTTATCTGTACATAAATGTTGAATCAAAAATAGTATAAATAAATAAATGTGCATATTAATGTAAAAATTTAACTTAAGCAATTAGATTTTTATACATATGAACCATATATGAGCAAATACAGGTTTTTATTTTTCAAACTAAACAGAAATTATCAATAACTCTTCTTATAATTGAGTTCCGCCACTCAACACGCAATGCCTCAAATTCGGCGGAAAGTGGGGAACGGAAGTGAAACGGCGTGTCTTAACACTAGGTTCCCGGGTTCCCTCTGCCTACCTTAACTCTTGCGGGATACAGCGTGAAGCTGAAAAAAAATATAATAATATTATTATTTATACTTAAAAGTTATATTATTTTGGGGTCAGTGATGGCGCAGGCACAAACGTACGGTTACTGTATGCGATAGGTCGTGGGTTAGATGTCACTCGAGAAATTAAATGTTTAATATTTAACGAGATCAAGAGCGGCGTTGAGCTCCGTCACTTAATAATATACAATGCCTTCATAATTCAGCGTAAAGTAGTTAATATCTTAATAGGAACGGAATCGTAATTTGGTTCCCAGGTTCCCTATGCCTATCTTTCTATGTGCAGATAGAGATATTTATAGCCTGAAGCTAAAAAATATTATTTAATATTCATATATTTGTGTTATAATTACATTGAAAAGTTGCAATAATATATATATATATATTTATATATATATATATATATATATATATATATATATATATATATATATATATATATATATATATATATATATATATATATATATATATATAGATATATATATATATATATATATATATATATATATATATATATATATATATATATATATATTGAAATAACCATTTTTCTATATGATTCATATGATAAACTCACAAAGCCTAGCAATAATTCATTTGTACTTCACCAGTTGTACACAGCTAATAAAGCGTTACAAGCAAATTAGGAAAATTTTCTTATCACAATCAGTTATTTAATAGAAACATCTGCTTATTTTATATTAAAAAAAAAATACCAGGCAAAATTTAAATTTCGAATCATTTAAATTCTTATCACTAGTATATAACATCAAAGTATGATAGTGTTGCCATCATAATATGCAATAAAATATAATATATAAGGTAGTAGTATTTTTTTACAACTTCAATTTTCCATAAAATTACAGTGGGAAGTTCTAACTTCTAAAAACTACAAAAAAAATATTACAAAAAAATATAATGGCGTCTCAAGTTTAATTAGATTTAAATGGATAGAAGAATATATATTTTTTTATATTTAATTTGAATATAGCATAAATAATAAAAAAATACACTTTTTTTAGTTCTTTTAATTCGTGTAAAAGTCAAAATTATATTTCGATTCGTTGAAATAATTTCCTACAGAGCGACATGAAAACATTTATAAACACTTATAATTATACAACCTTCGAATTTAAGAAATTTCTACACATTTATATACAGCGTGTTGTTTTTAATATAAAACAATAAAAAAAAAGGTAATATTTGGAATTTAGCATAATTTTAAAGCTGTGAATAAATGATTTCGTATTTTTTTGTCGTTTTTGTAGCGTTATATATTTCTTAGAAAAAAAAAGCGATAACTTTACTAAACTTTAGTTACTTTAGCAACAATCTTACTTTCTAAATGTACAAAGCAATTAAAAAATTATATGTAGTTTTTCTTAAGGCTCAAGATAAAACCTGTGAAGTTATTTGACAATTGAAACATATTAATAAAATACAGAAATAAATATATAAATTCAATAAAAAAAAATATTATATATTAACTTACAATAAAACGTAATCGAACCCGTGATAAATTAGCAACCAAAAAAAATACTAATAAACTACACTTTCTTAGCTATTAACATTTTAGAGACATTGTGTGTTGAGTTGCGGAACTTAACGCCGTGCTTTAACTTTTTACATAAGTATGAAAATGAAAATAATTAAAAAGAAAGCCGTGTGATTCCGGCTTAGAATAGGATCACCCTGGTACTGATGGTGTCGTAAGCGGCGACTAAAGTGCGTGTGGTAGAGTCACGTTGCCAGTAATGGCAACACGCATGGGCAGACTCGACCGGATTATTACCACCCCCGGCATTTAAGACCGGCGTTAAGTAGTGGCTTTGGCCACTGCGTTTCGCATTGGGTAATGCCGGGCCCCGGTGCCCTTCCACCTTAAAGGACGGCAACGCTCCTGTAGCTCCTCTGGAGTTACACGGGGCCGTGGGCGACGGTGATCACTTACCATCAGGTGACCCGTACGCTCGTTTGCCGTCTTTTCCATAAAAAAAAAAAGAAATATTCTCAAAATACACCTACGAGTGTGCGTGTCTAGTACGTGTATAGAAGGGGTAAGTATGAAGGAACTAAAGTGGAGGTGTTCAGTAATTAAAGGTTAATGGGCGGCGGCTCAAAAGTAGAGTACTTCGAGGTTAGAGTGTCGGTGATCAAGTTAAAATAGGTCGTAAATTTAATACAGATTAGACTTAGTAAGGAAAAATAAGGAACAAAGAGTAGGTTACATACATATAGAAAATATTCACAAAATGTTACCAGAGAAAAAAAATAAACAGAAGAAAGAACACAATAGCGGAGCATAGAATTACTAAAAATATGTAGTAAAAAAATATATTTTAACATTTTTTAAAGTGCTAATTCACACTTAGAAAATAATATTATTATAGAGAAGGTAGCGTAAATTTACAAAAATCTCCCTATAAAGATCAATCTGTAACAACATAAATAAGTTTAAACAAGCAGCGGCGCGCCGGCGGCGGCGGTGTAGGCGCGCACGGCGCTGAAGGCCAGCGGCGGGAACTTGGCGGGCGCCACGTCCAGCGCGCTCCAGGCGCCGCGCGTGCACACGGCGTAGCGCCGCCACGCCAGCTGCCAGTTGCGCCGCCGCCGCAGCGAGCGCAGCTGCAGCTCCTGGCGTGCGACACACAATCACAGTGACAAATCTTAATATATATATATATATATATATATATATATATATATATATATATATATATATATATATATATATATATATATATATATATATATATATATATATATGTGTGTGTGTGTGTTATTCTCATTTATAAGTTATAATTATATTTTTAATCAAAAAATAATTTAGTAATTCTTGTATGAAAATGGTACAAACATCCATCCACCCACAAACTATGACAATATGACAATAACAAATGTAGTAACATATTACCATATGAAACACTTGATCCTGCTGCTCGAGAGGCTCCTTGCGGCGAGCGCGGAAACGAGTGTTTGAGGTATTCGACTGTTTCTTCTCAGGATTTGTCTTCTTTATTACTATCACCACCTAAGTTGAATTTTAAAAGAAATAATTATACATCTTATATTTTTACATGAATGACACTGAAAGACGCCCCTTTTTATTTACATTATGTAAATAAAAAGGGCGACACAATACAACCCACGCTTTTTTATTGTTATTTTCTTTTGTTCCATTGTCTCCGGTCCTTGATAAATATGTAACATTTCACTTTGATCGGATCAAAATCAGGTCTGAGGAGGCCTGTCGTGACGCAGCGACAAAAGCGTGTGACTGTAACTGACAGGTTGTGAGAACTCAATGAAATATTTAATATCTTCAATCTAAATATTTAATGTTTCCATATCTTCGCTCTGATATAAGGCAAACGTGGTGTTGAGTTCCGCCACTCAACACGCATAATCTCGTATAATTCCCGTTGACCTACAATACGGAAGCCCTTGGAGAGCGGGTGAGACTCGTACGTGAATGGTTGTATTTTTGGATTATTTTGCTATTACAACTTAATTGGACTGTTTTAAACCAATCAAAATCGTTAAAAAAAATATTTTATCTTCATACTTTATATCAAGCGGGAACCAGAGAAAACGATACGTTAAAACGCTACGGTCTCTGTCTACCTCTTTCACCTGGTCCAATTTTATTCACCTGTACACACATGTGCTCCTGTGGGTCCTCACGTTTTAACGCGACCGTCCTCCAGTGTCATCGATATTGCATTCTTGAAGGTCAACAGAGGCCCTACCCTACTTCTCTTACGACTAAATCTTTCAATAATTATTAAATCCTTGTGTCCTAAAGCAATTGTTAAAAGTTTTGTCTATAAATATTTTGGTCGTGGGTCCATCTACATTAAAATGACTTAGTATCGAACGATTTATTTCAATTTCTCCATTCTAATGGGCGAATCGCGGCTTTGAGTTCCACCACACAAAACGCTAAATTAAAAAAAATCATATTGTCTTACTCCAAAGTATACGATGCTTTCTAATAACAAAGACATGTCCAAATAATATGTGCTCACCATATCCCCAACCAGTCGATAATGTCCAGCCATAATTCCGAGGCCACTTCTGGTGTCACGAGACTTCAACTGTCCGACGCAAGCCGCCGGCTCCTCGGCCGTGGTCCACATCAGCACCAGACCTTCTGAGAAGAACCTGGGCAGACAGAGAATCTGTACTTATAATAAATCTGTAAGCGATCACAGAATGAAGAGAAATGTACATGGAGGATATACTAAACTTAAATTTAAAAAGCGTATAAAAATTTTGAATGAAGCAGGATTTGAACCCGCGCCTCTTGAAAACCGTTCAATTTTGAACGAAGCAGGATTTGAACCCGCACCTTTTGAAAACTTTTCGCGGGTTCAAATCCTGCTACGTTCTTAATTTTTATACGCTTTTTAAATTTAAGTTTAGTATTTTCTGTCCTAAATGTGGAATAACAATTGTAAAAATGCAGGATATTTTTTAAAAATCTTATAGTTTAAAACTATGAACAATCATGTCATTTTTAAAAGTTTTGTCTATTTGTCGTTGCGTTTTTATACTCTGATCTTATAAATCGCTAACCAGATTTAAATACTCTACTTAGCTTCACCCTGTACGTGTATCCCGCACATGGCAGGGTAGGCAGAGGGAACTTGGGAACCTAGTGTTAAGACGAATTAAATGATTTAAATGCAATTTCATTTCACTATTATTATTTGCTAACCTTTTCCAACATTTAGTGTTTATTTTATTTCATTTGGCTGACGAATAAAAAGTTATATCAATTTAAAATATTAAGTAAGACAAAATTGTTATTAATTTTTTATTCATTTTGCTGAACTTTTAATTCTCGATATCTAGATATTGTCTTGAAAGCGATAATTTTATTAGAACAGAAAAATAATTCAAATAATGTTTAATTTACTAATCTCAACTACTTTGTATTTCAATGTACGTATTTAAGCAAGGGAAGCCTGACGGGCTAGCCAAAGAGGACTTGGGAACCTAGTGTTAAGACTAAGGGGTTGAGTTCCTCTACTCAACACGAAATGCCTCGACAGATCGGCAAAAAGTGGATAATGGATTTTTTTTAATGAGGACAGTGTCTGAATACTAAGCTTCTCTGGTTTTTTACTGTTCTGCAATGACCAGGATATAGATAGCGTGAAGTTAGAAAAAGTGTAAATTAAAACGTAGCGTGAACATATTTGAACGTAACAGTTATCGTAACCGCGCCTCTTCAATACCATCCACGAGGTAGCCACAAGATCACAGCCAAAATGGCGCGAGTTCGATTCCCGCTAGATTAAATTATTGAGAGAAAAAATATAATTAAAAAATCACTTCTAAATATTATACATTACTGAATAAATTCATACATTATCTATTTCAGCGTTTATTGTAACACCTTGCATTCATCGGGATTCATTACATTCATACATTGTCAAATCAAACTGAGACTTACGTATGTTTTTTTTTTTTATATATATATTTTATTTAAATAGTAATAAGCAAGAGCCAAGTCTAAATCGCTTACCTGAAATATCTATAATAATCTACAAGATGCCACGGCCTGTAGAAGTGGTCCTGGAAGCTGTTCTCGCCGTGTCGCAAATAAGTTGTTTTGCTGATGTAACACCCGTGCAGGTTCAGACGCGCACGCTCTATGTACATGTGGCGCCACGTCGTGTAGCCGTGGGCGCGTGGGGACCCGCAATCTATGCCCCATGTTCTAGAAACACGGAAAATTGACATTAAAAGTCTTTTTTATTTTGGGTGTTGCAGGATTTAAATCCATGACCCTATTAAACCGTCCAAGTGCTCTGTCTACTGAGCCATACGTTCTTGTCAAGTTACGTTGAAATTCTTTCACGCGAGCTAATACGCAGAGGCAAGATGGCAATCTCGCTACGTTAAAGATGGTTAATCTTGTAGTAGTAAGAACATTCTAATTCTGTTTAGATTTTTTCATTTTCACACTACATTCCGCACCCGGTAATTCTACCATGTGCGGAAAAACCGAGAGTTCTTCAAAACAGTGTTGGTTTTAGTACTTCCAGCACCTTTGGACGAGATTCTTATGGCGCCATACAATTCAGACGTACGAAAAATAACAGAAGGTTTGAAAATATTTGTATTCAATAAATATAAAAAACTATCGCCTCCTTAAAGATCTCTGCACCGATTGATCCTGCGCTGTCTGCAATCAGCGGCTTCCCGTGTCGAAGTTGTCGGTCCAACTAGGAGTACCGATCTCTGAAAACTCACCGCCACAACTGCCATAGGTTTTCAATGCTAAAGTTAAACGTCCCTAAGCTAAATAATGAGAAATCCTTCCAGCAATGCAAACGGTAACTTAACTTGCTTGAACTGGTGTTATTGATATAGCTGGTAATAAACAATATCGAGAACAGCTAAGTACACGTCAAAAAATGTATGAAAAGAATAACAATCGAATCGAACTTAATGACTATTGGCGCCACTTTTAATTTATCAGAGACATATATAAAAAATTACAGAGTGGTATCCTAGAAATAAGAGAAGACTGGAGGAAAGCAAATTAGAAGATTGGAAAATGATCTACGAACGGACGGTGATAAATGAAAAGGAATGGAGGCCTACGTCACAAGACAATCTAATCTGATTGCAAATATTCCGCAATAAAATAAACGAATTTTCCACAACATGCTGACTACCAGTAAAATAAAGCTATAATAAATTATATATAAAGCACTAAGGTATCAAAATCAAAGCAAAGCGCGACGTTGAGTCCCACCACTCAGTCACATTTCGTTTTCTTTTTCTTAACTTACCAGAAGGACTTATCAGTACTACGCTCCGTAGTCAATCTGTGTTAAACTAGTAAATAGTCTGAATCCATCACTCACCGAACACACATACACCGCCACAGGTCGGGCTCCCGGGCCGCCACGTACAGGCCCCGGCTGACGGCGCCGACGCGCTCCAGGGCGGCCGCGTCCATGTCCGCGCCGACCACCCACCGCAGTACTAACTGCATCACCTCGTATGGCAACCATGATATATGGGCGCTCTGGGGATGTAAATTAATTAACTCAAACTCAGCTCCACTCTGTATCCCGCACATGGCAGGGTAGGCAAAGGGAACTTGGGAACCTATTGTTAAGACACTCCGTTCCACTTCTGTTCTCCACTTTCCGCCGCATTCGAGGCATTGCGAGTTGAGTGGCGGGACTCAACGTCGCGCTTTGCCTTGTTAACACAGCGAAAATAAAAATGTTACATATTTAATTTGAAAATATTAAATGTTTCATTTCCTCGAGTAGGGATCGAACCCACAACCTAACGCTTGCAGTCACACGCTCAAACATGTTTTCATTTCTTTGCTCTGGTACAAGGCAAAACGCGGCATTAAGTTCCACTACTCAACACGCAGTGACTCAAATTTGGCGGAAAAGGGGAAACGGAAGTAGAACGGAGTATCTTAACACTGGGTTCCCAAGTTCCCTCTGCCTACCCTGCCATGTGCGGGATACAGCATGAAGTTAAGAACTAATCATCATCTAGTAACAATACATTCATGCTTATATGCAGGATACAAAATATTATTAATAAAAAAATATTAAGATAAAATATTATTAATAAATAAATTATTAATTTGAGGCCTGTCGTGGCGCAGCGGCACAAGAGTGTGACTGTAATCGACAGGTTCTGGGTTCGATCCCCAGTCGAGGAAATGAAATATTTAATATTTTCAATTTAAATATTTAATGTTTCATTTCTTCGCTCTGGTAATAAGACAAAGCACGGCGTTGAATTCCGCCACTCAACATGCAATGCCTCAAATTCGGCGGAAAGTGGGGAACGGAAGTGGAATGGAGTGTCTTAACACTAGGTTCCCGGGTTCCCTCTGCCTACCCTGCCTCTTGCGGGATACAAAGTGAAGCTATAATAAAAAAATAAAAAAAATATTAATAATAAAAATATATTACATAATATATTTTTTTATTAATAATACTTTTAAAGTTCACATTCTTACCGTAGTTTGAAATTCTTGTTGGCACAGACAACCCTTCTTGGCAAGAATCCTTTGCATCCGGGACAAGAAGTCCTCCCCTTCTATGACATCCTCATCATCACTGTCTGGTGCATATTCTGCCTGCACCGGTTCAACTAATTCAGTGACCTCTGTAATTAAGAATAATAGTATAATTTGAAAAATAATGATATTATAAAAGATGTATGTATCATAAACTGCCATTATATTCCAGAAATATAATTTTGTTAATCAATAAACATTTCTTTAATTTCGAGGCCTGTTGTGGCGCAGCGGCACAAGCGTGTGACTGTAACCGATAGGTTCCGGGTTCGATCCACAGTCGAGGAAATGAAATATTTAATATTTTCAATTTTAATGTTTCATTTCTTCGCTCTGGTAATATGGCATTACGCCACGTTGAATTCCGCCACTCAACACGCAATGCCTCAAATTAGGCGGAAAGTGGGGAACAGAAGTGGATCGGAGTATCTTAACACCAGGTTCCTGGGTTCCCTCTGCCTACCCTGCCTCTTGCGGGATACAGCATGAAGCTAAGTAAGTAAGTAATAAACATTTCTGTAAACGCAAGGAAATGCAGTCTAGGATCAAGACAAAGTGCGGTATTGAGCTACTGCTCAATATGCAAAATTGCACTTGCCGCCTCTACTATAAGCAGGACATAGCAAAGCTAAGAAAAATATGTACTAACCTTCAGGTGTATCAGCTCTCATCTCTGAACTTTCATATAGCCTGCTCTCCACATCAGGGAGAATCTGTATGGCACGTTTATAGAATTGGATTGCTTCATACAATTTTCTAACACGCTCCATTTCCATTCCTCGTAAAAATAACTGCTTCGCCTAGATTAGTGAAAGGTAATACGAAATAATCTTTGTGATTTGACCACTTAATTATATTTTGTGTTTATATAAGTTAATAACAATGATAATTGCCAAGAATCTGCGTCAAAACTGTTTTAATGTACATATTTTTGGATATTTTATGTAAAAAATACAAAAGCATAGTATGATAAAATTCATGATAATGGTGTATGGTCCTGAAAAAATATCAGTTGTAAATTAGAGTGTCGTGATGAAATATTTTAAATATACTCCTTATATTATGTAGGGATCAAAACAACAACAATCTAATAATCAATCAAAAATTATTTTAATTTCGCTTGATTTTTAAATATTTTTAATTATTAACAATACAAAAAATATTTATGTTTTAGAACAATAACTGGTTAGCCAGTGCAGAGGTCTGAAAATTTAACAATATACTATTGGCAAATACTGGGGAATTCTGGGCACTTATTTTGTAAATAAAGAAATAAGTTAGTGTTAATTTAAATAATACTTACTTTTTCCACATCATTAAGAGGTTCATCCACTTTTGACACCTCGGAACTAACAGGTCTCTCTTTTTGAGGTGATGGAGTTGTGCCTAGCTCTTGTTGCCATTGTTGACGGAACACTTCTAATTCATCATGGACATCTTTGTTCTAAAGTAATAAAAATGTTAGCAATATGTGAAAAATTATTATATTTTTAATTAAAAAAAACTATTAAAATCTATAAGAAATAATTGAACATAACTATTTTAAAACTAACCACATTCAATTTTTCTAACGCTTCAGTAGCTTCCAGCAAAGAGGGATTCGATGAAGAAGACGAATCTTCTTGTTCTTCCCCTTCACATTCTCCGGCACCCCCGGCACCAGCACCTGAACCTTGTGCGGTTTCCTACAAGAGGCATTATATTTGATTTTATAAAAATATATATACAAAATTTAAGCCTTTTAATATATATCAATTGCGATCTTGCGATAGATATCAAGGTCGAAGTTACACATTGTGTTGATAATAAAAACAGTGGTCTTAGCAAGATCCTCACCATTATCTAATAATATTGTTTTATATTTTTTATACAGTTAGTAAAAAGTGTTTAAATTAAATTACTAAACACACATTCCATAATCATATATTAATTGTTAATTAAGAGATTATTGCAAATTTTAGCAATAAAATCTAACAATATTGACATTAATGAATGTCAACTGTCTAGTTTATTATTTATTATTTTTATTTATGATTTCTAGGCGTACCAGTTAAGTACATTGTATTTCATTTTCCTTTTTTTTGGTTCCTGTGATAAAAATTAAATAAAAAAATACCTGTATACAAATGATTAAGTGTGAGTGTACATACAAATACATATGAACGCAAACAATGGCGTATGGTATTTTTTCATACATTTTGAATTTATATTAAATAATCAAAGACGAATATCGATTGGCTTAATACTAATCGACATCCTCAGACTCGTAATAAATACTATTTCTTTTATATATATGGTACCGTACTCATTTTATACGTATTAATCTGTTCTTGTTGCAATTTGTACACTTTAGTAATTTTTATTTGTTGATGAATCTAGTCTGTAGTCTGTACATAGTCTGTATTCCGTAGTGCCATTTTCCTTTTACGAATATAGGCACCGTATTTGACTGTCATTTATATTTACTCAGTTCGTAAATTTATAACATAATGCAATATAAAATCATATAATATTGAATATCATCTTAAGATGTAAATAGATTTTTATCAAAACATTCCAAGGGTATTATAGTTGTTAAGATTTTAATTATTCCTTCATCTCGCTTCACGTCAAAATGGTAAGTACAGTTTTCTTTAGTATTAGTTAAGTAAATGTACTAATCGACAAGTCTAATTTAATATCATTATTATGAATTCTCACATGTATAAAAATGATATATATTTACATATATTTAATAATTCGTTAGATGCAGTTCATGCTATTATTCAGTCGTCAAGGCAAGCTAAGGCTTCAGAAATGGTATGTAGCACACCCAGACAAGCTGAAGAAGAAAATAACCAGAGAACTGATTACAACTGTGCTTGCTCGAAAGCCAAAAATGTGCTCATTTTTGGAATGGAAAGATGTTAAAGTGGTTTATAAAAGGTAAATTTTATCTGAAGTCAAATTATATTATGTTGTTGGGGAAACCCTTTTGCCTTTTGTTGTTGGGGAATGCCTTTGTTAATATAAATATATGTTTGCAGATATGCGTCATTATATTTCTGCTGTGCAATGGAACAGGAAGACAATGAGTTACTAACCTTAGAGCTCATACATAGATATGTTGAACTTCTAGATAAATACTTTGGCAGTGTAAGTCTAACTTTTTATAATCAAAAAAATAAATATAAAAGTAAATAAACACCTTCAAGTTCAAAGTTTTTTGTGTTTTCTTCAATGTAGATTTGAAGCACCTTTAAGGATATATTTTTTCAATATTTCTTTCTTCTATGGAAAATGCAAGGATCAAACTATGTATTATTGTTTCTCATACTTTGTGGCTTAGTGTTTCAAAAAATATAATACATAAGAAAACTTACATTTACTGCACAACTCTTTTGCTGTTAAAATATATCTTCGCAAAATATGATATGTATGTTTTTTCTGAGATTAACTCAACACTGTAAGGTAACTTACCCGTAAATCTGTGTATTTCTGCATTTTGGATTTGACCAACTAGATTGACTCAGCATTTCTTCCAAAGAGATAACATTTCCACAACATTCATCTTTTACACACATATGTATATAAAATTAAGTATATATAAAACACATTCCAGGTATGTGAGTTGGATATAATTTTCAACTTTGAGAAAGCTTACTTCATTCTGGACGAGCTGGTGCTGGGAGGAGAGCTGCAGGAGACCAGCAAGAAGAATGTCCTCAAGGCGATAGCGGCACAGGATCTGCTACAAGAGGTCAGTAGCCAGGATAATGAACTTGTGTAAACTTGCCATAATATGAATATTGTGTAGCTTTTTAGTCATAATTCATATGGTAGAGGAGTTTTAAAACATTTTACCCAGCAACATACATTATATTTGGAAATTCCTTATTAGGTTTGAAAGTGAATCTTTTTAAAAACTATAAAGGTCAGAAAGCACTTAAATTATTTGGTTTTTTAAAAGCTGTAAAACATATTGTCTTACAATGAATGGGACCATAATACAACAATTGCAAGAGCTTCTAATACAAAACAGAAAAAGAAATTATAAAATTAAATACAAATGTTTTGAATGTTTGCAATTAATTATTCAATATTTAAGTATTTTCTGTTTGTTTTTTTAATGCTGAGTGGCATGCATTTTATTGCAGTTGTACATTTTTTTTCAATGCAATGATATTAATGAACATTTAAATTAAAGATAACTAATATTTTTTAAAGTAATTCTTATTAAATCCATAATTATTGCATCTATGAATAGTAAACTTAATAGTGCCCTATGCAGTGTATTTCTTAAATATTTTTACCCCAATTATTCTAATTTCATATCAAGATTAAAATAGATAAGTCTTTATTCTTTACTCCATGAATATTAATTTAAAAAAATAAAATAGCTTAGCCCTAAATTCAATTCAATGTCACAGCAAATGTTTTTTATAGTATTAAATTTATAAATATGGTTACAAATATTGTAAATGAAAGGATTGTCATTGGATAAGAGGACCAGTATGTAAGGACAGTGGCCTGTGTAGTGCCTTTTTGTTAACATATATTTGAATTTTGAATGAAATTCTTTAACCTGTACAATTTTGTATATTATAGTATTAAACATTTTTAGAATTCTGACATTTCATATGGCAATAGTCCATGGTCCATGGCAGTAGTCCATGGTGACAAATAGAAAGAGATACATGACTAAAATATCAAATTATGATACTCTTAAGCTGTTACTTGAAATCTGACACATTCTAATGACACAAGAGCTGGAAAGAGAGTTGTTTGTACTATAAACATATTAATTCTTGTAGTTAGTATATTACTTTATAAAAGTCTCTGTGCATACACCCAACCAGGCAAAAACTGTCAGGGAATATGAAATTTAGATGGTGAATTTTAGTCGACCTTGGCAGTTGTTAGGTAAATAAGATGCTTAAAATATTACCTAATTTTAGTTAAATTATCTATCATCCATTAATATTTAATTTGTCATTTCCTCGCTCTGGTAATAAGGCAAAGCGCACATTGAGTTCCGCCACTCAACATGCTACGCCTCAAATTCAGCGGAAAGTGGGGAACGGAAGTGGAACAGAGTGTTTTAACACTGGGTTCCACTTCCGTTTCCTCACCCTGCCTCGGGCGGGGGAAACAGCGTAAAGCTTAGAAAGAATCTATCATCCAAATTCCACACACAGTAACTTTCTGATTTTATATTATAACAAGCGTCTTATTCAGTTTTCCCTGTATACATGTGGACAGAAACTAATAACATGTATGAAATAAACTATAGCTTTATAACATTAAAAACTAGAATTTACTTGATTACTGAGGTTCAAGAATTTCATTTGAAATGCATAAAAATTGCAAATATCTTTCTTAATATATTTGAATATCTCAGCATATTATATTGTAGGAGCACTGCCTTTTAGGTATATGAATAGATATTATTATATCTCTATAAAGCATATCTCTTATTGTATCGAATGTAAAATATTATATAGATAATTAT
This sequence comes from Eueides isabella, assembly GCA_019049475.1. Lineage (NCBI taxonomy): Eukaryota > Metazoa > Arthropoda > Insecta > Lepidoptera > Nymphalidae > Eueides > Eueides isabella. The sequence continues at coordinate 14,457,989 of CM032387.1, forward strand.
AATAAAGTAGATAATGATATTTATTAGAATAAACAATGTTTTTCTTTAAAAAACATTTTAAAATTAGATTTAGTTAAATGAACACAAAACTAAACTGAAGCACATATCTGTGACAACTATACAATTTCCAATTTAAGAAAGTCATAAATAATATATTGTTTCCAATTGATTTATAAAAAAATAACTTTTGTCTATCTTCTTTATGCTTTATTGGCCACAGCCTAACGAGTGACCCTGAGCTTTATTCCCCTTATGCACTGCACTGCTAATATTTCCCATTTTGGTGTGACGTTTGCATGCTGGTGGCGGTTCAGGACCTGAACGATGGGCTGATACATTGACGACAACCACATATATACAGAACAGTATTGTATACTCACATAAACACTTTTACATGTTACTTATTATTATATTAGATATTAATAAATATTTAGTTATTAGTGTAGCTACTGATTGACTTAACCTATGTATATTTGGTTTGAGTTCCATTCAAGGGAATAAATTTTGATCATTTTTGGTCTGGTCATAAGACAAAGAGCGGTGTTGAGTTACACACAATTCCTAGAAAATCTGCAGAAAGTGTGAAACACTAGGTTCCCTCTGCCTACTCTGTTATATGAGGGACACAGTGTGAATATATAAAAAAAATCTTTTTTTTTATCAGTCTGTTCATCACTTAGACTAATTAGTTATGTAGTTGTTGAAAATAATAGAAACTATTTTGACATTTATAATTGTAGAATATGTAAAAGAGTTTATGATTATCTGTTGTTAATGATATAAAATATTTTGTCTGTAGAATAGAAAAAACTGTGCTTACGCTTTTTTTTTTTGCATGTTTGCTGTTGTCTGTGTTTGCTCAATTTATTCTTGTCTTATTTTTTTAAAATACTCCACAAAAACAAGTAATTTCATGTTGTCATTAAACCACTATCGAGACATTTATATTTAAATAAGTCAATATTTCATAGTATTATTATTTATTATTGTTTATTTAATACACACATCTACATATTATTACATAACATTTTACATGTAATTAAAAAGAGGTAGATTGTTTAAGATTTGATTTTACATTTTTATTATCAAATATGCCAACATTATTATTATATTGGAATCATCAGGCTTAAATAAAGAAAAAAATCGAGCTTATTTAGATTTTATCTGATAAATGCTATTTTGCTTTCAATTTTAACTATAATTTATATTTTAATATATTATCTGTATTAATTCGGCTCATTGAAATATGCTTAGTATCTATGTAGCTTAGAATTTAAAAGTTATTGTGAAAAGGACATTGGTTTATAAATATTTATTGTATTAAATAATGAAATATAAAAATTATATGAGTGTAATGATTAAATAAAATATTAAATATTTGTAAATGAGTGTCCTATATTTGTATGTAAGTATGGCTGTCTGTGCATTTACTGTATTGGGTTGTCTAAATACATTGGTTTTAACTAAAACTTCTGTTTTCTTGCATGATTCCGATCCCCTAACCTAACCTTTATGATCTGTGGCATGATTTTGTTGTATTTCTATCATTTATATCATATTATTCTTATGTCTTTATACATATAATACTATAGAATATTGCATATAATCATAATTTTTATAATCATGCTACAGTATCCCTAATATCAGTAAGAAGTGATGTCAATGCTTGAGGTGGTGGATTTGCAATAACATATTGACAGCATGCAATAAATATATAAAACCCCGCGCTTGTATTCATTATAAAATATTAAAATGAATAATTTCTATATTGTCATTAATTGTTGAATAAATTTATCGAAATAAATATATTTTGAATGCTACATAAATAAAATATATTATATGGTTTTATATATTACCATATTTGAAGTAAAACACATCAATTTATACAACATTCTTTTAATCGTCACAAATTTGTGGTCTATATAACAGAAAATAAAATATAACCAAACTAAAAGACCTCTTCTGTGGGTAGTACATGTTACTGTTACCTCACTTTGTGGGGCGTTGTGCAATAGGACGAGGCCGTCGACGGAGCCCTACGGGAGGTTGGACTTCTCTGAGCCCTGCCTCCAGCTGACGACGACGTGGCGCCTACAGGATAGTTCATCGAGTCAGCAGTTTTAAAAGGACTTAATAATACTTAAGTGTTTAAGTCCAACGTTTTACAATATATTTATTTAATAACCTTTGAAATTAGATGTCTTTGGGCAACTTTTTTCTTTGTATAAAATCTTTACAGGGAATAGATTGAACTAAAAGTTTAAACGTCAAATGACGTGTGTAAGTCTTACAATGAAATTAATTCGAATTTTTAGTATCTATCAATAATTATACTTAATTTATAATTATAATTAAAATATTTTCATAACCATTTAATTATAATGATTATATTATAATATATTTGTAAATTAATGCATTTTTGAAATATTTTTTTTTTTTTGTTGACTTTTTCTAACTATTTATTTTCGTCTATTTACTATTCTTATTATAGTAGTAATTTAATTTTACTATTCTCTCTTGGAACAACGACAATTTTCTTATTGTTAATTATACTTTGTGTTTGTTAAATTTTATGTTTACTAAAAATATTCATGTTGATTTCTTTGAATTTTATTTTTTAAATTAAGTAATTTAATAATGTTTTGATACTAAAGAGTTTATATTGCTATATAGATGTGTGTTTAGTGTGAGAAATGCTAATTTTTTTATCGTATTTTTGAAGTAAACTATACATTCCTTATATACCATAAATAAATAAATACAAATCATTATCATCATATCTCATGTGAGATCTCATTGAGAAAATTTTGCATGTATCGTAACTCTTTGTGTAAAATTATAATCCATAGTTTTTGTAACTACCAACTAGTGTGTAAGTTTTGTTACTAATTACTATGTTTTTCATCCAATTTGTGTAACAATTTATATTTTTCTGATAAATATAATATTTTATTATCTTAAGACTGTATTTTAAATTTGCAAAAATCTTTTTTTTTAAATACTTTCGAGTTACATGTTATCAAATAATAAATTAATTAAATTGTAATTTGAATAATATTTAAAGAATGTTGTACTTAATGATCTTGGCCTTTTTTTGTTTAAAATTCCAACCAATATTATTTTAATATTATAATAGGCTTTTTACTGTATGCCGATAAGCGATAGCTCGGCTAATATGGCCACGAGCGACACTGGCTCAGTGATGACCCCCTTGTTGCAGGAGGAGACTCCGCAGGGCTTCTTCGAGGACCACGGACTTGGGTAAACCTGGTCTACAGCAAGAGGACTTTTATAAAAGGTAAAGAATACATATTCACAATTCTAATAATTAATATAAAGATTTACTAATAAACTACTTATATCTTTATTTACATATGTTCATTAAAATGTTTACATTTTTATAATATTAAATAAACATAAATATGTATTCTTTCTCTTTAAGTAAATTATTATTGTACTCTTTTAAATCACAATTTCTATAATAAATTTTTAATAAGAATTTTGTTTCTATATCTAATACATAAAATATGGTTTTTGCAATTCTACTTATATAAATTATATATGCTTGTGTATTCTGTCCAAATATTATATTTTAATATTAATTAGATTAGTTAGTTCTACACAGATAATCAAAACTTGATAAGATTTTGGGCGGCAATAATTACTTTATTTTTTTAATATAATCTGTGATCACTGTTTGATTTGTCATTGACCCCTTTTGTCAAATAATTCATTTTATATATTGTGCCAAAACACTAAACCTTTCCTTAAGAGGCTTTGAATACATTTAAAATATATAGAATTATATGTAATTGTTACATACAGTTTGTTGATTTTATCATCCAACCAAGCCGAATAGATGTTAAAATTGGCTCACTTTATAAAAGTAAATTGAAGACTGGTTTTAAGATCTATTTTCAATATCTATAGATTGTAACCTGCATTTATTGTTGTATAAGCTAACACGAGTCACATTTGATCTCTCATATCTAAATCCATATCTTTGCAGTCGTCCCTAACAAGAATGAATATGCTGGCCTAAGTACTTACTTTTCCTAGAAGTTTATGCGTAAATTGTACTGTTACTATTTTTAAATAAACTATACTATTAATATCACGATGTTTTATTAAAACAACTTGTTTATATAAAATTTCATATATTTCCAAACATTGTTACAAAATATTTGTTTCTTATAATAATATCATTTTTTTAAATACATCAAAAAGACCATCAGTCTTGATTAAAAATAGCTCATAGTATTTATATTTAATAAAATAAAATATAAAATCCACCAAAACAATGTCGATACAAATGCATATACCGACACTGTGGTTTTACTTAAAATTACAATAATATAAGGTTAATATGAATAAAATTATTATAAAACGATACATTTATATGTGAATTAATTATCGCTGGCTGATTTGGCTTCAGGAGTAGACTTCACTTTTTCAGCAGTGGTGGGCTTTGTGGTTGGGTCCTCGGAAGGTTGCTCGTTGGTCGCAGGTTCGGCCATCTCTTGAGGCTTAGATGCTTTAGCGTCTTCTGTCTGTTGCTGCTCGCTGGTTACTTTAGCGAGGTGCAACGCGGCGAGCAACGCTGTGACATATCTACGGACGTCCAGCTCGATTCCTGGTTGAAATTAAAAAAAAACATGCATATTATTGGCTATCATTGAAATTTATTTAAGTTAACGATTTTAAGGGGCTAACTAATGGAAGTTGACAAACCAACTCAAATGTTGAAAAGCAAAACTATATAAAACTGAAAGTGATTAAAGTACATAAGATTACATTAGCGTTAAAGCATGACACCCAGTTTGTGTCGGTACAAACAGTATACTTTAAGAACGTTCTCTGGAGCACCAACACTGCCTCAGTACTTACCGCTGTCCCTCAGCTGGTTGACTCTCACGGCGAGGTTGGCCCACACGCGGCGCGCCGCCACTGCGCTCAGCCGCCCCACTGTCTGCACGGTGTGGAGCGCTGGGTCACTCTCAGCCGCTACTATCTCACCACCTACGGCTGTTAAATTTATAATTTTTAATGATTTTGAACTAAAAAGACAATTCTGACAAAATATATTGAGATTTTTTTTAATTAAGCAAAACAATTACATATTAAATGCTTGTATTTAAGATACCTGTCAAGTTATAAATAATTTCTATAAAAATATGCACGTTTATGCACGTTTAATTATAACAAAAAAATGATCAAATAGTATTTTGATATAAGCAAAATATAAGCCCTGAAAAGTTATGGCAAAATAACAAATTTGTAATTAGATTTTAATTAAATAAAAAAAAATTGGGAGTATTTTTTGCTTGTTTAATTTTTTTCGTCGGCTTTTCGTAGTATCGACAGGATGCGCAGATGGCCAAGCAGTCTAAATGCTTGATACTTGAATCATTATATACACTTATATTTAACGAATATTAATAATTAATTATAAACCTTGAAAATATATAACATATGCTAATAGCGTTACATTGTTAAAATATGCTACAACATATTTATTTAAATGAAAATTTTCGCACAACTTTTGTAAATAAATCGTAATAGGTTTTTCGTCTTTGACTTCTTCTATCTATTTTTTTTAACTAAAACGAGATCAAATCCAACTACACTCTAAGTAAGTAATACTATTTAAATAATTTATTCATAAACATAACTATGTACAAACGTCGAGACTAGCCTTTCGATGAATTTAAGGCATTGCGTGTTGAGTGGCGGTACTCAACGCCGCTCTTTGCCTTGTATAGGAGTTTCCTCAAACCCACGTTCCGTGGCACAACAGGCACATGCTTGTCCTCTGTGCCACGACAGGCCACAATATATATCAATAATTTTATATTACAGCTAAGTTTTTCTAAATATAACCAATATTAAGTATCGGATGTATAAAAAAATTGACGCGATAAAAATAAAAACAAACGTTAAACCGGTTTCAATAAGCGAAAAAACACTTGCGATTTGCCGTGTTATTTTAATCAACTCATGTAACAGTTACAAGTCATACAAGTTCTTGTAACGTCGAGTAGAATGTTGATTTTTTTTGGTTCCTAATAGAATTTTAAAGCGCAGGGGCGCAAGCGTGTCTGTTAAGGCGAGAGGTTGTGGGTTCGATCCCCACTCGCGGAAAAATAAAAATTTAATATGTTCAATTTAAATATTTAATGATTTCACAACTTCTCTCTGGTAACAAAGAAAAGCGAGGCGTTGAGTTCTGCCACTCAACAAGCAATGCCTCAAATTCGGCGAAAATTAATAAGGTTCCCAAGTTCCCTCTGACTACTCTGCCATTGGCGGAATACAGAGTGTAGCTGGCAAAAAAAAAAGTATACCGCATAATATATGCGCTGTTATAACAATGACCTTGAGCATTTTGTTATGACGCTACGGTAATATTTGTAAGGCGCAAGTTAATAATAAATTAAAACGCAATAACATATCGACGCTATCAATTATCATAATTATATTAAGCCTGTAATCGCTGATACTTAATTTTTTATCAAGAACATTTTTGTTCTAGAAAATTTTGTAGAATAACCACTGATTAGGTATTGAATGCATCGGTTATCATTTTAATAATGTCATATAATTAAATTATATTGCGCATTTTGCAAGGACTGCCTTAGTCGAATTATTGTTCAAATTACATTTACACTTACAACCAGTAAGTAAAGTGAAAAAAAAAAAATATCGCAAAACCCCGGACTGGACATAAGTTTATAAAAATAGTACCAGTATTTTATCAAATATATTAAAGAAATTGATGTCATATCAAAATACATTTCACAACACGTTAAAATGACTCCATGATTTTGGAAGCGAGCTATTAAGTATATTAGGCCTCAGGCCAATAAAAGCCGCTGTGGCACAAGCGTGTGACTTTAAAGTTAATAAGTTGTGGATTCGATTCCCACTCGAGGAAATTAAATATTTAACATTTTCATATTGCTCGTTGTGGTACCCAGACATAGTGCGCGTAAGTTCGGCGGAAGGTGTTAAACGGAAGTGTATTAATGGAAAAGGAACATCTTCACACTAGGTTCACAGGTTCCCTTACAGCGTAAAGCTATTACTTGCTACACATATTTAACGAACAAAATTAACCAATAACATAGTAAATAGATATGCAAAGTATAAATTATTCTGAATTCTTATACTTAAATTAAAGTGTTTCCTTCATTATAGTTGAATATTTGCAAAAAATATTATATTTATAAAAAATAATAAAATTATTAACAAAATATCCTCACCATTAGTTTCTTCCTGCGTAGGAGGCAGATAATGGTTCAGCAGTTGCATGGCATACGTGGCACCGGTATCAACACTGGTCATAGCCTTCTGCCCGTAGGCGGTGGTGAGAAGAACGTTGGCTTTGGCCCATGTCAGCTCTTTGAGGGACTTGACGCGTTGTTCCGCCACGTCCTTAGCGCCGTACACCTTTTGGAAATTCACCTATTTTTATAATAGGAAAATTAAGATTTAGTAACATGCAATCTTTTATTATAAACTATGGTTAGTGTTTATTATGATTAAAATGGCTATTGAGGATTGTTGTGGCCCAGCGGCACAAACGTGCGAGTGTCAACGAGACAGGTTGTGGATTCGATCCCCACTAGAGGAAATGAAACATTTAATATTTTAATTTCTTCCCTCTAGTAATGAGGCACAGCATGGCGTTGAGTATCGCCCTTTTTCAGGAATAAGTTGCTTACAATACCTCAAATTCGGAAAAAATATTAAATTTAACATTTCGGAAGCAAGTATGGAATGTAAGTGTTTAACACCAGGAGCCGTCTCTGGAGTCTCGAGATACCTTTCCTTTCCATGTGCGGGATACAGCGTGAAGTTGATGAAAATAATATCAACAATTTATTATAGAGTATTTGTATATATTAAAACAGTTCTAACTGCTATAATTTAGTAAAATTTTTTTTTGAGCGAATACAATTACAAATTGTCTTGAGGCCGTCATGGCTACAACTTAATTAGGTTTTAATTTCGACCTACCCGAGGAAAAAAAAAACATTTTAATGTACAAGTACGTGAATTACGACGAAAAGTGTATTGACATTTTGTCTACTCATCTTGATCATGCCATGCAACATGCAAACTGTTCAAATAATCATAAAAATGTGACGTTAAATAGCAATCGTAATTTTAAAGGTAAGGAAAGAATTATTTTACTCCAAAACTCAAAAATAAAGCAGGCAACTAATGTAATATTCTACAAATTATAAAACAAACAAAAACATTCAAACGCCAAAATTAAACAAAGAGAAGAAATGAATTAAGGTCGCTCACGAGCACCACGTAGCTACTATAGCAACAGGTTTAGAGCACCGAGTTATTGCATAGTAGATATTCGATAACTGCACCTTGAGGAAATCTTAGCCGTAAGCCGGCTTTGTTTATGTTGTAACTTGTTTATGGGTTTTGTCAGAAAGTACTTAGTTTGAAACGTTTTAATTCTTTTAAACTGGAGAAAATACGTGAAAATTGCAGAACAGAGTGATGTGTCGTTACATATTACATACTTTGTCATGGCATTGTAGATAAAAAATCTAACAAATTTAAATTTGATTTTACCTAGCGTTCTAAAATAAGTCACATAAGATTTTACACGATAGCCGAGAACTAAGCTAAGTTTGCCGTGAGAACAGTTCATATTACTGCAATAGTCGTTACGTACAAGAAGTACGTACAAATATTCAACAGACGAAAGAACAAAAATAATGGTCTAGCTTTTGTTTCTGTATATTACCTATCTTAAAATGATTTTTGTTCAACGTTTATCTCGTTAAAGTATTCACGAGCGTTTAAAAAATATATATATATATATTTTTTAGCTTCACGCTGTATCCCGCACTAGGCAGGGTAGGCAGAGGGAAAGGAAGTGAAACCTAGTGTTATGACACTCCGTTCCACTCCCGTTCCCCACTTTCCGCCGAATTTGAGGCATTGCGTGTTGAGTGGCGGAACTCAACGCCGCGCTTTGCCTTATTACCAGAGCGAAGAAATGAAACATTAAATATTTAAATTGAAAATATTAAATATTTCATTTCCTCGACTGGGGATCGAACCCAGAACCTGTCGGTTACAGTTGTCTTGTGCCGCTGCGCCACGACAGGCCTCAAATATATATTAGCAATAGTATTTTCCATGAATTATAAACATCTTGGCAAAGCGTTTACTAAATAAGCTAAATACCGCCCAAAAACTGGACTAAGAAGACTTTCGACTAAAAAATCACGCTTCAATCGATCGAAACTCCCCTTGTGTTGGTGGTTAAAAAAACGAGTTAAAACCCCATGGTTATAAGTCGTGTTTTAATATACGCCATAAGCAATTAATATATATTTTTTATTTCAAATAAAATCATTTGAGTGCACATCCGCCTACAGGAACCTTCTAGATATGGTATATGATGACGAAAGTTCTTAAATTCCGGTTCAATGTCCGGCAATGACGTGTTATCACACGTAGTGATATGATTATCTTATCAGACGGACATTGTCACCCTAGTAGAAGAGAATGGTGACCAAATGAATATGACAATACTTTTTGATATACCAGATCTCTATCAAATATTTATGATAGTTTTAAAATAATTATTTCTTTAAATTCAAACTATCAAAAAATATGGGAAAATATTGCGACAAAAATGAAGATTTTTGTATTTTTACGAGTAAATATAGACAAAAGTGTACAAAGGAGTATGAATAAGCTATGTAAATAATAATGTAGCGGTGCAATTCTGCCTGAGGCGTATCACGTACACCGTCAACACAACTGTAACGTAACCAACCAATCTAAATTAGTATCTCGATATAAACACTCGGAAAGGTCAAGTCAGAATTGTTACATAGATCAATTTATATAATTCCTACCTACCTTTTACTTAAGGCATCTTTCACATTTTACTTCCTAACTTAACCTTCTTTGTTTGTCAACTCCCTGTTTCTTACAGGGTGTCTTAACCCTAGGTTCCCAAGTTACCTCTGCCTACTTGATATAGCATAAAACTCAAATAAATATACTACAGTATTTAAGATTGTATGGCTCATTTCAAGGTAATGGTTAGTAAAACATTAAATCGTTTATAGACACAATTAAAATCTGACATTTGTTTAGTAGAATAGGGGAAAACCACAACAAAATGGATGTTATAAATACTTATATATCGAGTTCAATAAGTAATATCTAGCGCAAATGCAACTCCGAACGTATCATGGTTATAATAATTTCTGTATTAGCCGTTTACAAATAATCTAAGGTGGCGGAAAATTGGGAGCGGAACGTCTTAACACTACGTTCCCATGTTCCCTCTGGCAACCGTGCTATGTGTAGGATACAGCGTGAAGCAGAAAAAATAATTCCAGTTTTAGTAGTTCTCCTAATCAACATTTATCTCTAGCGTGTCATCATCAACCTCTATATGTTGCAAGATTATTTATTTCTTATAAATTTAAATCGATCAATAACAGCTGAGACCGTGTTAAGATAATTATCTTATCTGTGGCACTCGCGTCATTGCTACAATTACCCAAGTTATACTATAATTTATAAAGGTTAACTGTTTTTAAAATAAAATAAGAATTTTATTAACTTTCCAAAATAATATATAAGAACATGATTGAAATATTTAATATTATATAATGTATCGCTTTGGTAATAAGGTATACCACAGTGTTGAGTTCCGTTGTTCAATGAACAATGAATTAAATTGGACCGAAAGTGGAGAACGGAACGGTGTACTTAAATACTAAGTCCCTAGATTTTCTCTGTCTACCCTGCCATATGCGGGATACAGCGTCAAGAGGAAAAGAAGTTACTGACAGGGAGATACTAGTTAAAAAGATCATATATCAAACCCACAGCTACCGTTCGCCTATTTATTAAACATATGCATAACTGCCTGCCAGTCATGGCGCAGCGGCACATGCGTCTGACTGCAAATGACAAGATGTGGATTCGATCCTCACTCGAGAAAATGAAATATTTTCAAATAGTTTTCAAAAAACGGAAAGTGGGAAAACTGAAGTGGAACAGAGTGTCTTAACACTAGGTTCCCAAGTTCCCTCTGCCTACCCTTCTATGAGCGGGATACAGCGTGAAGCTGTTAATGTATACTTAAACAAAGTAAGCTTAAAACAGTATATCCAATCCGTTCTATATTTAGTTTATCATCATAAAAACATTTCGTAATGTGGTTTGCATTAACGCATACCGAGATGTACGAGCGAATGCTAAGCTCATTATATAGATATGTAGAAATTGCTAGCTTTATATATGCAATAATAATTACAAAATAAGTTGGCTCTGATACTGGTTTGAATTACATTTTAAAGTTGAATCTAATTATAATTTCTTGATATTTTAAAATTATTAAAAAAAGTAATAAAGTCTTTGATTTTCGCAAATGTTACACATTTTAAATGAAACACTTTTAACCGCTTTTTTTTCCAAAAAAACATGTTTAACATCCGTCTACTTTATAGACATCGAGCGTTGATAATTGACATATATAGTTGACATACATATATTAGATTATTTTCTACATCAGAAAAACTATTTTTTTTACAGACAATCGTAATGTGCAGTAAGATATGTCTCACTTATAATACGAAAATTAAAACAGATACCTTTATTTGAAATAATCACACTATCTTAACACAGTATCTTAACACTAGGTTCCCATGTTCCCTCTGCCTAATCTGGCTCATATTATCAAATACCATAGGAATTGCACTTGAACAAAAAAAATGAATGAAGATTTTTCTGATTTAAAAAAAAAATGGATGAAGATTGTACATGATTTATGACGCCACTACAATGTTGGAAAGCGAACCAAGCTTACGTACACTTGATTGTAGTGTGAATAAATCGCTACACAGCAATACCTAATTACATAATATTTGCACATTTTGCTATACATCTAGTTTGGCTTCAATATGTTGTTGAATTTGATCAAATCAACCTCAACCTCATATGACATGTGTAAAGGAAATGAACAAAAAAAATCTACACATTTACTAATACATACATAATGATGTCCCAGTAAATGTTGTTTGTCTAACATAAATAAAGCTAAAATCAGTGTAGATAACAAAAAAATATGATTTTTTTTTCAGCTTTGCGCTGAACCCCGCTCATGACAGTGTATTTAAAAGAATGTCAGGAACCTAGTTTTAATACACTTCAATCCGTTATTCACTTTCCGCCTAATTTGAAGCATTGCGTGTTAAGTGTCGGAACTCAACGCCGTGATTTGCTTTGTTACCAGAGCAAAACTATTAACTATTTAATTTGAAAATGTTAAATATTTCATTTCCTCAAGTCAACATCAAACCTTCAACCTACATTGCACTACGAAAAGTCTCAATATACTTATAACAATAAAATATAACTAAATCATTTGAAATTTTAGATTCCTTTATTCACCCGATTCTAATATAACTAGCGAGTTTATTTTAGAATTGTTATCAATTTCAGTAGCCATGACATCATTTACAAGTACAACACAATAGTTACAAAATGATTTATCATTAGAGCTTCTCAATTCAGTTAAATCTACCTACATACATTCATATCATTCATATATTGTAGGCCTTTTCTTCATTTCACATAATACAAAGAAGTACAAATAAGATTTTAAAATTGTAAAAACCTAATAATATACATATAGCTATTCATATTTTTTTAAGTTTTCTTCTTTAGCTTAAATTGTGTGTTCGGTCACAGAATTGAAATATCAGAATCGGAAAACAGAAATAGTGTATTGCCCAAGTGGGATTTAAATTAAAACATCAATGCAAATAAATAATAATTAAATACATTTGTTTCTACATAAATCTTCTTTAATTCAATGCATTGCTATTCTCTATAGAAATGACTGGTTATTAGGAAACTTGGCAACTAATATTTAAATAACATTTTGTTTGTTTATATATTGTATGTTATGTCATTTTGCCCTTTAAAATATAAATATGTATATTTGTGCAAATAGTTTGCATATGATTGCCAAATATGTTGGTATTTATAAGTGTAGTGTCATTGTACATGCAGTTTATTAATAATGCCCAAAAAAGTATATATAAAATATATAATTAATCAATAAATATAATTTTATAATGATTTATCTTAATGAGTGCTGTTATAGCACAGTTTTGTCATAGACTATATCCAATTATTATATTAAATATGATAATTGTTGGTTTAATATTTTCTCATGGAAATTACCAATTAAATCCTTAAGAAAAAAAAGGCAATTTTTGAAATAAATATAAATGTGAAGCAATTTACCTTATTTAATTGTGGAGCAAGTTTGGCAAGCACTGCTTGTTTAGTAGTTTCTACTATCACTTTTGGTTGTTCTGTTACGAGTGGAACTCTGCGTTCTAGTGCATCAATTGCAGCAGCCACTTTAGCATCTCCTGCAGCAAGTGGAGCGGCAACAAACGGAGCAGCTGTAGCAGCAGCTATGGTTACACTGGCCTCTGCTGTGGATAGTGCCCATTCAAGTAAGGAATGTGCTCCTGAAACAAAATTAAGATCATATATTTTGAAACTAAAATTAAGAAAATCATACTATCATAATTACAAAAGTTACCTTTTATAAAAGAGTAGGTGTGAAATGCCTCTTCTTATAAGGACTCAGTTATGTAAATAGTGAAGCTAATAGTACACAAAATTACTGCTAGTAACTCACCCTTTACTCTTGTGTAAAAAGCTCCAACTTGGCCAACTGCTGCTTCTACTGTTGGCAACGCCATAACTTTCTGTACTGATTGAAGCTGAGCCATGCCGGGTGCTGATCCTACATCTGTCGCCATCTGAGGAAAAATATTTACTGTCTCACTATTCATATACTTATTCATATTTTTTTACTTTTAAAGAAGATAAATTTAAATACTCTGCATAATAAAACTTATTAAGCAATTACAGTATTGGTTTCGTTCTTGAATGGCTTATGAAACAAAAAATATAATTGGCTCATGAAAAAAATAAGACGGTAAACTAATATATTAGTAACAATTTTTTAAAACATATTCATATGATATGTGTAAAACAATATACTCTTAAAATTATGAAAGTTAATACGCTTTGCAACCGGAAAACCACTAACAATTATTGTAGTCGATGGGTAATTCAAAGAAATTTCTTGATGTTTCATTTACATACCTCTTATATGGAAAATAAACTGTTGCACTATTTAATTTAGAGTAGAATTGAATGTTCTTTTTTAAATATAATCAATAGTCGACTAGAAGACAAAGTACGAACTGCTAAAGTAGAAAAGTGGAATGAAAATGCAATTAACTATGTTAATGTTGAACAATATCACGTACTTGTATATTAAATTGAAATGAATCACTTGTTGCTCGCCAAAGGGTATTTAAAGAGCAGTGAATGAGTGACCTAAATGAAATGCATATGAATGGAAATCTGATAGTTTTTAATCTGTGACATTTAATAAAATAATAAAAGTAAAAGTCAATTAAAATAAAAAATAGTCGATTATAATAAAAATAGTAGAGACTCCTGGATGAAATATTAGGTAATATTAAACATGGATGTATGCTAAATTTATTACCTTTTATGGTCCAATTTTATATTAAGGAAAAACATGAATACCTCATGTTACAATATCGTATATTTAACTAATTAATATTTAATATATAATATATAATAAATATAGTATTTAATTAAATACGTATTTTTATATTTTATAAACAGTTATTTTAAATGATATTTTTTCTTAGAAGTAGTAAATAAACTTTGTATTTTGAACTTTGGCCCGTGATGTGTCTTTAAACGAGAAATTCATGTTGGAAAATGTGTTGAGTCATATATTTAACATCAGCAACCACAATTTTGATTAATTATTATGTAATTTTCAAATTATTAGGAAGAGATACTAATTAGTATTTCATGAATGTATTTTTTGTTATTAAGATTCAAGTTTTTATATATTACAGACATGATGTTAGTTATAAATATTACTAATCCATTTATTATTATGATTATTTGTTAAAATAACAGAATATAAAGTGCTATTTTGCAAAAGTAGATATAATATATACCCATTAACAATAAAAAATACATTAAGTAAATTGCTAAAGCTTAGTTATATTTTAAAAGTATGAAAGAATGATTTTTAGATAACAAAAAATGTTTGCACAAAAATCAACGAATAAATTCTTAAAATGTAATAAATATTCGTATAATAACAACTAATTAACTAGTACTAATAAAATACAACCATCAAAAGCAATTGCTTCGCACAACAACAGTATCAACAAGAAATAACAATAACAACACAACACAATCACGTAATCTGTGCGTGTTGGCCAATAGCCATAAACAAACATTGGATATACGGAAGCAGCTGATTGGTCGACGCCAACCAGTCAGATTGGTTTGACAGCATTGGTCAGCCGCAGTTGTCCGGGCTTGGTCCGCAAACATTTGCGATGTCTTGGACAAACGATGTGGTATTGGAATTCTTGGAACACTATCGGAACGAACAATTGATATGGGACCCGAAACACTCGCTGCACAGGAACAGGAGCGAGGTCAACGATGCGTGGCTTCGAATCCAAAATAACCTAAGCGTACATTGCTCGGTGACAGATCTAAAAAAGAAAAAGGAATCTTTAATGACATCATTTCAATTCCATTTAACTAGAAAAAAGAGATCACCGAACGATTATCGAATTTCTTGGTTCGCATATCCGCTAATGGAGAGCTTCCTTGGCGGGAAATACGAATGTGATAATACTGTTCAAATGGATCATGAGGTAAAAATTTTTATACGTATTTATTGTATTTCTTGAATGCAGTGCAGAATATTTTAATAAAGTATGGATAATGTTTTTGAAATACCTAATATTATATTGTAATTATGTACCTTATTAAAAAATAAATTTAATTATGACTTGAACTAAAAGAAAGTAGTAATTTTAATATTTTCAATAAAATACATATATACTTTGGGAAATTGTTTACAATATTTTCATTTAAAAATATAATATCTACTATGGAAATAACTGTCTGTGAGACATGTCGTAGCGCAGTGGCACAGACGGGTGACTGTACACAATAGGTTGCGGGTTCGATCCCCACTCGAAGGAGTTACTATTGAATATTTTCATTTCTTCGCTCCGGTAACAAAGCAAAGTTCGGCGTTGACTTCCGCCACGGAACACGCAATGCCTCGAATCGGCGGAAAGTGAGGAACAGAACGGAGTGTCTTAACATTCAATTTCGAAGTTTCCTCTGCTTACTCTGCCTTGTGTGGGATACAGCTAGAAAGTTGAAAAAACAAAGAAAAGAAAATAAGGAGCCTACGTTTTCTAAAACGTAATTTTTATATAAATTTAAATAAAAAATGTATAATAAATATTTTTTAATGGTAATTTTATTATATTTACAGTACGATTCAAACAATACTTTTCAAAATACAACATTTAAACAGGTGAATATAAAACGAAAAATAAAGAAAAATGGCGTTGAAATTAAAAATGAAATGGTGGATGCGGTGGATTTCCTGAAGTCTACTTCCGATTTCAATAAGGATAGAGATGAATACGATTTATATGGCCAGCTTTTGGCTAAAAAGTTACGAAAATTAGACGAGCGACAACGTGACATCGCCATGCATGAGATCGATAATATAATGTTTAATGCGAAAATGCAAAGTGCTACAGAAACTCAGTCAAAGAGCTACGCGACATCACCAACACCGGAAACGAATAAAGTGAAGCCTATGTTCGTTGTGCAACAAAACGGATCGTTCGAGGAAGAGAACATTCCTTATCAGGAACATCAGCAAACTTAGCTAATATATTATATTATAATTTAAGTGTTTATAGAAGATAATGGAACTTTAAGTCTCAATAAGATCATATATTTGTGAATTATACTTAACATCTATAGGTGTTTAGTGATGTGC
This sequence comes from Eueides isabella, assembly GCA_019049475.1. Taxonomy (NCBI): domain Eukaryota; kingdom Metazoa; phylum Arthropoda; class Insecta; order Lepidoptera; family Nymphalidae; genus Eueides; species Eueides isabella. Next base: position 14,474,955 of record CM032387.1, read on the forward strand.
TACATTGATATATTGTAAGATTTTCTATACTATGTTTTTTTTTTAAATGACTATTTTTAACTATCAGGATTACTTGATACACTTTGATCGTTGGTCTTTACTACATCTGATTTATATTGCGGATCCTAATCACGCACAAAAATATTTTTCAGAGCTGGAAAGTTCTTTATAGCTTTAAGTCTTACTCGCGCCTTCGCCTTTTCTTAAAGACGTGAATAAATGTTGTACCTTCTTAGATAATAAAACGTACTGATAGTTTAGTACGTTTACATATATGTACATACATACGCTACGATAAGTTTTAGGAAAATTACCTATATGTATAAAGTATTTATTTTTTCAAATATATATTAAGAGATAAATTTAATATGATATTGTAGAAAGATATAGTTCAATATTTTTTGTTATAACTTGAGCAGATATTACCTTTTATTTACATTAGTTTCTATTTGTATATAAATGTATATAAGAAAAAAATAATAATAAAAAATTAAGTGTGTTGTACCTTTCATTGTATCTTTTCATCTTTAAAATTAAAAAAAAAAGATCATAAAAATCAATTAACATTAATTAACAAAAATTAATTTATCGTATATAAATATTTTTTTTGTTTATTAAATAAATTATTGTCTACATATATTTTATCTAGTGATAGGGTATGCAGAGGGAACATGGGAAACCTAGTGTTAAGACACTACGTTCTGTTTCCCACTTTCCGCCGAATTTGACTGCATGTTGCGAGGCTGAGCTTAATCTTGTGCTTTGTCTGGTTGTGATGAAATGATAATATTATATTTGAAAATATTAAATATTTCAATTGTTGTTTTTCGAGTGGGCATCGAATGCACAAACTGTTTACAGTCACACAGCCCTTGTATTAGTATTTACGTCATTTAAAATAATCCTTAAACAGTAATGAAATAAATCGGTAGAAGCCAATGATTAAAATTTACAAAAATAAAACAAAGTTCTAATTGGAATATTTTCATAAAAATGTTTACATTTTTTTCTTTCTTATTTCGTAGAATCCCTGTTTTCAAGCTCATATGCAGTTATTGATTGGCTATAAAGCGCATGCATAGAATTACATTCAGTCAATACTTCTGTTTTGTTACCTGGCAATATTTTTATAATTTTGACAATATGTAGGCTGTAGTGTTGTGTTTCTAAATTTTGGGTAATCGATTATATCATTTGTTTTGAAATTGAACTATCATATATCAGAAGATTGCAGAATTTATTAATTAATTGCAGGACTGTGACATAAGTAGTAATATTTACTAAAAAGTAAGAATGTTTTATTTTTGTGTCTTTTACATGATTTAAAATAAAGGGCATAACTTTGTACCGTTGAAAATATTCAAGATGTACGAAAGTTACTATAAAACATTTAGAATCAAAATAATTTTGTAGTGAAAATAATCGATAACAATAAAATCGATATTATTTGTCTTCTTTCGATAAGAGTACATCTCTATTCTTATTACTTGTTGATGAATGACATTTGACCAAAACAACCCAACCAGTGCAGCTGATCGTCAAAACATACAAACATGTAGGAAAAAGAGAAAATAAAAAATCAATCAATCAATTTCGAGTTACCATTGTAATGATTTAAAATTTCATCATGGCTACTATGATAAAGGAAAAACGGAGAGATGTATGTATTACTACATTTCATCATAAACAAATAAGATTGGCGTATTATTTTTTTGGCTGTTAATTAATAGAAACAAAGGGCTATTATATAGATGATTATTTTGTGGATTCTTACCAAATCTTTCTTTGTCTATCACACAGTTTTTTACCAATAAGTACTTTTTTTTTAATGAAACTAAACTTTTTTCTTATAATACCTAATACATTATTTTTTTAAGGTCAGGTAGCAGAAAATTTAAATTGAATGTAATTTTAATTGAAATCCTTATATAGTGTACAAAATTATTCATTTTTATTTTTGAAGGCAATGTTAAATTTAATTTCAAATTTAATTTCAAATTTATTAATATATTATAGAAAAAGAAGACGAAAAGCAAAAATGTGGCAAAAAAGGAAGAAGACCCAGTTCAATTATTTGAAGATAAACCAATATCAGTTACTCCTAGTATTATATGTGAACAGGAAACAAACTTTCCAGAGGAAGGAACATGTGAAGCAGTGATAGAAACGGATGATACAGATGAAAAAACCACTTTAATTGTAGAACCATATGTTGAAGAAGTTGAAGAAGATCTTGAGGAGAAACATGAGGAAGAAATTGAAGAGAAGTTGGAGCCATCAGCTCCTGTTCTTCAAGAACAAGAAATTGTTTCATATCCAGTTCTTGTTGAAGAAGTAGAAGTCAATCCTAAAGTAAAAAGTACTCCAATGCCATTGGAGGAGGCAATCAGATTATTTGGTGGTAAGGAAATAGCTGAAGTTAGAACAATTAGTGAACAAGAAGAAGCCAATGTGGAGGCTGGACCTCAGACTCGGCCAGATCATCCTTTAATTGACTATTTGTCTACATTTAGGTATTTGTTTATTAATTATTTTTTCTACTTATACACTAACACCACTATAAACACCTTAGATAGATCTGACACTATCTGTTCAAACTATGACCAGATATGTACATGAGTACAGATATGTATATAATCAGAGGAATAACCTAAGAATTGAATGAAGTCGAGTGTAGATGAGGTGACTGGTAATATAAACACCACAGCTGTGTCTGGTCTTCTTTATATTTATTATCAGTTATAATGTAATTATCATTACTTTATAATAAAAAATGACTTTAGATTTTAATTTATAATGTTTGAAAATTGAGCAGGAACAAGTGGATTGTCTTAGTTTTATTTGCTTGGTAACTTCATGCCTTACCCCTGATCACCCTGCTATTCTATATTAACTGCATATACAAAAATATTCCACTCCCTGTGCACCATAACAAAATAAGGAAATTGTGTGCAGAACTTAATCCTTGTCATTATTAACCAATGTGTGAAAAAGAATGAGAACAGAACCTACAACTGTCATGTTTGCAGTCAGACGCGATGCTGCGACGGTGTGGCACAGACGTTATATAATAGTTTGTTAGCAATTTTATTGTTGGTAAAAAATTACTCTACTCTCCTCAGCTTCACGCTGTATCCAGCACATGGCAGGGTAGGCAGAGGGAACTTGGGAACCTAGTGGCAAGATAATCTGTTTCGTTGCTCACTATCCTTAAGGCGTATTGCGTGTTTAGTGGCGAAACTCAACGCCGCGTTTTGCTTTGTACCAGAGCGAAGAAATGAAAACATTAAATATTTAAATTGAAAATATTAAATATTTTATTTCTTCGAGTGGGGATCGAACCCACAACCTGTCAGTTACAGTCAACCACTTGCGCCGCTGCGTCACGGCAGGCCTCAAATTATCAGGTAGCTCAGGTACCAAATTATCTTGAAAATTCCATATGCTATTACCAGCAAATTTTTTTTATAGATCTTCATTAAAAGCCGTCGAACGAGAACGAAATCGTATATCAAGTGGATATGTCGAAGAAGAGAAATCTAGATCAAACCTATGGAAAGTGTACAAGCGCACGGTTAACGTATCAGAGAAGTGTTCGTGCGGAGCTCCCATAACGTTCCGGGCCACTTTTGATGTCGCCAACTTTGATAAAGAGAGGCTACCAGCGGCGAGAATGCGCTTGGAGTCTTTATTGCGAGAGGTTGAAGAGTCTTACTGTCATCATCAACATATTACACTGCAAACGCATTATGATGTAAGTGTTTTTTATTCAATCTGCGACTCACCTGCGGCTTTGCCTGCTTCAATTGCACTATTTTGTTACTAATCTCAATACTTTTTTGTTTTAATAAAATTATCACTTTTAAGACAATATCTATACATTGGAAAATTTTAGATTTTAGTGAAATGAATGGAAAAATTGTAGCAATTTTGTCGAACAAAATATTTAAAATTGGCGTTGGTTTTTTATTTATCAGCCGATTAAAATACAAAAAGCTTCAATTGTTTTGCCAAAATATAACAGTGGAAACTACACTTTAATCTGGTTAGCCGTTTCGGAGATTAGCGGGTACAAAGGCACATACAGCCAAAAATAAATTAAATGTTACTATTTTGGGCCCTAATACATTACTTAACGTAAACGTCCCCTCTCACCTTCACGCTGTATCCTACACATGGCAGGGTAGGCAGAGGGAACTTGAGAACCTAGTGTTCGTCACTTCATTCCACTTCCGTTCCGAACTTTCCGCTGAATTTGAGGCATTGCGTATTGAGTGGCGGAACTCAACGTTGCGTTTTGCCTTATACCAGAGCAAAGAAATGAAAATATTAAATATTTAAATTGAAAATATTTGAACCCACAACCTGTGAGTTACAATCACATGCTTGTGCCGCTGCGCCACGACAAGCCTTAATTAAAAAAACTATACACTTTATAATACGCGGGCTGAGAAAGCTAAGTGTTAAAACACTTCATTTATATTTCCTTCTGTTTTTAAAATTCAAGTCATCAGGCTTTAATCAGCACTATTTAATGGCGTTATAGCTTTGTATAAGCGCAAATCGTGGCGTTAAGTGCCGCGTAGTAGACGTTTAATTTATGGAATTTGTCCCTACATTCATTGCTTTTCCACGATACACTGTCCTACTGCACCACTGTCTCTACAATCATTCTTTCTTTCTTAGCTTCACGCTATATCCCGCACGAGGCAGGGTAGGCAGAGGGATCGCGGGAACCTAGTGTTAAGCACTCCGTTCCCCACTTTCCGGCGAATTTGAGGCATTGCGTGTTGAGTGGCGGAACTCAACTCTCTCTCTACAATAATTACTACTCTAAAATGACTTGATAAGGCATAATAGGTTATATTAAATAATCTAAAAATTTTCAGGTCGACGAATTACTCTACGACATCTTACAAACGCACAAAGATAATGTCAAGGAGGCTTTATTCCTTATATTCCAAGCTATGAGGCTAAGTGACGGTGCCCCGGAAGCCTACTCCCAGGCTCTACAACGCTGGGCCTGTATCCTCTCCACCTCCCTGCTGGACGAGGAGTGTGATGATTTTCTTAGTTATCTGTTGTTCTTTCTTCATAATATATTTAGGTAAGTATTTCTGGTGGAAAAAATCGAATTTCGAAATTTCCGTCCGAAAAATGTCCAAAAACGTTTTTAGAACTTCAGATATTTTCAGGGAATATTCCGAAATATTTGCTAACAACATAAATAAGTTGTAACAAGCGTATAAAAATTTCGACGGAGCTCGGTGAGAACGAGTGGCTTAGTTGGTCAGAGCGCTGGAACGGTATTCCAGAAACGCGGGTTCAAATCCGGCTTCGTTCAAATTATACGCTTTTTAATTAGTTTAGTATTTTCTGTCCTAAGTGTGGAATAACACTTTAAAACATAGTAAAAATATTTTATATTTTTTATAGCTTCACGTCGTTCCCCGCACACGGCAGGGCAGGCAAAGGAAACTACGGAACCTAGTAATAACACACTCCGTTCCGTTGCCCACTTTCCGCCGAATTTGAGGTACTGCGTGTTTAGTGGCGGAACTCAACGCCGCGCTTTGCCTTATTACCAGAGCGAAGAAATGAAACATTTAGATATTTTAAATTGAAAATATTAAATATTTCATTTCCTCGACTTCAGATCGAACCCAGAACCTGTCGATTATTGTCGGTCACACGCTTGTGCCGCTGCGCCACGACAGGCCTCAAGTAAAGTTGTTATAAGTTTTCTCATAATGGTAACTGAATACTATATTAATACAATTTCAGGCAAACTCGTTCTGTACAATGGGCGGGCAGCGTTCTCAGTTTACAAGTCAACGATATGAGCTCTGCCGCGAGGCTAATGGGCATATTGGAAGTTATATTGACAAGGCCTGTGCTAGAGTCTGCACAGGAATGCACAGAGGGTATGTCTTGCTTAAGATATATTTTTCAAATATCACCCTTCTGTTTAGGGTAATATATGTTTTTTTTATCATATATTGTTAATTGGTACAATTGTGGGCTCAATTACTCGGTAGAATGATCTCCTTCCTTTACCACTATTCCTGGAACTGGTAACAAAACAAAGTGAGCGCTACCACACAACATAATGTCTTTTTTTTATGGACAAGAAACGGCAAACGACCGTACGGGTCACCGGATGGTAAGTGATCACCGTCGCCCACGGCCCCGTATAACTCCAAAGGAGCCACAGGAACGTTCGTTGCCGGCCTTTAAGGTGTATGGGCCCCGGGGCCCGGCATTACCCAATGCGAGACGCAGTTTTTTTTTTTTTTTCTGAGTGACTGAATTGCTGTTGACCTGGGATGGTCTTTACAGCGCCCGGTGAGGGCGTGGAGGGGCGAGTGTGGCTCGCCCCTGGAGAAATATATACGAGATTTTATGGATGCTCGTGAAAGAAACAGCGATCGCAGGGGAATGCCCTGCGTACGCTAATCAGGATGGTCTGTGACCGTCTGGCCCCGTCGCGCCGAGGCGCGGACGTGCCAATCGACCGGATTATTATCACCCCTGGCATTTAAAACTAACGTTCAATAGTGGCTTCGGCGACTGCGTCTCGCATTGTGTAATGCCGGGCCCCGGTGCACGTACACCTTATAGACCGGCAACGCTCCTGTAGCTCCTCTGGTGCTACACGGGGCCGTGGGCGAAGGTGATCACTTACCATCAGGTGACCCGTACGCAGATTTACTGGGTTTTCCATTAAAAAAAAAAATAAAAAAAAAATTAAAATGAAAACATATATAGATTTATAGATTATAAACAATATAAATAGCCATTTCTTAAGTATTCATTTTAACTTTTAGTTTACAAAAAATAGTAATTATTGACTTTTTTGTCAGGTGCATGGGAGGAACTAGACGACCAGGGGGAAGGTTCCGCAGTGGGTGACGGGAGACTGCGGGAGCGAGATCTGCTGAACCTGTTAGAAGCGTTGCCGTTACGCAATTTGCTCGCTAAACTCACTTTGTTTATGAGACAGGTGGGATTTTTTTAATATTTTTTTTTGTGTCACGCTGTTGGGCAGGGTAGGCCTCTGCCTACCCTGCCCAACAGCGTGACCGTAACAAGACAAAAATTTCGGCGTTAAGTTACGCCAGTCAAAACGTAAAGTTACAAATTCGGCGGATTCTCTCTAGAATCCGCCGAATTTGTAACTTTACGTTTTGACTGGCGTAACTTAACGCCGAAATTTTTGTCTTGTTACGGTAGCAAAGAAATAAAAATATGAAGTTTTAATATTCATATTCAATAATATGTGCAATGGCGGCCTTACCATCACGATGGCAATCTTAATGATCGAATATGTTACTGGTCATGTGAGATTGTCCGTCGTGGCACAATAGCCCAAGTTAAGTGCAATAATTGTGTGTGTGGAATTCGAACCCCACTAGGGGGATTATATTGAAACAGATTAAGAAGAATTATATTTTAATTACGGCTATATTTGAGTATATTTGAGTTCAATGGAAAATTGGACTGAGCATAAGGAATGTAGTGTTTGAATACTGGGTTCCCTTTACGTACCTCGCTGTGCGGGATAAAGCGGGAAGCTGCTTTATACTTAAATTATATTTGTATTTCATAGATAAAGGATACAAGGGTAATTGCTAATGTTAGAGCGACTATATTATCTTGATTACTGCTTTCCGAGACAAAATTGTTGGAAATAATATATGAAGAAGAATTATATTTACTGATATCGTGTGACTGTAACCGACAGGTACTCGGTTTGATCCCCACTCGAGGAAATGAAATATTTAATATTTTCAATTTAAAATATGTAATGTTTTCATTTCTTCGCTCTGGTACAAGGCAAAACGCGGCGTTGAGTTCCGCCACTCAACACACAATGTCTCAAATTCGGCGGAAAGTGGGGAACGGAAGTGGAACGGAGTGTCTTAACACTAGATTCTCAAGTTCCCTTTGCCTACCCTACCATGTGCGGGATACAGCGTGTAGCTGAGATATTTACTGACTATGTTTCCGTAGGCCACTACAGTGGCGTAAAAATATTAATTATATCCATTTCCACGCTCTATTAGACAAATTACTAACTTACTCGTAAGACATTTTGTTGCAAATATTGGACAGAAAGTGTTGAACGAAGTGTTTAAAGATTATATTACCTTCTTTGCGGGAAAAAGCGTGAATGTGCATTTTATTCTTTACAGGATATTTCAGAAGAAAGTGACATGTACTGGGGCGATCGCTCCGGAGGGCACGGTGTGCTAAAATGCACATGCGGCGTGCGCACCTTATTACACGTCCTACAACGTGCATGTACCGCACATGCGCACTACGTAAAACTGCAAAAACATGTGCATGTTGTGGCCATTGCCGCTTTGAATGCGCTCGCTGCGTTGCATATGCACTCTCGGTAAGTTTGCATGCGTTAATATGCTATGATATTTGGTTAAGGTTTAGAATTGGAGAATAAATTGGGATATTATTGTAATTGTCGCGTAATTTTTCTAATAGTTAGTTGTTTTGACAGGAGGCCTGCCGAGATGCACGGCCATAAGCGTGCGACTTTAAACGCAAATAGTTATGGATTCGATATCTACTCGAGGAAATAATATATTTCATATATAAATGTTTTATATATATATTTTTTTTAAGGAAGAATATGAGATATTTTTTTTCCTCGAGTCATCTCAAGTCTCATACATGAATATTTTTTGTTCTGACATCAAGGCAAAGCGCGGCGTTGAGTTCCGCCACTCAACGCGTAATGTATGGAATGAGTTTGAGTTTGACTCGAGAAAATTAATTATTTCCATTTCCTCGTTCTGGTAACAATTCAAAACACCCGGCAATGCCTTGTTTAGGCGGGGAGTGGGGAAAGTTAATCTTATTAATTAAAAAAAAAAACCAATGTATTTTACAACTAATGTACGCGACCACAAATTCAAAGTAATCAAACGTTACGACAGCTACAATTATTTTACAATATTTTTTATAGCTTCACGCTGTATCCCGCACATGGTAGGGTAGGCAGAAGGGAACTTGGAAACCTTGTGTTAAGACACTCTGTTCCACTTCCGTTTCCGCCGAATTTGAGCCATTGGGTGTTGAGAGGTGGAACCCATAGCCACGCTTTGCCTTGTTACCAGAGTAAAAAAATGTAAACGTTAAATATTTAATTTATAAATATTAAATATTTCATTTGATCGAGTGGGGATCGAACCCACAACCTATTGTTTACAGTCACACGCTTGTGCCACTGTGTCACGCCACAGTAAAACAGTTAATATACTTCTAAATCCTTCTCTTCCATACTGTAACAGTCCAAATAACATTATTTCCAGAGTGTCATATACAGGGGAGTTGGAAGAGAAAATTAAAGTGGAATTGGAAGCGTGTTTCGCGGCAGGTTTCAATTTACTACAGGACGAGGCTTACAAAGTACCGGCGACATTGCTGGAGCCGAAAGTTGTTATGGCTTATTGTTTAACGCTTATTCCGAGTTTGCATGGTGAGAATTTCTATATTTTTTTTTTTTGAAAAAGTACGTTTATTTTTTTTTAATAATGTGTTTATTGAAAATTTTGATTTGGTAGAGATTATGTAAGAGAGATTATGTAGGTGATTAAAGATAGTAATAAAATTGAAGTGAATAAAAAAATCTGTGTTTTAAAAAGAAAATGCTCAGCTTCACGCTGTATCCCGCATATGGCAGGGTAGGCAGAGGGAACATGGAACCTAGTGTTAAGACACTCCGTTCTTCACTTTCCGCCGAATTTGAGGCATTGCGTGTTGAGTGGCGGAAGTCAACGCCGCGCTTTGCCTTGTTATCAGAGCGAAGAAATGAAAACATTAAATATTTAATTTGAAAATATTGATTATTTTATTTCCTCGAGTGGGATCGAACCCACAACCTGTCGGTTACAGTCACACGCTTGTGCCACGACAGGCCTCAAAAGCAAAAGAAAATAGGAAACTAAATCAGAGTTTAAATTCAAATCCTAATATTTTATTCAAAAAAATAATAACAAGTATAATTTTTTGAACGAATAATTTTAAATCGCTTCTCTAAAGTTACTGCTTCAGTAACCACCGAGAAAGAATCCAAGGAAGATACTCAGCGGGATATTTTCGTTTTTTTTTTCTTATCAATTATATAAATTTATAATATTAAATGTTTAATTTACTTGACTTGACTTTATGTATATATGTATGTATATATGTATGTTTTATAAGTGACTATGATACTTTTGAAAAAGACTAGCACGAACATTTCATTCCCAAGGCGTGTCATCATTAATAAAACTAATATTTTCGTATATTGATAGTAAAAAAATAACAATGGCTGTATATTATAAAGCCGAAGTGGGGCAGCGGCATTGTATGTTACTGTAGATGTATCTATAGTGGGTTCGGTTCCAACACGTGGGGAATGGATTATTTTAATTTTGCTTTCCTCGCTCTGGTTACATTATAAAATACGCCGTTTACTTCATCGCGTAACACGCAACAGTGTCAAGAAAGAAATGTCTTAACACTTGATTCCCTTTTTTTTTTCGGGATACAGAATAAAGTAAAAATATATATTCTATCCTTTTACAATTTTCTATACATATTATAATATTTACATATTTTCTTTCCAGTCAATGAACCTGTAAAGATCAATGAACTAGACATAGTCGTCCAACCACAACCATGCAGTGTTCGTGCTCGTCTCATATGTACGGCGGCTTTACAACGTGATAATGATCAGGATTTGGCTAGAACTGTACTGGAGTTCATGTTCCAAGTGGGTATTATATTATATGATGTTTTTTTAGCTTTCAAGCTGAATCCCGCTTGTAGCAGGTTCATCAAAATCAATCCACCAAAGCAGAAATCTGTGAGGAGCTTGATATTTTAGCTTTGCGTTAAGACGCTGTGCATTCTCTACCCCATTTATCACGGGGAATGTTCTGGAGAACTGTTTGACTTGGTACCTACCACTCAAAATATTAAATATTTTATTTCCTCGAATGAGTATCGAACCTACAATCAGTCGCGTTGCACGATAAGCTTCGACTTAGATTCACGCTGTATCCAGTTCATGGTAGGGAAGGCAGCGGAAACTTGGAAACTTAGTGTTTAGACACTCCGTTCCACTTCCATTCTTCACTTTCCGCCGAATTGAGGTAATGCGTGTTGAGTGGCGGAATTCAACGCCGCGTTTTGCCTTGTTAATAGAGCGAAGAAATGAAAACATTAAATATATTGAAAATATTACATATTTCATTTGCTCGAGTGGGGACAGGCCCCTACGATTAGCTTCAATAACAATAATAATAATTAATAATATGTATCTCCCTTCAGACGGGTATGCGTCGTGCGACATCGTGTGCCCTCGGCTGCGTGGAGGTGGTGCACGAGTTGATGCCGCCCCTCCTCACCGCTCACCCCAGATTACATACACTTGCTTTTCATATGCTGGCTGAGATTTACAATGGTAAGTATTTTATATTATTTATACATTCAATAATTAATATATATTCATAATGATTTGGGAAAATGGAAGCTACAATCAGTTTATTAGTAAAAATATTTTTTTCAAGCTTCACGCTGTATCCCACACATAGTAGGGTAAGCAGAGGGAACTTAGGAACCTGATGTTAAGACGCTGTGCTTTGCTCTATTTTCATCGAAATCAAGATATAGCGTGTTGAGTGTCGGATCTCAACGGCGCACTTTGTCTTGTTGCCAGAGCGAGGAAATGAAAACATTAAATATTTCGTTTAAAAATATTAAATGTTTGATTTACTTGAGTGGTGATCGAATCTACGACCTGTAACTTTTAGAGACAAGCTTGTGACGCTGCGCTACTATAAGCCAAAAGAAAAGATTAACCAATATATAGTATTATAGATAAGACAAGATATAGTATTATTTATGATGACTTTATGTATATATGTATATATGTATGTTTGTACCGAAGCGGAGAGCGTAGAGCCCTCGCTGCTGGAGGCGCTGGCGCGCGCGCGCTGGCGGCCGGCGGCGGCGGAGGCGCGCGTGCTGCTCGCGGACTGGGCCGTCAAGTGCTTCCCGCTCGTGCCGCACCTGCTGCTGCACCTGGACTACGCGCCGCGCACGTATGTACACATATAGCAGGGGAACTATCGTACAACCTTACATTACATTAGAATAAAGAGTCTTAGTTAGATATTCAGTATAGCCGATAAATTTGTACAGAATAAAAGCAAAAGAAAATTCCTAGTACAAGGGAACTCTTGGTTCTCTCTACTTACCTTTACTAAACGTATAGTAATGTAAAGTAACATCCTTGACTGATAGTTAACCCATGAACATTACAGCGGTCTGTCGCTGGAGACGCAGCTGATGATCGGGCAGTGGGTGTGCTCGTGGGCGCCGCAGCGCGGGGAGACGCCGGAGTGGGCGTGGCGGGTGCTGCGCCTGCTGCGCGTGCACGGCGCGCCCCCGCCGCCCCCACCGCCCCTCGAGCCCGCGCGCAGCCTGCTGCACGCCGCCTTCGCGCTGCTGGCGAGCGAATGGGGGCACTCCTTGCCTTTGGTAAACCCCGCATAAAAATTGAAAATACGATAGGCAAGTCGTGGTGCTGGGCACAAACGTGCGACTGCAAACACAATATCTCGAATGGAGCGGTAATTTGAGAACGAAGCATCTTTACACTAGGTTCCCAAGTTTCCTCTGCCTACTTTGTCATCGGATAATGCCCTATCAACAGTAAACACTTCGCACGTAATTTATAATTTGTAAAATATTGTCTTTTCGTTGTTAAATAATCACAAAATATTCCTTTTACCTTATTCCTTTGAACTTGGAAACCTAGTGTTAAGGTACTCCGTTCTACATCCGTTCCCCACTTTCCGCCTAATTTGAGATATTGCGTGTTGAGTGGTGGAACTTAACGCCGCACTTTGCAACATCATTAAATATTTAATTTGATTTGAATGTAGTTTACAGTCGCACGCTTGTGGCGCGACAGGCCTGTTTATCACATTTGATGGTAATAAAATATATGTACCGCATACATAGATCTGCGGCCCCGGCGTGGACGCGCTGCTGCGGCTGGCGCAGGCGCGGCCCGCCGACGCCGCGCACTGCGCCGCGCACCTCATGCGCGTCATGGCGCAGTCGCCCGAGTCCGTGGCGCTCACGCCCAGGCCAGTATACGCTGTCTGCTCTCTCTCACTCACCTCCTTACTGTTGCTGTGGCCGCGTCAGCGTTGTGAATACTATGACGTCACATATGACGTCACTATCTTGTGCTTATGGTGCTGACGGATTAGAGCGTTAGCACCGTGAGAGTTTAATATATACCTCACGTAAATGTCAGTATCGTCAATTACCCAATTGCGATGATCTTTATGGGCTACACCACATACTCCTCTCATATTTATATAAAAAAAAAAGCTATGTTAGCTTATTTTTAAATTGTCAAATTAAAGCAATCGTAAGCACATTCACAAGTGGTCCTAATTATTAGTATTGCTAACAGACGCTCACTAATATCGGACCGCACGTTAGCAGTGTAAGCGTCGTAAGCACTGTGAGCACAATTCGGACCGCGGCCTATTTATTTCGATACATTTCGTAGATTCCGCCCCTGTATATTTGGACGTATTTAAACGTAGATTTCGATGTCTACTCTCTGCGGCAGTTTTTAGTAATAATGAGGAAGTGCGTACGATAAACACAATATTTGTTTATAACATGAACAAATATTTGTCAATTTATATATTAAGGAGTAAGGTTATATGGTGGAATGAGCGGATATATGAACGATAACTTTATGAGCAATTACGATCTTTGTTACTGTGTTTTTATGAGAGTAACTGTTGAGTTTCTCGTCGGTACTTCTCGGCAAAATCTGCTTTTTGGTGTCTCTCTGATGATCTCTTTTTATGGACGTGGACGTGTGAGTATGTATGGCACGCCATGTAGGTCACTAGCATATTATTAATTTATAAGTTGGTAATGTACTTCAAAATTTAAATGTTTAATTTGATCATACTGGAAAATGTTATAATATTTATATAACTGCGTTTTTTCATAAGTATTTAAGTTTATATTAATTTTAACTTTTTAAATAGTAATAATATACTTTTACAATGCTTGTTCAAGGCTAAACTGTGTACCAAATTAACTTATTGAAGTTATTATGTCTCTTAAAATATATATTTGTATCACAAGGATTACATGTATCGCAATTGTATTTATCCAACAGATTCACGGAAGTGTTCTCAGTGATACTAAGCTCTGGTCCTAGTTTAGTTCAACGGGCGTTGGGACGTCGAGGCTCCACCGGCCAGGAGCTGTTACATCGACAGCTTATAATGGAAATGATGGATGATAAGTATGTTTTGCGTTGTACTGGTATTTTTAAGGATAATTTAAATTATATAGATTTCTTATATATTTTCTTAATGGTTGTTTCTATTGAAATAACAAATTTATTATTTTAAATTACGATTTTTATTATTTTTTTCCACCACTTTAATCTGTTTGGTTAGTTCATTGTTTTGAATAAAATAAAATTATATAGTCAATAGTTTCTCAATAGTTTATCATTGTCAGTTCTATATATACCGACACCGAGATTTTTTTCGCAAAGAATAGAAAAATTGCTGTTATTTTAAATACATACATAATTATTTAAATAATAACAAAATAAACAGCTAAGCAACTATTTTTGGCACTAGTTTACCGGGCCAACACCGTAGCGCGCTACTGTCGGCGTGGCTGCACGCGCTGTGGCAGCCGGCGCTCCCCGCCGCGAGCCGCGCGGTGCTCGACGCGGCGTTGCGCGCCGCGCGCGACTGGCGCACGCTGGATGCGCATGCGCACCTCATATTGCAGGTGCGGCTTTAAATTTTGTTTTAAATTATGAAAAGAAAATAAAATAAACACAGTAAATACTATATTCGTTTTTATTTGTTATTTATGGTGCTTATTATTTCTTTATTGTTTACATTTGTTGATAACTTTTTTAATGCTGATTGTTTTTACGTTTTGACATAAATAAATATGATGATCTCCATATGATCTCCATATGATCTCCATATGGTCTCTTTTTTGTATTTATAGTTATATAACCACACTATGCTTAGGTTGAATTAATATATATAATAGAATATAATATATTTATTATATATTAATATTATGTACCGCCATCTAGCATGCAACGTCTTATGCGAGACATATTTAACACAAATGTATGAAATATAAGATATAGTCCCAAGTAACAACAATAAATGTCCAACAGGAACAAAACGCGGACGAGTACGTATCGGACGCGATGAAGCACGCGGGCGCCGCGCCGCTGCTGTGCGAGAGCGTGCTGCGCGCGGCGCACGCGGCCGAGCTGCACTCGCGCGCGCTGCCGCGCCTGCTGGCCGAGCTGCACGCGCAGCGCCGCCAGCGCGCCAGGATACATGTCGACAATGCTCTGAAGGTGATTTGTTACCCATACCCTAAACTGGGGACCCGACTCAAAGGGATGTATTCGCAAACAATAATGTATTTTTTTACTTTGTTTTAAAGTGTTATTCCACACTTAGGACAGAAAATACTAAACTTAAATTTTAAAATTTTAAAAAGCGTATAAAAATTTTCAACGAAGCAGGATTTGAACCCGCGCCTCTGGAACGGTATTCCAGAGGCGCGGGTTCAAATCCTGCTTCGTTGAAAATTTTTATACGCTTTTTAAAATTTTAAAATTTAAATAATGTATTTTTTTTATTACCTTTTTTCAAAATCATTATAATCGCCTCAGTTGCTGTTTTTTTTTAAGTTTTAGTTAGTTCCTTTTTTAAAGAAATAGTTTTTTTTTAATGTACAGTGTTAAGTAACATGTCACTAGCAAATTGGAAAACCGTATAAGCTTTATACTATAATGACTCTCAAATAGGCAATGAATCTCCACAAAATTATTTTTTTTATTCCGGTATCATAGTATTATTGTTCAGTTATATACATAAATGTTAATTATATACATAAATGTTAATTCTTTTCGTCTAGTCACAAAGATTTTTGAAAAAAAATCAACAGACTATTCCATTATTGTTTCACTAAAGTTAATCAATATATATATATTAAATTAATATAAAAAAACAAAACAATATTTTATTCCCAGCAAATCGGGTCGTCTCTCTGCGGCGATGAACTGGTGATCCACCGCTGCGCGACCGCGTTGCTGTCAGTGAGCATGCACCACCCGGCGCACGCGTTGCTATGGCGACTGTTCATGCATATATACTTGCAACGACCAGCGCCTGAACAGTATGTATATATTTGTACTATGCCTAAACTGTTATTCCACACTTAGGAAAGGCAATATGAATCGAAGCGGTACAAACGTGTGACTGTAACCGATAGGTTGTGGGTTCGATCCCCACTCGAGGAAATAAAATATTTAATATTTTCAATTTAAATATTTAATGTTTTCATTTCTTCGCTCTGGTACAAGGCAAAATGCGGCGTTGAGTTCCGCCACTCAACACGCAATAAACGGAACGGAAGTGGAACGGATTAACACTAGGTGCCTAAGTTCCCTCTGTCTACTCTGCCACGTGCGAGATATAGCGTGAAGTTGAGTGAGTGAGTAATGTAAAAATTTGAAATTTTAATTTGTAGCAAGATTTGAACTCGCACCTCTTTGGAGACTGTTCAAACGCTCTGACCTACTAAGCCATACGTTCTCATCAAGCAACGTTATACGCTTGTTTTATACAATAGTACATCATGTATTTATTTATATAAAGTTTTCTATTTGATACCAGGACCTCAGTATATATAAGGAGGTTTTATTTAGTATTCTTTATTGATTATGCGGTCCTGGTATCTGGCTCTCTGTTGGTTGCTTGGCAGTTATTATGTAGCACCATATACACTTGTGTTGTTATGGCGCTTAAATGGATAAAGCTAATATTATGAATATGAATGGTTGTCGGGATGGGTGCTTGTTCCACTTTTAAATAATAACTACTGGACAAAATCTGATGAAATTTTTCAGTAATAAATATACTTTAGAAATAGATTAACAGGTAGACTATAGTTTATGTAAAAAATATTTTATAATTATATAAAATAATAAAAAATATTTTAAATGAAACACTTTTAACCGGACTAATCGCGTATATTGATAGGTAAACATTTTTTGGGAAATCTGACGTTTCGAACACTTTACAGTAGTCCGTGGTCACGGGTAGTCATCTAAGTGTGTAAATATCGCGAAAATCAAACACATTAAAAATATTTTATTTAATATTTTATTAAATGAAAATGGAACTCACAACCTATCGCGATTTAGTCACACCCTTGCGCTACTACGCCACAACAAATCCCAGAACTTTGTTTATATAATGATATATTTAATTTTTATGACAACATAATTTGGAAAATCTTTTTTTAATTTTACCATTACAGATCTGAAATCCCACCACCAATAGGTCCACTATTCTTTAGTGGCATAGTCAAATCTCGAGTTCTATCCCAACTGAAGAAACGTCTTCAAGAAACGGCCGTGTTCCACCACACTCAAATCCAAGTGTTTAAGTCAAATGACAGCAGTATGGTCAGCACGCCGACGTCTAGTGTTGTGAAAGATACTACTAGTTCAGACGACGATGAATTGTTCCCAACACTAGCGATTATCGATTTGACAGGAGTATCGAACAGTCAATCGGAATGTACGCTGTCGGATGACAGTAAGGGTGTGGATTCAAGTGTCAAAGAAACGAGCGGTGATCGAGATATTCGTAATTTGTTGAATTATCATATTGGAGTTGAAAAGTAAGTTATGTATTTTCTATAAATGTTTTTTTTAGTGTCACGCTTTGTCCCGCACATGGCAGAGTAGGCAGAGGGATTTTGGGTACCTAGTGTTAAGACACTCAGATTTGTTTCCCATTTTCCGCCGAATTGAGGCAATACGTGTTGAGTGGCGGACCTCAACGCCGCGCTTTGCCTTGTTACCATAGCGAAGAAATTAAAACATGAGGAACTGATATACTTAATATTTTCCAATTAAAAAATATTGAGTATATCATTTCCTGATCCAGAAACTGCACGTTTACTACTGACTACATTTTGGTAACGTTATAACGCGATGTGTTACGTTTAATACATCATTATTTTACTCGTTGTTAATATTCTTTTATAATAATATATTATTTGTAACGATATATTATTTGTAATAATATAGAAGGCTTTGGTTTTTTTTAGAGAGCATACCGTTGGGTTTTGTTTTGAGCGCCATCGCTTTCTTCCGGTAACAATTACGCATTCCTAATTGACGTAACAAAAGTCACTAAAAAGAAGATACGTTATAAATAAATATCGAATCACTATGCTACTTACAAATACTCGTTATTTTTTATTAGCTACATAATATAACGAACATCTTTACTATTAATGTTCTTTTTTGGTTTTATGACTTATTGTAATTGGTAAGATATTTATGCTAAGTATATAATTTAATTTAATAAAAATATTTAATAAATTATTTAATACACTCTGTAAAAATTGTTACGAATAAAATTCAAAGGTAAAATAATTCAAACATATATTTATTTTTTTGTCATTGTAATAAATGTTATTTTTTAATAGTTGACGTTAAATATTTATATTGCAGATTGCTTCGTGAGTATTTACAATGGCTCGAAGCGGGTGAAAATATTAACGTGCATTCTTATCACGCTGATATAAATCACTATCTCACAGAACAGGTGAAGTATAATTAATATAAATAATGATAGGGTTATTTAAACTTAAAATATAATATTTATTTATTTTTTTTCTTTATTAAAATTACTTTGCAGTAGGCAAGAGTATCTATATCTATTCTATATAAAATAGTGTAAGACATTTCGTTCTTTATTTAGTACAAAATTATTGTGTCAGCGAAATTTATAGCGTCGGCAAGAAAATAAATATATTCAATATTCGAGAAAATGAACTATCAATCGTTGCGGTCACAGTTATTTTTATGACCGCTAAGCTATACGGGCGGATTTCGAGAGGTGCGGCTTCAAATTTTCTATACGAATATGTTTCTTTCTTAAGTATGGATTGTCACTTTTAAATTAATATAAATATAACTATTCAATATGGCCACCATAATGAAATAATAATGATATTTGGCAGGCACTGGACGCAGCGTGGCGCGCGTCACTAGGCACTATATCGTGCAGCAACACGCGCGACGCGGAGCCCGCGCCCGCCGCGCCGTCGCCCGCCGCGCCGTCGCCGCCACACGGCGCGCTGCTGTCGCCCGCCACGCACGCGCAACGTGCGCTCTCCGCGCTCATGGCGGTCAGGGACGGGGTCACCACACGGTACGTACTGACATGTATTAGAGCTGATGATTTTGTTTGGTTTGAACGCGATAATCTCAGGAACTGTTCTATAGGATATTACAGTAAAATTTATTATTATTACAATATTACATATTTTACAATCGAAAACGATCTTTTTTCAACTACTCAACTCAGCTTCACGCTGTATCCCGCACAAAAGAAGGAAGAGCAGAGAGAATTTGCGAATCTAGTGTTAAGACACTCCGTACCACTTCCGTTTTCCACTTTCCGGTAAATTTGAAGCATTACGTGTCGAGTGGCGGCACACCGCGTACAGCGTGCCTTTTTAGCAGAGCGAAATTTTTGAATTAAATTATTTAAATTAGAAAAATTTAAAATATTATTATAAGTTTCTTGAGTAGGGATCGAACCCACAACCTGTCGGTTACAGTCACACGCTTGTGCCGCTGCGCCACAACACCGTAAAACTGTTGTGATATATCTTCATTTGTGATGAATGACCCCCATAGATACAAGATCCCGGCGCTCCCTCAGCCCCTAGACGATGTATACTTCACGGACTCGTATCTCCTGTATCAGACGGTCGATAAATATCTTGACGAATTGAAACAATTGTCTGAGTAAGTCCTATTTTTAAAAGTTGTTATGTATTTGACCTATTTTGAGTGCTTTTTTTTCAGTTGAAAAAACTACACTCCAATTACTTCATTCATTCAGGTTAGGTTCTTAGCTTTACGAAAAGCTCAGATATTTATTATTATTGATGTTCTGTATGTCAAAATAGATATCAGTTATGTCGATTATCAAAATTCACACGCTCAGCTTCACGCTGTATCCCGCACATGGCAGGGTAGGCAAAGGGAACTTGGGAACCTAGTGTGTTAAGACCCTCTGTTCCATTTCAGTTCTCCACTTTCCGCCGAATTTGAGGCATTGTTTGTTGAGTGGCGGAACTCAACGCCGCGTTTTGCCTTGTGAGCGAAATAATGAAAACATTAAATATTTAAATTGAAAATATTAAATATTTCATTTCCTCGAGTGGGGATCGAACCCACAACCTGTCGGTTACAGGTACCGTCGGCTTGCCACGACAGGATTATCAAAATGACTATTCCATTATAATGATATTGTTAGTTTTTGGCAAAAATAAAATTAAGTCTAATTCAAATATACTTATACTATCTAGAATGAAAAGTGGAAAAGACTAGCTTATGAATAATTGGTATTTTATTGGAATTTATATCGTTATTATAAACAACTATTCACTATTGTCAGCAAGTGGCGTTTCACCGACCGACCTTAAATATATCTATTATACATAACATGTTACTCTGTAACAATTGCGTCACGTTGTGCAGGCAGTGGGAGTCCGACACGTCCCGCGCGACGCAGCTGGACGCGCAGCTGTGGGAGTACGTGCGCGCGCTGCGCGTGAGCCGCGCGCTGCCGCCCGTGCGCAAGGCCTGCGCCAAGGGGTGTCCGCCGCATACCGTGAGAATACCGGTTAGTTCGCTTTTAATTATTTCTATTATTTCTACCATCATTGAAGTAGATCATTGTAAGTGAGCGGCACAGGTTGTGGGTTCGATCTCCACTCTAGAGGAAATTAAATAAGTAATATTTTCAAAATAAATATTTAATGTTTTCATTTCTTCGCTCTGGTTACAAATCTGGCCAAGCGCGGCGTTGTGTTCCGCCACTCAATACGCACTGCTTCAAATTGTGCACAAAAGTGGGGACACTAGGTCTCCAAGTTTCTTCTGCCTACTCTGTCATGTACGGGAAATAAAAAAAATAGTAGTAAAGGAGGGAGGATTAGACCTCGATTGACCTTCGAAAACACAGTAATTACGATACTAGAGGAGGGTCACGTAAGCAGATGAGCGCTTAGAATAAGCGAGCGTGTAAGAAGTTGATGATGGTAGACGAGACGAAAGAGTAATGCTAAGAACGTAGCGTTCGGCACTTTGTTGCTTTGACACCTTGCTAGGGATACAACGTAAAGCTAAGTCATTAAGTAAAGTAAGTAATCATAATAATCCTTTAATTTTGTGGTTCGATCGACTTGTTGATAGGAATTATTATTTTCGCGCTCTGGTAATAGGACGGTGCGTTGAGTTCTGTCATTTAATCAGTCGTTATTAAGTATTATAGTTGTTTTGAAATATTTCTTCTAACACTATTGCTAGAGCGTTCTTGGTCTTCACGAAATGATATTAAGGCCATCTGGAGATGCCAAGTATATCGTCCGATATGGATGTTGGAAATATTTTGTTGGTTGATGTTGATTTGGAATACTTACATATGTGTATATGTGCCTCTATAGTATTAATATAATTTAAAACGTTTTTTTATTATATATATTTACTTACTCATATATATAATATTTATTTAAATATAGTATAACTCAAGCCGGTTAGTTGGCGATTAACATCATTTTTTAATAAGATAATTTGTTAATTTTTATATTTTATATACCTCGATTTTATGAAAATATATGTAATATAAAGTAATCGCAGCTAACAATAACCGAATTAACCTCATTGGTTACGATATTGCATCTGCGCAAAGTTGGCGGAAATTGTGAAATGGAAGTGGAACGGAGTGTATTAACACTAAATTCTTAAATTGAAGGAAAGAAAGTATTTTTTTTTTCAGCTTCACGCTGTATCCCGCACTAGGCAGGTTATGACACTCCGTTTCACTTCCGTTCCCCACTTTCCGCCGAATTTGAGGCATTGCGTGTTGAGTGGCGGAACTCAACGCCGCGCTTTTGCCTTATTACCAGAGCGAAGAAATGAAACATTAAATATTTAAATTGAAAATATTAAATATTTCATTTCCTCGACTGGGGATCGAACCCAGAACCTGTCGGTTACAGTCACACGCTTGTGCCGCTGCGCCACGACAGGCCTCAAAAGAAAAGAAAGAAAGAAAGTATTCGTAAGTGATTATTTGTATTACAAATACTAATATTGTGTGTATTATTATAGGAAACAGAATGGTGTATATCAGCTGGGGCTGAACAAGGATTGGAAGATAACAGGTATCTTTATACAGAGACTTTTTTTATTTCCAATTTGTCCTAATTAGCTTTTACTGCTTGCTAAAAACTACTTAGAGGCTTGTTGGAAGGACAAAAGTGTGTGATTTTAATATCAGCAAGTTTTGGGATTGTTCTCCAATCGGGGAAAGAAATTATTTTTTTTTGTTCTGGCAACAAGACAAATCGCCTTGTTGAGTTCGTCACTCAACACGTAATGCCTCTAATTCTGCGGAAAATGATGAACGGAATTGTTGTAATGGGAAAGGAGTGTCTTAACACTAGGTCTGACATTTTCTCTACTTACACGTCCATGCGCGGGAATGAGAAAAAAAATGAGAAAAAAATAATCACTAAACAATTTAAATTAAATTTAAAACGTTAAATTTGTATATTAATGTGACGTAGGTGTTTATATACATAATAATTTCTTCCACAGACGCAGTTCTCGTCACGCCATTCGTCAACTGTCGCGGCCGAGGCCTTATGTGGCGCGTCTTACATCTATTATTAGTTCTTTGGGCGGGTAAATAATATGTTTTATTATTTTAAATTACATTTTAAAATCATTTTGAGGCAAGTCTTAGCAAAGGGGCACAAATGTGCGACAGCAAGATTGGCAGGTTGCCAGTTCAGACAAGAAAATATTTATTTTTTTCATTTCTTAACTCTAGTAGTAAGGCGGTGAGTTCCGCCACTCAACATGCAATATATGGGCTACAGCGAACAGCTTACAGAAAAAAATAAAATATTAGCAGTGCGTTGTGACTATAATAGTTCATAGACCATCCAATTTTGACTAAAGAACGAACGAACAAATAAATGACTGAACTAATATGAATAACATATATGTTGTGTATCAGACGTATCGGGCGCGAGGCGTGCGCGTTGGAGGTGGCGGAGCGCGCCTACCGCGCCGCCGCCGGCACGTGGCGGTGCGCGCCCGCGCACGACGCCGTCACCGCGCTCGTGTCCAACATCGCTCAGGTGTGTTTCTATTGTGCGCTTTTACAAAACGTATAAACGCTGAAGCTTAGATTACTTGGAAACAGTCCGAATCATTTGAAAGTTTCTAAGAGGGTTCTTCAAATCTTGCTACGTTGATATTTTTCTCCTTTCACTTTTTTTCAACTTGACCCTGTCTTCCGCAAGTGGCAGAGTAGGGACGGGGAAATTTAAGAAATGTATTTTAAATGTATTGTAAGTGTAAAATATCACTTTAAATGTGTTAAAAGTTTATTTTTATGTATTTAATAATTTTAAATATTATTAATAAATAGCTTGTTAAACTATTGCACATAGTCATGTTATAAGTTACTATTGTATCTTCTCTCTAAATAGGTATTTAATATTTTCATTCTTTCACTCTAGTAGTAAGGCAAAACGCGGCGACTCAACATGCAATACTTCAAATTTTGCGAAAAGTGGGGAACGGAAGTGTCTTAATGGTTACACAGTGTAATACTAGGTTATGAAAGTAATACTAGGTTATGAAAGTTCCCTGTGCTTACTTTTCCATGTGCAGCCCGCACATGGAGCACAGCAGCACAAATATTGGGCAGTGCGTTATGACTATAATAATTCATAGACCATCCAACTTTGACCAAAGAACGTATGAATGAAGTAATAAATGACTGAGCGTTGTTGTTTTCACTTATCACCACCCGTCCCTCCCACAGAGATTCATAAGCGTCGACAGCAAAACGGCGTCGGAGTACCTGTCGCGCTGGATGCGCGGCTCTCGCGCGCAGCAGCGGCTGTGCGGCGCGCTGGTGGCGCCGCGCGCGCTGCCCGCCGCCGCCTGGCCGCGGCTGCACGGCGCCGTGCTGGCGCTGCACGCCGACCCGCACGTCGCTTTTAGCTTCTTGTCCAAGGTACGTGGACGTATGGTGGACATATTTATTTTTGAAGTTCGATCCCCACTCGAGGAAGTGAAATAATTAATATTTACCATTTAAACATTTAATGTTTGCGTTTCTTCGCTCTGATAACAAGGCAAAAAGCAAAACGGAACACGCAATGCCTCAAATTCAGCGGAAAATGGGTAACGGAACGGATTCTCTTAACACAAGTGTGGAATTAAGCGTGAAACTGAGTAATTTTAATAATTATTCTCTAACCATTTTCCCACTCAGTTTGACATGTCAAGTTGGGCATCGTGCGTGGACTCATCGCAACGTAGTGAAGTATTGGAGTCCTTAGTGAAGGCGGCGCTACGCATCGGACCCGACCCTTCTCCACAGTATATGGTTTTGTTGGAGGTAATGTATTATTAAATATAGTGGATGTATAAATTATGTGTAATGAAATAATAGCTGAGGCCTTTCTTTTATTGAATTATTAAACTGTTGAGAACAAATATAATAATTTTTAACCTATCATTATTGGTTGCTTTTTCTCTCTTTTCCCATGCTTATTTTCATCTAGCAGGAGGAATACAAAACACGTCGTTGAGCTCCGCCACTCAACATGCTATTTCTCGTAAATTGAGTGTGTTATGGGGATATATGCCTTCGTTACCTTCCTTATAAAAGAAACATGAAAACATGTAGGTTAACTTGGGATGCTAATGTCAGGACACACACAAGACACCTGTTCCGGTTCCCACATTTCGCCCAATTTAGAGGCATTGCGTATTGAGTGGCGGAACTCAACGTCGTGTTTTACCAGAATGAAAAAAATGAAATGTTTTTTTTTTCTATTGGGAATCGAACCTATAACGTTTCCTGTCGTTTACAGCCGTACACTTGTTCCCCTCCGTTACGAGAGCCCTCTAATATATGTATTATGTTGTAAGATGACAAGAAAAATAACTGTAATTAATTTAGTACATATTGAAAGATATTTTAATTAGAAAATATATTTTGTCATATACATTTTTTTTTTTTTTTCACTTTGATAAATCTTTTTATCTTAACTTTATTTCACATTTTATTTTAGTATAACGAAATATTAAAAATTGAAGTAAAAATCACAAATGATCAACAGATACTAGACAAACAATCGGGTGCAATAGTACGCAAGAAGGAGCTGTGCGCGCACACGCTGCGGTGCGCGCACGCCAGCGTCAAGTGCCGTCTGCCGGCGCCGTACTGCGCGCACTTGCCCGACGTCGCGCTCACTTACGCTGACATGATGCATTTCGATCAGGTAGCCTTGGTTTTTTTTTATTAAATTTTACTCGATTCAAATTATGTATAAATATTTAATTGTTGTTATAGTTGAAAGATCGTTAAGATGGTCGCTATGAAGATTGTAGTGTACATATAACTTATTTTTTTTAAATTACTGTAATATAGAGATAGCTTGCTAAGTGTTTATGGTGTACCAGTTAAATATACAGGACGTTTCCTTAAAACTTACTCATCGTAATTTCTGAGTCGGTTCATGTGTTTCAATTAAAATTTAAGGCATTGATGAATTACGACATTCAACACGCAATGCTTCCAGAATTTGGCGGAAAGTGCAGAATGGCAATGTTTTTACTATAGGTTCCCACGTTCCCTCTGTCTATCTGTATTGTAAGGATGACAGGAGGGCAGTAAAAGACAGCACTCGTTAATCACAATTTACTTATTTCCACTTTCACATATACGCCTTTCATACATTACTCACAACACACTTCACACAATTCACTTTTCTTACTACACTTACTTATACACTTTTACATGTATTATTAAAGCAAAGCAATAATAATACCGACTTTAACATTATACACCGTGATATTTATGAACCTCACGACACGATCTCGAACAAAAACGTCCCTTTGTATAGTCATTCCCACATTTTTTATTTATAATTATGTGGGTATTACTATTTTATATCTTGTAAATTACTTTAACACTGACTGTTACCTTACACTATTTTTTCATATTAAATACAGTATAATGATCATGAACGCTATCAAAACACAGCTAGGCCACCTCCTCCGCGAGCTCGGCCTCATATTCTGGGAGGCGCGCAACTCCAAGGACGTGAACACGGCGCAGTACGCGCAGTACGCGCCGCACTTCACGAGCACGCTGTATAACTTGCTGAAGGGGTTCGTCGCTTTGGCCTTGTCCCGGTCTTATGAGCCTGAGAGAGGTGGGTTTATTATTTATTTTTTATATGGACTACTTTATTTTAGTTATTAAAACAAACTTGGGACCAGTCGTGGTGTAGGGATACAAAGCATACGATTGAAAACGTGACAAGTTATGGGCTCGAACCCCACTCGAAATGAAATATTTTATATTTTTTTTTCGGAGGCCTGTCGTGGCGCAGCGGCACAAGTGTGTGGCTGTAAACGATATGTTGTGGGTTCGATTACCACTTGAGGAACTGAAATATTAAAAATTTTCAATTTCAATATTTATTATTCTCATATCTTCGCTCTAGTAAAGAAGCAATGCGCGGCGTTGAGTTCCGCCACTCAACACGCAATACCTTAAATTTGGCGGAAAGTGGTAAACTAAATTGTCTTAATGGGAGCGGTATGTCTAAACACCAGGCTTTTGTAACGTGAAGCTGTAAACAATTAAAATGAACAACAGTTGTAAGTGTAAAATGCCAGATTATATTAAGTATATTATAAGTCAATTAATACAATGTAAATAACGGAATAATCTTATAATAAATTGTACTTATTGCTATATTAGTATGTAACAGTAATTCCTTTTATATAAAAAAATATAATAAATACATCCTTTAACTTTTCCCAGTGGCGTACTACGCGACGTCAGCGCTCCACGAGTCGTGGGGCGCGTGGATAGCGCCGAGCCCCGTGGCGCCGCTCACGCCCGACAACGAGGATGACGTCACCGCCAAGTACTGCGACGCCATACTCATGATCATGCAGGCTGTTACTGGTGAGATATCTCCTGCTTGTTTATGTTCTCCCGGTAAGTACTGCCAAGTACTGCGACGCCATACTCATGATCATGCAGGCTGTTACTGGTGAGATATCTCCTGCTTGTTTATGTTCTCCTGGTAAGTATTGCTAAGTACTGCGACGCCATACTCATGATCATGCAGGCTGTTACTGGTGAGATATCTCCTGCTTGTTTATGTTCTCCCGGTAAGTACTGCCAAGTACTGCGACGCCATACTCATGATCATGCAGGCAGTTACTGGTGATATATCTCCTGCTTGTTTATGTTCTACTGGTGAGTACTTTTACTGATAATGAGTACGACGCCGTTGTGATTTGTGATATCATTGGTAGGAGGTTATCTCTTAGAGGTTTATGGTGTCCTGGTAGACTAATGTGTCGTTGAGGTGGTAATTATAGACGGGCGGGGAGCGTCCTCGTTCTCATCTCGAGAAGACATCGATTAAGATTTGAATAAAAAATGAAAATATTTTTTCTTAACTATGAGAGTTAAATGCTTTTAATAGTTTTGGGCTTGCGATTATTATTTTTTCCAATTTGAGTAAATGTATAATAAAAGACAAAATCAAACATGTTCACTGTTAAAGTTAATATATTTCGTAATATATGTTTATTTTACCCCCTTTTAATATAAATATTACTTATTAAAAATACCGTTGATATTAATATATGATTAAAATACCTGGCAATGTTTATAGTAATTAATTATATTTAAATTATTTACTAATTCTCTAATATTTTAAATGTTTAATTTTCGTACCACTTTTATACAATAATTACTAAACGTATCTAGAAGAACTTATACATTAGAATACAACATAGGCTACAAGTTATAAGGAGTTTTTGTATAATCTAGCTTTAATTATAGCTAGATTATACCTAGCTTTAATACTACGGGACGTTGAAGCGGGCGAAGCCTGATGAGTTTTGACTGTTGCGTGACTTCAGGTCGCTCGGGCCACGTCCTCCGCTACGTGTGGAAGTGGGCGGTGATCGCGGCGCTGGGGCTGGAGACCAAGCCGCTGTGCGCCACCATGCTGGCGCACCTCGCGCGCCTGCCCTGGAACCAGCGCTGGTTCCACGTGGAGTGCCTGCTCGTGGTGCCGCAGGTCACCTTCAACTGCCTAACCTATACAAATTATATTAATAATACTGAAATTTGTAAAGCAATTATTTGGTTGATTGTTGTCAGTTGGTTGTACTATCTTCAATTCATATACCTCTCTCTTCTTTGTAACAATCACAGAAGTCTCAGTACGGTCGATCAGCTATGGCTGCTCAGAAGTAAGTTGTATTTCTGTAGGATTTTACTTTTTTTTAACTCTACACTGAGTTTAGGAAGCCTAACTTCAAAGAGGCCACGGCTCGTCAACCGTACTGTATATTTCCTTATAGGTATTATTAAACTGATAAGATCCAATATGAACAGACAAACCTATAACTAGTGAGATAAACCTTTTAACTTATTTAATTTGATGTATAACAGGTAACAGAAATGGGCACATCGCTCCTACAGTCGTGGTGCAGTAACGTAATGCGCTACATCACGGCGGAGGATTGGCTCAGCGGTGCTATAGACGAGCACGTGCCCGCACACCTCGTGTCCGTATTGAAAATATTGACGGACAAACAGATGGTGTTGCCAGATGAGGTCAATAAATCAAATTTTATTATGGGGGAGAATTAATCTATATTTATAATTAACCTGTGACCGATCACTGTCTGTACATTGAAGATATATAAAAAAATATTAAAAGGGGCTTAAAATAGTGTTTTTTTTTCTGTTTGTCAGTACGTTTGTTCACTCTAATCTGAAAAGAAACGACTAACCAGATTTAAACGCAGTATCCACTATTATATTTTGGTAACCTACCCTCAGGATTTTGTGTTTGATTTGGTTAAATTGGTTAAAAAATAAATAGGTCAACATAAAATATTAACAATTATGTCGAATTGTTACAATTACAATTATTATTCATTTAGCTGACATTTTAGTTTTCAATGTAAGATACAAACTTAATTTTATGATCGTTAAAAATGTTACCATAGTTAACTTAAGTAACTGACTCAGACTGGAGAAGAATCCAAGGAAGAAACCCAGCTCGCGCTGTATCCCACACATGGCAGGGTAGGCAGAGGGAACTTGGGACACTAGGTGTGTTAAGAAACTGCATTCCCCACTATCCGCCGAATTTGAGGCATTGCTTGTTGGGTGGCAGCACTCAACGTCGCTTTCTACCTTGTTACCAGCGCGAAGAAATGAAAACATTAAATATTTAAATTGAAAATATTAAATATTTCGTTTCCTCAAATTTTATAAAATGGATAAGAATTTATTTGAGGCCTGTCGTGGCGCAGTGGCACAAATGTGTGACTGTAACCGACAGGTTCTGGGTTCGATCCCCGGTCGTGGAAATGAAATATTTAATATTTTCAATTTAAATATTTAATGTTTTATTTCTTCGTTCTGGTAATAAGGCAAAGCGCGGCGTTGAGTTCCGCCACTCAACACGCAATGCCTCAAATTCGGCGGAAAGTGGGGAACGGAAGTGGAACGGAGT
The DNA here is from genome assembly GCA_019049475.1 of Eueides isabella. NCBI lineage: Eukaryota > Metazoa > Arthropoda > Insecta > Lepidoptera > Nymphalidae > Eueides > Eueides isabella. The sequence goes on from CM032387.1 coordinate 14,504,751, forward strand.
GTCTTAATACTAGGTTCCCGGGTTCCCTCTGCCTACCCTGCCTCGTGCGGGATACAGCGTGAAGCTGAGTTCATTTCCTCGAGTGGGGATCGAGCCCACAACCTGTCGGTATGAGTCACACGCTCGTGCCGCTGACACGACAGGCCTCAAATAAATTCTTATCCATTTTATAAAATTGAAATCGAAATAAACTATTCTTTCAATGTATAGCGGTGTTCGGCGAAGGCTGCAAATGGTTATTGAAGTACATATTTTTTTAGTATTTATTTATTTTTCAAACTGTGCTATCGAAAGTTATCGTACATCTTTTCAAATATTTAAGAAATACATAAATTATATATAAATATTACTATAGTAATTAATAGAGTATTAATTACTATAGTAATATTTATATAACTAGTTAATTCAGTTAAAATTGTAACTAGTTAATTCTACTATTTACTTTTAATTCCTCCAGGCATTGGAAGAAGCATGTAAACTGCCATGGCATCGACTACCCAATATAGCTGCAGAAGAAGCTTTTGAGACGTACTTCATGGATTTTTACAGCTCTACATTGCCGTATCACGAACAACCGCATTTTAGGTATTGTTCTAACATAATATTTTATAATTTGATTATATTTTTTAATGTAAATTTATTTACTCAGCTTGCAATGCTTGATATATTGCAAAAGGGGGTGTGAAACGGGGAAAACACAAAAATGGGAGTGTTTTAATGGGAACGGATTATTAAGTACTAGTTTCCCCAGTTTACGTTGTGATACAGCTTAAAGCTGGAAAAATATACAAAAAAAACATCATAACAGCAATCTCTCCCAGACAACCCTCGATGAGAGAAAATAAATTGTACAAAAACGGGCAAAGAGTATTAACAAGATTAAAAAGAAGAAAAAAACAAAATTATAACAACTATCTTAATTCTAGTACATACAGAAACATATAAATACATACAATATGATAATAGAAATAACATACACATACAATATATATACATACATACACACATATATAATAAATACTAAACTAAATAAAATATTCTGTTTATAGAGCATATAGTCTGTAAACTGTAGTATTAACATATTGCTCATCGCCTTCATACGATTGAATCGCTTTTAAGGGCCTAGTTCTTATTCGTAATGTTATACCCGGACCCTGCAAGTATATTTGCGGATCCCTAGACTGACGCTGCCGCGTCAGCATTATTGCCGCATGCTTAAATATTATAATTAGTTATTATTTTTCAGTCTCCATCCCTGTGTCTTAGAGAAAGGTTGTCTAAGATTTATTAATTATTATTATATATTATTAATTACTATTTCAAGTGTTTATATACTATTTCAAGTGCTTATATACTATTTCAAGTGTTTATATAATAACTCTATAAAATACTATTTCGTTTTAATAAATCAAGTGTAGATAAAATAAATCTTTTTTTTAAAAACGCGAAAGAGATTCGCGTTATAACATTTTGGTGGCAGCGGAAAGGGATTTACGAAAATACAAATCCCTGGAACGTCTTTGTGAACATTTATAAAAGTGAAAAATGTGATTAAGAAACTATTTGTGAATATTTGTTACGAGAATCGTGGGCCGCATTGCTTCCCAAGTCGCATCACACCTGTAGTAAGCTGATATGGCGCTTATCTGGACCACCGTGGCATTCTGCGTTATGTGAGTCTGGCTTTAGATGTAAATTCCAATACAAATATTTTTTTTAAAAAACGGGCATTAAAATTAATTTAAATTTAATTTCAATAATTTTATTTTTATTTTTTGTAACAAATATATAAATATGTTTTTATCACTAATTATTATGTGTTAAATAAGTTCCTTATTTCATTTGTATATGTATTAGCTGCAACGTAATTAAATTTTATAAGTAAATTATATATTTTTTGTATATTTGTAATAAATATGGCGGAATCTAAAGTGCCCAAAATTATTAAAAGCGATTCGTTACAAGTTCCACATCCTATAGATTTGCCGTCGGAATCTGAGGATGATAGGCCATTAAATTCTTTAGAACAAAAAAAACAAAAAGGAAAGAAAACTCCTTCAATACTAGAGATGGATTTAAATATTCTATTAAAATTTATAAAACCATATGATGGATGTAGGGAAACGTTAAATTCATTTATCATAAATTGTAATAATGCTTTCGACTTAGCTTCCGACTGGCAAAAGCCAATTTTGTTTAAGTTCATTTTAAGTCAATTATCGGGGAAAGCTGAAGCAATTTGCTCGATAAAAGATTTTTTGTCTTGGGAACAACTTAAAGAATTTCTAAAAACACAATTTAGCCAAAGAAAACATTATACACACTTACTCACTGAACTACAAGAATGTAAACAAGAGTCTAATGAAAATGTTAGTCAATTTTCTCTACGAATCGAAACTTGTTTATCACAATTACTGACAGAAATATCATTAAATTCGACAAAAGTAAAAGAAATCCCAGGCCGAGTAGCGGCAATGGAAGATCTCGCCCTTCATCATTTCACAATGGGCCTACACTCTAGAATTTCCAACTTTGTTAGGTGTAGGACACCTAAAAATTTAAATGAAGCAATTAATATAGCCATTTCCGAAGAGCGTGTGCATCAGAATCTTTTTAAAAGAAATGATATGGTGACTAGGTATAATAAACCTTTACAACCCCGACGACAAGTTGTTAACTTAAATAATCCCATGCAAAAATCCTTTGAATCTTCCCGACCGACTTCTAGAATTCCATATCAATCTACTTCGAAAGTCTGTAATTATTGCAAAAACATTGGTCACACAATAGAATACTGTAGAAAACGAGAGTATAACAATCGACACTATGGCAAACCTTCCTCTTCTAGAACCCAACAAAGTGTAAATTATTCTCAAGCTATGTCGGATAATGGTCATGATGAAGTCGATGATATAAAAAACTAGGTGATGTCTCACATCGGTGTCGTGTGAGACACCAAAGAAATACAACTGGCACCAATTCTTCGTGTAACCTTACTAAATCCACTGTATCTTTTAAGCCCACTGTATCCACTGAATCCTCTGTATCCACTGAATCCTCTGTATCCACTGAGTCTGCACAGTTAGTGAAGTCCACTGTTTCGCGAAATGCAAGCGTAATTGCGCCTCATTTGGCTTCGATATCTTCTAACATCAATGAATCTGCTAAACCGATTCAAACCACTGAATCCTCTGAGTCTTTATCTGTTGCTAAGTCTGAGATTGAAATTTTTGAAATTACTTCTGATCCAACTAAAATACTATTACCTCATATTCAAGTTCAAACGTCTGTATCTAACACACCATTAGCATTATTAGTTGACTCTGGTTCTTCAATAAGTCTTATTAAATTCAACTGTATTCAAAATACGCCGAAACTCATAACTGAAATTATAAATTTGAAAGGTATTGACCCCATAGAAGAGTGCACTCAAACAATGGGACACTTTAATCTTAAACTTTATTTATCAAAATCTCCAAAAAAATGTATAAGTCATAAATTTCATTTAATTAAAAATATTAACTTACCATATGACGGAATAATTGGTTCTGATATGTTAGACAATTTTAAGTGCACCATAGATTATAATAAGGATGTTTTAAAAATAGACGATGAAGATATGAAACTTCAATTTCGTGTACCTACCTACATCATTCCTCCTAGGTCTGAAATGATAATTGAATGCTCTGTAAAGAACCCTGAAATTAACGAAGGTCTCATCTTAGATCAGAATATTTCCGATACGTTACTAGTGGCGAACTGTTTTGTTAAAGTAAAAGATAATAATAGAATTAATATTTCCGTCATTAATACGTCAGAATCTTCTGCCACTCTTAATTCTAATCTTAATTTAGTAATTATTTCTAAGTCAAATTCACTTGTTCCGAAAGATACTCATTCTATTAATTATACTAATTTCTCAAAAAAATCTGATACATATTATAGAACTAAATCTATACTGGATACACTTAGAATATCTCATCTTAACTCTGAGGAAAAGGATGCACTCTTTGAATTGTGCTCCGAATTTTCTGATATATTCCATTTACCCGGAGAGTTATTAACTTATACTACCGCCATTAAACATGAAATAAAGACTAATTCAGATGTTCCAATTCATACTAAATCTTATCGATTCCCTGAAGTACACAAAGAAGAGGTAAAAAAACAAACTAATATAATGTTAGAACAGGGAATAATTCAGCCTTCCAATTCTCCTTGGTCTTCACCTATTTGGATAGTGCCAAAAAAATTAGATGCTTCTGGTCAACAAAAGTGGCGAGTAGTAATAGATTACCGGAAACTAAATGACATAACCATAGGTGACACTTATCCAATCCCTCAGATTAGTGAAATATTAGATCAGCTTGGGAACAGTAAATATTTTTCTACCCTGGACTTAGCTTCAGGTTTCCATCAAATTCCTCTTGACCCAGCTGACGCAGCCAAAACAGCTTTTAATATTCCCCAAGGTCACTATGAATTTACTCGTATGCCATTTGGGCTTAAGAATGCCCCAGCCACATTCCAACGTTTAATGAATACTGCTCTTTCTGGTCTTCAGGGTATCAGGTGTTTCGTTTACTTAGACGACATTGTAATTTATTCCCACAATTTACAAACTCAAATAGAAAATTTAAAATTAGTTTTCCAAAAATTACGGAAATTCAATCTTAAACTACAACCGGACAAGTGTGAATTCTTAAGAAGAGAAGTAGGATATTTAGGACATATAATTACTGAGGAAGGAGTAAAACCTAACCCAGATAAGATAAAAGCAGTAACCCATTTCTCGACACCATCATCACCTAAAGATATTAAATCATTTTTAGGCCTCGTCTCATATTATCGGCGTTTTATTCCTGATTTTTCTAAAATTGCCAAACCCTTAACTTCTTTGCTTCGTAAAGACACTGTATTTAAGTGGGAGAATCAACAACAACTTGCTTTTGATACCTTAAAACGCAAATTAACTACAGCTCCAATACTCTGCTATCCAGATTTTACAAAACCTTTTATTCTGACATGCGACGCGTCAAATTATTCCATTGCTGCTGTTCTATCTCAAGGTTTAATCGGTAAAGATAAACCTATTGCTTTTGCTTCGCGTACTTTAAATAAAAGTGAATGTAATTATAGTACAACGGAAAAAGAGTTATTAGCTATTATTTTCGGTTGTAAAACATTTCGTCCTTATGTATACGGTAGAAAATTCCAAATCGTTACCGATCACAGACCTCTAAAGTGGTTATTTAATCATAAAGATCCAAGTAGTAAGCTTCAAAGGTGGCGATTAAAACTTGAAGAGTATGAGTATGAAATTGTATATCGTAAAGGAAAACTAAACTCTGTTGCAGACGCGCTCTCTCGTTATCCTGTCAATCCAATATATCCTGAAAACACTCCTAATCTTGATGATCACTCTAATTCTCTCGATTCAATCACTGATTTCGGGGACATAAATTTAAGTCCACAAAGTAATAATCTAAATTTTGATCTTAATGATCTTGAAATCCAATCCCTAGAACCTTCTCCTGAGGTTGATCCATTACTAATTCCTCCAATTGAAAATACTCCTATTCAAGGTGGTAATCCTCTATTGGCTGAACAACCCTCAGTTTCTAATCCTGCTATTTTCAATCCCTCTATTGAAATGATTAACTCTCCAAATCCAGAAAACCAAAGCTTACCTGATGATATTAATCTTGAATCTTTAATTCCTACTATTTCTACAGAACATGTAAATCCGTCTGTATCTAATAATGATAATTTAATAACACAAAATCCTTCTTCTATATTAAATAACTCAGATACTGTGAAAAATAATGTCGAATATTCAAAATTCCTTAAAGAATTTGCTTCTAAAACTATACAATATGATACTAAAATTATTGAAAAAAATGAATCCCTTCTTAAAACTACCTGTAAAATTATTTTAATTCCCAGTTCTATAGATCTAGATGAATCTAATGCTTATATTCAAGAAATAATGAATAATATACAAAATTCTAATGAAATTATGTATTGCGAAAAACAACTACACTCTTTTAATAAAGTGTTGTTAAACAATAAAGATATTTATTTAATATATACGAAAGTTCATCACTTCGATGAATGTACATATCCGGAAATCTTCTATACTCTAAGAATTATAAAATCTTATTTATTACAAAATTATACTAATATAACTGAAATCGCTATTTCAGATTTCAAAAATCCATTTGAAAATAATTCATTTATCAAATATATAATATTCTCACTTATTTATTTCACAATACTAATATTACCATAAATATATACCACGATAACATAATATATCCCGCTCTTAGTGAAATAAAGAAAATTATGCGCGAAAATCATGACTTACCAATTGCTGGGCATTTAGGCTCGGTTAGGATGCTTAAACGTATTCAGGAAAAGTATTATTGGAAGGGTATGAGACATGATGTGGAAAATTATGTTAAAACTTGTTCTCTCTGCCAAGAAAATAAAGCTCTTCGTAAAACTAATAGAGCGCCAATGCAAATAACTACGACATCTAATGCCCCTTTTCAAAGAGTAGCTTTAGATATTGTGGGTCCCCTGCCAGAATCAGGTACTGCTAAATTAAAATACATAATGACACTTCAAGACGACCTCACAAAATTCTGTGCTGCCTACCCACTCCGTGGTGTTTCAGCAGAAGAGACAAGCGATTGTCTCTTGCATTTTATTTCCATGTTCGGTATTCCAAAAATGATTTCAACTGATCAAGGTACTAACTTTACTGCAGATCTCTTTAAAAAAACATGCGAATTTTTAAAAATTAAGCAACTTTGGTCAACACCGTATCATCCCCAAACTCAAGGTGCTCTGGAAAGGTCCCATTCTACCCTTAAAGAGTACCTAAAATCCTATGTTAATGAAAATCAAGACAACTGGCCTCGTTATGTATTCACTGCAATGTTAGCCTACAATACCGCAGTACATTGCACAACACATTATACTCCTTATGAGTTGATTTTTGGCCATAAAGCTTTTATACCTGATTCCATTTACGATGAAGTACCGTATGTCACTTATCCTGATTATGTTAAAATGCTACAACATAGACTTAAATTCTCCCGTCAAAAAGCTCTTGAATATATATGTAAATCCAAAGAGACTTCAAAAACATATTACGATCAACGATCTAGAAAAGTTCAATATAAGGTGGGTCAATATGTGTACCTGAAAAATCATTTAAGGCTCCGAAAAGCCCTATCTCCTGTATGGAAGGGTCCTTTTAAAATAGTAAAAATTCACGGAAACAATACCTTGTCATTACTAATTAATAGGAGACATATAAAACATCATTATGATGAGGTTAAGCCGGCAAGCGATGTCGATAACCATGCTAATTCCTAAAATCTTAACTAGATTAGTATTATATTTAGTTTTACTACTTTTATTTTATATTTTTTTTGCAGTCATGCATTGTGCAGTCATTACGAGGTGATAGCAACTTCAACTTTCGTTCATCCAATTTCATCGAGTTCAGGCATATATTTTGACTATTTGGGAAGATTAAAAATTATTAATGGCCATCTAAACGTAGTAATACCGATGAATATCGCAAACATTAGATTACATATCGATAATATTAACTCTGTTTTGGGAACAGTCAGATATCTTTGTAAATCCTCAGAAATAATTAATACGGAATGTCATAATATGTTAGAGCCCTTAACTACTAGATATCGAGAAATAAGTCAACAATATTCTTCTATTTCCCATTTACTTGAAACTAGAAAAAAAGGTGGTGCATGGATTGGGGGTGTAGGAACTGTATTTAAACACATTTTCGGCACTTTAGATGAAGAAGATGCTATTAAATATGATAATGCTATAACTGTTGTGCAAAATAATAATAAAGAACTAGCTTCATTAATTAAACAAAATATTCTAGTTACATCAACAGTAATCTCGTCTTATAATCATTCTTTACATAAATTAAAGATTAATGAAGATAGTTTAAATGAAGCTGTTGACAAGCTCTCTGCGTCTATGAAAAATGTTTCCGTTATTTCAAATAAATTAATTCAAATTTCGGAAATAAATTCTATATTAAATAATTTAGAATCTTCAATTCTTGCTTTATCCTTTCAATTAGAGGATCTTATTAATGCTAGTCTATTTTGTAATATGAATATACTTCATCCTTCCATAATAACTCCAAGCCAGTTATTTCAAGAGCTTGCCGACAACCATAGATATTTACCAAATGGTCTTGAATTAGGTGTAAGTTTAGATTTAAGTTCAATGCATTCTATTATGAATATATCTAAACTAATTTGTTATTATTTAAATTTTAAGATCGTATTCGTGTTACAAATACCTTTAGTTACATCTCAGGAATTTTACTTATACCATAATATTCCATTGCCCGTACCACATAACTTTAGTAAGCCAGACTCATTCACTTTAGTAATACCAGGCAGTAAATATACTGCTATAACCAAGGACAAGATCCAGTACACTAATATTGACTCCCTCGAAGTGTGTAAAAGTGTAAACTCCCAGAACTATATATGCAACATCATGAACGTTTTGTCGGTAAACGCAAATCCATCTTGTGAAAGTGAACTACTATCAAAAGTGATAAAAAAATTACCAGTGCAGTGTAAAACGGAATTTCTTAAAGGTGACTTAGATATTTGGAAAGCTTTAGTGAATAATAAGTGGATTTTCGTACAATCTCATTCTGTTAAATTATCTATAGATTGTGTTAACTCAGAGTTAGTGGAAGAAAATATTCATGGTATTGGTGTATTTACTTTACCCAAATATTGTGTAGCCTATTGTAAAGATACAAAATTGCATGCTAATAATAATTTTGTAAACATTACTGCACCTGTATCAAGTCTTTCTAGTTTTAATTTAATAAATGATCCTTGTTGCAATGTAAACGCATTAAGGGAAAGTATAAGTAATGTGCCACATATTAGTTTACGGGATTTGGATACTAAAAATATGAATGTTAACTACAATGAAATCATTAAATCCTTTGAAAAGAACATTGATAAAATAATAAATGAACCACACATAATAAAATATGGAGCTCATTACTCTGTTTTAACTATTTTAATTATAATTACTATTATTTGTTATATTATGTTTAGATTATAATCTAAGTTGTACAAATCTAACAGCAGCCTTTCCAATTTAAACTCTTTCAAATCCCCAGATTCAACTTCTTCCAAGTCACCTACCGTTCTTTTGGAAGAACATAAAACTGAAAGACAGACTGACACGACTTCTGAAATAATTTCACCTGCTAAACTTAGAATCAATGTTTAAAATAGGAAAATATATAATCATTTATTATACATAAACTTCTAAGAAATAGAAGTTTATTTCTTTAAAGGGGGAGGTGTTATACCCGGACCCTGCAAGTATATTTGCGGATCCCTGGACAGACGCTGCCGCGTCAGCATTATTGCCGCATGCTTAAATATTATAATTACTTATTATTTTTCAGTCTCCATCCCTTTGTCTTAGAGAAAAGTTGCCTAAGATTTATTAATTACTATTATATATTATTAATTACTATTTCAAGTGTTTATATACTATTTCAAGTGTTTATATACTATTTCAAGTGTTTATATAATAACTCTATAAAATACTATTTCGTTTTAATAAATCAAGTGTAGATAAAATAAATCTTTTTTTTAAAAACGCGAAAGAGATTCGCGTTATAACATTTTGGTGGCAGCGGAAAGGGATTTACGAAAATACAAATCCCTGGAACGTCTTTGTGAACATTTATAAAAGTGAAAAATGTGATTAAGAAACTATTTGTGAATATTTGTTACGAGAATCGTGGGCCGCATTGCTTCCCAAGTCGCATCACACCTGTAGTAAGCTGATATGGCACTTATCTGGAGCACCGTGGCGTTTTGCGTTATGTGAGTCTGGCTTTAGATGCAAATTCCAATACAAATATTTTTTTTAAAAAACGGGCATTAAAATTAATTTAAATTTAATTTCAATAATTTTATTTTTATTTTTTGTAACAAATATATAAATATGTTTTTATCACTAATTATTATGTGTTAAATAAGTTCCTTATTTCATTTGTATATGTATTAGCTGCAACGTAATTAAATTTTATAAGTAAATTATATATTTTTTGTATATTTGTAATAAATATGGCGGAATCTAAAGTGCCCAAAATTATTAAAAGCGATTCGTTACAAGTTCCACATCCTATAGATTTGCCGTCGGAATCTGAGGATGATAGGCCATTAAATTCTTTAGAACAAAAAAAACAAAAAGGAAAGAAAACTCCTTCAATACTAGAGATGGATTTAAATATTCTATTAAAATTTATAAAACCATATGATGGATGTAGGGAAACGTTAAATTCATTTATCATAAATTGTAATAATGCTTTCGACTTAGCTTCCGACTGGCAAAAGCCAATTTTGTTTAAGTTCATTTTAAGTCAATTATCGGGGAAAGCTGAAGCAATTTGCTCGATAAAAGATTTTTTGTCTTGGGAACAACTTAAAGAATTTCTAAAAACACAATTTAGCCAAAGAAAACATTATACACACTTACTCACTGAACTACAAGAATGTAAACAAGAGTCTAATGAAAATGTTAGTCAATTTTCTCTACGAATCGAAACTTGTTTATCACAATTACTGACAGAAATATCATTAAATTCGACAAAAGTAAAAGAAATCCCAGGCCGAGTAGCGGCAATGGAAGATCTCGCCCTTCATCATTTCACAATGGGCCTACACTCTAGAATTTCCAACTTTGTTAGGTGTAGGACACCTAAAAATTTAAATGAAGCAATTAATATAGCCATTTCCGAAGAGCGTGTGCATCAGAATCTTTTTAAAAGAAATGATATGGTGACTAGGTATAATAAACCTTTACAACCCCGACGACAAGTTGTTAACTTAAATAATCCCATGCAAAAATCCTTTGAATCTTCCCGACCGACTTCTAGAATTCCATATCAATCTACTTCGAAAGTCTGTAATTATTGCAAAAACATTGGTCACACAATAGAATACTGTAGAAAACGAGAGTATAACAATCGACACTATGGCAAACCTTCCTCTTCTAGAACCCAACAAAGTGTAAATTATTCTCAAGCTATGTCGGATAATGGTCATGATGAAGTCGATGATATAAAAAACTAGGTGATGTCTCACATCGGTGTCGTGTGAGACACCAAAGAAATACAACTGGCACCAATTCTTCGTGTAACCTTACTAAATCCACTGTATCTTTTAAGCCCACTGTATCCACTGAATCCTCTGTATCCACTGAATCCTCTGTATCCACTGAGTCTGCACAGTTAGTGAAGTCCACTGTTTCGCGAAATGCAAGCGTAATTGCGCCTCATTTGGCTTCGATATCTTCTAACATCAATGAATCTGCTAAACCGATTCAAACCACTGAATCCTCTGAGTCTTTATCTGTTGCTAAGTCTGAGATTGAAATTTTTGAAATTACTTCTGATCCAACTAAAATACTATTACCTCATATTCAAGTTCAAACGTCTGTATCTAACACACCATTAGCATTATTAGTTGACTCTGGTTCTTCAATAAGTCTTATTAAATTCAACTGTATTCAAAATACGCCGAAACTCATAACTGAAATTATAAATTTGAAAGGTATTGACCCCATAGAAGAGTGCACTCAAACAATGGGACACTTTAATCTTAAACTTTATTTATCAAAATCTCCAAAAAAATGTATAAGTCATAAATTTCATTTAATTAAAAATATTAACTTACCATATGACGGAATAATTGGTTCTGATATGTTAGACAATTTTAAGTGCACCATAGATTATAATAAGGATGTTTTAAAAATAGACGATGAAGATATGAAACTTCAATTTCGTGTACCTACCTACATCATTCCTCCTAGGTCTGAAATGATAATTGAATGCTCTGTAAAGAACCCTGAAATTAACGAAGGTCTCATCTTAGATCAGAATATTTCCGATACGTTACTAGTGGCGAACTGTTTTGTTAAAGTAAAAGATAATAATAGAATTAATATTTCCGTCATTAATACGTCAGAATCTTCTGCCACTCTTAATTCTAATCTTAATTTAGTAATTATTTCTAAGTCAAATTCACTTGTTCCGAAAGATACTCATTCTATTAATTATACTAATTTCTCAAAAAAATCTGATACATATTATAGAACTAAATCTATACTGGATACACTTAGAATATCTCATCTTAACTCTGAGGAAAAGGATGCACTCTTTGAATTGTGCTCCGAATTTTCTGATATATTCCATTTACCCGGAGAGTTATTAACTTATACTACCGCCATTAAACATGAAATAAAGACTAATTCAGATGTTCCAATTCATACTAAATCTTATCGATTCCCTGAAGTACACAAAGAAGAGGTAAAAAAACAAACTAATATAATGTTAGAACAGGGAATAATTCAGCCTTCCAATTCTCCTTGGTCTTCACCTATTTGGATAGTGCCAAAAAAATTAGATGCTTCTGGTCAACAAAAGTGGCGAGTAGTAATAGATTACCGGAAACTAAATGACATAACCATAGGTGACACTTATCCAATCCCTCAGATTAGTGAAATATTAGATCAGCTTGGGAACAGTAAATATTTTTCTACCCTGGACTTAGCTTCAGGTTTCCATCAAATTCCTCTTGACCCAGCTGACGCAGCCAAAACAGCTTTTAATATTCCCCAAGGTCACTATGAATTTACTCGTATGCCATTTGGGCTTAAGAATGCCCCAGCCACATTCCAACGTTTAATGAATACTGCTCTTTCTGGTCTTCAGGGTATCAGGTGTTTCGTTTACTTAGACGACATTGTAATTTATTCCCACAATTTACAAACTCAAATAGAAAATTTAAAATTAGTTTTCCAAAAATTACGGAAATTCAATCTTAAACTACAACCGGACAAGTGTGAATTCTTAAGAAGAGAAGTAGGATATTTAGGACATATAATTACTGAGGAAGGAGTAAAACCTAACCCAGATAAGATAAAAGCAGTAACCCATTTCTCGACACCATCATCACCTAAAGATATTAAATCATTTTTAGGCCTCGTCTCATATTATCGGCGTTTTATTCCTGATTTTTCTAAAATTGCCAAACCCTTAACTTCTTTGCTTCGTAAAGACACTGTATTTAAGTGGGAGAATCAACAACAACTTGCTTTTGATACCTTAAAACGCAAATTAACTACAGCTCCAATACTCTGCTATCCAGATTTTACAAAACCTTTTATTCTGACATGCGACGCGTCAAATTATTCCATTGCTGCTGTTCTATCTCAAGGTTTAATCGGTAAAGATAAACCTATTGCTTTTGCTTCGCGTACTTTAAATAAAAGTGAATGTAATTATAGTACAACGGAAAAAGAGTTATTAGCTATTATTTTCGGTTGTAAAACATTTCGTCCTTATGTATACGGTAGAAAATTCCAAATCGTTACCGATCACAGACCTCTAAAGTGGTTATTTAATCATAAAGATCCAAGTAGTAAGCTTCAAAGGTGGCGATTAAAACTTGAAGAGTATGAGTATGAAATTGTATATCGTAAAGGAAAACTAAACTCTGTTGCAGACGCGCTCTCTCGTTATCCTGTCAATCCAATATATCCTGAAAACACTCCTAATCTTGATGATCACTCTAATTCTCTCGATTCAATCACTGATTTCGGGGACATAAATTTAAGTCCACAAAGTAATAATCTAAATTTTGATCTTAATGATCTTGAAATCCAATCCCTAGAACCTTCTCCTGAGGTTGATCCATTACTAATTCCTCCAATTGAAAATACTCCTATTCAAGGTGGTAATCCTCTATTGGCTGAACAACCCTCAGTTTCTAATCCTGCTATTTTCAATCCCTCTATTGAAATGATTAACTCTCCAAATCCAGAAAACCAAAGCTTACCTGATGATATTAATCTTGAATCTTTAATTCCTACTATTTCTACAGAACATGTAAATCCGTCTGTATCTAATAATGATAATTTAATAACACAAAATCCTTCTTCTATATTAAATAACTCAGATACTGTGAAAAATAATGTCGAATATTCAAAATTCCTTAAAGAATTTGCTTCTAAAACTATACAATATGATACTAAAATTATTGAAAAAAATGAATCCCTTCTTAAAACTACCTGTAAAATTATTTTAATTCCCAGTTCTATAGATCTAGATGAATCTAATGCTTATATTCAAGAAATAATGAATAATATACAAAATTCTAATGAAATTATGTATTGCGAAAAACAACTACACTCTTTTAATAAAGTGTTGTTAAACAATAAAGATATTTATTTAATATATACGAAAGTTCATCACTTCGATGAATGTACATATCCGGAAATCTTCTATACTCTAAGAATTATAAAATCTTATTTATTACAAAATTATACTAATATAACTGAAATCGCTATTTCAGATTTCAAAAATCCATTTGAAAATAATTCATTTATCAAAATATATAATATTCTCACTTATTTATTTCACAATACTAATATTACCATAAATATATACCACGATAACATAATATATCCCGCTCTTAGTGAAATAAAGAAAATTATGCGCGAAAATCATGACTTACCAATTGCTGGGCATTTAGGCTCGGTTAGGATGCTTAAACGTATTCAGGAAAAGTATTATTGGAAGGGTATGAGACATGATGTGGAAAATTATGTTAAAACTTGTTCTCTCTGCCAAGAAAATAAAGCTCTTCGTAAAACTAATAGAGCGCCAATGCAAATAACTACGACATCTAATGCCCCTTTTCAAAGAGTAGCTTTAGATATTGTGGGTCCCCTGCCAGAATCAGGTACTGCTAAATTAAAATACATAATGACACTTCAAGACGACCTCACAAAATTCTGTGCTGCCTACCCACTCCGTGGTGTTTCAGCAGAAGAGACAAGCGATTGTCTCTTGCATTTTATTTCCATGTTCGGTATTCCAAAAATGATTTCAACTGATCAAGGTACTAACTTTACTGCAGATCTCTTTAAAAAAACATGCGAATTTTTAAAAATTAAGCAACTTTGGTCAACACCGTATCATACCCAAACTCAAGGTGCTCTGGAAAGGTCCCATTCTACCCTTAAAGAGTACCTAAAATCCTATGTTAATGAAAATCAAGACAACTGGCCTCGTTATGTATTCACTGCAATGTTAGCCTACAATACCGCAGTACATTGCACAACACATTATACTCCTTATGAGTTGATTTTTGGCCATAAAGCTTTTATACCTGATTCCATTTACGATGAAGTACCGTATGTCACTTATCCTGATTATGTTAAAATGCTACAACATAGACTTAAATTCTCCCGTCAAAAAGCTCTTGAATATATATGTAAATCCAAAGAGACTTCAAAAACATATTACGATCAACGATCTAGAAAAGTTCAATATAAGGTGGGTCAATATGTGTACCTGAAAAATCATTTAAGGCTCCGAAAAGCCCTATCTCCTGTATGGAAGGGTCCTTTTAAAATAGTAAAAATTCACGGAAACAATACCTTGTCATTACTAATTAATAGGAGACATATAAAACATCATTATGATGAGGTTAAGCCGGCAAGCGATGTCGATAACCATGCTAATTCCTAAAATCTTAACTAGATTAGTATTATATTTAGTTTTACTACTTTTATTTTATATTTTTTTTGCAGTCATGCATTGTGCAGTCATTACGAGGTGATAGCAACTTCAACTTTCGTTCATCCAATTTCATCGAGTTCAGGCATATATTTTGACTATTTGGGAAGATTAAAAATTATTAATGGCCATCTAAACGTAGTAATACCGATGAATATCGCAAACATTAGATTACATATCGATAATATTAACTCTGTTTTGGGAACAGTCAGATATCTTTGTAAATCCTCAGAAATAATTAATACGGAATGTCATAATATGTTAGAGCCCTTAACTACTAGATATCGAGAAATAAGTCAACAATATTCTTCTATTTCCCATTTACTTGAAACTAGAAAAAAAGGTGGTGCATGGATTGGGGGTGTAGGAACTGTATTTAAACACATTTTCGGCACTTTAGATGAAGAAGATGCTATTAAATATGATAATGCTATAACTGTTGTGCAAAATAATAATAAAGAACTAGCTTCATTAATTAAACAAAATATTCTAGTTACATCAACAGTAATCTCGTCTTATAATCATTCTTTACATAAATTAAAGATTAATGAAGATAGTTTAAATGAAGCTGTTGACAAGCTCTCTGCGTCTATGAAAAATGTTTCCGTTATTTCAAATAAATTAATTCAAATTTCGGAAATAAATTCTATATTAAATAATTTAGAATCTTCAATTCTTGCTTTATCCTTTCAATTAGAGGATCTTATTAATGCTAGTCTATTTTGTAATATGAATATACTTCATCCTTCCATAATAACTCCAAGCCAGTTATTTCAAGAGCTTGCCGACAACCATAGATATTTACCAAATGGTCTTGAATTAGGTGTAAGTTTAGATTTAAGTTCAATGCATTCTATTATGAATATATCTAAACTAATTTGTTATTATTTAAATTTTAAGATCGTATTCGTGTTACAAATACCTTTAGTTACATCTCAGGAATTTTACTTATACCATAATATTCCATTGCCCGTACCACATAACTTTAGTAAGCCAGACTCATTCACTTTAGTAATACCAGGCAGTAAATATACTGCTATAACCAAGGACAAGATCCAGTACACTAATATTGACTCCCTCGAAGTGTGTAAAAGTGTAAACTCCCAGAACTATATATGCAACATCATGAACGTTTTGTCGGTAAACGCAAATCCATCTTGTGAAAGTGAACTACTATCAAAAGTGATAAAAAAATTACCAGTGCAGTGTAAAACGGAATTTCTTAAAGGTGACTTAGATATTTGGAAAGCTTTAGTGAATAATAAGTGGATTTTCGTACAATCTCATTCTGTTAAATTATCTATAGATTGTGTTAACTCAGAGTTAGTGGAAGAAATATTCATGGTATTGGTGTATTTACTTTACCCAAATATTGTGTAGCCTATTGTAAAGATACAAAATTGCATGCTAATAATAATTTTGTAAACATTACTGCACCTGTATCAAGTCTTTCTAGTTTTAATTTAATAAATGATCCTTGTTGCAATGTAAACGCATTAAGGGAAAGTATAAGTAATGTGCCACATATTAGTTTACGGGATTTGGATACTAAAAATATGAATGTTAACTACAATGAAATCATTAAATCCTTTGAAAAGAACATTGATAAAATAATAAATGAACCACACATAATAAAATATGGAGCTCATTACTCTGTTTTAACTATTTTAATTATAATTACTATTGTTTGTTATATTATGTTTAGATTATATTCTAAGTTGTACAAATCTAACAGCAGCCTTTCCAATTTAAACTCTTTCAAATCCCCAGATTCAACTTCTTCCAAGTCACCTACCGTTCTTTTGGAAGAACATAAAACTGAAAGACAGACTGACACGACTTCTGAAATAATTTCACCTGCTAAACTTAGAATCAATGTTTAAAATAGGAAAATATATAATCATTTATTATACATAAACTTCTAAGAAATAGAAGTTTATTTCTTTAAAGGGGGAGGTGTTATACCCGGACCCTGCAAGTATATTTGCGGATCCCTAGACTGACGCTGCCGCGTCAGCATTATTGCCGCATGCTTAAATATTATAATTAGTTATTATTTTTCAGTCTCCATCCCTGTGTCTTAGAGAAAGGTTGTCTAAGATTTATTAATTATTATTATATATTATTAATTACTATTTCAAGTGTTTATATACTATTTCAAGTGCTTATATACTATTTCTAGTGCTTATATACTAACTCTATAAAATACTATTTCGTTTTAATAAATCAAGTGTAGATAAAATAAATCTTTTTTTTAAAAACGCGAAAGAGATTCGCGTTATAACAGCACGCTCTTCCTTATCCTCCATATATTCCGTTTACGTACAAGTACAGTACAGTAAGTCCACAACATGTTCCAGGGTGATGCTATCAGTGTGCATGCTGGTGGTGGCGGAGCAGCGCGCGGCGCCGCGCGGCGCGCAGGCGGCGGAGCGGCGCGCGCGCTGCCTGTCGCAGTGGGTGCGCGCCGCGCTCGTGCCCGCGCTCAAGGCGCACGTCGCCGCCTACACGCGCTACCAGCTGCACGTGCTCGCTCACCTGGGTGCGTGTGTGCGTGTGTGCGTGTGTGCGTGCATTAAAACTATTAGTTCAATAAGATTCACGTTTATATAAATGCAATCAGTATGCAAATATGTCTGTTTATGGGTGTATACATTTGTATGTGCGTGTATGTGTTAATATTTTGTTTACATAATTATTTTTGTTAAGAAGATATAAATTATCACATTATTAAATTCTGAAATTTGGTTGTAGAAACGTTTGATCGAAAAATAATTCCGTTAAAACCGATTATTTAATATAACAATAAATAATAGTTAGTTCTGTAACATTTTATTTCAGCTCCCCATCTAGATAGCTGCCCTGGCGAACTGGAAGCACTGATAGGACGTGCACTCGCTATCATGAGTATAGAACCGGCAGCTGGAATAGCTTTACCGGTAAATATATGTTTTTTTCAGCCTTGGGAACCTTTTGTGAAGACACTCAGTTTCATTTCCTGCCTTTCGTAGAGTTTAAGGATTGCCTTAAACTCTACGAAGTGTAGTACGCGTGTTAAGTGGCGGAACTCAATGTCACGTTGCGTTTTTCGTTTATTTTGTGCCCAGAAATGAAAATAATAAATATTTAATTGCTCCAAGTGGCGACTAATGCCGCATGCTTGCACCTCTGTACCATGACAGGCCTCATAATATAAATATATATTGTTTTTTTTTTTAGCTTCACGCGGTATCCCGCACGAGGCAGGGTAGGCAGAGCGAACCCGGGAACCTAGTGTTAAGACACTCCGTTCCACTTCCATTCCCCACCTTTCGCCGAATTTGAGGCATTGCGTGTTGAGTGGCGGAACTCAACGCCGCGCTTTGCCTTATTACCAGAGCTATATTTTTTCTATATATGTATTGTATTGAATCCAGGTATGGGAACAATGGATGCAAACATGTTCGCCTCGAACACGTCGCGCGTGCGTGTCCGCCGTCGCGTGTCTCACCACTATAGAATATTTTGCTGCTCTCGCCGATGCCGTTGCCAAAGGCGTTATGAATGAAAAAGGTATATTTTTTTACTTTATTTTAAAATTTTTGGACACAATAAAGTTATGTACATACATATATATACGAACATTTCAAAAGCAGGTTACTTATTATTTTATCATTTCCGGTAACACAAAAGGTTTTTGTTTTGACAATATTCATATTTAAAATGTTTATGTCACATTGTAAAACCTTTAAAACATTGTAAAACGCGACTATAGGCATACTTACTACTCTGTCTCCCGAAGTTATCTTAGTTGGGGCTGCCGAGACGTACTAATACGGTTTTTGACATTGTTTTCGCCTTTTAACTTTTTTATTTTTGACCATACGGTATCATACTAGCAGGGTCGTTAACTGCTGTCGGCTCAACATCATTTTCTTATCATAGACTTTAACGTCACTCCGAAGAAGAAAGTAGTAGGGAAATGAAGGCCTCGGATCAAGTGGCGGTTGTGAAATCTATCTATCCTCGCTCCATCTTATATAGATAAAATATAATTCTATGAAGTTTTCTCTTTTTCGTTTCCTGATTAGAAAAATAGATAATATAATATATACATTATTATTTACATTGTTTGTTATGTTTGTGATAGTAAAATTAAGCTAAGTAAGCCTATATAATTGTGAAAATTGCTGAATTCAACGTGTACCTTTAATATAGAGGGTGCAGACTGGCAAGACATATCATCCCGGTGGGGACAGTGCTCGTGGGCGGAGAGCGGCGCGCTGGTGCTGCGCGCGCGCCTGCACGCCGCCTACGCGCTGCTGCACGCGCGCGCGCACGCGCACGCGCACGCGCCCGCCGCGCTGCGGCAGGTGTTCCGCTCGCTCGTCAACACCGATGTCGATTTGTGAGCGTTTTACTGTAACACAACAACACTTAAAAGTCTCTGTCATTTTGTACTTTAATGATACTTTTTGTAGTAATTATACTTTTTGTACTAATTATAGTATATTTCATTTTTATATATGCATTTAAAATGGATTAATCGTGTATATTGGTTTTTGGACATTTTTGGAGCCCAACGTTTCTATCACTCTACAGTTGTCAGTGGTCACATGTTAGGTTAGACTAAGGTGGCATTCGTCTGTCGTTTAGCATAAATAGTTTGATATAGTAATTATGTCAAATGATAGACGATTTGCCACATCACCGCAAAGTGTTCGAAACGTCGGGTTTCCAAAAATGTTTACTAGTGCATATTGGCACTATTAATTCAGTTAAAATTGTTTCATTTAAAATGTTGTTGTAATTTGTTAAATTATTTATAATTATTTATCTATGTCATAATTTTGTTTTTGACAACAAAATATTATACTTAAAACAGATATAATAATTGAAGCCTGTCGTGGCGCAGAGGTATAAGCGTGTGATTGTAAATACGACAAGTTGAGATTTCACAAGTTGTGGTTCCACTCGAGGAAATGAAATATGAATATTTTCAAATATTTAATATTTTAATATTTTTGCTGTGGTAACAAGGCTCGTTAAGTTCCGCCGCTCAACACGCAATGCCTCATATTCGGCGGAAAGCGAGAAACGGAATGGAATATCTTTACACTAGGTTCCCAAGTTCCCTCTGCTTACCCTGCCATGTGCGATATGCTGTGTCTCGAAGCTGAGAAATAATATAATAGGTAATTATTTTTTTACCAACCTTATTTTTTTATTTCAGTACAGAGAACCAAATTGTAATATCGCTGTGGATATGTGCGGTCTGTCGCATTGCGGTACAATGTATAACTGGTATCAGAACTGGAGGTACAGTGAAATTATTATTTGTACATTTAATATTAATTTGTTCTTAAAAGAGGTAACAGTTTAAATGATAAACGGCCACTATGACCTATAATTGTACTTAATTTTTAAAATTTTAATTTTCATTTTGAAATTCGTCTTGTAAAATAAAAAAAAATATGAAATCAAAATAATAAATTTGATTCGAAAAAAGAACGATATTCAAAATTCTAAATTTATAAATGCCTCTTAGTCGAGGAAGAGGCGCACGAGGCGGTTGAGGTGGGTGACGCGGGCGAGGAGGCGGAGAGGCGCGAGTGCGCAGAGGCGGCGCGCGCGCTGCTGCTGCGCTGGGCTGAACAGCGACGCTCCTTGCTGCAGCTGGTGTCCTTGCAGGCCGCGCATTGTCCCACTGCTCAGTTAGTATACATTTATAATCCTACAGGATTTGAGCCCGCTTCTCTTGGAATCCGGTCAAGCGCAAGCACTAAGCCATACGTTCTCCTCAAGCTACATAGAAATTCTCATACGCTTGTTACAACTTATATAGTTAGCATTTTGTAAAGTGTGGTTTGAATTTATTTCTAGCATTCTATTTTGAAATTTCGCGTCTGTTTTTATATAGTTTATTAAATGGTGCATAAGAACTATATAATTTGTAATAGTGGTAAAATTGAGCACCTATTTATAACAACCTGAGAAAAATATATAAAAAATAACATAAACTGTTACAAGATCTCTGCCATTTAAACTGAACTAACCAGTACCAGGATATAATAAAACACACTATATATCCATAGACACCGTCTGCTCTGTCGTCTGGCGCTATGCATTATATCGCCATCAGACGGCACAGCGCGTTCATACGAGACAGCCTGTGCCAGCGCGGGCCTAGCACCAGACGCGGCAGCGTGGGGACGTGCGCGCTGCCCGCGGGCCCTCCCGCGACTGGCGGCGAGGCTCCACCCCGCGCACGACCGGTACTTCGCCCTGGAGCTGGCGATCATGCCCGAAGCCATATAGCGCCCAACGCCGCAGCCCTATTGGGCGTGTCTTAAATTCGTGTTCAGGAAGTCTTAATGTGGATGTGACTTTTACGGTGTTATAATGGATGGCGTATCCTCAAGTTTATTTACTTTTGTTGGATAATTTTAGTTTCATGTAGTCATAATGTGGATGTGACTTCGATGATATCCATGCGGGTATATGCGTATCCTCGTTATTACTTACTTTGGAAAATATTGGTTTTATTTCAGATGTGTCCTAGATAATGAAATGAAACTAATGATATTGAGTATTTAGAACCTTTAAAGAATGAAAATCTTTATGATGTTATGTGTCAATGATAAAACGTTTGGTAGGTTTAGTCAGAATTAATCCAATTATTAATAAAAAAAAAGTTTAAAAATATATGTTGTTGTTGTATAATGTTGGTAAAATCCAAATGTGTTTAAAAATTTAATGTCTCCTTAGAACGCGTAATAACAATGAGAGCTTTAAATATGGACTGAAACGAATTGTTTGAGATGAGGTAAGATATATTGATAGATTTATGTAAGAGAATGTGACTTACTTAATGTTTCTCTATATACCGTGTTCGATATACAGTTGTATATGTATATATTATCATCATTTGATACTATCTTCCAATACTAATGTACTAGTTCGGTAGTGTAATATAAAATATTGTTATATATTTTCTTGAATATATACATATATACTTTCATATGTTAGATTTTTTTTTTTGCTCATTTTATATTATTTTTTATAGCAAAGACTTTGTGGTTTTGGCTTAGTCAATATTTACTGTATTTAAAAACTATTTTAATATATTTTTTTGTTATTTTATATAGTATTAGAGAATTAAAAAGTAGTTCTAACTAATATTAGAAGATTTATCATATCATTCATAAATTACTAAAATGTGAATATTTCAAAGGTTTCAGTAGACTATTTTTAAAAATATTCTTATTATAAACAAATCAGTACCTAAAATTTAAATAACGTCCGTTAGGCTATCTCCTGTACATTTTAAACCTTTATACTATTGATGATTAAAAAAAAATCTTTATTAAAGCCCTAATAGTTACAATAAGTTGTACAATTTTCAATAATGCTATCTTCTAGGCCTAGACGATACTCTCTCTGTAAATATATATGCATTATACATATATCTATAACATCTCATCAGTACGAATATTTATATCATTTATAATATTTTTTTGACGTAATGTCGTCTTAAAAAACAATGAATGCCGGATGCACTCGCGAAAACGTATGATACGTTCTGTAACAAACCCTAGAGGGCATGCATGGTTACTTGTAATTGATCTGTATAATTATAAAATGTGAAAATTGATCTATTTCTTTTAATTTATTTAAAAAAACACTTGGAAACATACAATTATGATAGTATTTAAATTTAATAAATAAAATTATGCAATTTTTCATTAATGTTTCCTTATGACGTTATCACGTTAAGTTATCGCGCGTAAACAGACCATAGACATCCAGTTTTTATATTTATTTAGTGAGCAAATTGCTTAATTTTTTTTATAATAGAATATAATTATTATACTATAATTATTAATATTGCTTGTTACTTGGAATATAAATTATCTGTGATTATTTTTTAACATTGTATATTATGTACATAAAAAAAAAGATTGTTTTTTTTTTTAGTTAATGTATAAGTTTTGTAAAGAAAATAAATGTGTTGTTACTTTCCTGCTCTGTCAAGATATTCTGTATTTTATATTGACATTTTGTTAAATTTTCAAAATATAAAAATTTACTTAAAAAAAAACCAAAACAGTAAGAAATAAATTATCTATATTTATGTAATTAATACATTTTAATTAAGCTTAGAAAATTTGAAAATACTTAAATCAATAAACTGAATGTCTTCATAAATTACTAAATATTACAGTAAATGCACAATATGTGTTACAAAAATTAATTGTAATACAGTAAGTAGATGTCCATTATGAATGTCGTTAATTATATAGATTATATAGATTATATAATTGATAATTGATTCAAGCTTTACCTTGACGACTTCACTCGAGGCTTACTTTGCTCAAATTAAATAAAAATATATGTGTTTCATTCAATTTAAACATATTTATTGTGACTAAAAGAAATGGAATTTATGAGAAATATATATTTTTGGTGTCAAAAGAAACAATGATAAATTGTTTATTGCCTATTTAACTCAATAAATGTTGAAAAATATAGTTTTGGTTTTTTTTTCTATCCTGGTAAGGGATCGAACCCATGACCGTATCTAGTTCTACCACTTTGCCAAGAGGCCAGAATGTACCATGTACAAAGCTATACATACATTCATCATGATAAATAAGTGAAGTTATTTGTTTATACAGATTAGATAAACATGTAATTAAGCCCTTAATAAATTTTCAATTTAAAATAGAATGACTAAAAAATATATATATATATATATATATATATATATATATATATATATATATATATATATATATATATATATATATATATATATATATATATATATATATATATATATATATATATATATATATAATAATAATAATAGACTGAATAACTAAAAAAAAAAAACAAAAACCCCCGCACATGGCATGGCAGGATCAACAGAGGGAACCTCGGTGCTAAGACACTCCGCAATGCTTCCGTTCCCCACTTTCCGCCAAAACTGAGTTTTGCCTGTCGAGTGGCGGAATTCAACGCCGCGCTTTGTCTTGTTACCAGAGATATTATTTTTTATATCTATTATCTAATTTTGTTCTTAATTACATATAAAAGAATTTATTGATTAAAAAAATATATTTTTATTGCTTTAATAAATAATATTTACAATAAACTGTCAAGTAATATTTTCTTAAATAATAACTTAATTTAAAGTTAACTTATTACGACTATTATCAATAATACGTATATTCGAAAATTCATTGAGGAAGCAATTGCTTTGTCCGAAAATGTATAACTAAACCAAGAACTCCAGATAACGTGGCTACGCCAGCAGCGTGAGAGTTTTGTAAAGAGCTGCCCCACATCCATCCCTTTGGCAACCAATTGACTACGTGAATAATATCGAGAAGCATTTTAGTAGTAGTCAACGAAGCTAACGTAAACCTCGCTGGGGCACATTTTGTACGATTCGGGTCTTTTAGTTTTGCTGCAGCTGTGTGTAAAACTTTTATTGATCTGAAAAAAATAATATGCATAATAAGGATTGTTAAGGCAAAAGACGGCGTTTAATTACGCCATTGAACAGGCAATGCCTCAATTTTGGCGGAAATATGAACGGAACGGAGTTTCTTAAAACTAGGTTTCTGAATTACCTCTGCCTACCCTGCTATATGCGGGATACAGCGTGAAGCTGAAAAAAACGAATAATTCTACATCTAATAAATTGGTAAGTTCATCTAAATGTGATGGTTTCCCACTTTCCTCCAAATTCTGGACGTATATGCAGCAAGTGTTGAGTTCTGCAACTCAACACGATTAGATAAAGATCTAAGCGAGGTACAGAAAATATTAAATTTTTAGTTTCGACAAACCGACGAATTACAGCATACTTTTGTTACATAAAGTTACACTACGTAAATGACTCAGTGCTTGACTCCAAACACAGTAGCCTAGTAATAAGTACCCATAAATTGTTTGTCACAATATAATTCAGACGTAAGAGCAAAAATATGATATGATAAGCTTATCTTTCCGATAATATCAATAGGAAGAATTTTTATCTAGTACATATATTAAAAATTGTTTTTACAATGCACGTGCTATATGACGTTTACGTGTAGGTTACAATGTTAAGGGATCCCACACTCATTAATCTGTTGATTTATGTTGAATCGGCTCGGATTATTTTAAAAAAATAGGAAAGACGTAGTGGCACAGTAGCATTGTAAACCCGAAGGTTGTGTGATCGACTCCCATTTTCACAAATGAATATTTAATAATAGAGGCTTATCGTGATACAGGGTCGTAACTGCGTGGCTGTATCCGGGACATGCAGTGAGTTCGATCCCCACTTGAAGAAATGAAATATTTAATATTTTTATTTCTCTGGCAAAGCGCGTCGTCGCGTTCTGCTCACTCAACACGTAATGCCTAAAATTCAGAACTGGAGAACGGAAGTGTTTTATTAGGAAAAGAGTGTCTTAACACTACGTTTCCAGGTTTCTTCTGCTTACTCTGCTATTTCCGGCATACAATGTGAAGCTGAAAAAAAAATCATTCCTTTTTTCTGCCTACCCTGATAAATACAACGTCACGCTAACACTAACCGTCTAGTGCAAGAAGGACTTTGAGTTCTGTACTAATTTCAGGATTGCAAACGTCGGTCGTTCGGTCAACGAAAGATACTTAAAAGTACGATTTGATGCGCTCCAAGGAACTATAGACCCGAATATTTGATGTTAATTACAACCCGATACCTCCATACGATTACGATATACCTAAATGATAGACGGATGACAAAGTGACTAGTGTTAAAGGGTTTCATCTTTTTCCTTTTTAATTACGTAAATAAATAATACTAAAGAGATATAAGTATAACAAATATTCTATCTTAAAAGCATTTACTTTAATAATGTTAACTAATGAATGTAAATGATGTTTTCCATACATTACCTTATGAATCCAACGAATGAATACAAAGACCAAAACAGTTTGTGCGCAGTTCTACATTTGAATACATTTTCTTCGCTTAGTTTCAATACACCGGTGTCTATTAAGAACACTATCTTCTCAGCTTGTAAATAGGCTAGAGTAAATATACTGTTCGTTACACCAAGTGTGCCCCATAATGGACCATCCTAGAATAACATTTTTTTTATAAGTTCATGCAATATCCCACACTCATCGTGGCGTTGAGTTCCGCCACTTAACACACAATACCACAAATTCGGAAACTGAACGAAGTGTCTTTACACTAGGTTCCCAAGTTCACTCTGCCTACCCTGCCATGTGCGGGATACAGCGTGAAGCTGAGAGAGAGAGAGAGAGAGAGAGTATGTACACATAGTAGGGTATGAAGAGGGAACTTGGGAAAATAGTGTTAAGATATTCCATTCGCAATAAGACACTTTCGTTCTCTTCTTTTCGCCGAATTTCAGGCATTGTGAGTTGAGCGGCAGAACTCAACGCGTCTTGCCTCGTCACGAGAATCAGGAAATGAAAATATGTAATATTTAATTTCCTTGAGTGGATATCGAACCCACATTCACCTTTATAAAACATATATGACGAACATATCAATATGATATAAGTATCTCTACAATTCTTAAAAATTTATAAAAATGGCGCTTCCTCATTCGGATATTATGAAAATTTCTGTAAGGCAAAAAGAATATGCCACTGTTGCTCAGCAGTGGATCGACAGATTGTAACCGCCACAGTTATAAGTTTGATTTCTACTCGGTATAATGATTCATTTATTATTTCCTCGTTCTCTTAACAAGGCAAAGCGCGGCGTTAAGTTCCGCCACTACACATGAAATAACATTACAATGTTTTATTATTCGTATTCGGGACACTGTACAGATAATAAATAAGTAATTGCTGGCAAGCTACATCTGTAAAAATATTTTTTATATAAATTTCACAAAACAATCCAAGAAGTAGTGGGTAGGTGCACGTTTGATTCAAAAAAGCTATAGATCTAGAGAGATAATTAACAAAAAGACAAGTCTCTATGTCGTTAAATATGAGTTGTTGAGATAATAAAATACTTATTACTTACATCTTTACCCATTCCATATTTTAGGAAGGCCTTTAGCACAGCTGCGTCGTCGAAGAGACGCAAGGCAGCCCTCGCACTAGCCAGCTTCGCACTTGCGGCAAGTAAATTATCCCGTTTAGATGACGCTCCCCAAAATTTCAGTGTATAGCACGTTAAAGACACTATCTGTGGCATTAAAACGAGAAATTAGAATTAATATTACTATAGTTATCATGTTTAAACTTTTTATGTTTTTAGTTTGTTTATGATGACAAAAACATAGGTTGAGCAAATATTTATTAGGTAATGCTGCTGATTAGTATTTTTTTGTATCACGTTATATCCCGCATGTTCTGTTTCCTACTTTCCGAAGTCATTTTTGAGGTAATGCGTCTTGAGTGGCGGAACTCAACGCAGCGCTTTTGCTTACAATCACACGCTTATGCTGTTGCGCCAGGACAGGCCTAGTAATGTTGAGACTTTTTTAAAATTTATTTATAAGTAAATAAAAATAAATGATAATCATCACGAGAAGCCAGAGATGACAGTTGCCCTTACATAAACTGTTATGTAACTTTGCGGAACTGATAAAATGAATTAATAATTTCAATGAGCAATTTAGACTCACTACTTAAGAATACCTGTCCCTTTGAGTTTCGCCTATTAAAAGAGAATATTTACAGATTATCAATATATATTTGTTTATGTATAGCATTTATTTACAGTGCATACAATAAGAAAGGATAAGACAGGATTTTCACCATGTAAGGTTTACATTTGCAGCTTCCAAGACCTCAATTTAAATATTTTTATTGATTAATAAAACGTCATGTTTATGCGGCACATAGTAAACTACTTAAAATACATACTAACAATTATACATATAACAATTATATGCCTAATTACCGAATTTTAATTAGTACTAGCGTTTATTATGCATACAATCACCTTATCACGACTACCGTGAACCAGTAACATGTCACAGAACTCGTCCACTAATTCCATACTGTCTCCGTTCATCAACTCTCGTTGTAACTACACCACCAATAATACTAAATGAAATATTTGGGTATCATAAGCAAAAATCACTATCTTATGTATAATATTTAGATTAGATAATTCCAATATTCCGATAGGCCGTCTAGTTTTCTGACATTGCTGGGACTTAACTAGTATTGAGCATTTTGGCATCAGTGATTGATAGTCAAAATAGATGATGTACTATTGAGGTGCAACTATAAACACCACTTGTCCAGATATCAAATATTCTCGACAGACTAACAGTAAAGTAATCTAATAAGGATTCCGTTTTTACCTTTTTAGATACGGAACAATGTACATTTCTCCATAGATATATATAAAAAACAAATAGGTTTCCGTTTGTGACTTTAAATTAACTATTCTTTTTCAAGTTCTTGTTGTTATTTCTGATATGGTAAAACGCAAATAAACAATTTTAAAATACAGATTATATTCTGTTTCTGGGCGAATGGGCGAGACAGTAGAACCTATCTTTATGAGGCTTTCACCGAAAAATTTACTAAAGTCGGTATTTCGCGTCCAAACCGATTCCGCTTGATTTTCGGAACAAATTGTGTTTATCGTATGCGCATACCTAAATAGTAAAAGTAAAATAAAATCCCAAAATATTTATTAAATGTACCAATATTAAGATAGATAATAATTTATATATTAACTAATATGGTCAACCAATTTTCAGGAGACTGCAAGCTTAAAATAATAATGATATATTAATATTAAGAACAAACATTCAAAAGTATGGATTGACAATAAATGACAATAAAAATAGAAAAAAAAACAATTAAAATTCCTACATTTTAATTCCCTTGCTGTTTGTTACAACGTTTAAAGTATAATTAGTTAGTCAAACATTAATCGAGGCTCGTGCGCAGGGACACAAACGTGTCCGTACCGAATTGTAGTTAGTACTGACTAGACTGACTGTAAACGCGTTGTGGGCTCGATCCCTACTCTACTAAATATCATCGCATGCATGCATCATCTGCCTGCTGCTTATTCTTTTTGCCAAATGTAGGCTTTAAAATGTACAAATAAATATTAATAAGACAGCATCAGTTTAACATAAGTCATTTAAATAAATATATAAATTGCCTGCTAGGTTACCTAGAAGGAATGATGTCTACAGTCCAGGTATCATGGAGATTTTGAAAGTATTTAAGCATTTAAGTATATAATTTTAGCTTTACTACATGCGGTAAACAGCTGGGTAGGCTATAATGTTTTGTCAATCCGTTCCCAACTTTCTGCAAATAAAATTCTGACATTGAGTGCCAGCGCCACGAACGCTTCGTTTTAAAATACAATAAATATCATGCGAAATTACTTGTAAATATATTATTAGGCTTACGCTAGGCGTAATAGATTCAACGAAAAAATATGTAACTCTCGAATTTACAAAATATTATGACCTTCTTACATTAGTAGCAAAAATAAGTATAAATGTGGATAATATATAAAGAAATAATCTATTACATCAACAACATTGTATAACTCAATTTACATATTTGTAATACGTAATAGTTTTCTACATCCAGACAAAGACTTCTATTAGATATATTATATATCCTGCTTACCTATTCATGAAACATAAAACGTTGTAACGTAAACAAACCATTTCACTATAGCACCTTTCGTAAGGCACAGAGTAGCCTTATATAGCAATTAAGATGAGCTATATCTTAATTTTATTATTTGCTTAATAATCAATTAAAATCCTTACCTATGAATGGTCTATCGTAGCCCAAGGGCAAACGTGGTGCGACGTGTAAACGTTAAAGGTTCAATCCCCGCTCGAGAAGATAACATGTTTAATAGGTATTTTCATTTCTTGGCAAAGCAATGCGTTAGGGCCCGTCTGCACATGTCTCAAATTCGGCGGAACGTAACTTATTGTCTTACTGAGAAGTTCCCAAGTTCCCTGTACCTACCCTGCCATATACGGGATCCAGCCTGATGCTATAAAAAACCAAGGGGTGGAGAGTTTTTAGTGCGTTTGGATCGGTTGCGATTAGATTTGTAATTTAAAGGAAAGTACAAATTATAAAAGGTGGTTTTGTCGTGTGATTCCCTCTTAGAATAGGATCACCCTGATACTGATGGTGTCGTAAGAGACGACTAAAGTGCGTGTGGTAGAGTCACGTTGCCAGTAATGGCAACACGCATGGGCAGACTCGACCGGATTATTACCACCTTAAGTAGTGGCTTTGGCCACTGCGTTTCGCATTAGGTTATGCCGGGCCGAGCAAGTATAGTGAAATTTCTGGATACGGGACGGAAATGCAAAATATATTCACTTGATGTTGTTGAACAAAATCGAATTATTCTAAATGAAAATTGCTGTAAAAAAAGACATGAATATCGTAACATTAGGTACTGCTTACTAAATGATAAAACCTTCCATAAATAAATAATCAATGAATTACATTCCAGTATTAATGAAAAACAAAATGTTAATTACTCTATGTAGTTACAAAGAAAGCACTTGATAAAATCCGCGACAAACATATTTAAAACAATTACCTTATCTACGTATTAAGTCATTACAATATGGTAAAGAAGTGGCTACTTACGATGATATAACATTCACATCACGACGCCGTCACTGTAAACATTATTTGTACTATACCGACATGGAATAATTAAAATTTGCGTGGAATGAAAAAAATACATTTAGTAGTTATTAAATAGTAAAAAAAAATTAAATTATCAAATTGTTAACAAAATGGAGGTATGTAATAATGAAAAAGATGCTACAGTAAAGTGTAGGTTTGAAGAAGCATTAAACTTAACTGGTAAGCTTTTGAATAACTTTAGTGATTTGGACCATAGTTATATTATAGAAAAGTTTTTTTTTTTTTGGTTTAATATAATTATGGTACAATATATATTAAGATAATATTGTTATATATATGATATTATTGTAATATTATCATGCTTATAGTATGCTCTGCATACATAAATCATTTTAACGAAAGAACGAAACTAAATAAGGGGATTCACCCGCAATAAACATCACGCACTAAATAGGAGGAAAAAAGGAACAATATAAAATGATTATCATTAGCATTTTTCATATCTAAATTAAAAAGTCAAAAATAAGTCTACTAATGTATATAAAAAAAATAATTCACATTACCGGGCTATTAAGTACCGAGCTACGTTTACAGTTTTTAAATTTATATAAATTAACATAATAAATACATTATGTTTTAATGTATTAGTAAAATATTAAAAACAAAATTATATAAAAAAAAATGCATTATAGAAAAGAACGATAAAAAAATTACACATCACAAAAAAAAAGGTGAAAAATTGAAAATAGATCTAAAAATAGATCCTAAAAAATCTTATTTGCAGTAAAGCACTTTTTTTTAGCTTCACGCTGTATCCCGCACGAGGCAGGATAGGCAGAGGGAACCGGGGAACCTAGTGTTAAGACACTCCGTTCCACTTCCGTTCCCCACTTTTCGCCGAATTTGAGGGATTGCGTGTTGAGTGGCGGAACTCAACGCCGCGCTTTGCCTTATTACATTGTTACTTTTAGTATGAATAAAAAAATATACATTTGCAGGTTTTGGTAGATACAATTTAGGTTTGCTGGCCGTATGCTGTTTGCTCATCTTAGCAATGTATATCGATATATTTGGTTTCTCGGTCATTCTTCCCAGCGTGGCGTGTGATATGCGGCTCACTACCTCCCAACAGGGGTTACTCTCTGCGGTGCCTTTGATTGGTAAGCCTAAGTTTAGTTCTACGGGCATAGATAAATTAATAAATATATTTTTTATTTTCATCCAGAATATATGTATCTAGGCAGGGAAAGAGAACCTAAGTCTATGTCTTTATTTCCTTTCAATCTCTATTTATTACAAAAATCATATATATCCGGAGACTGGAATTTGCCTACAATTGTAATGTTGTCTTTTTCAGTGTTAAGTGCGTGTTACGTTCTCAATTTAGCGTTGAACTCTGTTTCGTAATCAAACCATAAATTTACTCGTATATACAACTTTACGCTGTATACCGCACATGGCAGGGTAAGCAGAGAAACTTGGGAACTTTTAGCTCTAAGATATTCCGTTCCGTTCCCCGTTTTCCGCTGAATTTTGAGACAAAATATTATTTAAATTGAGCATAAAATACAGATAATATATTTGTAACAAGGTTTTGTAAACATGCTATCTGCTGAATATATTATTAGGTGAATGCATTTCACGCTTCCATTCGTACTACATATATAAAATTAATGAATGTGGGTGTGTGTGTGCCATGAAAGAAGCATTTATTTAATAAGGCACAGTTTTACATTTTAAATTCAATCAAGAATCTAACAAAATATAATTAATAAATGAGAACAACAAAATTGTTCTCATTTATTAATTATATTTTGTTAGATTCTGTTACAAAATATGACTAGAGAAACTCTTTAGTCTCGTGTAGCGATCTGAACAAAGTTTATATGCAATTAAATATATATCTATTAACACATATTATTTAAATATTTATAAATAGACCATAGAGAGGGTACATATACTTATGTGTACGTCTAAATAACCTTGTGCTCTAATTGCCTTGAAATCTTTACGCAATGTAGGTCATGTACACCCCACGTCTATTTTTTCAATCATTCGAACAGAATAATCCCTTTGAAAATTTTCCATATCGATGGATAAACTTAAAAAATATTAAACTAAAATCCCTTGAAGAAGTCACGCTCGAATAATTACAGTAATTACAACTAAATTTAAAAGAATACTAGCGTATTGTACAGCTATTTTTTATTGATTTAATTGATAATTGTTCATGTTTATACCCACTTAGTTTTATAATGGAAAATATATTCAAATGCATAGATAAAAAAAAATATTTGGATACTATTGGTGAAGTATGTATATATAATTTAGTTAAAATCATTGACTTTCTGTCATTTATGACCATATTTTTTTAACTTATTAAAATAAAAAAATATATTAAATCGATCGTAAATCGTACCGAGGCTACGAGTATTTGTTGGTTCGAATTCTCTTGATCAATAATAATTGAATAATAAAATATGTTTATTAAAGGATTTTTTTAAGAAAAGAAAAAAGTATGTCATCAGTCTAGGTACCCACAGTAACAATAATTAAATTGCATCTATGACAGGAATCATATAATTAGGCATTTGGTGAAAATCGAGTAGGAATTTCCAAAAAAAAAAAAACATAAATATTTTGTAAAATTAACCGTTTATATTTTGCTGTTTGTAAAAATTGTATATCTTTTTGTAATTTATGATTTTATATTAATGTTATAGCTTTTTTTTATATTATATATTTAAATACAATCTCTGTAGGTATCATGATATCGTCGTACGCCTGGGGACTCTGCGCAGACACGCTCGGCCGTCGCACCACTTTGCTTGTCGCAATGCCCATTGGAATGCTCTTAAATTTGGCCGCCAGCATCGCACCGACCTATGAGTCCTTGGCAGCGATAAAGTTTTTTTCCGCTGCTTTGTAAGTGAAGTGTGATCTAATAAAATGTTGTATTCCTTAATTTGATTTAAATTATCATCGACGAATGCCGCATTAAAATATTGCCTAATGAGTGATATTATGTCTATCAAATACAAGCATTCTCTGATTGCGTTTAGACTTGGGTGTCACGCCCAAGCATTTATATTTAAATAACCCAACATTTATATTATTTAATAATGTTGCTTAATTTTTGAAAATTATTATTTTGAAGAAAAAAATGTATTTATATATATTGATGATTAACAAACTGGGTTACCTCTTATTATTTTACGATTTAAGAACCTTATTTATACAATATATAAACATTTTTCGTATAAAAAATATATTTGATAGTAGAAAAGAATTAAGTATATTTTTACAAATCGATATTTAAGTTACTGAGTAAAAAATAAATATATACTATGATGATTTTTGTTCACCAATAACTAATATTAAGATAAGTATTTAATGTTTTTTTTTACTTCATAGTACGTCTTCAGCAAATGCAGCGGCTTATGTACTCTTGGGAGAAAGTATGCCAGTGCGATATAGGGGCAAATTTATGTTCCTCATGGCGAGCGCTACTATGTACGTGCAATTTATTATTTGTGGTACGTTGATCTTCTTCAGATGTTTTTAAAATTTTCACGTGTCCAAAAAGCAAAGTTAGAGCCTTGGCACTATTATTTCTACGTCATCCCATTCACATAGAAGGAATCTTGAGTGGCGAAACTTAAAGCCATACTTTATTTTACTAAAAAGGACGCGCTAAGCAAATGTTTATTGTAAAATACTTTATGAAATTAGATTACAACATTGATTAATCAGGGATTAGGGTTTACGAAATATTAAATATTTTAAATTTAAATATTTATTTTTTTTATTTCTTCGCTCTGGTACAAACCAAAACGCGGCGTTAAGTTCCGCTACTCAACACGCAATATCTCGAATTCGGCGGAAAGTAGGGTACAGAAGTGGAACAGAGTGTCTTAACACGAGGTTCTCAAACACCCTCTACCCACCGTGCCGTGTGTGGGAGACAGCGTAGAGCTGAGTTGAGTTTGGTTGAGTTAATCATGGATAATATATAGATAGTACAATATAGTATGTCCTATACAGAGGAATTTCTTATATGTTATGTTATAATTTCTTCGTAATTCCCAACAGCCATAGCACTGCCAATCGCGAGTTTATCATTTGCAATACATATATCGTGGCTATCTATGATCTACCGACCGTGGAGACTTCTACTTCTAATTATAAGCCTCCCTGGTGTGATCGGGGTTTTCGGAACATTTTTCATGTTGGAGAGCCCTAAGTTCCTTCTGAGCAAAGGAAAAGAAGATGCTGCTCTCGATGTATTGAAAATTATCCATAAGTTTAATATGGGCTCGACAAATAATTTTTCGGTATGTTTTTTTGGACAATTTGCAACTTTTTACGCTGAATTCCGCATGTAACAGGGTACAAAGGGCACTTGGTAACCTAGTGCATTGTAACTCCCAACCAGTTTACTTTAGTTCAACAGAGAGTTCTATTCCCCGAATTTGCAGAACTTAACTCTGCATTTTATCACGTCAGTGAAAATATTAAATATTTCATTTGTTTAAGTGAGAATCGAATCAAAAATCAGTCGCGTTTGTAGTCGTACGCTTGTACCACTGCGCCACGACACGCCTCAAGGCCTTTCTATTTTTTAAATATTGAAAAATGCCTACAATATGACTAATTACATTAGTCCTGTAAAAACTTATTAAGAACTAAGTATATTTCAGGTAAAATCGATATTAATGGATGATATCGTGGTGTCAGATACAAAACACGTATCGTTTATGCGTAGAATTTGGAATCAAACAGCGCCATTGTTCACACCGCCGCTTCTTAAAAACTCTCTTATACTCTATTACATACTACTGTGTGCGTATATGACGTGAGTAACATACTGTATAATTGTGGTATATACATTTATAAGCTTATTCTCACTACTCAGCTTCACGCTGTATCCCGCACCCGGCTGGGTAGGCAAAGGGAACCTGGGAACCTAGTGTTAAGACACTCCGTTCCTCTGCCGCTCTCCACTGTCCACCGAATTTGAGGCATTGCGTGTTGAGTGGCGGGACTCAACGTCGCGACCTTTTAAGCTTCTTGCAAAAAAATATTTAATCGAAATTTATGTTGGTACGTTCAGAGATCTCATCTCGTAATAAGGCAAACGCGGCGGTGAGTTCCGCGCTTCAACACGCCACGCCACAAATTCGGAAAGAAACAGAACAGTGTCTTAACACTAGAACAAAATGTCCACCCTGCTATGTGCTTAATATAGCTTGAAGCTGAAAAAAAAAGAAAGTACGTAGATACTTACTTCTCATGAAATGTTGTAGCTGATAAACGTGACAGGCAGGCTTTTTTAATGTTTTAATTATTTCAATGATTGCATAATTTAAAAACAAGTTGATGTACATTTACATTTCATGATTGTTTAAATTAAAGTAATGATAATGTGATTAAATTCAGTTCCACAGGTTATACGATGTGGGTACCGACCATGACGAACGCCTATTTTGACGGGGATGACCGTTCGGGGAAATCGTTTTGTGAAGTTGCCAGTACCGCGGCTGTGTCTCCTAACATCGTAGGTTTGCTAGTTTTATTAATAACAGCGGCTTTGTCCGCTTGAACTAGAGAATTTATTTATTTTTTTACCAATCTGCATCATATTTGTATTCTAATAGTTTGATAGACAATATCTATATATTGAAAAGTAAAGTTTTCAACAATCCAATAAAATAGTTATTTAATAGCGATTTTGTCGATCAAAATATTGATTATAACTTTATTTATCAAGATATTGACATTATTTATTGACTTAACAGAAGATTTCCTCTGTCTACCCTGCTATATGCAGGATACAACGTGAAAATTTCTAAAATTTTCATATCTACTAATTGATATATACTTATCGATATTTGTGTCAAATTGCCTGAATTAGATATATCCAGAATAGGACATAGCTTTTCATTTATTCCTTAGAATAAAATTAAAGAATACCTATTTTATGGGTATTCTTTGATTTTATTTCCATATTTTTCGTTATTATATAATTAAGTTATTGAATTTTTTTTCAGACAATGACTGATTGTAACAGTGTAATCAAGCCAATGACCCTTTACGCTGTAATGTGCTATTCAGGATTATCTGGCACTCTGAACGTTCTCCTAACTTTTATAGTGACTCCTCTGGGTAAAAGAAGAACAACACTCCTCGTCTTTCTGATTGCCATAATTTGTGGAATAATACTTTTATTTATAAGAGTACCCATTTTAAGCATTGCGCTTTTTTATTTCTTCCTGTACGTGGCGCTAGTTTTGGGCGTCATTAATACGTATTTAGTAGAACTTAACCCAACTCACTTAAGGTATGTTGTATATACGTACGTAATTATATGATTTATACATATTTGTTTATATCCTTGTTAAAAACGTCTGATCAATTTAATAAATATTTACTGAT
Organism: Eueides isabella; assembly: GCA_019049475.1. NCBI lineage: Eukaryota > Metazoa > Arthropoda > Insecta > Lepidoptera > Nymphalidae > Eueides > Eueides isabella. The sequence goes on from CM032387.1 coordinate 14,542,495, forward strand.
ATATTTTATTTTCGGCCCAGTTAATACTTGGTTTGTGGTAAATAATATAATGATAATAAAGTAATTCATTTATTTGAAATGTTATTACTATGATCATTTCAGAACAAAACGTGGCGTTGAATTCCGCCACTCAACACGCAATGCCTCAAATTCGGCCGAAAGTGGGGAACAGAAGTGGAACGGAGTACCTTAACACTAGGTTCCCGGGTTTCCTCTGCCTACCCTGCCTCGTGCGGGATACAGCGTGAAGCTAAAATAAAAAAAATAAAAAAGATAATTTTCAATCTAGTTACAAATATTGTCAATATGCCAGAAGTTGTAGGTATATTCAATACCACTTAAAGAAATATTATTAAATAGATGATATCCTGATATTATTTTTTTGATAATTCACTTACCAGCAGGTTATATACCTAAAATGGAAAAAAATAAAGAAAATATTTAAAAAAAAAACATTTTTTTTTGTTTTCAGAGGCATGGCAACATGCTTGTCGGTGGTCGTAGCACGCGGGTTTGGTTTTTTTAGTGTTCAATTAATAGCTAGTCTGCTGGGTAACTATTGCACGGCTATGGTGACGGGCTATATTGTTCTGGTATTTTGTAAGTATTATAAATATTTATACTAAGCTATATCCATATATATAAAATGTATATTTATACTGCATGTTTCATGTCTTGTTTAATATTGGAATGCGGAACTCAACACTGAGTTTCGTCTTGGTACCAGAGCGAGAAAATAAAAATAATTTTGCAATCTCAGTGGTAATTACATCTACGTTGTGTCACTGCCTCATGACATCGTTCATTTTTTTCTGTTTCACGCTGTATCTCGCACGTGTACGGCAGGGTAGGCAAAGAGAACTTGAAAACTTATTATTAAGACACTCAGTTATGAAGAAATGAAAATTTAAATATTTAAATTGAAAATATTAAATATTTCTTTTCCTCGACTGGGGATCGACCCCAGAACCTGTCGGTTATAGTCACACGCTTGTGCCGCTGCGCCACGACAGTCCTCAGTGCCGCGCTTTGCCTTATTATAAGAGAGAAGTAATCAAATATTAGATATTTCATTACCTCGAGTGGGGTTCGAACTCACGACCTGTCGCGTTTACAGTTCTTGTGCCCCTGCGCCACGATTTTTTTTTATTTATAATAATTAAAGTAAATAATTACTGTTTTTTTCAGCGGGGTTAATAGTTGCCTTTCTCTTACCTTCAGACGAGCATGAACGTGAAAGTATAAACAATAACAATATAGCTAAAAAAGAAGGATGTAGCATAGAAAGAAATACTTAATTTATATTATACTGACTTATTGTATTGTACATATTTACTAATAAATTATTATAGTAACTATTTAAGAATTATTTTAATTTAATAAAACTTTTTTAAGCATATTGGTTTTATTAACATGTTCCTTTATGACGGAATAAAATACTCTTACACAAACTATTAAATTATACAATTTTATTTCAAACAGAATAAACTATACTTGCAAATTTAAGTTTATACTATTTATTTAGCAAATCATTTTAAATATATGGGCTCCTAATTAGGGCTGATAAGACAGCCTTTGTAAATTGGACAGTACAATTATTACATATTTTAGGGGTGGCAACTTTTCAACTATATGTCATTTATGTTAAGCTGTCAAACTGTCATTCACTTTTGTGATACGGCAAGCGAAATGTCTGATTCCGCCGGCGATAATTCAAAACCTCGAGTGGTTGTTTTAGGAGGTATATTTGATTATTACTAATAACATATATATAACAATACTTGTTTCAATAGTATTGCTCACTCTTGATATTGTGTAAAAATATTGTTTTTGAATTCTGTAACGGTTACTGAAAGTCTTAGTCATCGGTGACCTAAGTGTTTTTTTACCATCTGAACGTGCGGTTTGCTTCAGGGTGCGGCTTCATTGGCCGAAACCTGGTGGATTACTTAATAAGCAATGACCTGGTGAGCACGTTGCGTGTGGTGGACAAGACACCGCCACAACTGGCTTTCCTTAATCCAGCTCATTCGAAGGTTTTCGAAGACCCCCGCGTCGAGTATAAAAGTGCCAATCTTATAAATACAAGTAAGTAATATTTCAATATCTACATATTTATATAGAAGTTGTAAACTTAATTTTCATTAGAAAATGTTCTCATTGCTATTTTTTCTTAACCTTCTAGAAATGTCGTGAAATAATGTTTTTTTGTCATGTAGAAAAACATGATCGAATCTAAGGTTTTGATAGCAATAAAATTGATCTGGGATCTATAAACTTACTATATATATATTTATTAAATAGTAAATTACTATTAGACTAAATTGTATAACAGTCATCAAATTCTATTTGATTGCATTAAGGCTTTGATTGTTTACTTGGTAGATGAAGTGAAATTACTGAGTATATATTTAAATATCTTTAAATCATTAATTACTATACCATTATTTATGTTGACTATAAGTACATTTATTTAATATTTTGTAACAATTTCTAAAATAATGTACAAAAATTGATACTATTTTGATGTAATAATAATAATTTATAAAAGGTTATTTTGATATAGTTTTATATAAAGTTAATTATATGCCACTGACACTGCATGATACCTTATCATAAGTATGATTCATTTCCATAATGGTTTGTTTTTGTTTAATAACTACTGTTTTAAGTATAATTATATCTGACTATTGTGGTGCAAAGGACAACATATGATTGTAAATATTGAAGTTACGGGTTACATTCCAATTTAGGTGATTTTTTTTTTCTTTTCTAATCTCAAGTGATAAATATAACATGTAGCGTTGAGTTCTGCTACTCGACATGAAGTTTCTGGAAATTTTAAGAATAGACGAAAAAAAACTATCTTAATACAAGGTTTTCCTATCTGCCATACCCTTCAATGTGTACTATGTATTTGCAAATACTCTTTCATGTATGAGAACAATATGTGAAAGATATTTTTAAAAAGAAAGAAATGACTACACAGTCAAAAAACATGTTTAACTTAGGAATTATATTATTATTATAGAAATCAATTGGATAATATTTAAACTATTTACTATAGGTATTTAAGACTTACTTTGAGGCCATTGTAGTTTACTGGGATCTTAAATGCAATTGCTGTGAGTTTCACTTCAACTAAGGGAAATGATCTGGAGGCTAGACTATTTTTATGTTCTAACATACTTATTACAGTGTTAAGTCCAGTCATTTGACATACAGTGATCAAAGAAATTGCCAAAAAGTGGCAAATGTAATGTGCTAACACCTACTTCCCTATATAATACAAAAAGGCTATGGATAGCTACAATGTAGCTATTACAACTTTTGTCTTCATTCAGGTCTAATATCATTTTTGCAAACTTAATGTTTACCTTAATAAAAACTTACACATTAAATACTTACAAAGGAATATGTATATCCTTCCATTGTTTCACTTTAGAATATGTTAAAATAATTACAACAATAAGCTTTGCCGTTTTTAAGCATAGGATAGGTTAGGAATGCAAAAATCACAGCAGGTCATACCTATTCGAGGATGCCGTACAGAGCGAAGTAAGCAACTGTCGAGCCTTCTCCCAGATTAAGAAAAATGAGTTTGAGAATGTTCGTGGGGACAGGGCTTTTTGCCGTGTGATCTCGGCTTAGAATAGGATCACCCTGCTGATGGTGTCGTAAGATGCGACTAAAGTGCGTGTGGTAGAGTCACGTTGCCAGCAATGGCAACACGCATGGGCAGACTCGACCGGATTGTTACCACCCTCGGCATTTAAGACCGGCGTTAAGTAGTGGCTGTGGCTACTGCGTTTCGCATTAGGTAATGCCGGGCCCCGGTGCCCATCCACTTTAAAAGACGGCAACGCTCCTGTAGCTTCTCTGGGGCTACATGGGGCCGTGGGCGACGGTGATTACTTATTATCAGGTGACCCGTATGCTCGTTTGCCGTCTCTTCCATAAAAAAAAAGGTATAGGTGGGGAGCTAGACTGGTGGTGAAAATTCAGTGTCCTGACGTTCATGCTGGTGCAGGGTACTGCTTTAGAAAATACCTCCATCAAATTGCTTATCCTGATTTATCGCCTGTGTACCAGGAAAATAATGTTTCTGTGGATTTGGCGTATTATTCCTTGACCAAAGATTCCGCCTAGACCCAAAACCACATATTGATCGTCTTGTGTTCCCCACATGCTACATGCTAACTCTCCAAATCAATTGTTACACTGAAAAAGGCCGCAGAACAGGTGCAAGAGTCAAGTGCGAATGCAATCTCGCTCTTTCGCTGGCTACAACAGGGTAGGTTAATGCGATATTCTTATCTCCTACTTTAGAAGGTCTACTGAGATGAAAGATTCTCCTGGTAGTCTTCTAAAGCTGCGACCTATCGATGTCCTAGGATTTCCACAAAAATTGCATCCCTTATGTGGAAATCCTAGGACATCCATAGGTGGCACGCAGAAACCTGCCTGTTGGGCCACCCTCACGTTCAGTTGTCTATACAAGTCGAGATGGTTTCCGCTGGATTTTATTAATAATAGAATACATCTCATTGTACCATTCGTCTATATGACATATCTGATGGTCTATGTAGAAACAGTCATCCCCAATTTTTGGGTTAGGATCTCTAAAACTTACAAATAACTAACCTCGCCCAACCTACACTTATACAAAACCCGTCAAATCTGTAGCTGCTGTTGCGTAGGTGGCGTGAACATCGTGGTTTTCACAATATTTTTTTACACAAGTTTTTTTCATGGATGAAATAAAATGGCTGATATAGTTAATCACAAATATTTTCACATTTCTAGTTATTTAATTTAATATATTCCCCTCTTTGGCATTAAAAAAGTTACTTTACACCCTGTCGTGGCGCAGCGGCACAAACGTGTGACTGTAACCGACAAGTTATGGGTTCGATCCCCACTCGAAGAAATAAAATATTTAATATTTTCAATTTAAATATTTAATGTTTTCATTTCTTCGCTCTGGTACAAAGCATAACGCGGCGTTGAGTTCCGCCACTCAACACGCAATGCCTCATATTCGGCGGAAAGCGGAAAAAATAAAGAAATGATTTTTTTTAACAAAGTCCTTCTAATATTATTATAAAAAATAACAAACACTAAAAATATTTATAACAGCTTCATATCAAAGTGGCTTATCGCCAGTGATAAGCAAATTGTTAGATAACAAGGTCAAGCATCATGTCCGGGCACTTTTTTTATTTCCGCTACTGTCAAAATTATCAAATTCTGTACCTATTAGTGGTATGGTATGGTTCTTTGATTATGGCGTTCCGAGCGTGCCAGTTGAGCACATATCACTTCGCCAATGTCACGTTGAATGGAGAAGTCTACCTATCAGTGTAGTGGACACCAAACAGATAATTTTAAAATCTATCTTTTTTTAAGCTTCACTCTCTATCCCGCACATGGTGGTAGGGTAGGTAGAGGGAAATTCTGAACCAAAATATATTTTTACTATGTTTTATGTGTTATTCCACACTTGGGAGGGAAAAAAACTAAATATAACTAGATATAATATTTATATGCCATTTCCTATTTATTAGCTTGCCGTGTGCATAGACTTTCAGAGCCTTAAAAAAAACTATGTATACTTATAATAAATCTTCGTCGTGATCTAACCGATCACGGTCTGTACTTACATGGAAGATATATATGAAGAAAAAAAACTTATGGGACTTTTATTAATGCAATAGTGCCCCGAATAGTGAATATTTCAATTTTTGCCTGTTTGTCTGCACGTTTGAACGCGCTTATCTCAAAAACGGCTAACCAGGCTTCAATGCACAATGCTAACGTTTTCGCTTTTATATATTTTTAATATTTCTTAATTATTTGTCGTTTGTTTAATTTTAATCTATTGTCAAATACAAAAGCTACGTCTATTTAAAATATTTAGTTTCACAAAATTGCTTCAATTATTTTACTCATTTAGCTGAAATTTTAATTTTCAATGTAGATATTGTCTTAAAAGTGATAATGTTGTTAGAACAAGAAAGAAATTGAAAATAATCAATAAAATAATGTACAAGCGGGCGAACCCGCGGGCGGGTCGCTAGTTAAATAATAATTTAACAGGCATTAACAACGCATTCCAATAGCCCTATAAAATATTTAGACGTACGTACACACGTAGTACGATTTTTATACGTTTCTAAATCTATTTTCTTTATGTTACTGACATAATAACACCGGATATTAGAAGTAGAAAAAAGCTTAACAGGATATAATTTATATTTTTACAATAAATATTTGGATAAGAACGGTTATGCAACATAACTTTCTACGCTTAACGAATAACATACCCTTCTATAGGAGTACAAATATCGCGGCGCCATGAAGTTTCGGTCTTCATGGCGCCATCTTGTTATTACCAAAATTATTGCTGTAACATTTTTACGTAAGCGTAAGCTATAATTTAAATAACTATTGTTTGACATACAAATATTACAATTAACAACTAGTTGTTTCACGTAACCGCGTTTGTGTAGACTTTATACCTTTGCCATATTACTTGAGTAATTCCAAAGAAACAACTTTTCAATTTTCAGCGTTACTCGTCTACGTCTATTTAACTGACCTTGGGAACCTAATTTTAGCGTGACAAGTGCTACTACTACATCTATTTAACTGACCTTGGGAACCTAATTTTAGCGTGACAAGTGACAAAAGAGCTACCAGTCATTTTCTCACGCTGTATCCCGCACATTGCAGGGTAGGCAGAGGGAAATTGAGAATCTAGTATTAAGACACTTCATTCCGTTCCCCACTTTCCGCCGAATTTGAAGCATTTCCGGTTGAGTGGCAGAACTCTACGCTCCTACTCATTTAAATATTTAAATGGAAAATATTAAATATATAATTCGGACATCGAACCCACAACCCGTCGCGTTTTAAATCACATGCCTGTGTCCATGTGCCGTGATGGCCAATTGAGAAATTAGCAATAAAACTCTGAACACGCCAGACTAGGTAGGCATAAAGTGCTCGTATAATTACAAAGAAGTTTGTAAATTGGATGTAAAAGCCTCGTCGATTCCATTAACCATATATATACTCGTACATGAACGAAGTCACGGACAATAATTTTATCAGTTTGCAATAGAATTAATTATGCTTTAAATAATGTATGAAATATGTATTTAGTACAATACTGGTAGTGAAAAAATGTATGTTAATTGTGTGGTAACATGTCTCAGTGTAATAACATTGCATCAATGTATTTGTTAAGAAAAGAAACAGAACAAACGATAAATTATTCAAAATATTAAAATATGTTGAATAATTTATAGTAAAATATTGGTAGTGAAATATTAAATATCTTCAAATAACATATTTTTCATTTTCTTCGCTCTGGTTACAAAGCAAAACGCTGCGTGGAGTACCTCCACTTGACCCGCAATACCACAAATTGCGGATTATTACCGAAATATGCGGGATATAGCGTGAAACTGTTAAAAAAGAAAGGAAAAAATTCACATTAAGGTAATTTTTTCTTAAATATATTTTTAAATATTCATATTTTAAAGCCCAGTAGCGATATTAGAGAGTTCTCACGCCAGAAGGGGTCGGACCTTTTAGCAAATAATTAAATGTTTATTCAAAAAGAAATTTAGCAGAATGAAATGCATTATTGCTTTAAAATGTTGTATTGTACCTAAGTACTTAGTATTTTTTTTTCTGACTTATGCTAGTTCACTCACGTGTAGATTATTAAAAGATGTCATGTTTCATATATTTAGTTATTTTTGTTAAATACATTTTTCATTATTATTTTTTTTTTTCAAATAAAAATGACACTCAATGGTACTATAGCAAAAAATAAGAAAATTATAAGTAGACAAAAAATCTCTCTGAACCAAAATCGATTCATTGGTTTTTCAGTTAAAAAAGAATAAAGGAGCGGACACACAACATAAATATGCTAAAAATATTTACATTAGATCAGTCAGGCAATTGAATTATATATTAGTACTAACGAGTTACTTAAGAAAATATTCACCATTTTTTTTTCTTTATTTTTTTTCAACATGACGCTGTATCCCGCACGAGGCACGGTAGGCAGAGGGAACCTGGGAACCTAGTATTAAGACACTCCGTTCCACTTCCGTTCCCCACTTATATAATAATATTCACGTTTATATAATAATATTTTGACTGGCGCCGAAACTTAGAAAAATTAAATTCATCCAAATATTGTTATAAAAGTACAACAAGGTTAATTGGTATTCACACCGACAGCGCATGATGGTGCATACAATAGTGTCTATATACAAATGTATGATGAATATAATATCAACGTCCGCCAGTGGCCAGCGTCGAGGCGATGCACTTTTAATGACCCTTTAATGGCTACAAAAAGAAAATAATCTTTATATTTTACATCTAGCAGATCTCTTTCTTCTATTTCCTATTTTAATTGACGCTGAAAGGAATTTCTTATTGTAGGGCTTCATTATTTTTTTTTTGAGTTTCGTCATGGTTATTATCTACACGTCATTTAGTTTATATGTATAAGAAATACGAATAATAAAGTTACGAATAATTAAAACACTACGTTCAGTTTCCACTTTCCGCCGAATTTCAGACATTGCGTGTTAAGCGGCGAAAATATGAAATATTATACCCCTCTAGTTGGGATCAAATCCACCATCTGTCGCGATTTACAGTCACACTCCCCTGCCCCTGCGCTACGATAGGCATGAATACAATTAAGAGTTATTTTATTAATTACTAAAGTATATTGAGAGTGCAAAAGTTATTTATAATGTATTAATTCCCCTGGAAACCGCAAAAGCTATACTATACTATGGAGTCTTTAATTATAGGAAATTTTATATTATTAACCATTGAGTGTAATGGTTGTGCATTAAATACCACTCAAAAAACTTTTTGTTTCAAATATATTTTATTTTATATGAATTAATTGGACTGCGCTAGTATCCGTAATGATATGATTTATAGAATTTCTTTATTCACTTCTAGTAAATAAAGAGGCTGAAGTTTTCTTCACTCTGGTAACAAGGCAAACCGCGGCGCTATGTTCCTCCGTTCAACACGCAATGGAATGCGTTAACACTAAATTCTCCAGTTCCTTCTGCCTACCCATGTGCGGAATACAGCGTGAAGTTTTTTTTTTTTTTAAATACAAATGAACGTCTCCTCCTCTGAGTTTTTTGTGCCGGTTCCGCTCAGGCTTGATGATAGTGAGCAGCAGTAATGATAGTGAGCTGATGGTTATTTTTTACAAATTATTTATTTGGCTTTGACATATGGCCTGTCGTGGGGCAGACGCACAAGCGTGCGACTGTAAACAACAGATTGTGGGTTCGATCCGCACACGAGGAAATGAAATATTTAATATTTTCGGTCTAAATATTTAATATTTTAATTTCTTCGCTTTAGTAACAAATTAGTTGAGTTGAGTTCCGCCACTCAACATTCAAAGGCTCAAGTTGGGCGGTATGGCAGTGGAACGGAGTGTCTTTACTCTAAATTCCTAGTTTCCTCTGCCTACCCTGCCATGTGCGGGATGCAGCGTGAAGCTGAAAAAAGAAACTTAGTTAGTACATTTTTCCACAGCATCATGTGCCACAGCTCTGGAACCAAACGGAGAAGATTGGTCACTGGTAGTGAACTGTGCGGGCGAGACCCGCGTGGGGCAGACGGAGGCTGTGTACGCGGAAGGCATCTTCACACTAAGCGTAAACGTGGCGAAGCAATGTGCCAAGCTGAAAGTGCAACGGTTAGTTGAAATATCCAGTGGGCAGATGTATAGCAGTGATAAGGTAAGGACTGTATTATGTTTATATAAATTTAATTTTATAAATTTAAAAACATAAATATGTTATCAAAGATATATTAATAGTACTAGTGAAACGTTGATATTAAATCTGTTATTTTTATTTTTTTACTTTTATATTGTAAAGCCCAGTAGTGGTGGCAATATTAGTAGGTTTTTGCACTAGAAGAGGCCTCACGATATCTTTTAGCAAAAATTTATGCAAATAATTTTGATAAATTGTTGGAAATCAGAAGGTTATATGAGCGAAGGATCAAATAAAATATACCTCCCCAAGGAATGCACAAAATTTAGTACGAGTAGGGAGTAAGTTACGTAGAAAGGACGCGGTTTGTAACAGTCGGGGCTTCGAATCTTGTTACATTTTCTAAATAGTTATTATTTAATAACATGAAATAAATTTAATTTTATTTAAAACTCAATGACAACTCTTGATGTAGTGGAGAGCAAAGAAAGGAAACATTAAATCTCATATAATATATAAAAAAAATATAAAAAAAAAACATATATTTACTCAATACGTATTGTAATGTCTCAAATTCGGCGGAAAGTGGAAAACAGAAATTGAACAGAGTGTCTAGAGTGTCTTGGCACATAATATCAAGTCACTCCGTTCCATTTCCGTTCCTAATTTCCGTCGTATAAGTGGCTTATCCTTGGCGCTGAAAGGTTTTGCTTCTACTATCATAAACCTCATTACATGTCCCCCAGAGGGCATTGATGCGTTGGACGTGACCTTTCTCTAGTATCGACAATGTTTTCTCCTTATTTCTCTTATACAAACAGATATAAATATTTTTACATACATATTAACTACATAGACGCGTATTCACCCATTTTTTTTTAAATTATTATTAAATCTTTACATAAATTATAGGCTGTGTGCTATTATGAACAATAAGCTATCACTGAAAAGTTTCATCTATATATGTACGTTCACTAGTTTTTGTTTGAAAGTGAAACAAACATCCATCCCTACAAACTTTTTACATTCAAGGAAAAAGGAAGATTTAAGAATCTAAAATATAATAAGCTCACTCACTCACTCAGTTTCACGCTGTATCCCGCACGAGGCAGGGTATGCAGAGGGAACCCGGGAACCTAGTGTTAAGACATTCCGTTTCACTTCGGTCCCCACTTTCCGCCGAATTTGAGGCATTGCCTGTTGAGTGGCGGATCTCAACGCCGCGCTTTCCCTTATTACCAGAGCGAAGAATGAAACATTAAATATTTAAATTGAAAATATTAAATATTTCATTTCCTCGACTGAGGATCGAACCCAGAACCTGTCGGTTACAGTCACACTCTTGTGCCGCTACGCCACGACAGGCCTCAATATAATCAGCTCGTCTATTTTATTTGAAAATAACTATCACATATCTTAAAATTGATACGCAATTGAAAGGTATCGTCTAAGGGAACTTTGATGTAACATTAGATAAATTTAGGGCAGCTCAGCGACGTAAGGATTCTTTACTCGCGCATTTAATTGGTTTCCTAATTTCGGTCACAGATTTCAAACTCAAATACCATTCGATTAATATTATTCTTCACAATATGTTTATTTAAAACTCTTCAATCTGAAGCAAGTTCTTTCATTTCTTTGTTTGGCGTTTGTTTTTTCATCTGTATACCGAACATAGCAAAGTAGGCTGAGGGAACTTGGGTTCTCCACTTTACGCCGAATTTGAAGCAGTGAGTGTTGTAGTGAATATCACTCTCGCGCGCTTTGCTTGCTTGTTACTAGACTGAAGAAAAGAAAATATTAAATAATAAATATATATAATTTAAAAATATTAAATATTTTGTTTCTTCGAGTGGGGATCGAACCCACAACCTGTCGCGCGCTTTTGCCCCTGCGAAACGTCAGACGAATTGCGAGTTGTAGGCTCTAATTAAACTAGAAAATATTTTTTTTGTAATATTTTTTTTGTATATTTTTTATTAAAATCTGATAAGGCGTCATTCCCACATGCAATGCTGTCTAGAATTTAACTGAATATTTTTCGGTAAAGATAGATGAGAATAGTTATTAATTTAATAGTAATTGATCAAAACACTAACATAGATACGAGTACTTCATTGTATAAATAACGTTATGTTTTCCTTCCTTCATTATTTATGTACGCCTAAAGTATTGTTTCCGTTTAAATTAACTATGTGTTAGTTATTGAAGATTTTTTTTACTAGTAATAATATTAAGAATAACCGTTCAATATTTTTATTTCTTCGCTCTGGTAACGAGACTGAGCGCGGCGTTGAGTTCCGCAATTCAACACACAATGCCTCAAGGATTCGGAGGAAATCGTTTGTTTTACTTCTAATAACCGTCTAAATTTAAAGTAGATTAATAATTTTGATAATACATTTGTATCAAGAATGATGACTAAAATGTTGCATTAATTATTTTTAGCGGTCACCAACAAATAGTATTTAAAGTTATGTAATAATATTGTAAATTACAGATTTCTCTGTGGAACGCAATATTTATAGAATTATCAATCAGATTCCTACTTTTAGCATGTTTTCTTTCACTAAGAATCTAAATTCGCGCAACGTTTTAAAATTTACCACTCTTTTGCTAGCTGCAATTATCTATATATGTTCGCTATTTATAAGAAGTTATGAAAAAATCTTACAAAGCTAGTTTTATCTTGTTCTCGGATGTTTAAATTTGCATATTTGTCTGTATTCGATGACAGTACTTGTAATCTTAAAGCTCGAGGTATACAGTTATTCTTACGGTTGCTTCTCAATATATATTTTACAATATCATGTTTGTCCGACAACATATTCAAAGCTATAGCAAAAACAGTGACAGACAAACGATGAGGACGAGAAACAAGGACAAACTTGTGACTCCTAGTTATCGTCTCCAAAAAGTAAATAAATCATTTATGGGTCTGAGTATACATTTCTATAATAGTATTCCGCAGTGTATTTTAAATTTGGCACTGGAAAAATTTAAAGTAAATGGTAAAGCAATGTTGACCAAGAAAGCTTACGATACTGTTCAAGAATATTTGAACGATAAAAATGTATTTAATTAAGATCATTTGAATTTCATGCAGGATCAATAGACACCATTGTATTCAACAATAAAGTTGTAACTTTATTCAATATTGAACAGAGCAACTGTTGAGTTTCTTGCTGGCTTTTCTCAGCAGAACCGCATTCCGAGTGGTTCCGGTGGTAATTTTTATGTTCGTTTGAAAATTCAAAAGTGCTTGCAAAAGTCTATTTGAATAAAGAATGATTTGAATTTTTACTGTACTTGAGACTCACTAGGACAACCATTAACAAATTAATGTTAAGCATTATTTCTTAATTCCTCAACAATATTTTTATTTGATTATTTTGACGTAGCATGGCGTGATTTCAACCTGCGTCCTTTAGAATCCTTCCAAGAGTTACTTTTTCTAAAAAATATATTTTCATTTTCCAGCCTCACAAAGAAGATGGTCCAGTGGACCCCTGGACGGTGGAGGGCCGCATGAAGAGTCGCGTTGAACAAGAACTGAAGAAGATGCAGTCAGAACTGAATTACACTATCATCAGACCAGCCATTGTCTATGGAATTGGTGATAGAAGGAGTTTAAGTAAGAATACAATGTTACTAAATTATTCAACTTTTTAAAATATTTTGAAAACATGTTTTTTATTATAAAACCTTTGAGTCACAAGTGTTCTACTGTAAACCCCACAGGTTGTGGCTTCGAATCCAACTTGAGGAAATGAAATATTTATTAATATCGTTTGTTATTATAAAAACGCGGCGCGGCGACGCAAAATCAACGGAAAGTGGGCAACGGAAGTATCTTTATGGAAAAAGAGTTTCGTAACATTAGGTTCCTAAGTTCCGTATGCCTGCCCTGCTTTGTGCGCAATAGAGCGTGAAGCTTAAAAAAAAAAGAAAAAAGTTAAGATAAAATTATGATCCGAAGTAACGCGCCTCATTAAGCACTCAACATTAATTAAAATCTTTAAGCAACGCCTTAAAGAGTATTCATTACCTACAGTTACAGTGTATCTATTTAATTATGTTTCTATGCATATATGAATTTAAAAATATAGAAAGTGAGAAACGGAACGGATTATCTTACCACTGGGTTCCCAAGTTCTGTCTGTGGGGTACAGCGTGAAGCTGGAAAAATAAAACTAAATATAACTTTACAATCCGTGGACGACAATCAGCGAATTAAAGTCCATGTTCAAAACATAAATTAAATAAGAACAGCTTCACGCTGTATCCCGCACGAGGCAGGGTAGGCAAAGGGAACCCGGGAACCTAGTGTTAAGACACTCCGTTCCACTTCCGTTTCCCACTTTCCCCCGAATTTGAGGCATTGTGTATTGATTGGCGGAACTCAACGCCGCGCTTTGCCTTATTACCATAGCGAAGAAATTAAACATTAAATATTTTAAATTGAAAATATTAAATCGAACCCAGAACCTGTCGGTTACAGTCACACGCTTGTGCCGCTGCGCCACGACAGGCCTCAAAATTAAATAAGAAATATCTATATATGTATAATAATTTGCCTTTCTAGCGCCACGTCTCCTCTACGGCGGTATATACAAGCACTTAGGTGAAACTATGAAACTCTTATGGACTGCTGATCTCAAAATGAATACGGTCCACGTAAAAGACGTCTGCCGAGCCATCTGGACTCTAGCCATGAGGGGAGACGCCAGAGGACAGATCTACAATGTGGTGGACGAAGCTAACAGCACCCAAGGAAGCTTGGCCGAGCTGGTATCCGATATATTTAAAATTAATCATGATTATTATGGAACTGCTATATCTACTTTGGCTAAGGTGAGTGTTTCAATGTTGGTAGTGTTGGTTAATAATTACTTGTAATAGGATATTCGTATGAAGATATTATAAGGGTTGGTAAAATTAAATTTAAGTTTTATAGAGGCTACTATGGCGTCGTAGGAGGGGCAACGATTTTTGATGAATTATGTAATATATAAAATTATTTGCTCTAGTAACACAGCAAAAGCACGTCGTTGAGTTCTGACACTCAATAAAAGATGCGTCAAACTTGGCGGAAAATGGGAAACGAGTGGCTTATTTGGAACCCCGGGTCTTAACACTGGGTTTCCATGTTTCCTGTATGACTTCATCTGCGGGAAGTTATGAAGAGTCCCTCTTGTAGGCCACAGTATTGCTCAATACGAGCCAATAATTCAGCACGTTTCAAAAAATAAAGTTAAAGTGGAATAAGCAGTGCTCCAAATATAATATTTGTACTAAATGCGGGCAAAGGAAAAATTAAGATATTTTAGATGCTTTTTTTTATTTTGTTGACGTTTTCGGACGTCTATAGTCGTCGTATTAACTAAGGCTATACAAATTTATTATATAATTTCTTTTGCATATTATATAGATAATAACAGAACTCAAATGAAATAATGTATTGTTGTCTATGTAAAATTTAGAAGAAATAATAAAAATAAAATATTGAGGCCTGTCGTGGCACAGCGGCACAACCGTGTTGTGTGACTGCAACCGACAGGTTGTGGGTTCGATCCCCACTCGAAGAAATTAAATATTTAATATTTATTTACATAATAATTATGGTACAAGGTAAAACGCGGTGTTGAGTTCCACCACTCAACACGCATTGCCTCAAATTCGGCAGAAAGTGCGGAACATTAAGTGAAACGGAGTGTCTTAACACTAGGTTCCCATGTGCCCTCTGCCTACCCTGCCATGTGCGGGATACGGCCTGAAGTTGAATAGAATAGAGTAATAAAAATATAATACTTATAAATTCATTTTGCCAATTGATCACCAGAACGATATAGCCTCAGTGGCCGAGGAAGCGAACGACAAGCATTTGACCGCCTGGGCGGAGCTGTGCCGCAAGTACGCGCTGGAGCACTCGCCCCTGGAGCCCAGCGCCGGCGCCGACACCCTCCTCAACCGCCAGCTGTGCCTCCACGGCGGCCGGCTGGGGGCCCTCATGCCCCTCCGCGTGCCGAGGCCCACCGTGGACAACCTGCTGGAGGTGAGAGCCCTGACACCCTGACACTGCTATACTGCTATAGAGTAGCTGGATTACTATATGCCACTGGTTGTAAATGTTTTCTTGGGTTAGTTAGGTATCTTGCTCATGGTAGAATAGGCAAAGGGAACTTAGAAACCTAGTGTTTAGACACTCCGTTTCGTTCCCCACTTCCCTCTGAATTTGAGCGAAACTCAACGCCGCGCTCTGCCTTGTTATCAGAATGTGCATCAAACCCATAAACTATCGCGTTTACAGTCGCACGCTCGTACCACTGCACCACGACAGGCCATTTATTTATTTTATTTTTTTATTTATTCTCAAATCCATATGTTTATTGCAGAAAAAAATATGAAAGTGAAATTTTAAGATTCGTCACACAAAAAATTGTAGCGGTTATATTATAATTATTTATGTATATTTTTTTTTTAACAAAGTACCAGGATAACATAACACGATAAGATCTTACTTACTTATAAGATTTATACAATATTTGTCTTCCATTTCACAGATCTTACAAGACTACGCGTCGATGAATCTCTTCCCCAAGGAGCTTCTGCTGTGACCACGTTAATATTTTGAATATTACATAGAAAAGAAAACAATACCTACCGCTAATTTTTAATGCGATTTTGAGCTTATTTAAGTAAAAGACATTCGGTGTTAACGAAATTATCCTAAGCGTTTGTATTCCATTTTGTTTTTTTTTTTAATATGTGACCCAAATACTGCCTTATTATTTTTAATGTTTCATTAAGAAATGTATAAATACTTAATTATTATATAAAAACCTTTTGAAGTTTTTTATGGCGTGTGTCGTTTGTCCAGGGTTTATATTAAAGAGTTCTGTGATACAACTGCGAGAATTTTATTGAAAAAAATAAATAAAAAAAGGTCCTTTTCAGTCCTAAATATGTTAAATGATAGTATTAAATGAACTGACTGTCGATACCAAAAACCGTGTGTCATTCGATTTTACACTAAATTTACTTGCTTGAAGTTCCATAACGAGATTTTTGTTGTACTTAAGAAATTTCCATTGTATCTCTTTTGTGTTTTTTTTTATATTTATGTATGTACTTAATTCTTTTTTACATTTTTTTTTTATATATATATATATATATATATATATATATATATATATATATATATATATATATATATATATATATATATATATAAATAAATAAATATATATATATATATATATATATATATATATATATATATATATATATATATATATATATATTTAGTTACAACACTATTATGTAAATCTAAACATCGAGTCGATAATTGGTAAGAATTATTATTGTAATTATTTGGTACTTAATTTTCGGTATTTTTTTTTATAAATTATTTACGTAAACATTCTTATTATGTGGATATTTAAAAAAAATTAAACTTTTTCATATACTTTTACCAATATAAATAATTTTAATACTTTTTACGTACCATTTAATGTATTTACTTAAATTACTTATGAGAATATTGAATGTACCGTCAGCAAGCGACAATAACAAAAAAAAAAATATTTATACAAATCGTAATTTCACTATTGCCATTAAAAAGGATCTAGATAGACAAATAAATATATTACAAAATATTAGATAACGATAATAAATACTATATATTTTTGTTGACGGTACAATTAGTTAAGTACAGTTAGGCACCGCTCAATTTTATAGCCCCGTTCGGTTTGTTTGCTCACGAATTTTAAGTTTTTTTGCTTAATTATATGCATTTTGAAACAAAGTTTCATTTGTAAGTGTACTGTTGAATTCAACAATGTATGACCTGCGATTATATATTGTACTTTGCAGTATAATTGTATTGATATACGAGTTGTTTTTTTTTTTTTCTAAACCCTATCCCTATTTTGGCTGTACGCTTTCACGCAGTATCCCGCACATGGCAGGGTAGGCAGAGGGAACTTTGGAACCTATTGGAACTGAACTTTCTTTCCATCTAACTTCACGCTATATACCTAGCGGGGTAGGTAGAGAGAACTGAATTTAAATGATATAATATAAAGTACAGTGGCGCCGATGTGTTCAAGCGAGCCACTATTCGTCGTCTGTACTGTAAAGAGAAACACAGAAAGAGGGGTCTGTACTATGAATTCGTATCAAATTCTCAATAATTCTATTCTTGATATTAATGAATACCATCTTCGAAATACGTTCTAGAAATTAACTGATGGTAGTAGACAAGCTGAGATCTTTGAGTAATCTATCGGGAGATTTCATGTTAATTATTAATTAATTAATAATAATTATCATCGGAAAGTGGGGAACGGAATATCCCAACACTAGGTTCCTAATTAAGCATGAAATGAATATCAAATATGTTCTTGAAATTAAGATTAACATCTTCCATACAATATTGTGACCAATAAGTAAGGTAAATTTGCTAAGTGAATTCCTTATTTCTTGTTCTAAATCAATTCCATCGCTTTTTCAATGACACTTAGCTTACTATGTGATCTAAACTGTTAAAAAGCGACTTTATTACCTCAAAATTTATCATTTATAGAAAACACTATAGAAACCCACAAACAAGACTATATTTTCAGTTTTTAGCAAAATCTATAAAAATCTTGCATTGCATTCAAGATGAATCTTAAACCAGTCAATTTCTTCTTAAGTTTTACCTACTAGAGCGAAATAATTATTGCCTAGTATCTTTTCATTTCCTCGACTGGGGATCGAACCCAGAACCTGTCGGTTACAGTCACACTCTTGTGCCGCTGCGCCACGACAGGCCTCAATTTATTTATTCTTTATTCAGTTCATCATGTTATATCTAGAAAATTCAGCAGATAATGGGGAACTCGACACTGTTCTTTCTGCCAGCTTATTATAATTGGGCGGCAAAAAGAAGTGAAAAAAAGAAATAAAACAAGTATATAGAAATAAACAAAGCAAAATTACAAGTACAGAATTAAACACTTAAGCATTTTCAACGTTTTTATTAATTTCCAAACATAACATACACATTGTCCCTTTATTGCACACCTCAAACATTTCCATACACTGAAGGAAGAAAATACACAACCGATTTTTTATATATCTAATATAATTTGAAAATATTTTTTTTAGCTTCACGCTGTTTCCCGCATCTGCCAGGGTAACTTGGGTACGTAGTGATGTAACACTTCGATCTCAATCGGAAATTTTCGTTCACCACTTTCCGGCGGATTCTGCAAGTATTGCTAGTAAAGTGGCGAAACTCAACGCCGTATAAAATATAAACCCTTATGAAATAGATTCATATTAAACATTGGAAATAAACCAAACGTTGTACAATTGTCGGTGCTCAATTAAATAAATACAAACGATGGCGAAACACAAGAACAATTGAAAATTTTAAACATTTTCACCTCATCTTCTGACATAAATTTTAATGTTTATTGCACAAATATAATTCTTCTATACTAACCAACCGAAAAACAACATTATGCGTGGAGAAAGTCGAAGTTCAAAATCACCAAACACAAAAAGTTACAACAAAATAATCGAAAGCACTTATAATTATTATCATATCATTATTATATTACACCAAATACAAAAAATGAATATATATATATATATATATATATATATATATATATATATATATATATATATATATATATATATATATATATATATATATATATATATATATATATATATATATATATATATATATATATATATATATATATATATATATATATATATATATATATATATATATATATATATATATATAAACATAAACTAATACTGAATTCTTAATCAGTTCTTTAGACAATTTACACACATTATTTAATAACTACCTTAAATTAGCTGCCATTAAGTTTCAATAACTACGAATTTTATAGGAAATAGATAAAACATTTTTTACAAAAATTAAATTATATTAATTATATAAAACGCCCAGAAATATTGTTTTTTTAAAGAATCTGTCACATCTCATTGTTATTTACAGAAAATATCTGTACACATCAGTATGAGCAATATCCTATACACAAAAAATCTAATATTTTTTTTAAATATTATGCATCTACAAAATAAGATAAACTTATAAAAAGAAAATGACGTTACAATAACACATTGACATTTCCATGTAACTTGACTTGTTTCAAAAGTGCTTGTAATTGATTAACTGAATAAAGAATTTTTTTATATAAAAACTTATATATTGACTCCTTATATATTAAGGCATCAATATACGTTGCAAATCTACTCGCAGTTGAGTAAAATATATCCATTGTTTTTTTATATATATTTGATTGGATAATATTAAACGGCCACGATTTGTCGATCATACTGTAACGAACGCAGCAGTATCGATTTGGTTGGTTTGGGATTCTTACGATACATTAGGTTATGTTAGGGTACACTAGGATACATTATGGTGTCTTAGGATACTTTAGTATACCTTAGGATACACTAGGGTACCGTAGGATACTATAACGTACGATAGGATACACTAGGATATCTTAGGATACATTAACCTACTTACATTTTGTACGTAAAGGTACCGAACACAAATAGAAAATGGAAGCTAATAATTGAGTAACTTCTACTTTTTATTTATTACTCAATACTCAATTTTCGTTCAAAATATTTATTAAAAAATATATATATTTTTATGAAAAATTCATAGCGCGTTTGAAACCAAAAGAATTAATAATCTACTAACAAAGTTATGTACAAAGATCACAAAGATTTCATCAGGAGGTGTTCAATTTTGACTTAATGTAATGTTTTTTTTAATATTATATACATAATGTACGCACTTACAAATCAGTGTTAATCTTAAGTCACAATTTTATTTGTACTGTTTTTTTTTCTTTCACGCTATAACCCGCATATAGCAGGATAGACAAAGTGAACCTTGTTCATTAACTTTTTATTTAAATAAAAAACCGTAACGCTTTTAAATATCCATCTCCCGTTCCTAGTTGCGTTACATAAAACTTAAAGATTGCACTTTTATCTAACTATACTATGTGGTGTCAGTACAGGCAATCATACAGCCATTGACTGACAGTCGTAGTCAGTATGATTGACAGTCGTAGTCAGTATGACTGACAGTCGAAGTCAGCATGACTGACAGTCCTAGTAAGTATGACTGTTAGTATGTAGTCAGTATGACAGACAGTCGTAATCAGCATGACTGACAGTCGTAGTCAGTATGACTGACAGTCATAGTCAGTATAATTGGCAACAGCATATTCCTTGTGTCTGACAGGGTAGGGTACTAAACTCAGCACATCTCCAAGTGACTGACTGATTTAATATCAGTATAAAGGATCAACTCGGCCACAGTCAAGGGAAGCGAGGCGACACGTGGCAGAAGTCAGTCATTGGCAATATTACTACTTGTATCTGTAAACACATAAAAAAATAATATAATTTTATGTCAACCAATAAACAAATAAAATATAGATAATATAAAGATATAATTATTTAAAAAAAATATTTAGACTTAGTTACAAAGGTTAAGGTTCCAACTGGAACTATCATTATCATTATTGTAGCATATTGTCAACCGGAGATGGCAATCCACGGCGTAGAGTTACGCCATTTAACGTGCAATATCTTAAAAGGAAACATTAAATATTTAAATTGAAAATATTAAATATTTCATTTCTTTGAGAGGGGATCGAACCCACAACCTGTCGGTTACAGTCACACGCTTGCGCCGCTGCGCCACGACAGGCCTCAAAAGAATAGAAAAGATATAACAATAAACTTACCCGCAGTTGGTCTCTGTTGGGTCCTAGCAGGTGTTTAGGTTCCGGTACTTCAGTACTGTCGGAGCACTTCGAACATCGTCTACAAAATAACATTCATTCAACACTAGCGCCCCGCCCGCGGCTTCGCCCGCTTCAATTACGCTATTTTATGTACTAATCTCAATTACACTCTTGGTCTAACACAGTTATGATTTTTATGACAATATCTATGCATAGACAACAATAATTTCCGCTAAATGAATATAAAATTTATATAATCTTCACTGAGCTTCACGCTGTATCCCGCAAATAACAGAGTAGGTAGAGGGACATTGGAAACCTAGTGTTAAGACACTCCGTTTTACTTCCATTTCCCACTTTTCATCGAACCCAAAACCGACAGGTTCTGGGTTCGATTCCCCACTCGAGGAAATGAAATATTTAATATCTTCAATTTTAAATATAAAATGTTTTCATTTCTTCGCTCTGGTACAAGGCAAAACGCGGCGTATAGTTCCGCCACTCAACACGCCATGCCTCAAACTCGGCGGAAAGTGGGGAACGGAAGTGAAACGGAGTGTCTTAACACTAGGTTTCCAACTTCCCTCTGCCTACCCTGCCATGTGCGGGATACAGCATGAAGCTGAGTATATTCAATTACAATATGAAATGGTTAAACAAAAAAATATATCGTTCCTCTATAAAGACTTCCAAATAAGTTAACTTTTCGCGATACTACGTTCCAATAAAGACACTCCCGTTCTCCATTCTCCACTTTCTGCCTAATTTTGGGGAATCGAACCCACAACCTTTCCTACTTGATATTATAAATATTTGTTTAACCGTTCAACGCTTACTGTTTCTAGAAATTTCTTTGTTTAAAAACAATTAAAAAAATGTTCTTCTACTTTTTTCGAAATACTTAGGAAACACAGGGGAATATTTGACCTTCCATTTTGTTTTTCGTTTATTATTATATACCATACTATTATATACCATACTGAAAAGAGCAGGTTCGATTTCTACTTGGGGAAAATAATTATAAGCACGACGTTGTATTTCGCCACTCAACTCATAATATCTCAAAAATTAAACAGTACGTAATAGGTTCCCAGGTTCCCTTTACATACCCTGCTATACATGGCAGACAGAGTGTTGCTAGAAAGAAAATAAAATTATTTTTTTTAATTTTTACCCAGTTTTCTGCATCGCGGATATATGTGAGACGGTGGACGCAGAAGTCGTTGCGGAACTTCCGGACGAAGCGGGAGTGTAAAGCGGAGTATTTAATTCATCGAAATCCAAAGCACCATCGATGTTCAACACCCTGTAGAAAAAAAAACATATCATTGAAACCTGCTATGATGTAGACCATATATTTTGTTAACTTTTTTTAGTTTGTTTGTAGCTTCACCCTGTACGTGTATCCCGCACATGGCAGGATAGGCAGAGGGAACTTGGGAACCTAGTATTAAGACACTCAATTCGAAATATATATTTTTTTTTATTTACTTTCTTCACTTTCCATCGAATTAATCGGCGTTGCGTATTGGGTGGCGGAACTCAACGCTGCGCTTTGCCCTTTTGCCAGATTTTAATTTTTCTCGAGGGGGCCTCCAACCCGCAACCCATTTCATTTACAGTCTTATATTCGTACTTCTGCGCCACAATAAGGGTGGAAATAAAATAATTGTAATTAAAATCTCAATATAAGGTCAACTTGAGACAGTTACACCAGCGAGTTAAGGTAATTGCGACGGTTATGGCTTCATATCCTCGCTCTAGTAACGAGGCAATTTGCGGAGTTGAGTTCCGCCACTCAATATGCAATAACCTAAGAATTCAGTGGAAAATGGGCAACGGAAGGGGAAAGTGTTTTATTGGTGAACGGAGTGTCTTACACTAGGTTTTACGTGTGGTAGAGTCACGTTGTCAGCAATGGCAACACGCATGGGCAGACTCGACCGGATTGTTACCACCCCCGGCATTTAAAACCGGCGTTAAGTAAGACTTCGGCCACTGCGTCTCGCATTGGGTAACGCCGGGCCCCGGGGCCCATCCTAGTAGCTCCTCTGGTGTTACACGGAACCGTGGGCGACGGTGATCACTTACCATCAAGTACGCTCGTTTGCCGTCTTTTCCATAAAAAAAAGGTTCCCAAGTTCCCTCTACTTACCCTGCCATGTGCGAGATACAAAATGATACGAAAAAAATATATTTACGTGTCTTGCGCAGAAAATCTATGTACACGCTCGACGACTGAGGCGACGTGCTCCACGCCATTTTGGACGCCCCACACCAAAATGCCTATCTGAAAATATTATAACATAAATTTTATAATTCCCTTTTTTAATCACGCTGTATCCCGCATATCTATTGTAAACAATTCTTTGATTCTTGAGCTATCCAGTGGTATAATTTGAGTGGGTAACATAGATATATAGCTATAATACAAAACTGTACTCATACTACTCAGCTTCACGCTGTATCCCGCACATGTCATTCCCTCTGCCTACTCTAAAAGGCTACCAAAATGGCGGAGGGACCGCAAACAATATGGCAAAAAATCGACAATTCTATCATCCCCGTTATAAATCTCGAAGTAAAGGAGGTACGGGAGATACTATGGGAGAAAATTCAAGAACCGACTTCCCAGAGAAAAATCATTTTAGTAATAGTCTCGATAGCTCTATTGCTGGACAACATGCTTTATATGGTCATAGTACCAATCATTCCAGACTATTTGCGCTATATCGGTGCATGGGGAGAAGCGGGCTATGACCATGTTGTGACTTTACCACCCATAAGAGAAGGAAATAGAACCATTATACCAACTAAAATTATACCAGCTTCGCACGAAGGGCAAGAATCGGCAACTGGTGTTCTTTTTGCATCTAAGGCAATTGTGCAGTTGATGATTAACCCATTTTCCGGTGCCTTAATTGACCGAATAGGATATGATATTCCAATGATGTTTGGACTCATCATAATGTTCCTTTCAACATCTATATTCGCATGCGGACGAAGTTACGGCATGCTGTTTTTTGCAAGAAGTCTTCAAGGTGTGGGATCCGCCTTTGCTGACACATCAGGTTTAGCTATGATTGCTGACAGATTCACTGAGGAATCTGAACGGTCCAAGGCCCTGGGTATTGCGCTAGCATTTATCAGCTTCGGCTGCTTAGTTGCACCGCCGTTTGGAGGAGCTTTATATCAATTCGCTGGTAAAGAGGTACCTTTCCTAATTCTTGCATTAATATCTCTGATGGATGGATTTATGTTACTTCTAGTTATGAAACCACTAAAGACGCAGATGAAAGAAGCTTCTCAGCCTAAACCCGCTGGCACGCCTATATGGAAGCTTTTAATGGATCCTTATATCGCAGTGTGTGCTGGAGCCCTTATGATGTCTAACGTTGCACTAGCTTTCCTTGAGCCTACAATTTCTCTTTGGATGGAAGACAATCTCACTAAAGATAACTGGAAGATTGGAATGATATGGCTGCCAGCATTTTTTTCCTCATGTTTTAGGTGTTGTGATTACGGTCAAGATGGCAAAAAAAATACCCCCAACATCAGTGGTTAATGGCCGCCGGTGGTTTGGCGCTGGAAGGTCTTTGCTGTTTTATAATTCCTTTCGCCAACTCATATAAAATGCTTATGATACCAATTTGCGGAATTTGCTTTGGAATTGCTCTGATCGATACAGCACTTTTGCCTACTCTGGGATATTTGGTAGACGTGCGATACGTATCAGTATATGGAAGTATTTATGCAATAGCCGATATATCGTACTCTTTCGCCTACGCTGTTGGACCAATCATAGCTGGCGAGGTGGTTGAGATGATTGGATTTACTGCTCTGAACCTTTTTATAGCATTCAGTAACTTATTATACGCTCCTGTGCTAATGTACCTCAGGCATATTTATGATTTCAAGCCATTTGAGAATGAAGCAAATATTTTAATGGCTGACCCGCCTGATAAGGAATATCAAACTTACAGTATGCAAGATCAGCGACCTGTCAACGGCGAGTTTAAGAATCATTTGGAGTACAGCAACGTTCCCGGTCAAGGGGATTCTGTGCAAGAATCAAATGTGGATAATTCGAGGTATGATTATCAGGAGGGCTATCAGAATTACTCTCAAGGATACGAGCAACAAAACTATCAACAAGAGAGTCAACAATCCTACAGTCAACCTCGTCAGCTGCCAGCACAGCCGCAACCCACGCCGAGCAACCCGTTCAGGGCTCCCAGCACCGCACCAGCTCCAGCCAGCGCTCCTCCGCCGGCGCCAGCACAGAATCCTGTAAGGAATCCCTTCCGACAAGGCTTTTAGAGCTACTTAGTATTGTTGTCTATATTTTTGAATTTACTTGTTGTGTATTTATAAATGTCTTATAGTTAAACTTCGATCACTGAGCCGTGACCAGCCGGCGGATACGTTTAGTTACTAGATCCTAACTGCGCTTATATTTATATTGCCTACAAAATGATGTGGTACTTGCAACACGTGGAAACTACAATAGTAGAAGAAAGAGGTAAAGTTATTAAAAGATCTAGTACGAGCAAGTGTCTCATTTTGTTGGCAGCTATCAAGTTTCTTGTTGATATTGTATTGTTCGATAACTGTTACGCCTTCTATTCAAAACTAAGCAATGATATCTACTTTTTACTATGAAATTGTACTATAATATATAATTTATTAAACTATACTATGTGTGTAGAGAATCATATTTGTAATGTAAATTTGTTATAAGCTACTCATATATTCTCGAAGCAATTTAAAAGGATTAAATTTTCTAGATTATACTTAGGTTAAGAAAAGTGACAGTGAGGTCATTAAATTAGTAGAACAAGGTGATGAGTTGCCCAAAAATTTGTACATTCCAACGGCACTTGGACCTTCTAGTCATGTTTAGGTTTAAGATAACAAATATTCTATATGATATTTTGTATTTGATACAAAAGTACAGTTAAAAGTTTAACAATTTAAGAAAACATTTTTCAATATTGATATATACCTACTTTTTAGTAAGCCATATGATTCATAAACGAATTATAAATAACTAGCACAAATCTTAGCTACTTGGATGTTGCATTAATGACGAAAAAGGGCAAAAATATATAAAATGAGAAACGAAAATGTTTCAGGGTAGGCAGAGGGAACTTGGGAACCTAGTGTTAATCCACTCCGTTACAAAACTTGTTACTATTCGTTTTTCTGGATTGCGTCCCTATGGAAGTAATTTTAAAGGCGTTATTCACATCAAAAAGGTATACAGAGAAAACATAATTAAAAAAAAAAACTCCCCACTACAAAAACACAAACACAATAAAAATCCATAAAAAATATTTAACTTCAAACTGCTTCCAGCACATAGCTGGGTAGGATACGCTTCCGTTTCCATTCACCCCAATTCTAGCCAACTCAACGCCATTTCTTACCCGTGAAGAAAAAAAATAAATACATAATAAAATACATAATATCCTCGAATAATGTAGCTCTGTGAATTAAACCAACAATCTATTTCATTAGAACTAACAATGAAACTAACTTTAACTCGCACATCCGGTTCGCCATATTGGCTGTGATCGTACCACCTGCTCTCCGGACAGTTCTGACACGTTATCGATATGCGAACTGTACGTAACACCACTTCCGGAACCTGAAATAAAGGAAGCGGAAGATAATATTAGTCTTTACATTCATAGTTAACGGGCTTGTTGTGGAGTGCTAATGTTTTAGCGACAGGGCTCTTTTGAGGAAATTAAATTTATATTATTTCCATTTTCCTCGCATTCGTAATGAGGCAACTCGCAGAGTTGAGTTCCGTCACTCTACAATTCGGTGGGAAGTGGGGTTCGAAAGTGTCTTAATGAACACACACTGGGTTCCCAAGTTCCCTTTGCTGCTGAGAAAAAATTTTAGCTCCTCAAAACGTCTGTTACAGTCGCTCGCGTGTGCCCCTGTGGCACGACAGTCCCCAAAAAAAATATCATAATTGTTAATAAAAAAATAACCAAGCAATGCTATAGAGACAAAACATGAGAGAATTTCATAAACAAAATCACAGATAAAAAATATTTAACTTAAGAAAAAAAAATACTTACATCACAGGTTCCCGCCCAAACTATCAACATACTTTTCCTGAACCAAACACCTTTGGGGTACAAATCGACCGTCCACTCAGTTAATTTATCAGTCGCAATGTCCGCCATTGAAGGTCTGGTAGAAAATATGAACGTTCTAGTATGATAACTTGGTAGGGAGTGGAAATTGTCCACCGCGAGAATCGAACCCCATGTGTCCTCGGTGTAAAGACGAGGCGTGAACAACATACGGCCGGCTTCGGTTTGCTGGATCTCTGATACTCTCGCGTATTGAGCTGGATAGAATATATATCTAATTAACATATATACATGTTATTATAATTAATTAAAATTATATTTTTTATAATATTAATTTTGGATACAGTGTATATTTCACACCCAGCAGAGTAGGAAGAGGGAACATGGGAACCTAATGTCAATACCCTCCACTTTTGTCCCCCACTCTTCGAAGTATTCTGGACGTATTGCTTAATAAATTGCGGAATTTAACGCTTTGACCTTTTACCAGACGAAGGAAATAATATGGAATAGAAAATAACATTTAATTTCCTCGAGTGGGGATCAAACCCACAACCTGTCCGGTCTACACACACACGCCTGTGCCGCTGTGCCACAACCGACCGACATTATAATTTAAAATAATTATTGTTAAATTATCATAATGTTATTATATAAGTCCCTCATAGCATAGAAGTACGGCATTGGACTGTGAACGCGACAGTTATATTTAGGTTCAATTCCCAGTTGAGGCAATAGGATATTTTCATTTCAATGAGGCGTTAACTCCTCTCCACTAAAAATAAATCAGTGTGTGGGTAACGGAGTGTCTTAACACTCAGTAGTATGTGACTCAGTATGTTAGTGACCTAATTTAATATGAACCTGCACTAACCTGACTGATAGCTCATGGCGATGGCCATCCTCTCCATAAAGAACACCTTATGTTCCTGTGTCAATGGACAGAGTAACAACTTGGCCAATTGATTTGGACACATCATCGGGAACCTGAAATGTTGGTTTTTGAAGTTAGTTGAAAAATCATTAAAAAAAAACAGCAATTTCATATAACACAACGCCATGTATTATTTGGTTAGATGTGGCATCTGAAAATATTATACAGAAAAATATGTATAACCTAAGATGATGAAATCTTATACAGACAAATATCACCTAAGATAATAAGATAATAAAATATTATACAGATGATGATAAAATATTATACCGACATGTATAACCTAAGATGATAAAACATACAAATGATAATGAAATATACATACAAATATAACCTAAGATGATGAAATATTAAACAGATAAATATATCCTAAGGTGATGAAATATTATACATATGATGATAAAATATTATACAGACAAATATCACCTAAGATAATAAAATATTATACAGATGATGATTAAATATTATACCGACATGTATAACCTAAGATGATAAAACATACAAATGATAATGAACAATATACATACAAATATAAGATAAATATAATCTAAGGTGATGAAATATTATACAGATGATGATAAAATATTATACAATCAAATATCACCTAAGATAATGAAATATTATACATATGATGAAAAAATATTATACATACAAATATAACGTATGATGATGAAATATTATACAATCAAACATCACCTAAAATGAGGATAGAACCTACTTACCTATTTAATCATGACAATTATAACATCTGCCTCAATAAATTATTAAAAATAAACATTATACAGAGCTATAACTTCAATGAGAGAACTAAGACAGTCATCGTTTAAAAATCAAAGACATAGTGTGGTAGGCAGAAGGAACATGGGAACTTAGTGTTAAGTAAGACACCCTGTTTCCTTCTTTTAGCCGTATTTTAGAACTATTATTGGTTTAGTGACTGAAGTCAACGACGCTCTTTGTAACAATAACATTGTGATGATACTAAAAAATATTAACTAACTTAAAATAAACAGCTTTTTTTAAAATATATATTATTAAATCTTCATACAAAAATTATATCTGGGCTTGTCGTGGCTCAGGGGCAAAAGGGTGCGACTGTTAACTCAAAAGGTTGTGGGTTCGATCTCATTCGAGGTAATGAAATAAGATTTTCAATTCCTAGCTCTGGTAACAACGAGGCAGAGCATTGAAAACGGAATATCTCCAGAATACAGTGGAACGGAAATGTCTTACCATTAGGTTCCCAAGTTCCCTCTGCCTACCCTGCTCAGTGCGGGATATAGCGTGAAGCTGAAAAACAAATGGAAATAACCTTATATGTGAAAACATAGTAGAGACCAGCGAGTCCCAATGGACTTTGATCTCTTGTTCGGACAAGTCACTCGAGTTTATCTTCTCCTTCTGGGTGTTCAGCCAACGTACGACAAATCTGGAAGTAATATACATTATTGAGTATAATTATTTATTATTTAAATATTTATTTTAATAAGTTTTATAAGTTTTTTTTTATCGGACTTCTATTGATTAACATTATTTAGATAAGACGCCTGCTGTGGCGCAGCGGCACAAACGTGTGACTGTAAACCATTGTTGTGGGTTCGATCCTCACTCGAGGATATGAAATATTTAACATTTTCAATTTAAAAATTGAATGTTTTCATTTCTTCACTCTAGTAACAAGCGGCGGCGGCTCAACATTGATTGTTAATTTTATATACATCAGTTGATAAATAAAAATGTAAGGTTAATTTAAAATACTTAATTCGACAAAATGACTACAAAAATGTCATTCATTAAGCTGAAATTTAAATTTTCAATGTATAAATATCGTATTAAAAGTAACAATTTTATTAGAACAAGAATGTAATTGAGACTACTAAAAGATTCATAAAAGTGTAATTAAAGCGGGCGAAGCCGCGGGCAGGTCGCGTACTAACTGGTAAAGAGTCATTTCGTTGTGTAGAACCAAGTCACTCTGTTGCAGCAGTAACAGCAGAGTATCGTCTTCTAGTTCGGCGAGCTCACTGTCCACCACCCACTCCATGTTCCACTTGACAAAATTCTGACATTTCTGGAAGGAAATAAATAACAATATTAAAAAATTTCTCACACGTCTGTAAATGGGACAGGTTGTGAGTTCTAATTTTTTTTTTGTTCTGGTAGACAAAGACAAAGCGGGGCGTAGAGTTCCACCACTCTCTCAAATTCAGTAGAAGGTTTAATACTAGTTTCTATCTCGTTCCTAAAAGTCCAACGTCTCAAAAATTAGCGGCGGTGCTTATGGAACAAAGCTAAAGAAAAGAAATGCATAACAGTAAATTATTTTAAGCCTTCACGAAAAGAGAAAATTTAATTAAAAGAGGGTTTAAGAAAATACCAGAATGAGAAAATAAAAAATTCTCGTTTGAGAATCGAACCCATGGGAATCGTATCGTATTCATCGAATTTATCCAGTATTCCACTGCACCACAACAGCCTAAAAGAACTTTAATACATAAAATTGTATATTTCAAATTCGAACTAATTAATATTTTCAAATAAAATATTTAATGTGTTCATTTATTCGCTCTAGTAACGAGGCAAAGCGCGGCGTTGAGTTCCACCACTCAACATGCAATCCCTCAGAATCAGCACAAAGTGGTAAATGGATCGGAGTGTCTTAACACTAGGTTCCCAAGTTCCCTTTGTCTACATCACGTGTAACTGAAAAAAATATATCTATATCTCAAACAATAAAAGTAATTCTGAAATATATAAATCTTACTTTTGCGACATCATCATGGCCACACGCCATTGTATATTGCATCCAAGCTATCAGTTGTCCGCGCAGCGCCGCCTGAGCAATGTGCTGAGACATATAGTCTAAGCATAGCGTTACTAAATCCTGTTGGAATCAAATGATATACTAAATTATTATTAATTTAAATGAATGAATGAATGAGGCCTGTCATGGCGCAGCGGCACAAGAGTGTGACTGTAACCGACAGGTTCTGGGTTCGATCCCCAGTCGAGGAAATGAAATATTTAATATTTTCAATTTAAATATTTAATGTTTCATTTCTTCGCTCTTGAAATAAGGCAAAAGCGCGGCGTTGAGTTCCGCCACTCAACACGCAATGCCTCAAATTCGGCGGAAAGTGGGGAACGGAAGCGGAATGGAGTGTCTTTACACTAGGTTCCCGGGTTCCCTCTGCCTACCCTGCCTCGTGTGGGATACAGCGTGAAGCTAGAAAAAAAAAAAAAATGTAACACTTTTAACCCGATTAGTCGCGTATATAGAATGGTAAACATTTTTTGGGGAGCCCAACGTTTCGTACACTTTACAGTAGTCCGTGGTCACGGGTACAGTCTACCCGAGGCCATAGACTACTGTAAAGTGTTGTACTGTACTGTGTAAATGTGTAACAATCGCGAAAATCAAAGACATTGTTAAATTATTATTAATTTCGGTTTGAGGCTGATTGATCCACTCAAAGAAGTGAACAACTCTTCATTAAAAACCTCAACTTTTCATTAAAAATCCATTTAAATGACCTGGCATTGCAAACTTTATAGCAATCATGAAAAAAGTACAAAAATAAACCTCTATATAATATATGTAACATTAAAAATAAGATTTTATCAATTAACCCCATTTAAAACAGATAAGGGCCTATCTATACAGTATGCCAGACAAGTTGAGGCCTGAAGTAATAAGCATTATTTTTTATTATTTCAGTAACATTACCTTTAATTATTATTTTAAGTTTTAAAGTTATTAATGCATAAAAGTAACAAAATCTCATCTCATCAGCTAGAGCTTATTTACCATACTAAACCTTCTTCTGCATTTAAACACATTGTTGCACACACAAGGTCTACCGTGGCGCAGTGACCCAAGCATGATATGCATGTGATAGGTTGTGGATTCAATCCCCACTCAAGGAAATGAAATATTTGATATGTACAAATGAAATATTTAATGATTTCATTTCTTAGCTCTGATAGCAAGGCAAATCACAGTGTTAAGATCCACCACTGAACACGCAATGCCTCAATTTTGGCAGAAAGTGTCAGTGACATTTGTTGTAGAGCAGAGTTCAGAAACACAAAAATATATCATTTACATTCTATTCTCTAATATCTTACATTCTATTCCTTTTGACCTCTGCAATAGGAAAAAAAATAGGTATTGTGTGCAATTGCCACTATTTAGGAATATTTTAAAAAAAATGTCGGAACAATTGAATCTCATGCAGAATAAATATTAATGTATGTGATACAGAATAGTGACATAGATATTATTTAGTTTTAGGTTTAAGAACATTTATTTCTTATAAGAATAATACAATTCACTCTAGTTTGTTCCCAAATTGTTTCAGAACTGCAAGCCACCAGACAGCTTTATATTAATTTGACAGTAACAATTAAAAAAAAATTACTAATATAAACTAAATTTGCAGAAAACACAAAAAAATATCATTTGGAAAAGTTAATTTTATATGCTTTTGCATTTATTTATCTTTTAAATGTTGATCATACTGTTTTTTTTTTTTAGTGTAAAATGACACTTCCAAAATGTTATAAGTGTAAATACTAATTAGAATAAAAATAAATCTCTTCTTTACATTGTACCAACCTTCACATTATATTTATCTGCCAACGATAAAACAGGAAGCACAGTCTGGTGGGATATTTTAATTTGGCCCGTATAGAAATACTTCAAAAAATGCGGGAAGACAGAAGATGCTAACGGAGTCTCTTGTAAAACAATGTGACTTTCCCTCCACTCACTCCATTCTCGATTCATAAGCATAACCTACAAGAACATTTATATTCATATTATATGTTATAATATTAAAATTAACAAATTATTTTTTTTTTGGAGGCTATCATAACAATTCAGCAAATCAGCAATTTACTGTAAACACAGTAGCTACAGTTCTAAGGTCTCTATTCACTTGTTGGAACAAATTATTTTCAATATAAAAAAAAGACAAAGCATAGCATTAAATTCTGCCAATCAACATGCAATATCTTAAAAGTAGTGTTACATGGGCAAAAGATACATACATAGATACAACTCAAAGCTAAAAACTCTTTGTTTTCAATATAATTACCTGAAATACTTCACTGCTAGCACATAATATTAGCCTATGGACAGGATATCGAGTGCCTCCAACTTCTAACACCAAATCACTCATTAGCTGCTCAGCATACAAATTTGCAATTTTGTGAAGGACACTCTGTGAATTATCCACCTAAATATAAAGAAACTTAAGTGTAATAACCAAAACATTGGTTGAAATATATGCAAATCTACA
Organism: Eueides isabella; assembly: GCA_019049475.1. Lineage (NCBI taxonomy): Eukaryota > Metazoa > Arthropoda > Insecta > Lepidoptera > Nymphalidae > Eueides > Eueides isabella. Next base: position 14,576,437 of record CM032387.1, read on the forward strand.
TTGACCTATATTTGTTAAAACATATGCACATTTAGAACATATTAAATATTGGAGAATTTAAGTTATTTTACTGCTTAATTTATTTTAAAAATTGTTTACTATAATATTTAACAAAATCATATTTTTTAATATATACATTAATTTTTATTATTCTTTATATAATGAGGCATATACAAAATAGATAGAGCTTAAGATATTTACTTCAAGATCATCGCCATTAGACTTTTCATCTTTATTTTTATCTGAACTTGTTGATGTAGTACAAGAGTCAACAGTTAAATAATTCATTTTTTTAATTCTTTTTCTAGTTATCGTATCATCTTCCATTAAATATTTTGTCGTTTGTATTCGTTTCCTAATCAATTTGTTAAACGTATTCCCATTTCAGTTTTCTTTTTGACAGATGATCAATTTGTTTATATCGACATTAATGACGTAACGATATTGCACCCAAGAACCAACCAAGAATATTTCACAGAATGTTAAAAAAGATAATTTAAAGAAAAATAAAGGCACTTACTAAAAAACTAATGTAACAATAAAAAAAAAAATTAAAAATATAAAAATACATTTTATTTTTATCCATCTCTACATAAACCTTAATCGATTTCAGACTCAGTTTGCTTGAATTAAATGTTGAACTTGACTAAAAATGTTATAAGTTCTGTTTACTTATTTGACTTTGACAAGAGTAAAAGAAATTTGACGTTATACTTGTTGAATAAAATAAATTCATTTAAATTGAAAATATGTGAATTGCGTTAAAGCTAAATTTACGTTTTAAACTACCTACTATCAGATAATTTACAATGAGTCTTAAGAAAAAGAAAAACGTCTTAATTATTACGTGTTGTATGGTTTCATGTTACTTTTTGTATCAGCTTTATTTTTTCCTTACTATCACGTCAGAAGGGAATAAAAGTCTTATAAGACCAGTTTTAGATCAAAATGTTATTAAAGGAATGCAACAATTACGTTCAGAATTTGATCAATATATAAATGAACACGGAAAGATGAGAGGAGTATATTTTGCAGACGTTGCGAGATACCGGCCAGATTCTAACAATGAATTTAAATGTAAAACATCTAGTCAAAAAGTTTCATTTGATCAAGTTAATGATGATTATTGTGACTGTTCGGATAACTCAGATGAGCCAAGCACTGCTGCATGTCCAAATGGCATCTTTTATTGTGATACTCAACCACCTAAAAGAAAAACTTTTACTATACCGTCTGGCAAAGTGAATGATGGTATATGTGACTGTTGTGATGGATCAGATGAATGGCTACATGAAAATAATAAGCTTCTGAGCCAGATTATTGTAAATACCTATAGATTTTATGTTACCAAGTGCCCCAATATTTGTAATAAATGATGTATGCTACAATTTATTTGAATTAAAAAAATATATATATTTACTGTCTTTGGTAAATAAGGTAAGGTTGGTAAGGTTGATGAAAAGATATAAGATTAAACATTATTTCTTTTCATTGAATATGAACAAAAATTATTTATATATTTCATAGCCTCTAATTGTCTGTATTGGATTTTAAAATGGTATTTCTTCTTGTATACACATTCCACTGCTTAGTAATTACAAATTTTATAGTATTTTAATATGTTGAAAGGTTGTTAGAAGATAACATATAATTTCTTTAAAATATTCCTAATACATCATTATATGATTATTATTTATAAGATTCTTAAAGACTGATGTTATGAAAAAAAATATCTTAGATTAGTAATTCTTATATGTGTACTAAATTTATTTACCTACAGTATAGACTAATTACTGAACTAAAAAAAATAAATTAAAACTATTGCACATTTGATGAAACTACAGATTAATCCAATCAGTAATTAAATGTTTAAAATAGACAAAATTAAATGAACACAAACTAGACATCTAACCATTGTTTTATTTTTGAACCTATAAAAATTACAGCTCTAACTGCATTTATTTTATAGTGTTTATATACATTTTTTATAATTGATACATTGATTGTACAATGGATACAATTGTGCCACTGTTAAAAAGTATTAATCTAAATGTGTTTGTCAATGGTAATGTTCTTACTTGAATAATTATATTTCAAAATATATATAAAATATACAATACATATGCAAGTATTCAATGCTCTATTTAAGTAAAAAAATAAAGCAAAGTAAATGTGATAGATACACAAAATATATACAGTTATGTACACTTGCCATATATTTATTTATTTTATTTTCCGAGTTACTTATTAGAAATCTATGTAGTTTATTGAATCTCATCTGAATATTTGTAAATTTATGCCTATATAATACTTTTAGACTGTCAATTAATTGTTATTAAAATGTTATTTATAAATAATGAATTCTCAAAATACGAGTACTATTGTAAAATTAAAAATATTGAACTTGCTAAACTTCAATATAAAAAGCGTATAACATTTTTTTGAACGAAGCAAGATTTGAAACCACGCCCCTGGAAAACCGTTCAAGCGCTATGAGCTACTAACGAATGGCCTAGTTGGTCAGCGCTTGAACGGTTTTCAAGAGGCGGGAGTTCAACTCCTGCTTCGTTCAAAAAAATATTTGTACGCTTTTTAAATTTAAGTTTAGTTTTTTCTGTCCTAAATGTGGAATAACACTTTAGAAAATAGTAAAAATATTAAACTTATTATAACTCACGCCTTAAAATTGAAATAAAAAAAACAACTAAGAGATTGCTTTTATTTCTTTGACTTTTGAAAGTAGTTTTATGTATTTTTCCAGTGAAGATCTATTTTAAATTTATTTATTTTAAATTTATTTAATATAAGCCATTTAAAAATATTTCGGAATTTAAGGATCATAGACAATAAACAATTTGATTTCAGTACGAGTATACGATTTTAATATCTAGAAAATTCTGCTCATTCGATCAAAACTGTCAGTTCATCCGTAATCATTCCTATTTGTTCGATATTTCTTTGCGTAGTTCATTCATAAGTCAAGTGTGCTAACTGCTGCGAACCGGCGTGTGTCTTGAGGTTTCGAGAAAACAGCGTGCTTTCTTGATAACTTCCTTAATTTTTACATATTTTATTTTATTTCCACTTAATTTGCTTTGTGAAGGAGCTCCAAAATGACTGTAGATGAAGGAATTGATATTACCAAGGCAGGAGACCGTGGTGTGCTTAAACGGATAATTAAAGAAGGCGAAGGTTCCGATACTCCTAATGCCGGCTGCCAGGTTACCGTACATTATACTGGAACATTATTAGACGGAACAAAGTTTGATTCTAGCAAAGATAGAAATGAGCCATTTGAATTTAATCTTGGCAAAGGTGAGATAATTATTTCTATACAAAAATAATCTTTTCATCTTAATTGTATTATATTCACTTTATTAACTGCCTCTTCATTTAAAGATTTGTGTTCTTGTTTTGTGTTATTGATAACGCAAAACAAGAAATTGAAGATATTCTTCTATGTTTAGCAACCTGCTAAATAATCTTTTGTATTATAATATTTATTAATTCTATTTATAATAATATGAATTAAAAATCATTTAATCAGAATTATGTTACCTCCTGTGACCTTATGACATGGAATATAAAATTTTAAACATGAATTATTATTCTTTGTAATTATATCTTGCTATGGTTTAATTTTATCAGATATAGCATTCATTCGTGTTTTCTTATGCATAAAAACAATGAATACACAACCATTGCATATATTATCAGGTACTATCCCACCACTCCATAATCAGCCATTTAATTTAATAGCATTTTGTGATAAATTGTGGTTACTTTATCTAATATTAAATGAACAGAAACCACATCCTTTATAAAATATGTACAATTATATTTTTATTAGTTTCATTCTGTATTCTAAACAAATATGCACAGAAAAACTCAACATTATGCTATCTTTGATCAAGAGAGAAAATCCTTGACTCAACATACAGAGACCATGTTTGTGATAAAGTTTAACAATAATATTTTCTTGTATATACCCTGTCTACAGGTTCAGTAATAAAAGCATGGGACATTGGTGTGGCGACCATGAAGAAGGGAGAGGTGTGTGTGTTGACCTGTGCACCCGAATATGCATATGGTGCGTCGGGCAGCCCCCCTAAAATACCTCCAAATTCTACACTGCAGTTTGAGGTCATTACTAATTTTACTGTCATATTTTAATAAGCTTAACTTCACATCATGATATTAGCATTTACTTTTATATGAGTAGTGAATAATTATTATTTTTCCTTTTGTTTTATCATTTATCAAAAATATCTCCTGCCTGTCGTTACACAGAGGCATGATCATGTGATTGTATACAAAAAAGGTTGTGGATTGGATTCCTACTGCAAGAAATGACATATATAATATTGTCAATTTATATATGTCTTTATTTATATATTGAATGTTTTCATTTTTACTATCTGGTAACAAGGCAAAGAGCAGCATTAAGTTAGGCCACTCAACATGCAGTGATATAAAGATTGACTGAAACAAAATATTGTTACTATCATCTTACTTTGGGGTAATGCAGCCAGTATTCAATCAATTTTTGTCTTGCAGAAGCGAACTATTCATGTAATCTATAAATTAGGCCCTAAAGATTCTTTAAGGGAAAAATTTTAAAAAATCAATGTAATGACCGTTGCATCGCAATACATTTTTGAAAATATTATGTATGTTAAGAAAAATATTAATGAATTTACTAAGATAAGGGATATACATAATATTAATACTAGAAATAAGTTTAATCTTAGTGCACCTGTAACTCGATTGACTCGAGTCGGTAATTCTTTTATAGGTCAGTGTGTACGCTTTTACAATAGGATCCCAGAAAGAAAGAAAGAGAATTTTCTATTTCACAATTTAAAAAAGTTGTGAAAAGACGTTTGTGTGTTAAAGGTTATTACCAAATTAACGATTTGATAAATGATAACATGCCTTGGGAATAAAATGCTCGCTCCAGGCTATTTCAAATGTATCATTGTCACAATTGATTATATGATGTAAAATTTGATTAAAAAAAAAAGACATGTCCCGCTGAGTTTCTTTCGCCGGTTCTTCTCAGGTCTGAGGCAGTAACTTTAGTGAACTGGTGGTAAATTGTTTGACGTTCAAATAACGAAGCTTGTAACTTCTTATTTTAAATAAAAATATTTGAATTAGAATTTTGAATTTGTTACTATCCATAGAAAGGTCATGATTTTACCTCAGTCCTAATTATTAATTTTTTATAATTTCATGTTATATTATTAACAATTATTACTTCCCTTTTCTTTTTACATTTCATAGTAAATAAAATATTTAAATTAGTAACTATATTTTAATTATTTGTTTCAGATTGAAATGATTGACTGGAAGGTGGAAGACTTAAGTCCCAACAAGAACAAGGGCATTCTTCGGCACACATTGGAACAGGGAAGCGGATTTGAAAACCCTAATGATGGGGCACAAGTTACAGGTAATATTTATTTTAAATATATAAAACTTTATATGCAGCTTCACGCTGTATACCGCACATGACAGGGTAGGTAGAGGGAACTTGGGAACCTAGTGTTAAGATACTTCATTCACCACTGTGCGGACTCCAATGCCGCCTTTTGCCTTGTACCAGAGCGAAGAAATGAAAACATTACATTAAATATTTAAGTTGAAAATATAAAATTTTCATTTCTTCAAGTAAGTCAGAACCTGTTAGTTCCAGTCACACACTTGTACCGCTGCGCAACGACAGGCTTCTGTCTCTCTTTAACAAATGTATAAATTAAATTTGAGCCGAAATCAAACCTTCTCCTTTAGAATTTGACAATAAATTAGGAAAAACAATATGTTAAATAATTAATTGTATATGTAATAGTGTAATTTTGTTGTATTTATTTGTATATAAAGTATAGAATCGTCGTCGTTTCGGTCGTTCTTTGTAACTTGAGCACTTCATATTGTATGGTTTCAATTGGCTTACTTATATTTATACATTTGTGCTAATTATTTCTTACTAAGACCTTTTATGGTTTAATTGAAGTTAAAGTAGGTATTTATATAATATAATGTGTTAGCTTTTAGCTATGGCTTTGTCTATAGGGTCAAAATTGAAATAATTACACTATATATGACATATTCAGACATACTGTGGTGCTGGGGCACAAGCATGCTACTCTTGTGCCATGTTGTGGGTTTGACCCTCACTTGCCTTTTTACCACAGCAAAGAAATGAAATATTTAACAATTTCATTTTTTTGCTGTGGTAAAAAGGCAAGCTTTGCCGCTCAATAAACAATGCCTCAAACTCAGCAGGAAGAGGAGGGACGAAGTTTCTTAACACTTGGTTTCCAATTCCACTGTAAAAAAAATGTATGAAATATGACACATTTTATGTTTTGTAGATAGCTTTTGATTGTAGATTGACTGTCAGTTGCATTGAAACTGTTAATGTTATATAATAAATAGCAATTCAATAAAATAATTATTTACTACAAAAAAATAATTCTGTACTTCTCAAGGCATGTTTAACTTCATAAACACTTTTTTAACACACACACATCCACACACAGACATACATACACACACACATACATACACACACACACACACACACACACACATACATACATACACACACACACATACGCACACACATACACACACATACATACACACACACATCTACATCCACATACACACACACATACAGTTTTTTATAATAAGTTTCTTATGATATTAGTATACAATAATATATATTTTTTCTTTATTTTCTAACAGTGGAGCTAGAAGGCAAACTACCAGATGGCAAAGTGTTTGACACTCGTACAGTCACATTCACTCTGGGCGAAGGAACTGAAAGTAACATTTGTGAGGGCATCGAGAGAGCCCTAGAAAAGTTTTCTTTAGGGGAAAAATCAAGACTAACTTTACTACCCAGATATGCTTTCAAATCTGAAGGGAGTAAAGAATTTGGTGTACCGCCTAACTCAGTGGTAGAATATGTCGTGAAGCTGAATAGTTTTGAGAAGGCAAAGGAGTCGTGGGCCATGGATCCGGAGGAGAAGCTCGAACAGGCTAAGATAGCTAAGGAGAAAGGGACTAGCTATTTTAAATCTAACAAATTCCAGTTAGCCATTAAGAAGTATAAGAAAGTTGTGTCTTTGTTGGATGGTAATTATTATTTTGTGTTGCCTCTTTGTTGTATTTACAACATTAAAATGTTGTTTATTATATGTAGCCAATTAAAATAAACCTTAAACTGACACTATTAATTATTTATTTAAATTTGAGATATTACATGTTAAGTGGCGGAGTTCAACACCGCTTTGTGTTTCATTACCCACTTGAAAATATTTTTCCCATCATTGGAGTTCAAGTCACAAATATCTTTATAAATTGAAATAAAATAACAACTCTAATATCAATACAGATATGCCAGAAGACACATCAGAAAAGGAAGAAATGAAGAACCAAGCGAAAGAACTCCTAATCTCTGCCCATCTCAACCTATCTCTAGTATATCTCAAAGTGACTCCGTCCCATCACTACGAGGCCAAAGACCATGCGAATAAGGCCCTGAAATTTGATGAAAATAATGTAAAGGGCTTATTCCGAAGGGGCCAAGCCTTGTTGGGACTCGGTGAGGCAGATCAAGCGTTGTTGGATTTCCAGAAAATTGTTGAAACGGAACCCCAGAATAAGGTATGTCAATTTTAGTGGTATTAAACCTGTATTATATCTTAAAATAACTATATGCCATTGCAAGAGGCCAATGAATATGAGGCCTATTGAAGTAAGTGAAAGTTTCAAAGAGCCACATCTTATTAAAACATTGCTTAGGATTACAGGTAAAAAAATAAAAAAAATTTAATGTAGTAGAATTTGAAGCTACACATTTTAGAGAGTTTCCAAAAAGCACAAGTTCAAATCTTTTTACTTTCAAATTGTTATATATATATGGACTTTCTTTTTAAATAAATTGTTTTTTCATAGTGCTTTCCTAAGCTTTGCCTGTAGTTGTATAATTTTTTTTTCGTAAATATATCGATTATTCAAATATAGTATAGAGATAGATATATCTTTAAAGAATTAAATCATAGACAAGTTTTTATTTTTACTATGTTTTAAAGTGTTATTCCACACTTAGGACAGAAAATACTAAAGTTAAATTTAAATTCAAACTTGCCAAACGATAATTCTTACGAGTTGTCTTTGGGTAGCGGAAATTTGTAAATCTCTCCCTACAGAGATGCTAACAACATAAATAAGTTGTAACAAGCGTATAAGAATTTCGACGGAGCTTGGTGAGAACGAATGGCTTAGTTGGTCAGAGCGCTGGAACGGTTTTCCAGAGGCGCGGGCTCAAATCCTGCTTCGTTCAAAATTTTTATGCGCTTTTTAAATTTAACTTTAGCATAGACAAATTGTTAAAAGAAAAAAAATATATAAAAAAAAAAAAATATAAAATAAATCTTTCATTATAGTTGAATCATCAACATTACATATAACATTAACTGTAAAATGATATAACAACAATATTTCTTGTCTTCTCCTATTGTTGTTTAAAGGCCGCCGCCAACCAGATAATAGTGTGCCGGAGCACACTGTTGAAACAAAAGCAACGTGAGAAGCAACTGTACGCGAACATGTTTGACAAGTTCGCCAAGCATGACACACAGGTAACACTATTTTCTCCCCATTTCTTAACACGTTCCGGTTTGAACCAATAGCGGTGATGACGTCAGAAGCAATACTTTATTTTCAAATAAATCAAAATAACGTCAACGCTCACGGAGCTCACGCTCTGACCCGTCAGCACTGTAAGCACTAGCCAGTGACGTCATAAGTGACGTCATACTATGACGTCTGAACTGCGCTTTAAGCGATGTGAGCTAATTACGGACCACGGCCTTAATGACGTTATTGTAGGTGTGGGGTCAATAGAATCATTGCGTAAAACGAAACGAACGAAACGAAATTTGAAAGGTTTGATGTCGTGGCGTCCAGCTTTAATTTTGATTGGTGGAAGTGCCACATCATCACTCAACACACACGGAAAGGAGTCATTTAACACTAAGTTTCCAATGCTAATTTGAAGCTAAAAAAATATAGATTAGAAAAAACTAAACAAACTTGTTAACTGTAATTGTTATTACAACATAAATGTTAAATATTTAGGATATAATTGTTTTCTTGTGTATTATTTGGAAAAAAATGATTCCCATGTGGCACAGTAGTCTGATTGTAAATACGGCGGTCGTGGATTCAATTTCCCCTCGGAAAAGTATATTATAATATATAATATATATAATTTCGTGTCAACACTAGCATTCCGCATAACTGTCTCGTTAGGCAAAAAGCGGAGTTGAGTTCCGTCACTCAACACGCAATGCCTTAAATTAAAAAGAAACAATAGGTTCCCAGGTTCTTTATCTACCCTGCCATGTGCCCCGCACATGGCAGGGTAGACATATTGTATGTGTATTGTAGTACAGATTGCAGTAAAAAAATAATCCATTTCAGACCGACCATGACACTTCAACCATATTGTAGCTGATATATAATTCTTCCAGGTAGAGAGGAAGCTAGCCAGCGAGGAGGTGGACGTGATAGGGGAGAAAGTGGGCGAGTGGGGGAAGGGGGAGGGGGAGTGGACGGACGAGCAGCGCGACCGGAAGCCCACGGAGTTCGAGAAGGAGAACCCCAACATACTCATGTTGGACAAGGACGGGAGGTTCGAGAACATGTAAGAACATGTTCGTTACGAACGTCCGGAATGTTCGATACTTTTTTTAATGTTTATTTGAACGCTGTGTAGACATTTGGTCTGTATCTTTTTTTTTTTATTAAATTAGTTCCGATTGTATTTTTGGTGTGTAATCTGTTACTTAAAATAAGTTTAAAAATATATACTTACATATAATTATTTCTACTACATAAACTACTCAGCTTCACGCTGTATCCCGCATATGGAAAGGTAGGCAGAGGGAACTTGGGAACCTAGTGTTAAGACACTCTGTCCCACTTACGTTCCCCACTTTAAATTTGATAAATTCAAAGAGAATTTGATAATTTTTTCTAGGTATTTAATTATTAAGAGTCCATAATTTTGTATAACCATTTTCATTTTATCTCAGCTTTTGATTTTAAATACCTGTTACATTTATTTTATTATGATATAATATTAAAAACATTTGAGAAGGATTTGTTCATTTTAGTTCTTCCAGAATGTTCTATTCCATGGTGGGTACCATTATTTTTAGTTTTTTTTTTAATTTAGCGTAATTTTGTCACCTTATGTAAATACTGTTGTGTTAAGTTTAAGTTGGGATGTGAAATGGCTATGGAGCTTAATTCTTACTTTATAAGGGAGTTCTTTTAAATTTTACAATCAATTCTGTTGTCTCATGCGTTATGGTATAAGGTTTTGGTTCATTTTTTTATTCACATTCTTACTATTTTGGTAAGCGTTATATATTTGTATTTTTTTTCTGCACAAATTGGCAATATATTTAAATTTTTTAAGTGTTTAACATGTTGATGATTAAAAAAGAACCGTTATGTCATTTAGTATATATTCACTGCTATACTTCAATATGTATTCAAGGTATTAAGATTTTTTTGTGTAATTCATCGTTATAATAAAATACTGTAGTTTAAAATTAATTTTTAAACAATGTACTTTACTTTTATTTCTTACTTTAAAATATCTACATAAAATTACGTTTCATTTGACAGAAATTTGTGTCCGCCATATTGGAATTATCTGAAATAATGAAATTAAACCAAACAACACTAAACATTTTTAGTTTGATTTAACACTTTACCATGGTATTTTTTTTCGTTTTAATGATACTAAATAAATGAAAATATTGTTATTGAAAAACTACTTCAAATAAGATCATAGTTACATATATTGTATTCTAATATTATCTACTATATGAAATGAAGGTAGATTCTGTGTTATTTTCATTAAAAAGAAGCAGTACTCAATGATAAGATATGGATTTACTTTAAGACGTACATATGTTTCGTTACATTCGGGGCTGTCCATTAATAATGTCATGCTTTTTGTAGTATTTTTAACCCCCCCACCCCCTCTCCCCCCTCTCCCCCCACCTAGTGAAACGTGGTGAGGTTCAAGACTAGCAACCACACCACCCCCACCCCGTCCCATTTTTTTTTTAAATAAGAGTTATTATGTGGACGCGTAGAGATAATCAATATCTATAAAATGCATCTTAAAGCTGATAACATTAGTTTCAATTTACATAAATATATTTATAATGAAACTTTTCTCTTGTACTACCCGCGAAAGAATAAATACACGTGATATCTAATTGCAACCCCCCCAACCCCCTTGTGATATTTCGTGGTTTTCGCCGAACACCTCCCCCTCCCCCTCTTTCGAATTTTACGTGATTCATGGACGGCCCCTTAAAGAAATGATTGAAATTGTTTTTTATTTAATCTTATCTTATCTTAGCTTAGCTTCACACTGTATCCCGCACGAGGCAGGGTAGGCAGAAGAAACCCGGGAATCTAGTGTTAAGACACTGCGTTCCACTTTCGTTTCCCACTTTCCGCCGAATTTGAGGTATTGCGTGTTGAGTGGCGGAACTCAACGCCGCACATTGCTTAAAACATATTCATTCCAAGAAATTTTGCTAAAATAATCTTTCATAAGATTTTAGTATTCCAGCTTGTCAGTTCTTGTGAGAACAGATCTTTGGTGTTATTAGTGTTAACGTTTGTATATAAGTACATACTTAAGTAAATGTAATGTAGTTGTGTTTCTTTGTGGAATAGAAAATAAACTTTTAATGTGAAGAGTTATTTTAATTTATCCATTATATCCCGTGGCTCCATCAAATTAGTTAACAAAATGTACAGAGAATATTTTGTGTTAGAAATTATGTGAATTTTCAGGATACCATAGTATATTAATATTAAAAATTGATATTCATCAACGCTTGGTGTGCAAAAATACTTATTTACTTTAAGAGGCCTGTCGTAATGCCCTCTGCATTGCGACTGTAATCGGAGCAAGTTTTGGTTTCTATACACACTCAAGGGAATGAAATACTTAATAAATGTGAGAAAGACTCTTCCCTTCCAACTTCTAACCAAGGGTTAAGACACTCTTGTCTTAACCCTTGGTTGCCAATTTCCCTCTGTCTGCCTTGCCGGCTGTGCGGGACACAGCGTCAAGTGAAGAAGAAAACGTCTTAAGTACAGAATATTTATACTTTTGATAAACGTGTAACTGATCACTGTTTGTACGTGAGAATCTTACAGGGCACGTTTATTAATGTAATTATGTTGTTTGTCTGTGCAGTTTGTTTTGCTTAAATAAGTTACGTCAATTTATAATATTTATTATGTCAAAATTGCTACAAATTTTGTATTTATTTAGATGAAATTTTACTTTTTATTTATAGATTATATAGATAGCCTTGAAACTGATAACGTTAGTGTTGTATATGTATATAAGCAGGTAAGTTTCCCCCCCTGCGCCCCTTGTATTGAGACGCGCTTGTAACTAACAACGTGGAATAAATCAGTGTGCTGTTAACCGCTAATAGTTTTACTTGTCTCCCGTAACGCACATACGCAACAGTGGCGACGAGGATACCTACTAAGAAAAAACGGTTTTTTTTTTCAAAATAAAATGTCGTTCTGTGGAATCCTAACGTCTTTCGATCATAATGTTAGCGACTGGAGGATGTACAAAGGACGAATAACGCAGTGGTTCATTGCGAATGATATTGGCGACAAGAATGACCCAGCTGGAACAAGAAGGCGAGCAATTCTACTCAGCGCACTCAATGATGGCACCTACAAGCTTGCAGCGGATTTGGCAATGCCCAAAAATGTGCAGGAGGTGCCATATGAAGATTTGGTAACACTATTGGATAACCATTTCACCCCAAAACGGTGTGGGTTTAGTGAGCGTCACAGCTTTTACGCGGCAACGCAGTTGGCGGGTGAATCGTACACTCAGTGGGCTGCCAGGCTACGAGGACTCACAATGCATTGTGAATTTAGTAATGTGGAGGAAGCATTACGGGATAAGTTCGTGATGGGCATGGTGGCTGGTCCTGAACGAGAAAAACTGTTCGCAAGGGATGTGGAGTCTTTGACTTTGGCGAAGGCAGTGGAGATGGCTGAATCTGTCCGGAGCGCTCGCATCGGGGCGGCTACCACGTTGAACGCAGTGCAGCCAGACCAAGTCTTTAAAATCAAACAAGAATCAGCAAAACGTTCGGGGCATATGGGAATGTGTTCAGTGTGTGGCGGTTCAAATCACGCGTCGTCTAAGTGCCGATTTGCAAAGTAAAAAGTGCAAATTGCAAGGTCATTTACAAAAAATGTATAAAAAAGTGAACTACGTTGTGCCGGATATAGTCGGCGAAGATGATGACGGTATGATTTTTAAAATTTCTTGTAAGAATGGTGAACCTATGTCGGAAACGGTGACAATCTTGGGGGTAAGCCTTAAATTTGAAATTGATACTGGATCCGCGGTAACTGTTATTTCAAGTTCTACGTATAATAATTATTTCAATAACGCACCATTGTTACAAACAAATAAAAACTTATTAACGTACATTGGTAATAAAATTAAATGCCTGGGAGTTGCACGGTTACCGGTTACTTATTCAAACCAAACGCATGACCTTGAGGTGTACGTAATTGAAAATGGTGGACCGCCATTACTAGGACGAGATTTCATTTCTAAATTTAAATTAGAGATAGTGCCCTGTAAATTTTTGTCGGATACAGATAATTTGTTAGAACAATTTCAGTCACAATTTCCACAGGTTTTTTCAAATAAATTAGGAGCATTTAATAAATTCAAAGTAAAACTGCAATTGAAACCTGACTCTAAACCAATATTTTTCAAGGCGCG